>CM053509.1:88284470-88417937 GCA_028627145.1 Eidolon dupreanum
TATTACTGGCACATAGATGGGCAATGCCTCTTATATTATCTAACTGTGTCCCTAACTGTTCTAGAAAGGACCTACCAGGAAGTGTCCCATGATTCAGGGTTTGCTAACTTTGACAAAGCCATATTTTCCTGGTTAGGAAGAGATAACCATGGGAACACAATAAGAAACCCCTCCTTACCTCTTGGAGATATTGCCAATTCCGTTGCTAAGGCATTAACTGCCCAGCAAAGATCCTTAGACTCTGACCAAAGTTCTTGACAATAGAATAGACCTTCAGCTGAGCAAGGAGGTGTCCGCGTGTGACCAATATCACCTGGATCAACACTGCTGGGGAAGTTGAAATTTAGTTACAAAAGATCATTAGCAAGCCATTTGGCTTAAAAGAATGACTCCTCCAATGAGCTTTTCTTTAACTGCTTTGGCTTTTGGGAACTGTGCCTCCAAAATGCACTCCAAACATTGGGAATAATCCTGCTTATAGTTATCATGATAATCCCCCTGACACTTTATATTCTCTCAAAAGCTTTATAAATGCATGTTTGCAGCCACCAACTGCCAATCAAATGATTTCCCTAAGACTAGAATATCAAAAAAGAAAAGTATAGAACAACTGACATAAGGATTATGAACCTGGATGTGTGACCTGCAAATGTCACAGAAATTAAGCCAAAATGTCATGCCATACCAAGAATCAACAGAGCTATAGAGCAGTAGCTGAGAGTAGCACTAATGCCTTAATTTTTTAACACATCTCTCAATTAAACTGAGAATATGATCAAAAGGAGGAAATTGTTAAAAAAAAAAAGCCACAGATCCAAAAATGACATCATATTTCTTCAAGGAATATATACAAATAGCCAATAAGCACATGAAAAATATTCTCAACATTATGATGACTAAACTAAAAAAAAAAAAAAAAGGCAGACAATAACAAGTGTTTATGTAGATATAGAGAAAATGAAACCCCTCATTCATTGATGATAGGGTTGTAAAATAGTGCCAGTGCTCTGGAAATATTGGAAAATGGTTTGGCAGTTCCTAAAAATGTTAGAGTTACCATGTCACCTAGTAATTCCACTCTAAACCTATACCCAGGAGAATTAAAAACTATGTCCACACAAAAATTTTTACACAAATCCTCTTAACAGCATTATTCATAACAGTCAAAAGAAACAATCCATATGTCCATCAACTGATGAATGGATAAACAAAATGTGATATATCCATACAATCAAATATCACTTGGCCAGAAACTGAATCGGATTATTGATACTTTAACAATATGCATAAACTAAAAAAGATCGTGCTAAGTGAAAGAAGTCATTCACAAAAGTCTATATATTCTGTGATTCCATTTATATGAAACCCCAGAATAGGCAAATCTATACAGACATAGAGGAGACCAATGATTGCTAGAGGCTGGGGAGCAAAAATGAGGAATGACTACAAACGGATACAGAGTTTCTTTTAGGGGTGATAAAAATATTTTAAAATAGTGGCATTGGTTCCATATCTCTGTGGATATATTAAAAACTACTGAAATGTACAAATTAAAAGACTGAAGTGTATGGTACACAAATTATCTCTAAGATGTTATTTAAAAACAAACAAACAAAAAACCTCTGACAAAGAAAACTCCAGGTCCAGTTGCTTCTGTAGTAAATCTACTATGAACTTTTAAAGAAGAAATGACACTAATATTATAGTACTAGGAAGAGAAAGGAAAGTCCTCAATCTGACAAAAGCACCTAGCCTATGACTAACAGTGTACTTAGTGATGAATAATTGGATTCATTCTCATTAAATTATATCTTGTTCCAAAACAAATTAAAATGCATACAGATTACAAAAGTATAAAAATATTTACAAATCACACTATTTAATATATAAAATATTCTAAGTAGTCTTCAAAACATCTAATTGAAGTAACACATGAACTTAGCAAGGTGGAAGAATACTATATTGATTACTATAATTATATTTCTATATAATTCCAACAAACAATTAGGAATTAAATTTTTTTTAAATATCATTAAAGACAGCATCAAAGATTTAAGGATAAATCTCTCAAAACAAGTTTAAGACAAGTATACTGAAAATTACAAAACTACAAAACATTGCAAAGGAATATTAAAGAGCTAACAAAATGGAGAGATAATACTTTTCATGGATCAGAAAACTCAGCATTGTTAGATGTAAATTTTCCCCCAAATGATTCATAGATTCAAGGCAACCCTTATAAGAATCCCTCCAGGGTTTTAAGAAAAATTATTGAACTATTTTAAAATATATGAGAAAAGAAAAGAAGCTATAATAGCCAAAAGAAAAAAAAAGTTATTACACAAGTATATTGATCAAAATAGTGCACTCTTAGCATTAAGATACATACTTAGAGCAATAAACCAAAATAGTGTTCAAAAATAAACTTATGCATATATGGTCAATTTATTCTCAGCATAAATGCCAAAGCAATTTAATAGGGAAAAGATAACTAATGCAGCAAAACAATGCTTTTAATATTAGATCTTTAGCTGCAAAAAATAAATCACAATCCATATTTCATACCTTATTTAGAAATCAATTGGAAAAAGTCAAAGGTCTAAATGTAAAACCTAAAACAATAAAAGTCCTAGAAAAAAAAATATAGTAGAAAATCTGAATGACTCACTTATGCAAAGAATTTTCAAATAGGAAGACAAATGGAATTTAAAAGGAAAGCAAATGATCAATTGGATTTCATCAAGATGAAAATTTCTGCCCTTCAAAGAACATTAGTAAGAAAAAAAAAAAGCCAACCACGGTTTTGGAGAAAAAGTTAAAAATTCACAAAACTTGTATCTTATAAAAGTCTTCTATCTAGATTGTATAAAGAACTCCCTCAAGTGAATTATAAGATAAAAAAAGATCCAACAAAACAAATGGGCTAAGAATCTGAACAGACTTTTTATAAAAGATATATGAATGACCAAAAAGCATACCAAAGTTGTTCACCATCATTACTAATCAGGAAAATACTAATTAAAACCCAAGTAAATTCAATAAATATCCACTAAAAGTCAAAACTCATCAGCTTTACAAAACAAAATGCTGGTGAATATGTGGAGCAACTACAACTATTACGTATAGCAAATGGGCACAAAAATGGCACAGTCTCTTTGGAAATATTTGGCATTCACAGTTGATCCTTGAACAACATGGAGTTAGGAGTACCAATTTCTTGCACAGTTGAAAATCCGCATATAACTACAGTTATAATCCTTGCCAGGAGACACGGAAAACCACTCCTAGGTCTTATGCAAGGCAAATGAAAACATGCCCACACAAAGACTTGTACTTATATAACAGCTTTACTCATAAAAGCACCAAGTTGAAATGACATAAATGTTTTATCAATAATTGGTAATACATGGTATAAATGGAATACTCTCATCAATTAAAATAGAGTCCACAGCAATCAGACAAGAAAAAAAATTGATAAGGAAGAAAATTGTTATTATTTGCAGATGACATGATACTGTATATGAAGAACCCTAAAGATTTCACCAAAGAAAACTACTAGAATTGATAAGTGAATTAAGTAAAGATACAAAATTAATATTCAGAAATCAGTTGCATAAAAATACACCAATAACAAACTATCAAAAAGAGAAATTAAGTAAACAATTCTATTTACCACAGCATAGAAAAAAAAACTAAGAATAACTTCAACCAAGGAGGTAAAAGACCTGTACTCAGAAAATTATAAGATATTAAATAAAGAAACTGAAGAAGATACTAACAAAATGCAAGCATATACCATGCCCACAGATAAGAATATCATTAAAATATTGATACAACACAAAGCAATCTATAGCCTAATTGTAATCTCTATTAAATACCAATAGCATTTTTCACAGACATAAAACAGATAATTCTAAAATTTATATGGAACCACAAAAGACCTCAAATAGGCAAAGCAATCTTGAGAAAGAACAAAGTTGGAGTTATCGTGCTACCTGATATTAAACTATACTACACGGTTATAGTAATCAAAACAGCATGATACTGGCATAAAAACAAACACATAGATCCATGGAACAGAACAGAGAGCCCAGAAATAAACCCAGGCCTATATGGTCAATTAATCTATGAGAAAAGAGGCAAGAATATACAATGAGGTAAAGACAGTCTCTTTAGTAAATGGTGTTGGAAAACTGGATAGATACATGCAAAAAAATGAAACTAGACTACTTTCTTAGACCATATACAAGAATAAGGCCAAAATGGATTAAAGACTTAAATGTAAGACCCAAAATAGTAAAACTCCTAGAAGAAAACATAGGCAGTAAACTTTTTTAAAAATTTATTTATTTTAATTAGTTTCAAGTATACAGTACGTCAGTTAGACATCTATATAGTTCGTAAAACGATCCCCCTATTGCTCCCTCTCTCTCCTGACCCTCCACCTAGCCAACATATTAATGCTAACTACATTCCCTATGTCATGCTCCCCATCCTCACGGCCATCCATTCACTACTAACTTGTACTTCTATAACCCTTCACTCCTTTCTCCTAGCCCCCCAAACTTCCCTCCCCTCTGTCCATCACCAAACTGTCCACTATATTTGTGAGTCTGTTTTTAGTTTTTTCTTTTTATTCCTTAGATTCCACATATAAATGAAATCATATAGTGTTCATCTTTCTCTGTCTGACTTAAGTACCTCCTAGGTCCATCAAAGCAATATCTTTTTTCATCACCTTCCTTTTAGTCTGTGTGTGTGTCTTTTAATCTGAAGTGAGTCTCTTATAGGTAACATGTAGGGGTCTTGTTTTCCTTTCCATTCATCCATTCTTCTAGTTGGAGCCCTTAATTCTTTTCCATTTGAGGTACTTATTGATAGGAATGTAGTTGTTACCATTCTTGATTCCCGTTTTTGATACATGTTTTTTCTTATTAAAGAAGTCCCTCCAACATTTCCTGTACTACTGGCTTCGTGGTGATAAATTCCTTCAGCTTTTTTTTTTTTTTTTTTTTTGTCTGGGAAGCCCTTTATCTGTCCTTCAAGTATACGGTATGTCGGTTAGACATCTAAATGATAGCTTTGCTGGATAAATTATTCTTGGTTGTAGATCCTGGGTCTTCATCCTGTCGAACATTTTTTGCCAAGCCCTTCTGTCCTGCATGGTTTCTTTTGAGAAATCAGCTGCCAGTCTTATGGGTGTTCCCTTATAAATAACTATCTGTTTTTCTCTTGCTGCTTTTAATTTTCATTCTTTGTATTTAAACTTTGGTATTTTAATTATGTTATGTCTTGGTATGGGCCTCTTTGGATACCTGATTTTTTTAAGTCTCTGAGCTTCCAGCGGTTTCATGTCCATTTCCTTCACCAGATTAGGAAAGTTTTCCATCATTATTTCTTCAAACAGCTGTTCAACATCTTGATTTTCTTCAGTTATGCTGATCAGATGGATATTTGGACCCTTAGTAGAGTCCCATATGCTCTTTAAATTATTTTTATAGTCTTGGCATCTTATCTCTTGCCATTTTGATTGAGTGTCCTTGGCTTCCCATCCTCTAGATAGGGCATTTGATCCTTTTCTTTATTCACTCTGTTTATTTCTTTGTTTATTCCATTTAATATACTTCTCATCTCAGATAATGTGTTCTTCATTTCAGACTGGCTCGCTTTTATAATTTCCATTTCCAATTTTATGTTTTTTATCTCCTTGTTGAAGTTCTCACTGAATTTAATCAAAAGTTCATTGAGCATCTTTACAACCAGTATTTTAAACTCTGCATCTGTTAGATTACTTGACTCCATTATATCTGTTCTGCCATATGGTTTCTGTGTTGTTGTTGTTGTTGTTGTTGTTGTTGTTGTTGTTTTTGTTTGTTTTGTTTTTGTCTTTCCATTTTGGCTTCCTTTCCATGTCTGTTTCTATGAACTAGGCAAAGCTCTTAAGTCTCCCAGTCTTATTAGCGTGGATTTCTGAAGTAGGTGTCCAGTGGAACAATCCTGAGATGGGTTCAGCTCCAGGCCAAACTTAGCCCAAGCCTCTGCCCCTCTGGGGCCACTTGTTAAGATTCAGCAAGCAATCCACAGATGCTGTGCTTATAGTTACCTCAAAAGGGCACACCAAAAGCCAAGGCCAGCTGCCTCCAGTGTGAGTCTAGGTGCTGCTCAGCAAAGAACACCTGACTCGCTGAGGATATACTTGGATGTGGCTTGAGTGGAGCCATGAGTTGTGGGAGGCAGGTTTTCAGGGAACCCTCTGGGCGGAGAGACCTCCATTATCCAGTTTGATGTCACAGCTATAGCGGCCCTGTGTCTGTTGCAGTGGTAAGGGAGAGGGCTCTACAGGAAACAATGGATACCATCTTAACTTCTGTACCTAGCGAGTCTCGCCTCGGCCCTCACTCTGACAATGTCTCCATGTAAGTCCCTGGTACTCACTGCACACAGCTGAATCAGCACTGGTGCTCAGAGCGAGCAGGTCCATCACCACAAAAATCCACTTACGGATGCAGCCCGTTTAAGAGGCATCTGCCGCTGCTTCTGTCTCACTCAGCTGCTGGAGACTGAGCAGCCTCATGTCTTCGCTATTGCAGGGTGCTTTCTTGGATTTCTCCCTAGTTGTATGGCTTGTTCATCTAGATCTCAGGCAATTTTTCCTTGCTGCTGCTCCTTGTTTCTGTCACAACTTTGATTTGGTCACCAGAGGGATGAACAGAGCCTCTATCATCTACGCCGTTTTGATTGCCCACTCTCCAGCCTCTCCATCTACCTTTTCCATTAGGTCACTTAACATATATTCATAGTTATTTTAATTGAACATATTTGATATATATGTATATATATATATATATATATAGAGAGAGAGAGAGAGAGCATTGTATAAATGTGAGGTGTACAGTGTGTTACTGTGATACATTCGTATATTGTGATATGATTGCTTTTGTAGTGATATTTATTACATTTCATTATTATACTATAGTATTATTGTCTGTATTCATTATACTATGATTAAGTTCTTGTTTCCCAAGTAAGAGTGTAAAGGGATAAAATTAAAAATGCAGAACAGAATTGCCAAGATCTTTACAAGGAATGATGTACTCATATTTGGAATACCAGAAGGAGAAGAAAGAGAATGAAACAGAAGAAATATTTGAAGTAGTAATGGTCAAGAACTTAATGTTATAAACCAAAAGATAGATCCAAAAAACTCATAGAGCACCATGAAGAATAAACACACACTCAAACAGACACACACACACACACACACACACACACACACACACACACACAGGCATATTATATTCAAACTGTAGAAAGCAAAAATATAAGTTGTATGAGTTTTTTAATATATTTTGCATGTTAACCTCTTATCCAACATACGATTTGCAAAAATTTTCTCCCACTCCATAGGTTGTCTTTTTGTTAAAAAATTATTTTGATGTGTCAAAGCTTTTGATTTTGATGTAGTCCTATTTGTTGATTTTCACTTTTGTTGCTTGTGCTTTTAACATCATGTCCAAAATGTCATTGCCAAAATCAATATCTAAGAGCTCTTCCCTGTGTTTTATTCTACCATTTTTATTGTTTCTGGTCTTATATTTAAGTCTTCAGTCCATTTTTGAGTTATTTTTTTGTGAATGGTATGAGATAGGGGTCCAATTTCATTGTTCTGTGTGTGTGTTCCCAGCACCACTTGTTGAAGAAACTACTTTTTCCATGTTGGACACCCTTGGCTCCTTTGTCAAATATTAGTTGACCATAATGCTGGGATTTAATTTTAGACTTTCTATTCTGTTTATCTATGTGTCTATTTTAATGCCAGTACCATCCTGTTTTTATTATTATGGCTTTGTAGTGTGGTTTAAAATCAAGAAGCAGGATACCTCTGGATTTGTTTTTTGTTCTCAGGATTGCTGTGGGATCCTGTGGTTCCACACAAATTTTAGAATTGTATCTTCTATTTCTGTGAAGAATGCATTTAGGATATGGAGGAGGTTTTCACTGAAGCTGTAGATGGACATTTAAACAATATTAATTCTTCTGATTCATGTCTTTCCGTTTGTGTGTCTTCTTCATTTTCTTTCAGCAACATCTTGTAGTTTTCATTATACAGATTTTTCAATTATTGATTAAATTAATTTCTAAGCATTTTGTTTTTGATGCAATCATAAATAAAATAGTTTTCTTTATTTCTTTTTCAGATGTTTCATCATTTGCATAATACAACTTATTTTTTATGTTGCTTTTGTATCCTGCAACTTTATAGAAATTGTTTATTAGTTCCATTTTTTTTTGTTTGACTTTTTGGGATTCTCTATGTATAAAACTATATTATCAGCAATTAATGGCTATTTTAATTCTTTTTTACCAATATGGATACCTTTCATTTCTTTGTCTTGCCTATTGCTCTACCTAGGACTTATAATACTATATTGAATAGGACTGGTAAGAGTGGGCATCCTTTTTTTATTTCTGATCGTAGAGAAACAGCTTTCTAATTATCACCATTGAGTATAATGTTAGCTGTAGATTTGCCATATATATGCTCTATTATGCTGAAGCATGTTCCTTCTATACCTAATCTTTTTCTTTTTATCATGAAAGGATGTTTTATTTTGTCAAATGTTTTTTCTGTGTTCATTGAGAGGATTATGTAATTTTTTCCCTTTTATTTTATTGGTGTGATGTATTACATTTATTGATTTGCATGTGTTGAACCATCTTTGCACCCTTGAGATTAATCTATTTGGTTATGGTGTATAATCTTTTTAATGTGTTCTTGAATTGAGTTTGCTAATATTTTGGGGGGGACTTTTGTGCCTATATTCATCAGGGATATTAATTAGTCTATAGTTTCCTTTTCTTGTGGAATTCTTACCTGGATTTTATATCAAGATAATGCTTGCCTCATAAAATGTATTTGAAAGTGTTTTTTCCTCCTTGGCATTTAGGAAGAGTTTGAGGAGGATTAGACTGAATTTTCAATGTTTGGTAGAATTCGCCAGCAAAACTGTCTGGTCCTAGAGTTTTCTATGTTGAGAGATTTTTTATTACTGATTCAATTTCTTTACTCATTACTGGTCTGTTCAGATTTTCTATTTCTCCCTGATTTGGTCTTGGTTGTTTGTGTGTTTCTAAAGGTGTATTCAGGTTTTGAAGAAAAATGGCAGATGAGAGACATCCCCAGATCTCTCCTTGAAACAACAATAAGATAACATCTAAAACTCAAAAACAAACAAACAAAACACCCAAACAGCACACCAGCATGGCTGAGCGTGGGATAAGAGCTACCACAGGTCAGAACCCCAGGCTTTGGGTGGTGGCTGGGAGAAATAAAGAAGCTATCTCTCTCATCCTGAGCTCCCTGTAGGTGGAGGGGTGGAGAGAAGGTGCAGTGAGTTCCCTGAACAGACCTGCCTGGGAGAGCTGGGAGCTCCATGTGGCCGGCAGCAGGGCCCAGTCATCAGGGCAGAAAGCAGAGAAGCAGGGAAGACAGATAAACAACAGTCGATTCTTACCAGCTGCAGTTGCAAAACCAAGGATGAGCCACAGCCCAAATCTCCCAACCCAGAGGGCTCCTCCTCTATATCCTCTGAAACTGAACACTGGGAAGCCCCAAAGGAATCTGAGCAAACACTACTGAAACATTCGCTAACACTGACAGGGACTGAGACTGAGGGTAGGGAGCGTGATTGAATATCTATAAGGGGAAAAAAGGCATTATTAAGGCTTTATATAAAGCAGGGATCCAAGAGACTTAGACGCCACCTCCTGGAAACCAAAATAAAAGTGCCTTCTTTGCAACAGGCCAAAGAGAAACCTTTATATAATAAATCTTTCTGGAAAAACAGCAGAATAAACTTCCATTAATGCCAAGGCACAGAAATAGTCCATTAAAGACCATGAACAACCAAGGTGACAGGGTGTCTCAGAAAGAGAAAAATCTCCAGAAAATAAGTTTACAGATATAGAAATGTGAAACTTAAATGACAGAGAATTCAGGATGGTACTTCTGAAAAAGCTCAGTGTGATCTGAAACAAGTCATATCACAAATTTCAGGAATTGAAAAAACAACGAGATGAGCAGAATGAGTTTCTTAGCAAGGAGAATAAAACCCTCAAAAAGAACAGACTGGATCTTCTAGAGATTACACACACACACACACACACACACACACACACACACACACTGCAAGAGTTGACAAATGAAATAGCAAGCTTGAGAAATAGAGTCAACCAAATAGAAGAAAGGATCAGTGATATCAAAGACGGAAATCTAGAAATTTATCAGAAGGAAGAAGAGGGAAACCAAAGAATGAAAAATAATGAAAGAGAAATTCAAGAACTAGCTGATATCATCAGGAGAGGAAACACAAGAATAATGGGCATTATAGAAGGCGAGGAAAAGCAACAGAGACTAGAAAGCATTTTCAGACAATAGTTGATGAGAATTTCCCAAATCTAAAAAATGAGCTGGAGCTTGAAATTCAAGAAGTCAACAAAACATCTAATTATCTCAACCAAAAAAAGGGCTTCACCAAGACACATTATGTTAAAATTATCAAAACTCAACAACAAAGACAAAATTCTCAGGGCAGCCAGGGAGAAGAAAACGGTAACTTATAAAGGAAAACCCATCAGATTATCCTTGGACTTCTCAGCACAAACCTTACAAGCCAGAAAGGAGTGGAATCAAATATTCAAAATATTAAGTAATGCCTTTTGAGCCATCCTTATCTTGCTCAGGCCTGCTTCCATGTCTGGAAGTGTACTTTCTCTTCTAATATAACTTTTCTTTTCTACTATAAAAAGAAATATTAAGTGAAAGGAACTACCAGCCTGGAATAATGTATCCAACTAGGCTCTCCTTTAGATATAAAGGAGAAATTAAGACCTTTCCAGACATACAAAAATTGAGGAAATTCTCCACTATTAAGTCTGCACTACAGGAAATACTGAAAGGGGTCAGCTCACCTAAAACAAAACAAAACAAAACAAAACAAAACAAAACAAAACAAAACAAACAAAACAAAACAAAACAAAAAACATAATTAGGAGTAAGGTGACTATCAGGCAAATAGAAGCAGAGGAGTGCAACCCTTACTAACAACAGAGCATTATAAGCTTAAACAATAAAAGAGAATTGCTATAGCAAGATAGTAATGAACGTTCAGCATACATAGGGACAAATTGAAACAACAATTACTGAAAAGGGGAGGATTCAAACATCCAAAGTCCCAAGGGGAATGGAGATAAGACACGCACAGAAGAAAATGGACAACTGTATATATATATAAACTACCCTTTACATATTCGTAATGGTAACCACACACCAAAGATTCAGGACTGAAGCATATATCATAAAACAAGAAGAACCATGGAGAAAACCCACAAAAACCAACCAAAATAAAGAAAACAAACACAAGGACAAGGAAGCAATGGAAACACCAAGCTACCAGAAGGCAAAAGATAAAATGGCTATAAGAAGACTTCATATTTCAATAATCACCCTAAATGTAAATGGACTGAACTCACAAATAAAAAGACATAGAGCAGCAATATGGACCAAAAAACAAAACCCAATCATATGCTGCCTCCAAAAGACAGATCTCAGCTCCAAAGACAAATATAGACTCAAAGTGAAAGGGAGGAAAATGATATTTCAAGCAAATGGCATTCAAAGAAAAGCAGGAGTAGAGGTACTAATATCAAACAAAATAGATTTCAAAATAAAAAAGGTGAAGAAAGATACTGAAGGACACTTATTAATGGTAAAGGGGATCATGCACCAAGAAGACATAACACTTATTAATATCTATGCTCCCAATCAGGGAGCCCCGATATATGTAAAGCAATTACTAACAGAACTAAAGGGAGAAACAGACCAAAACACTATTGTAGTAGGGGACCTAAATACCCTACTGTTGGATGTGGGCAGATAATCCAAGCACAAAATCAATATGGAAATAACATCTCTAAATGATACATTAGATCAACTGAATGTAAGTGACATATACAGAGCCTTCTATTCCAAAACAGCTGCTTATACATTCTTCTCTAGTGCACATGGAATGTTCTCAAGAATTGACTGCATACTGGGACACAGAGATAGCCTCAACAAATATAAGAGGGTTGAAATCATACCAACCACATTCTCTGATCATAATTCTTTGAAGCTGGAGATCAACTGCAAAAGGAAAGCAAGAAGAATCACAAATACATGAAGATTAAACAACATGCTATTGAAGAATAACTGGGTCAGAGAAGAAATAAAAAGAGAGATCAAGAGATACATAGAGTCGACGGCCATGCTACCCTGAACAAGCCCAATCCTGTCTGATCTTGGAAGCTAAGCAGGGTCAGGCCTGGTTAGTACTTGGATGGAAGACCAACTAGAAAGACCAGGTGCTGTAGGTGTAAAAATCAGTAAAAAATAAAAAATAAGGGATTGTAAGCTGACAAGTTCCTTGCAATTTGTGAGGTCAACCAAGGGTTGCTTTGCCTAAAAAAATGAAAGAGAGAGAGAGAGATACATAGAAACGAATGATAATAACAGTACAACATATCAAAACTTTTGGACATGGCAAAAAGTGGAGAATTCATATCATTTCAGGCCTATCTTCAAAAACAAGAATGAGCCCAAATAAACAACCTAAAGCTTCATCTTAAAAAAAACAGAAAAGGAAGAACAAATGAAGTCTAAAGTCAGCAGAAAGAAAGAAATAATTAAAATTAGCAGAAATAAATGAAATTCAAAACAACAACAACAAAAACAACAATAGAAAAATACAACAAAGAGCGGTTCTTTGTTAATAAAATTGACAAACTCCTGGTTTGACTCACTAAGAAAAAAAGAGAAAGGACACAAATAAACAAAATCAGGGATGAAAGAGAGCAAATTATGACAGACACCGCAGAAATAAAAAGGATCATATAAAAATACTATGAAAAAGTATATAACACCAAATTTAATAACCTAGAAGAAATGGACCAGTACTTAGATAAATATGACCTTCCTACACTAAATCAAGAACTGGAAAATCTAAATAGACCGATAAGCAGTATGGAAATTGAAACAATCATCAAAAAACTACAAAAAAGTAAGAGTCCAGAACCAGATGGATTCATCAGTGAATTCTACTAAACATTCAAAGAAGATTTAATACCTATTCTCCACAAACTCTTCCAAAAAGTCAAAGAGGAGGCAATATTTACCAACTCATTTTATCAGGCCAATATTACCCTGATGCCAAAACCTGATACATTTAACACAAAATAGAAAACTACAGACCGATATCTCTCATGAACACAGATCCAAAACTCCTAAATAAGATACAAGCAAACAAAATACAGCAACATATTAAAAAAATTATACATCACAATCAAGAAGGCTTCATCCCAGAGGCACAGGGATGGTTCAACATATGCAAATGGTTTAATGTGATACACCACATAAACAAATTAAAATATAAGAATCATATGATCATGTCAATAGATGCAGAAAAAGCCTTCAACAAGATACAGCATCCATTTATGATCAAAACACTTAACAAAATCAGTATAGATGGAAAATACTTAACATAATAAAGGTCGTGTATGACAAACCCTCAGCCAACATTATACTTAATGGTGAAAAACTAAAAACCTTCTCTCTAAGATCAGGAACAAGGCAAAGCTGTCCTCTATCGCCACTGTTATGCATTGGAGGTCCTAGCCAGTGCAATCAGCCAAGAGACAGATATAAAATGCATCCAAAGAGGAAACAAAGAAGTCAAACTCTCACTATTTGTAGATGACGTGATTCTCTATGTAGAAAATCCTAAAGACTCCAACAAGAACACTGATAAAAACAAAAAGAAAATACAGTAAAGTTTCTAGATACAAAATCAACATTCAAAAATCTATAGCTTTCCCATTCTCTAATAATGAAGTGTCAGAAAAAGAAGTGGAAAAAGTAATTCCTTTTGCAATTGCAACAAAAAGAATAAAATACCTAGGAATAAATCTAATGAAACATGTGAAGGACCTATATAATGAAAACTACAAGATTCTATTAAAAAAAATCGAAGAACATACAAAGAAATGGAAAGATATTCTATGTTCTTGAACTGGAAGAATCAACATAGTTAAAATGACCATATTACTTACCTAAAGCATTATGCAGATTTAATGCAATCCCTTTCAAAATCCCATCAGCATTCTTTAAAGAAATAGAACAAAAAAACATCAGATTTGTATGGAAACACAAAAGACCTCAAATCATGAAAGCCATTCTGAGAAAAAAAGAATGAGGTTGGAGGCATCACTCTACCCAACTTCAAATTATACTACAAAGTGACAGTAATCAAAGTGGCATGATATTGGCAGAAAAATAGACACACGGACCAGTGGAACAGAATCAAGAGTCCAGAAGTAAACCCATATCTATATGGGCAAATAAATTTCAGTAAAAAAGCCAGAAACATACAGTGAAGAAAGGAAAGCCTCTTCAATACAGTGCTGCTGGGAAAACCAGAAAGCCACCTGCAAAAGAATGAAATTAGTCTGTTGTCTATCACCACACACCAAAATTAACTGAAGATGGATTAAGGACTTGAATATAAGACCTGAAACAATAATGCATAGAGGAAAACATAAGAACTAAATTCAAGGACCTTGGACTTAAAGAGTATTTGATGAATTTGACCTCAAAAGCAAGGGAAGTAAAAGGTAAAATAAATGAATGGGACTACATCAAACTAAAAAGCTTCTACTCAGCAAAAGAAATCATCAACAAGGTAAAGAGACAGCCATTCGAATGGGAAAATATATTTGCAAGCAACGCTTTGGATAAGGGCCTAATATCCAAAATATACAAAGATCTCATACAACTCAATAACAACAAGAAAACAAATGATCCAATCAGAAAATAGGCAGTGGACCTGAACAGAAACTTCTCCCTAGAGTATATACAAATAGCCAACAAATATTTGAAAAGATGCTCAACATTGCTATCTATTAGGAAATGCAAGTCAACACCACAATGAAATACCATCTCACACCTGTTAGAATAGCTATAATCAACAGGAGAAGTAATAAGAAATGCTGGAGAAGATGCAGAGAACAGGAACACTCATACACTGCTGGTGGTACAGCCACTATAGAAAACAGTATGGAGATTCCTCAAAAAACTAAGAATTGATCTACCATATGATCCAGCAATCTCTCTACTGGGCATTACCCTAAAGACTTGAAAACCCATATCTGAAAAGATATTTGTACACCGATGTTCATAGCAGCATTATTCACAGTGGCCAAGACATGGAAGCAACTGAAGTGTCCTACAATAGATGATTGGCTAAAGAAGCTGTGGTACATATATACAATGGAATATTACTCAGCCATAAGAAGAGATGAAATACTGCCATTTGCAACACCATAGTTGGACCTCGAGATAATCACACTAAGCAAAATAAGCCAGACAGAAAAAGTTGAAAATCACATGATATCACTTATATGTGGGATATAAACCTAAAAGCAATAAATGAACAGGACAAACAAACAGAGACTCATGGACATGGACTACAGACTAGTGGTTACCAGAGGGAAGGGGGTGGGAGGAGGGGGGAGGTAGATGGGGAAAAGGGGGTCAAATATGTGGTGACAGAAAGAAATTTAACTATGGGAAGTGAACGTACAGTGTAAATATATATATTTATATACACACACACACACACACACACACACACACACACATATATATGTAAATATATATATATATATATATATGCGCCTTACTGTTAAAGTGTACGTGTACAGCTGGTATTTTGTTAACCAAGGTCACCATAAAAAATTAACGTATAAATAAATAAATTTAAATTCTAAAAAAATTAAGAAAAAGTATATTCACTTCTTCTAGGTTTTGTAATTTGTGGGAATATAGTCTCTTTTGATTCTATGTATTTGTGTAGTATATGTTGTAATGTCTCTCATTTCTTATTTTATTCGAGTCTTTTTTTCTTGGTTAGTCTAGCTAAATGTTCATCAATTATGTTTATCTTTCCAAAGAACCAATTCTTAGTTTTATTGATTTTTTCCTATGTTTTTCTGGTCTCTGTTTTATTTATTTATACTCTAATATTTATTATTTCCATCCTTCTGCTAACTTTGAACTTAATTTGTTCTTTTTCTAGTTTCTTGAGGTATAAAATTGTTTATTTGAGATAATACAGTCATGAATCGTTTAACAATGGAGATACGTTCTGAGAAATATTTCATTAGGTGATTTTTGTCATTGTATGAAAATCATAGATTGCATTTACATAAACCTAGATGGTATAGCCTACTACACATACACATATGATATAGCCTTTTGTTCCTAGGCTACAAACCTGTACAGCATGTAACTATACTGAGCTGTAGGGAATTATGACACAATGGCAAATATTGTGTGTATTTAATCATGTCTAAACATATAAAAGATATAATAAAAACAGTATAAAAGATTTAAAATGGTACACCTGAATAGGACACTTACAATGAATGGAAGTTACAGGACTGGAAGTTGCTCTAGGTGAGTCAGTGAATGAATTGTGAGGGAATGTGAAGGCAAAGGACATTACTGTTCACTATTGCAGACTTTATAAAGACTATACACTTAGGTTACATTAAACTTATTTTAATTTTTTTCTTTCTTTAATAATAAATTACCTTAGCTTAATGTAACTTTTTTACTTTATAAACTTTTTGATTTTTTTAACTTTTCAACTCTTTTATAATAACAGTTTAAAACCTAAACACATTGTATGGCATACAAAAATATTTTCTTTCTTTATATTCCTATTTTATAAACTTTTTTCTTTTTTTTTTTTCTTAAAATGAAGCCACAAATGCACATAGTAGCCTCTGCCTACACAGGGTCAATATCACTGTCTTCCACCTCTACATCTTGTCCCACTGAAAAGTCTTCAGGGTCAATAACATGCATAGAGATGTAGTGTTCTGATAACAATGCCTTCTTTTGGAATACCTCCTGAAGGACTTGCCTGAGGCTCTTTTTGAGAAGATGTCACTTTTTTCAGAAATGTGTCTATAGTGATTTGCTTGTTTTAAAATCATAGATTTTCTTTTAAGCAGATAATGGATCATGAACATTTCTCTATATTAATGACAGCTATGCTGTCATTAATTATGAGGAATTTTCCAGATTTATTATAATCTTATGGGACCACGGTCCCATTGTAACATTAAGAACTTTATTATAATCTTTGGGATTATTTCATCATTGACCAGAATATCTTTATGTGGTGCATGACTGTATATATGTTTATTGCTATAAACTTTCTTCTCAGATCTGATTTTACTACATCCCACAAAACTTGATATGTAGTATTTTCATTTTCTTTTGTTTTGAGATAACTTTTTTAATTTCCCTCTTGATTTCTACTTTGACCCATATGTTGTTTAGGAGTTTGTTGTTAGGTTTGCAGATTATTTGTGGATCTTCTCACGTTCCTCTTGTTATTTATTTCTACCTTCATACCATTGTAGTCAGAAAAAATAGTTGCGATGACTTCAAAGGATCTTAAATTTGTTAAGATTTGTTTTGTGTCTTATTATATAATCTGTCCTGAAGAATTATCCATGTGCACTTGAAAAGATTTTGTATTCTGCTGCTGTAAGGTGGAATGTTCAGGATATGTCTGTTAAGTACATTTATTCTAAGGTATAGTTCAATTCCAATGTTTCCTTGTTGATTTTTTATCTGTACTATTTAGCCATTACCGATACTGGGATATTATTATTGTATTGTTGTCTATTTCTCCTTAAGATCAGTTAGTATTTGCATAATATAGTTCAGTGCTCAATTGTTGGGAGTGTAAATATTTATGATTGTTATAACTTCTTGGTGTATTGATCCCTTTATCATTATATAATAACTTTTTTGCCTTTCGTTACCATTTTTGCCTTGAATTTTATTTTTCTATAATAGGTATGGCTACACCTGCTTTCTTTTTATTTCTTTTGCTTTCTCTTGGTCACTTGCTTGGAATATCATATTCCACCCCTTCACTTTGAGCCTATGTGTGCCTTTAGAGCTGAAATGAGTCTCTGGAAGATAGCATATAATTGGGTATTGTTTTCTAATCCAGCCAGCCACTTAATTGGTGAGTTCAATTCATCTGCATTTAGGGTGATTTTTGATATGTAAGAACTTACTATTGCCATTTTGGCTTTTGTTTTCTGGTTGTTTTAAATCTCCATTTTCCTGTTTCCTCATGGATCTGTCTGCCTTCTTACATTGGTGGTTTCTTCATGTTAATTTACTCAGTTTTCCCTTTTTTATGCTTCATATCTCTGCTCTAGATTTATGTTTTGTGGTTGCCATGAGGTTTGCATAAAATGTCTCAAAGATAAAATAATCCATTTTTTCTTGGTAGAAACTTTTCTTTATTTGCCTATACAAATTTCATTTTTTTACTCCTCTCCTTTTATATTTTTGCTGTCACAAATTATCTTTTTTGTGGTAAATTTGTCACCAAACTATAGTAGCCATAGTTATTTTTAGTATTCCTTTCCTTTAACCTTTATGCTATAATTAAGTGTTAGCAACCTATTCTAAAATAAAGTTACAGTTTTTAAATTGACTGCCTATCACCTCACTCTGAGTTTTATGTACTTTTTTATTTCAATTTAACTAGAAGAGCTCTTTTAACACTTCTTGTAGGGCAGGTCTAGTGGGGGTGAACTCTTTTAGCTTTTGTTTGTGTAGGGGCATTTTATTTCTTCTTCATCCTGAAAGCTAATTTTGCTGGATAAAGTATTCTTGGCTGGCAATTTCTATCTTTTAATGCTTAAATATGTCACTCCACTTTTCCCTGGCCTTCTGAGAATCTGTTCAGCCTAATAAAAGTTTCTTTGTAGGTTATTTTCACTCCCTGACAGCCTTTAGTATTCTGTTTTATCATAGCCTTTTGACAATATTGTAATGTGTCTCATAGAAGGTTTTTTAGCGTTGAGATAACAAGGTGCTCTATTAGCTTTGTGGACTTGTATGTCCAGTTCTTTCCTCAAGTTTGGGAAATTATCAGCTATTATTTCTCTCTGCCCCCTTTCCCTTCTCTTCCCCTTTCAGTATACCCATTACTCTTATGTTAGCTCTCATAATAGAGTCTGATAGCTCTTGCAGGATTTTTATCATAGTTTTAAGTCTTAGTTCTCTCTTGTCTTCCACCTGAATTATTTCTAGATCCCTATCTTCTGGATTGCTTATTCTCTGTTCTATCTGATATGCTTTATTTCCAGTGCTTTCTAACATGTACTTCATCTCATTTATCAAGTGCTTCAGCTCCAGAATTTTTGTTTGGCACCTTTTTAGAATTTTCATCTATTTGGTAAAGTACTTCTATTCATTAATTTTGTTTCTGAGTTAATTGAATTGCCCTTCTCAGTTTTCTTGTGGCTCATTGGATTTCTTCATAAAAGCTATTTGAATTCTCTATCAGTTAGACTGCAGTATTCCACATCTTTGAGTTTGGTTGCTGGAGAACTGTCCTATGTGAGAGAGAGAGAAAGAAGGGGAGAGAGAGAAAGAGGGAGAGAGAAAATTACCACGTGCATAGTGTTTGATGAGATGTGCTTCTAACACTGCATTTGAAGTAGCAAACACCTTTCTTATTTAGGTGAGGTTTTATTTTGATTCTAACAATTCAACAGATTAACAATTAGAAGCCTTTCTTCTGATTTCCAGCAGGTGGCACTATAGCACAAGGTTTTGTTTTCTCTCACTGGAGCTGCCTCCTTACTATGGTTGGGAGTGAGTGCTTTTTAAAAAATGGGCTGTTACCACTCCAGCAACTACGAACTCCTGATGCCTCCAGTGCTATCATTACCTTCAGGGTCCCTGGTGCTACCACCGCCACTGCCACCAGGGTCTCTTCTAAAGTTGCAGGTGCTGCTGCCACCACTGGTGGCTCTGATGCCACTGCTACCACTGGGATCACTGGTGTCGCCGCCACTTTTGGTTTTGCTAGTGACACTGACACCGGCACCGATGCCCTACCGCCACCGCCGCCACCTTGGATTCTCTGTCCTTCTGCAGCCTCCACCAGCTCTGATTCACCCACCTTCAGATGCACAAATAGTGGATTTCTCAGGTGTCCCAGTGTGCTGTGCAGAGAAAACATTTTTGAGTATGGATGTCCTACTAGTTGTAAATAGAAGGGAAGAGAAAAAGGGAATTACACAGCCATGATCTACGCAGTATTATTTTATTTTATTCATTTTTGTGTATGTTTTTAACATTTATTTTTTACTTGAAATATATTTGACATAAATATTTAAATTTTAAATTTCCTGTCTCATAGTTCCAGCATCTGTGTTATGTCTGAGTCTGGTTCTGCAAGATTTTTTTTACCTCTTAATTTTTTCTGTGTTGCCTTTGGCATATCTTATACATTTTTTTAAAATAAAAGCTAAATATGTATTTGATAATAGAAACTAAACAGCTTTTAGTGAGATAATTTATCTTTTCTGTCTAGGAATCAGGTTATATTCAATGTTTGTTGTAGATGTAGGTACCAACTGCTCAAAATTCTTTCGTATTCTGTTTTTTCTTTTTTTAATTAAATTTATTGGAGTGACATTGGTTAATAAGATTAGATAGGTTTCAAGTGTACAGTATTATAATGCATCATCTGTATATTGCATTATGTGCTCATCATCTGAAGTTTAGTTTCCTTCACTCACTATATATTTGACTCCCTTTACCCTCTTCAACCTCCTCCCATTCCCTTTCTCTTCTGCTAATCACCATACTGTTATCTTTGTCAATAAATTTTTTGTTTGTTTTGTTTGTTAATTTGTTGCTTTCTCTTTTATATCCCATATGAGTGAAATTATATGATTCTTGTTCTTTTCCATCTGACTAATTTCTCTCAGCATGATAATAAGAGTATCCACGTTGTTACAAATGGCAGTATTTCATCTTTTCTTATGGCTGAGTAGTGTTCCATTGTATATATGTACACAGCTTCTTTATCCAACGGTTCACTGAGGAACACTTAGGTTGTTTCCATGTCTTGGCTACCATGTATTATGCTGTAATGAACATAGGGGTACATATATCTTTACAAATAAGTATTTTTAAAGTATTTTAAAGAAGGATTTCTGGATAATTTGGTAGCTCTTTTCTTAATTTTTTGAGGAACCTCCATACTGTTTTCCATAGTGGCTGTACCAATTTACATTCCCACCAGCAGTGTGTGAGGGTTCCTTTAGCCCACAACCTCTCCAACACTCATTATTACGTGTCCTGTTGATGATAGCCATTCTAACAGGTGTGAGGTGGTATCTCACTGTGGTTTTCGTTTGCATTTCTCTTATAGCTAGTGAAGTTCAACATCCTTTGAAATGTCTGTCGGCCATTTATATATCTTCTTGGGGGAAGTGTCTGTTTATGTCCTCTGCTCACTTTTTAGTTGGATTATTTGTGGATTTATTGTTATTGTTGTTGAGTTGTATAAGTTCTTTATGTTGGATGTTAGCCTCTTATAGGAGGTATTGTTTGCAAACCTTCTCCCATGTGGTTGATTGCCTTTTTGTTTTGTTGATGGTTTCCTTTGCTCTGCAGAACTTTTTTCATTTGATGTAGTCCCATTCATTTATTTTTGCTTTTACTTCCCTTGCCTTTGGAGTCAAATTCACAAAATCTTCTCTAAGTCCAAGGTCTATAAGTTTAGTACCTATGTATTCTTCTAGGTATTTAAATGTTTCAGATCTTATATTTAGGTCTTTGATCCATTTTTACTTAATTTTTGTGTATAGTGTCAAATAGCAGTTTAGGTTTACTATTTTTCTTTCTCCACTATTAGCTCCAGGGCTTTCTTTATGTACATCTTACTGAGTAGAGTCTGAGTCGAGCAGCTCTTTCAGCTGCAATTCACTGTTACTATTCTGGAGCTGTGTTGGTGTGTGGTATGGTGTGGGGAAAAAGAAATATTCCAGTCATGTCACAGTCTTTTAGTGGGCCTCTGACCTTCACAAGTGTTTCTGTCTCTCTCCAGTGATATAGCTTTCTTTCTTTTCAGCCCTTTTTCCTAGTTGCAGTTTTCCAAATCTATTTCTTTGAAGTCAGATCCCTTGTTGACTATTCTGGTAGTGTTTATTACCCCTTAGATGAGAAAGGAAGGATGCAGGGAGCTGGAGTGAAGAATAATTGCCTTCCTCAAGGTAGAATAAAATTTTAGAATTACACTCTGGCAAAGTCCTTGTTTCTGGAGAGTAGATCTTTGCTATGGAGAAAGCTCTGGGTGCATTACATTTCTCAATGGTTATTTTTTCTCTCTTTTACCAGCGCCTACAGGATTTTTTGGAATTCTCAGCTAAGAACCTGGTGGAGTTTCTGGAGGGAAAATTCATTCTGGAGGGAAAATTCACAAAAGTGTGGGTGTTAGGTCCAGGAGGACCCTATCCCTACCCCCGTAGTGTGGGAACTAGACTCATCTCTTACCTTTTGTGTGGGAACCAGAGCTGAGTCCAGGTTGGCAATGCTATGTGCTCACCTTCCATTTCACTGGACTTTCCTTCCCAGCCAATTTAACCACCCAAAATATCCTCACCGAAAAAGCCCTTATCAAGCCCCACATAAGTTTCAGGTCCCCTCACATTCAGAGCTGACACCATCTTCAGCTCAGCCCAGCTGTCACTCTGCTACAATAAACCTTGCTTAACCCCTTCTGCCTTGTGCGAATCTAACATCAGGGACCCCCCTAACACTGATGTCTTTACAAAGAAAACTCTTACTCTCATAATAGACCACACCCATTCTCCAGCAATTTGCTAAAAATACCAGTTTGGTTCTATTAGTATGGCTCCAGGGGCTTTTGTATAAGATAAGCAGATCTCTCATTTGTTGTATCCTTCTGGATTTCCTTGTCTCTTGTTGATTTCAGGATGACAGACTGCTCTGCAACCTCAGGTCTCTGATTAAGTTAAAGGTCATTGATTTGTTCAGCTTTTCTTGCTGTATATGTGAGGTGACAAGTTCCAAATTCTTCATAACTAAGATCTGAAACTAGAGTCCTCATTATTATTGTGAAACATCACTTTTATTACATGTAAAATTCCACTACATACTTGGATTTATTTGCAGATTTTTTTGTGCATTCTCATGGTCAGTCTATTGATGCAGCATTTAACAGCATATTAGCATATTAATTATTGTCACTTTATTATGGATTTAAGTACCAGGCAATGCTAATCATTTCTCTTGACTCTTATTTTTTAGAATTCCCACAAATATTTTCACAAGCTATTTTATCAAGATAAAGTTTAGTATAAGTTTCTAGGGCCAAATTTCTAGAAAGAAATTTTATTCTGAGGTTCTGATTAGCATTATACTTATGAATTAACATGAAAATAACATTTTTACAGTAGTAAAATTATAACATTATTCTGTCTACCAATAACATAATTCTGCCCACTATGTATTTTCTTCTTTAAATCTCTCAGGTAGGTTGTTTTTCACAAACAGATGTACATATATAGGTAAACATTACTAAGTTCTTTTCATTCGATTCTTATTATTGTAAATAAAACATCTTCATACATGTTCTAACAAGTATTTATTTGCACATAGGAAAGCTGTTGCTTTTGATACATTAACAGTGTTTTTTGCTTAATTCTCTTATTTATTTTTAAACTAATTTTAATGTTAATGATCTTAGATTTTCGTGCACATGCCAAGCTACTCATTTTCCAGTATTTTAAATTATTTGTCCTTCTGTTATGGGCTGAATTGTACTCCCCAAATTCATATGTTGAAGCCTTAACACCCAGTACATTAGAATGTAACTATTCAGTTAGGGCCTTCAAAGTGGTAATTAAATTAAAGTGAGAATGTTAGGGTCAGCTCTAATCCAATCCGACTGGTGTCTTTATAAGAAGAGAAGATTTGGACATGCAAGAAGATACAAGGTAAGAACACGCAGAGAAAAGACCATGTGAAGACACTGTTAGAAGGCAACCATTAAAAAAGTCCTGGATATTTGAAGCACAATATAGTAAATATAGACAATAATATTGTATTATAATCATCAAACTTGTTAAGAGACTGGATATTAATTTACCCCAACCACAAAAAAAAAATGATGATTATGTGTCATGATAGAGATTCTAATTGTCATTATAATGACAATTATAATATACACTTTAAATTTATACAATATTACATGTCAAATATATTTCAATTAATAAACCTGAACTTCTAGCCTCCAGAAGTTTAAAAAAACAAATATCTGTTGTTTAAGCACACAGTCTGTGATACTGTACTATGGCATTGCCAGCAAAGTAATACACCTTCTTTAATGAATTAAAAATAATAAGCATGAAAAGGCTGGCGTTGCTGTATTAAATGTCATAGTAGACTTTAACATAAATATCACTAATAGAGACAGTGTTTATATTACATGTAATATATGTAATGCATGTTATATGTTAATTTTTTCAGTATATTCATTAAAATCTGCTATGTAACACCTATCACTCTGGATGCTGGATTGACACAGGGAAAAAGAAAGAAAAATCCCTATATTCTGATTTGGCTTTGTGTTTAGGATTAGTGTGGGAAGCCTTAGTTGGAGTTATAGCAAGAAAGCAAAGGAGTATTACCAGAACTTGGCAGAAAGTATTAACCAAATTGATGCTGCTCTCTTAGGCTGAAGTGCTCTGTCATGACCATCCCTTGGTCCACACAAGTTAGCCCTAAACTGAACACTACTCTCATCTTATTTAATAAATCTAATGACAAGACACGAAAAGATCAGACTGTTCACAAGTAACATAAATGTATCTCAGAACCAAGCTCAAGAATATTTATATGAATACAAAATATCTACCACTCAACAAGATTAAAAACACAATGTCTGGGGTCTAATAAAAATTGACCAGAAATTGGCAATTTTAAATACTGGTGAGAATATGGAACAACGGGAATCACATTCATTGCTGGTAAGAATAATTTTTATAGAGCTAAACATATGTTTGCCATGTGATCCATCACTTGTGCATCTAGGTATTTATCTAAATGATTTGAAAATTTAGGTCCATAAAAATACCAGAATAGAAATATTTATAGTAGGTTTATTTGTAATTGCCCAAAACTGTAGCAACCAAGATGTTCTTTAACAGGTAAATGAATAAACAAACTGTGGTACATACATACAATGGAATCTATTCATCAGCAAAAACAAATGAGCTATCATGCCACAAAAAAACTATGGATAAATCTTAAATGTGTATTGCTAAGTTTTAGAAGCCAGTCTGAAAAGGCTGCAAAATATATAATTCCAATTATATGACATTTTAGAAAAGGCAAAACTATAGAGGCAGTAAAATAATCAGCAAATGCCAAGAGGAAATTGAAAACGGGGGAAAGCTGAGTAGGTAAAGTAGAAGTTTTTTTTTTTTATCACAGTGAAATATTTATAATGCTATAATGGTAGATGCATAATATTGTGCACATGTAAACCCACAGAACTCTACACCACCAAAAGTAAGACTTAAAGGGCAGTAAGTCAGCAAAATGGTGGAAGCTCAAAGCCATAACTCCCCATGAAGACTCACATAAAAAAAAAAAAAAACTGGAAATTTTTACTTTACAAGGGCTTTGGAAAACAAAGTTCTACAGCAACCAGTAAACACTCATCCATAAGAGGAAAAGTTTAAATAAACAGGAAAATTTATGACATTTTTGCTCAATCTTGTTCCAGCCACTTTCTAGCATAACACAGACTTGGTATGGAGGAAGTACCAGACAGTTCTCAGTTTCTTCCCTTGAATTGGAAGGACCAGAGCAGAACTTATTCAAAACATTGTAACCTATCTTGGAGCTGACTGAAGGAATAGTCTCTATTTTGCCTAACTCAGATATCAGATGGGAAGAATGAACGAACACTGTATGAGAAAACTTCAGAGATCTTAAGTTCTGAAGATTCTAAGATTTGCAATCTCTCAGCAGTAGATTACAGGTAGAGACATACAATAAATTATCTAAATTTCCAAAAAGAAGCTGGAGTTAGACTCTTTAGGAGATTATTTAAAAACATACATGTATACAGGGAATAAAAAAAAGGGTAAAGTGTCCTATTTTAAATCTTTTGAAACATGCTAAATACCATTTCCTAATTATTTTATCAATTATATTGCCTCTTTTTTATAGCTTCAATTAAATAATTGGTTTTATGACAAAAAAAATACCGGAGGAGAATTCAACTTTCTTCTCATGCTGATTACAAGACTCAGAAAACACACATATAACTGATTAGTGAAGAACTTTATGAGAACAAAGCCATTTTTCAAAAATGGAAGAGATGGCCATCTTTTTCAAATGTCTAATTTTCCTCAAAAAAATTAAAGGCAGACAAAGAAAGAAGAAATATGGGCCATTTAAAGGAAGAAAGTAAGGTAGGAGAAATCATCCCTGAAGAAACACAAGCATTGGACTTACTAACAGACTTTAAACAACAGCTTCTAATATTCAAAGAAGCAAAAAAAACAAACAAAGAGAACTAAAATAAAATTAAAAAATAATATATGACCCTTAAAAAAGAAATAATAGGAAAAGTCATAATAGAGAACCACCAGACTAATTTAGCAGACAGAATCAAAAAGGAAAAGAAACAAAAGAGATACAGACCAATTGGGGAGAAAAAAAGATAAAATGTCAGGAGTAAGTCCTCATATATCAATAATCACCCTAACCTATGTAAATATATGAAAATCACCAAAGACAAAACTGGATGGATTAAAAAACAAGAACCAACTATATGCCGTTGTCAGGAAACCCATCTTAGGTCCAAAGACAAACATAGGCTCAAAAAGAAAAGGTGGAAAAGATACTCCAAGCAAATGATATTCAGAGTAAAGCAGGAGAGGCCATACTTATATCAACAAAATAAACTTCAAGACAAAAAAAGATGGTAAGAGACAAAAATTGAGGTTTTATAATGATAAAGGAGACAATCCATCAAGAGGACATAATATTAATATATACACAACCAATTTAAGAGCACCAGAATATATAAAGCAATTATTTATAGAACTAAAGGGAGAAAAGATAAAATTCAATAATAGGAGACTTAAGATCCCATTTAAACTGATGAATAGATTATCCAATCTTAAAGTCAACAAGGAAACATCAACCTTAAATAATACATTAAATCAGGTGGACTTAATAGGTATTTACAGAACTTTTCATCCCAAAGCAACAGAGTACACATTCTTTTCAAGTGCAAATGATATATTTTCAAGGATAGACCATATGTTAGGACACAAAACAAGTCTCAAAAATTTTAAGAAGATTGAAATCCCATCAAGCAACTTTTCTGACTGCAGTGGTATAAAACTAGAAATCAACAATAACAAGATAGCTGGAAAAATCACAAATATTTGGAGAGTAAACATGCTACTGAACAACTATTGGGTCAATGAAGAAATAAAAGAAAAAGTGAAAAGACACGTAAAGACAAATAAAAATGAAAATATGACATACCAAAATCTTTGGGATGCAGCAAAAGCAGTACTTAGAGGGAAGTTTATAGCAATACAAGCCTACCTCAAGTTAGGAGAAAGAACTCAGTCTAACACGACACCTAAAAGAACTAGGAAAAAAGAACAAATGATGCCTAAAGTCAGTAGAAGGAAGGGAATGATAGAAAATCAGAGCAGATATAAATGAAATAAAGACTAAAAAGATGATAGAAAAGATTATTGAAATAAATATCTTTTTCCTTGAAAGGATAAACAAAAATTACAAACCTTTAGCTAGACTCACAAAAGAAAAAGAAAGAAGACTCGAATAAAATTAGAAATGAAAGAAGTTGCAACAGATACTACAAAGGATCATAAAAGAATACTGTGAAAGGCTATATGCCATCAAATTTGACAACCTAGAAGAAATGGACAAATTCTTAGAATCATATAAACTTCCTAGACTGAATTATAAAGAAACAGAAAATCTGAATAGACAAATCACTAGTAAGGAAATTGAAACAGTAATCACAAACCTCCAAAAAATAAAAGTCCAGGACCAGATGGTTTCACTGGTGAATTCTACCAAACAAAGAAGTTTTAATGCCTATCCTGCTCAAACTCTTACAAAAACTTGAAGCGGAGTGAACTCTCTTTAACTCATTTTATGAGGCCAACATTATCTTGATACCAAAACCAGGTAAGGACACGCACGCACGCACGCGCACACACACATACACACACACACACACACACACACATTTTATAGGCCAATATCTGTAATGAACATAGATGAACTAGCAAGTACAACAATATGTTGAAAAGATCATACACCACAATCAAGTGTGATTCATTTCAGGGATGTAAGGATGCTTCAACATCTGCAAATCAATCAACATGATATACCATGTCAACAAAATGAAGGATAGAAATCATATGATCATCTCAATAAATGCAGAAAATGCATCTGACAAGACACAACATCCATTCCTAATATTAAAAAACACTTAATAAAAGGGATATAGAAGAAAATTACCTCAACATGAAAAAGCCATGCATGACAAGCCCACGGCCAACATCACGCTCAGTGGTGAAAAATTGAAAGCTTTTCCTCTAAGATCAGAAACAAGACAAGGATGACCACTCTCATCATTCTTATTCAACATAGTACTGGTATTCTTAACCAGAGCAATTAGGCAAGAAAAAAACAGACATTCAGATTTAAAGGATGAAGTAAAACTCTCACTGTTTGCAGATGGCTTGTTTTTATATATAGAAAAACCTAAAGACTCTGTCAAAAAAAACCTATTAGAAATAAAAATGAATACAGTAAGTTTGTCAGATATGTAATCAATATACAAAATCTATTGTGTGTCTATATACTAACAAGAAAATATCAGATAGAGAAATGAGAAAAACAATCCCATTTACAATCACAAAAAAAGGGTAGAATACATAGAATAAACTTAACAAAAGAGGTGAAAGACCTGTACACTAAAAACTACAAGACATTGTTGAAATAAATTGAAGAAAACACAAACCAATGGAAAGATAATTTAATGTTCATGGATTGAAAATATTAACATTGTTAAAATATGCATATTAACTAAAGCAACCTACAGATTTATTGCAATCCCTATCAAAATCTCAATGAAATTTTTCAGAAATAGAACAAAAATCACAAAATTTGCAGAAAAGCGCAAAACATCCCAATTAGCCAAAGGAAGCCTGAGAAATAAGAACAAAGCAGTAGATATCACACACCCTGATTTTAAACTACACTATAAAACTGATGATCAAAACAGTATGGTATTGCAGAAAAAACAGACCAATGAAATCAGCGTTTATAGCTTAGAAATAAACCATATATGGGCAACTGTCGCATGAAAAGGCTCCAAGAATATACAATGGAAAAAGGAAAACTTCTTCAAAAGATAGTGTTGGGAAAGAGTGGACATGAAAAAGAATGAAACTAGACCACCGTCTTACATTATACACAAAAATTATTTCAACATGGATTAACGACTTGAATGTAAGACCTGAAACAGTAAAATACATAGAGGAAAACATAGGCACTAAGTTTCTAGACATTTGTCTCAGTGGTGTTTTTGTGAATTTGATTCCAAAGGTAAGGAAAACAACAGCAAAATAAACAAATGGGACCACATCAAACTAAAAAGCTTCTGCACAGCAAAGAAAACCATCAACAAAACAAAAAGGTAACCAACCACATGGGAGAAGCTATTTGTAAATCACACTTCTGAAAAAGGGTTAATATCCAAAATATATAAAGAACTCATATAACAACAGCAACAACAAAACCAATTTGATTAAAACATGGCAGAAGATCTGAATAAACATAGATGGCTTATAGGCACATAAAAAGATGCTCAACATTACTAATTATTATGGAAATGTAAATGAAAACCACAGTAAGATATCACCTCACACCTGTTAGAAGGGCTATTCTCAAAAAGACAAGAAATAACAAGTGTTGGAGAGGTTGTCAAGAAACAGAACCCTCATGCACTGTTGGTGGGGTTGTAAGTTGGTGCAGCCGCTATAGAATACAGTACAAAGGTCTCTTTAAAAATTAAAAATAGAACTAGCATATGATCCAGCAATTCCTCTTCTGGGTATTTATCTGAAGAATATGAAAACACTATTTTAAAAGATATATTTACCTGATATTCACTGCAGCATTATTCACAATGGTCAAAATAAGGAAATAACCTAAGTGTCCATCGACAGATTATATATATATATAATATATATACACAAATACATACATATATATATACACATACACATATATATATATATGCACACATACATATATATGTACACACACAATGGAATATTACTGAGACATTAAAATGAAAAAAACTTTGCCATTTGAGACAACATAGATTGATTTTGAGGGTATTATGCTAAATAAAATAAGTCAGAAAAAAAGGACACAAATTGTATGTTTTCACTCATGTGGAAGGAGCAAACTAACAGGAGAAAAACAAACTCATAGATACAGACAACAGAATGGTGGCTACCAGAGGGAAAGGGGTTTGGGGGAAAAACAAAGTGGGTAAAGGGGGTCAAATATGTGATGACAAAGGAGGCTGGACTTTTGTTGGTGAGCACTCTGATAGAGTATACAAATATCAAATCATAATGTTGTATACCTGAAAGTTTTATAATGTTATTAACCAATCTACATAGATATATAGATATATAGATATAGATAGATAGATGTAGATATAGATAGATAGATAGATAGATAGATAGATAGATAGATAGATAGATAGATAGATACATTTCTTAAAGATTTAGTACAAGGAGAAAATTTAGCTATTAATTATGTTTACTGACTGAAAAATATGGAGAAAAGTCAACTGGTAGAATTAGTCAGGAACTAGAGTTAGTCAGGACTTTCATTCAAATCTATGTTGTCAATAATTATCTATGTAACATTTTATCAAAGCAATAAGGCCTTTGTGTGATTTGTAAAAATGAGAATTATTATATGTTTTACCTCATTGGCTTGTTTTAAAAGTTAAAATTATCTATCAGTGGTACAAAGTTCTTATGCACTTTCTATTTTAATAGTTTCTATTTTAAGAGGTTTTGTAAATATTTACATAGTATCACAGGCTACCTAAGTTACTAACTTTTATAGTCTTATGATTGTGGATATTTTTTATTCACAGAGCAAATGATACTCACTGAAACTCACCTTTTAAAATAACCAATGATGTAACAAATATGCAAAAATACTATTTTTAGGTGTTAATCTATGGCAATAAACAATGTTATTAGTAGTTTGTAAAAAGAAATACCACAGGAAGTAATCCTTCAGCACATTTCTGAGCAATGTGGTGAATGCACAATAAAGCCTGATGTAAGTACTAGTAATAACAACTTTAAATAACCTTAAACATTATCCACATTTGCGCTCAAATTACATCAACATAAGATATATTAGTGGCTGTTCTATGACACGTCAGCAACCAGCTTATCATGAGCTATATTCATGAGGAGTGATGTGAAGGAGAGGAAAGTGTTAGATTTTATGTTCTGTGTAGGCTCTTGGATGACATTAGAAACAGCAAACCATTTTAATGACATGAAACAAACCAGGGACTGATTCGGAGGCCCTCTTTGAGCTTGAGTTTCCAGCCAAAATGGCTCCTGTTTTTTTTCAAAGATCCCCCCCCCCACCACTTCATTCCCTTCAAGAACATCTCTTGACTGTCTGGAAAGTGCTTTCAAAGGTGGGAGCTTTCCCAAGTTGATAAATTCTCAGGGGGTGTCTCTCAGGTAAGAACCACCCACCCCATCCCCACCCCTACGCCAGCCTCTGGAAAGGAGAGGCTCAGTTTTAAACTGGGGTGGGGCAGGATTTCTTCATTAAGAGGGCTAGAAACATCATATAAGCCGAGTTTATTTTTTAAAAATCAAGAACAACAAAAAACCCTAAAGTAAAATGCCTTTTGATTTTGGAGAGCCCACATATCTGTTTTTCAGCTGCAGTGGAACATCTTGGTCCTCTGAGGCTCTTTCACAAATAAAGTGCACCTCTTCAGGCACTTGAGTCAAGCATCCAGATTTCACACTGAACCCGATCCCTCCAGCCCCATGTGGAAAACTATGGGTCCTGGCGGGAGCCAGCCAGTCTGATGGGGAAACACACAAAGCATTTGCTTGAGAGATGAGTGGGGTTGAAGTCCCACTGGCTCGTGCTCTGTACACACACAGGGTTAGCGAGGTGTTTCTCATCCTGCAGAAAGCCCTTTTAATCTTCACACTGTGTGCCTAGGGTTGCTTCTGTCCAGAGAGATGACTTTTCCAAACTCGCCCCGAAGTGCCTTTGAACTCAGCCAGGGGCCCTGACCTCTGCCTTCAGAAAGCACAATCTAATAGAAGATAAATCACATAGACCAGCAAAAAATAATTAAACATAGTGAGAGTGCCTCTTTGTCTAAATGCTAAGAGGATGCAGAGTAACTAGAGGGCCCAGACTCAAAGAGGGCAGCTTTTTAGGGAAAGTGATTCCATAATCCCGGCTTGAGGAAAGAATCCTCATCATTCATTTATTCCACCTACTTGTACTAGGTACCTCCTCATGTCACAGGCCTGGGGCTATCATGTCAAGTAATTCATGATGAAGGAAGGTCTTATTCAGAGGTGGATGAGGAATCCCTGTATTCATTTTCCCTTTCTATTTGAGCATGTAAATGTCAAGAATTATTTTAGAAACTGGGAATACAGAGATAAATAAAGCAGACCCAATTCCCTACTCATGTATTCAGAATGAAACAAAAGTAACGATAATGATCAAGACCATAGCTACCCTTTATTGCATTGTGTTACACCTTATACGTGCATTATATCCTTTAATTCTCACAATACCCTTAGAAATACATATAGGTATTTTTTATTGTTTTCATTTTACAAATAGGATACTTGAGGCTCAGCAAGATTAAATAAGTTGCTGAGTAAGACAGGAATCTCTGACTGTGCTGTTCAATGAGGTGTCCTAAGCACCTAGGACAGTGCCTGGCACTTGGCAGGTCATCAGCAAATATTTACTCAGTGAATGGTTGTCTGACTTCAAAGCCCATGTTCTCATCTGTAGTGCCATGCAGCTTCTCTCACTCAGACAAGATCTAAAGGAGACAGGGCAGGGCTGGAATATGAAGCTCCTCCGAAGTCCCCAGCCTTGGATGGCCACAACCAAGCTGAAGGCAAACAACATCAACTCTGGCTCCCTTTCCCTACTACCAGGGCTCTACTGTGCAATGACAGTGGTTGAAGAAGGGAACCCCCCACCAACAAACTGATCCATGGCATGCCCACCTATGGACAATTCTCCCTCCTGGCCTCTTCATCAGGCTCCAGGGTGGGGCCCCGGCCTTGGGGTCTGGAACCTCTGACTCCTTCACCAGAGGCAGGGCTGCTGGCCTACTGTGAAGAAGGAACCCCACAGCCACCCTGAATGCTAGGAGTTGGGGGGTACCTTTTCTCATAGTTTCTGAGTAAAGATACCAAGCACAGTGAATTCTGGCCAGCCAGATTCCATCCCATGCCTGCCATCAGAGATTCGTCCTTAAGCCCAGGCATGTCATTAAATTCAGGGTTCTGGGTCACTTCATCTGGAATTCCCTAGGTTTTCCAGGCTTCCTCAGACAGGTATTTTCCACTCTCTAGTCTACTTTTGGTGGGGAGGCACAGGTGTCTGTGGTGACTTCCATATCCTCTTCAGGGCTACTCCCAAAAGAAGGCTGCTGAGCACAGAATCAAGGACCAGAAGGCTCTCCGTGCCTTCCAGGATGACCAGTTCATAGTTTATGATGATGTAAAGAGCTTTAGAACCAAGAGGAAGCCCAGCCCTGCTGGAAAGGGGTGGTCCTGAGTGGGTCCAAGGACTGTAACTAACAGCAAATGACAGCATTCAAAACCTTTTTAAGGAGGAGTCTCATTTAAACTATCCCAGCATTTCACAGATCTCCATGTGACCACATATTATACCTTTATCACCTATTGATTAAGAAAAGACACCAATAACTATAAAAATTACTCTGCAGTGAGTAGCACTCTTGAAAGAATTGTTATTTATCAAATACAAACAAATTTTAAGGCTAAATGAAGAGGTGAGATGCATACAGTGAGGCATATCATTTTATTCAGTCCATTGACAATATTTGATGCATGCTCAAATTATAGACCTTTTGATTTACTTATATGACCCCAGCTCCTGCCCAATACTGACGGCTCTAAAATTGAGTGTGTTTATTTAGTGTGTATAGATTTGGAATCTTTCGGAGGAGCCTTGGCTCTCTTCTGCAAGAGATCATTAGTTCCTGCAGAGGAAACTGCACTTGTCCATCTGCATATCTCACATCAGTTATCACGCAGGGCAGGCAGCGACAGCTTCTTTGAGAGGTGTAGACAAAGTGCTCTGAGAGAAGTGAGGAAGGAGTGTGATCTTGGCTGGGGGAGATGGGAGAAGGGATCATGGTGAAAGGGTCTTTGTGAAAGTCTTAAAGGCCAGACAAGGTGGGCATTCTGGGGAGAACTCTGCAGGAGTAAAAACATATGGAGAGGAAAGGGGAGGACAGAATCCAAGAATGAGATGTAGGGCCACAGAACTGCACCCCCAAGAGGGGACCAGTGTAAGAGGGAAGGTGTCTGGAGAGGGAAATGGGGCCCAGCAAGGGTAGCAGACCAGCCCTGCCCTCCAAGCCCAGCCTTACTCCAAGGCGGGCCATGGCACCTGGCAGGGTTAGAGGACAGGCAACCCTCTCTGCGGGAACACACAGCATACCCTGAGGAAGCCTCAGGAATCTAGTGGAGGAGAGAAGGCCATTAGGAAGGACAAAGACATGAATACAGGGAATTGATTCAAGTCTTTGGGGAAGCTTAGCCATTCTCTTTAGTAATTGAACTCATCATGACCAGCAGATAGTATCCCAAAACACAGGAACATAGTGCAGAAAAGGTTGAGATGATAAAGCTTCCAACCTAAAGAAGTCCACATACCCCCTACTCCTCATGCCTCCATCCCCGCCCCCACCCCAGACCATGCTTATCTCAGGACAGGGAGATTCCAGAAGGACTCATGTCTAGCAGAGAACACGACTCAGCCATCTAGGCTCCCAGCACAGGGGTGTGTCCAGAAGCCTCAACCACTCATGGACTTGTGGGAGCTGGAGGAAAAAAAGGCTCTGTCTAGATGAGGAAGCTGAGCTGTAGTGCTGGCTTGGCCAGGCTTCCCTGGGCTCCTCCTCTGCCCCCATCTCACTCCTCATATAGTTCAGCTATCTCAAACAGAAGGGGCTGGGCGGGGCCATGGTATGGATGCTGGACATGGATGACTTCAGTGGCTCCTTTTGTAGCCGAGACTGATATTCCCTCAACAAGATACTGAAGCTGGAGCCAAGTGAGTAAGGGGCCAAAGACCATAGGCAAAATTCAGAGATAAAGTATGAAGCTGCTCTCTGAACTCCAGGTCCTGGCTCTTTCTGAGGAAATAACTTTGTACTATGATTGCCCAAATTTCATTCACCTCCCCCCAAGGGCTGCAAAAACTGTTGAAACAATTCACTTTTCACACTCTTCTTCCTCTTTCATGTTGTAGCAATGATCCCCTCCAGGGGAACCAAGGATCCCCTCCAGGCCCTCAGCCTGGGAGCAGCTGCTTGCCTTTCTCTTCTTAAGTAGAAATACTACACTCAACTTATAATGTGAAACCTCCACAAGACCTCACCAGTATAGGGTTGGGCTTTGTAGATGGCAGATAGCCATTAACTGTGTGATTATACACGTAGACCCAGTGTTGAGCTGTGCCACAGCCATGGTTTTGGCTGCTGTCTGGCTGTTCTCTGCCTGTAGGATGTAGGCTGTGGAGCCTGCTCAATGTTGCTGACTGTATATTTGGTCTATAGATCTGGAATCTCTTGCAGGAGCCTTGGCTGAATCTTTACTGTTTTCCTAGGTCTTCCATACACACCTTTAAGTCTGCCCCACTGCCCCATGCCTGAAATTCCCACACCAGTTCAGCCCTCTGAACCTGAGCATGGCCTCAGCCTTGGACAAGACACCTTCTGCCAAGGGAAGGCAGACAGACTCTGTCCTTACCCTTGGAACAGCTACAACTACTACAGCTATGCAGGGAGTGGCTGTTTCAGCAAAGCTGCACAAGGAACCTGGTGTTCAGCTCCTTCCTGCAAATGCAGCACCTCAACCCCATCTCTCCTGACCCCAGGCCGGAGCCCAAGGTCTCTCCACAGCCTGCTTCTTGCTCTCTCTGGCGGCTGAAGGCTGACTCCTGCAGACCTTTCTGTGGTCTTTCTGTACCCAAACTTTTTGCTTTAAGACCTAGGTTCCTTCTGGTCTGGTCCACCTGGGCTGCCTCTTTCACAGGCAAAATAAATCTTTGGTTTGCACCCTACTTTGTTTTTAAGCCCCCAGATGTAATGACTTACAGAGGCTCTCTCAGCACACTATTGGTTCAAAAATTGCTCTGGGGAAGGTATGGAAACAGCAGGGAAGGGTGGCATAAGGTATACATAGGTAAGAGCTATCCAAGAAAGTGGTTGATCCAGGGTGTATTAAGCCATGCAACAAGTTTCAACTCGAGGACTCCACATTTTAGTAGGCAGCTTCCAGGACACAGGAGATGGCATCTGGGGTATGGCACATTCTTCATTGGCTCAGAAACCTTTGGAGAGAGAAGACTTTTTCCTGGTGATCTCCACTCAAGTGTTACTCCCAAGATGCACACTGCAAAACAGATCTTTTCCGGCCAATCTCCACTCGGGTGTTATTCCCAATATGCACACTAGATGGCAGCAGAGATCTTTTTGCAACCTCTACTCAGGTGTTATCCTCTATACGCACACTAGATGGCATTAGAGACGATCCTTTCATGGTGACCTCCACTCAGGTGTTATTCCCAAGATGCACAATAGATGCAGCAGAGGAAAATGTTTCTTTGTGACCTCCACAGGTTATTCAAAAGGTGTACACTAAATGGCAGCAGAGAGGAGACTCTCTCTGCCGTATGGGATCTGCCCTCTTCACATTAAAATGAGAATCCAGACCTCTGGTACTAATTTCATTTTGAGATAAATCCTGTTTTAGGCCTTTCATATGTATTATCTCACTTACTCTTTCCATTTGTCAAATGAGGCGGAAAAAAATCTCCATTTTACAGGTATTTAAATCGAAGAATTTTTTCTAACACTGTTTTGAGTCCCGTATCAAGGTCTAAAAGGGCTAAGATGGGCCAAAAGAACATGCACACACAGTATCATGGACAAATAGAGTAATGCAAATAGTCCTTACAGCTTTGAGTTTAATTTTGGTCATTCTTTCTGAAGAAATGCTGCATGTAACCTAACGATCCAATTTGCCATGCACTCACCCAAGCTGTTTTTCCAGGTGGAACTTGGGAAGACAGCTAGGGGTAAGGAGAGGGAATAGGGAGGAGGTGGCCTAGCCCCTTAAGAGAAGTGCAACCAGCACCAGATCCCCTATAACAATGACTTCCTCACTTCACCCTGCCTGTCCTCCAGCCTTTCAAAATCTGTTCTTCCAACCAGAGCACCAGTTTGCTAAAGGAGGAAAAATTAAAAACCAAAAAAGTGAAACCTATTGCATCACACTAGAAGCCTAGAGGAAATGGGTGATTTCTTAGTAAAAATAAACATTAATAAAATAGAACCTAAAATAAAATATATATGTATACAAACAGATGAATTAGCCATTCAGGACCTCTTTCCCCTGAGTTCTCCTCTCATTGTTCTAAGGTCTCCCTATCCCAGGACAGGGAGGAAACAGGAACAAAGCCATTTGGAATCTCCCCTAATATCCACCCGCTTCCAGTGTCTTCATCTCCCCTGGCCGTGTTCTGCCCAGTGAGGACACCCTGGAGAGGGAATCTCAGGCATTAGCTGATTCTGATGTGTTGGCCAGGACTTGAATTGCAAGGGACTGGACACATTGACTGAAGTAAAATAAATTAATGATTTTTAAATGGTATAAATAAATTAATACTTGCAAGAGGCAAGTTTAAGAGTGGGTTTGGACCTGGCAGCTCCAGGGGCTCATATTCTCACAGTGGAACCTGGTCCCTCTCCAATCCTGCTAAGTAAGCACCATTGGGTAGCCTCATAATTTCTACCCTAACCCCTTAAACTTTAACTTCAAACCTAAACCCTAACAACGCTTACCCAGGACTCCAAGACCCTTGACACTGATTCCTAAATTCTAAACCCTGACCATGACCCTGACCCCTATCCTCTAACCTTGTCTCAATCTCTCACCCTAACCTAATGCTCTAATCCTGACTCTGACCCTAAACTTAACCTCAAAATATAAAATGCTGAGTGGTATGTGACCATTGCTGCAAACATGATTCTCTTCTGGATGATTATCAGTTCAGTTTTGACAAATGCATACACAAAGATGCAATAATTTTTTCTCCTCTACTATATCATTAGGCACAAGAGTTATTAAATATTGCTACATGCAGGAGCCGTTCTCAGGAGCTTCACAGTCCAACAGTGGAATCCTTTCAGGCACCCTCGCCCTTCCTCCAGCCCCGATTAGCTCTGGACAATTGACCATCTCTTTCTCTTTGGAGATATAGTCTTACCTGTCTTCCCTTTAGCAAATCACATTCCTGAAGGTCTGTCCCATACCAAAAAGGACCTGTGCTACTGACAATCAAGATTCATACTCAGTTTCTGCTGCATAGAAAAAGCCTCCCTGGCAGAGGTCAGCCTACTGTGTGTCTGAGTGACACTTGTTGTTTGTGGATTTATTAATGGCAGCCATTCCAACAGGTGTGAGGTGCTATCTCATTGTGGTTTTAATTTACATTTCGCTGATGATTAGTGACCTTGAGCACCTTTTCATGTTTATTGGCCATCTGTATGTCTTCTTTGGAGAAATGCATATTCAGGTTTTCTGCCATTTTTTAAATTGGATTATTTGGTATTTGTGGTGTTGAGTTATATGAGTTCTTTATTAATTTTGGATATTAACACCTTATCAGAAGTATCATTGAGGGATATCTTCTCCCATTCAGTACATTGTATTTTTGTTTTGTTAATGGTTTCCTTTGCTGTGCAAAAACTTTTTAGTTTGATATAGTCCCATTTGTTTATTTTTTACTTTGTTTTTCTTGTTCGAGAACATATATCAGAAAAAAAAATATTACTAAGAGCAGTGTTGGAAAGTTTACTGCCTATGTTTTCTTCTGGGCATTTTATGGTATAGGACCTAATATTTGTTTTTAATCCATTTTGAGGTTATTCTTGTATAAGATGTAGGAAAATGGTCCAGTTTCATTTTTTGCATGTATCTGTCTGGTTTTCCCAGCACCATTTATTGAATTGACTGTTTTTACCCCATTGTATATTCTTGCCTTCTTTGTCATAGATCAAATGATAATATAGGCATGGATTTATTTCTGGGCTCTCTCTTCTGTTCCATCGATTTTTGTGTCCGTTATTATGCCCATATTACGCTGTTTTGATTAGTATAGCATTGTACTACAGTTTGATATCAGGTAGTATGATACCTTCAACTTGTTCTTTTTTCTCAAGACTGCTTTGGCTATTCAAGGTCCATTGTTGGTCATGTAAATTTTAGGATTATTTGTTCTAGTTCTGTGAATAAATGCCATTAGTGGTGTGATAGGGATTGCATTGACTCAATGGATTGCTTTTGGTAGTATGGACATTTTAATGATGTTAATTATTCTTATCCATGAGCATGGCAATTTATTTGTATCTTCTTCAATTTTTTCCTTCAACATCTTATAATTTTTTGAGTACAGGCCTTTTTCCTACTTGATTAAATTTATTTCTCATTATTTTATTGTGTTTGATGAAATTGTAAATGGGATTGTTTTCTTAATTTCTCTTTCTGATAATTCCTCATTACTGTATATAAATTTTAACTGATTTATGAATATTAATTTTGTATCCTTATAATTTAATGAATTCATTTATCAATTCTAATAGATTTTTGGTGGAATCTTTGTAATATGTCATCAGCAAATGACAAATTTACTTTTTCCTTTCCAATTTGAATGCCTTTTATTTCTTTTTCTTGTCTGGTTGCTGTGGCTAGGACTTCCAATGCTAGGTTGAGTAAAAGTGGTGAAAGTTGACATTCTTGTCTCATTCCTGATCTTAAGGTAAATGCTTTTAGCTTTTCATGTTGAGTATAATGTTAGCTTTGGGTTTGTCATACATGGCCTTTATTAGGTTGAAGTTTGTTCCATGTATTTCCACTAAGCTGAGTTTTTATCATAAATAAATGCTTGATTTTATAAAATGCTTTTTCCTTTTTTATTTATTTGCTTCTTTTTTAAATAATTTTTTAATTTTGCAATTATAGTTGACATACAATATTATATTAGTTTCAGGTGTACAATAGTACTTAGACATTTAGATAACTTACAAGCTAATCACCCCAATAAATCTAGTACCCATCTGACACTATACATAGTTATTACAATACTATTCTTATGCTATTCTTTACATCCCCATGACTATTTTGTAACTACCAATTTGTACTTCTTAATCCTTTTCCCAGTGTTACCAACCCCTCCCATCTGGCAACCATTAAAATGTTCTCTGTATCCATGAATTTGTTTCTGTTTTGTTTGTTTGTTTGTTTTGTTCTTTAGATGCCACATGTAAGTGAATTCATATGGCATTTGTCTTTCTTTCTCTGTCTGACTTAGTCCACTCAGTTTGATACCTTCTAGGTCCATCCATGTTGTAGGTGGCAAGATTTCTTTCTTTTTTATGGCTGAGTAATATTCATTGTATATATGTACCACTTCTTTATCCATTCATCCACTGATGGAAACCCAGGTTGCCTTCATAGCTTGACTATTATAAATACTGCTACAATGAACACATGGATGCATATGTCAGTTCAAAATAAGGTTTTGAGTTTCTTCAGACGAATACCAAGAAGTGGAATTACTAGGTTTATCTTTGTTTCTTGTTATAGCCTTTGTTTTAAAGTCTTTTTTTTTTTTTCTGGTATAAGTATTGCTACCCCAACTTTTTGTTTGTTTGTTCTCATTTTCATGAAACATCTTTTTCCATTCCCTTACTTTTAGTTTGTGTATGTTATTTGATCTGAAGTGAGTATCTGTAGGCAACATATGTAAGGGTCTTATTTTCTTATCCATTCAATGACCCTATCTTGTTTGGAGTGTTTAATCCATTATATTTAAAGTAATTGTTGATAGATATGTAGTTATTGCCATTTTATTATTCATATTTTTATCTTGTTTTCTTCTTCTTTTAAAAGAATCCCTCTAACCAGTCTAATAATTGGCCTTTTATTGTCTAGGAAACTCTATCTGTCCTTCGATTCTAAATAACTTTACTGGGTAGAGTAGTCTTGGTTGTAGGTCCTTGCTTTTCATCACTTTGAATATTTTGTGCCAATCCCTTCTGATCTGCAAAGTTTCTTTTGAGAAATCAGCTGACAATCTTACGGGAGCTCCCTTGTAGAAAACTAATTGCTTTTCTCTTGCTGCTTCTAAGATTCTCTCTTTGTCTTCAACCTTTGGCATTTTTTAATGATGACATATCATAGTGTGGGCCTCTGGGTTCATCTTATTTGTGACTCTCTTCACTTTCTGGGCTTGCATTTTTATTTCCTTTGCCAGGTTAAGGAAGTTTTTCATCATTATGTCTTTAAATAGATTTTCAATGCTTTACTCTCTCTCTTCTCCATCTGATACCCTTATGATGTGAATGTTGGTACACTTGATGCTGTCCCAGAGATCCCTTAAACAATCCTCATTTTTTAAATTCTTTTTCTTGTTTTTGTTCTGATTGGGTGTTTACTGCTACCTTATTTTGTAAATCACTGGTTCAGTCCTCTGCTTTATTTAATCTACCATGGATTCCCTCTAAGATATTCTTCATTTCAGTTATTGTAGTCTTCATTTCTGACTGGTTCATTTTTATGTTTTGTATCTCAATTTTTTTATGTTTTCTGGATCTTTGTTAAAGTTCTCATGAGTTCATCTACTCTTCCCCTAAATTCATTGAGCATCCTTTTTTTCCCTCTCTTTATTTCCCGCCTCCCACTTCCCCCCCTGACCCATGGATGTGCCTTTTCCTCTTAACTGTATCTCTGAAGGCAGGCTGCCCCTCCCACACATTCACATTCGGGGCCTGGCACACCCTGGGCCTGGCTCCACCCGGGGTGCGAACCCAGGACCTTCTGCATGCAAAGACCACTACACTATGGAGCCACCCTCTCATTGAACATTCTTATTTCAAAACCAATGTTTTGAAATCCGTGCCTGGTAGATTGCTTGTGTCCGTTTTGTTTAGTTCTTTTTCTAGAGCTTTATTCTATTCTTTCATTTGGGATATGTTTCTTTGTCTTCCCATTTTGGCTGCCTCCCTGTGCTTGCTTCTATGTATTAGTTGGGGCTGCTATGTTTCCTGGTCTTATTAGTGGTCTTATGTAGTAGGCGTCATGTGAGGCCAAGGGGCATGGTCTTCCTGGTTATATGAGCCAGGAATTCCGTGTGACTTATATGCATTGCATGTGCCCTCCTGTTGTAGTTGAGGTTTGGTTGCTATCTGCACATCAATGGGAGCTCAGGCTGATAGGTTGTAAGGACTGACCAATAACCATAGTGAAGGAGCTATTGTGCAGGGGCTGACTCTATGGAGCAGGATTCACTTTAGCAGGGTTCTGGTGCCTGCTCAGTCTGCCCTTTAAATGTGTTGTCCTTGGATATGGCCCTGAGTACTGTTCAAGCTCGATCCAAAGCTGCCTACTGGGTATGATAGCCCTGGGAACTCCTGGGAGGGCCCTGTCACAGGCCAAATTTGCTTGTAGCCTATACCCTGCCCTAGGCCACCTGGTATGAGTGACCAAGCAATCCACAGATGGTCATCACCCACTTTGGGATGGAGGTGCCTCAAGAGGCCAGCTCCTGCTAGTGCAATAATTTGGGCTGCTCAGCAAGAGATATAGGGCACATCAAGGCCTGATGCTATTTTTAGGGTTTTGTTAAACTGTAAGAGAATTTAGGAAGGTCTGCAGCATGAGCCGCAAGCTGTATAGAAAAGCCACTAGAAGCAGCTTGAGTGGGTCTGCAAGTTGGGTGGGGCAGGATCTTAGGGAATCACCAAGGCAAGGTGACCACTTGCATCTGCAGGCCAGGAGTGGGGAGGGCTTAACGAAGAAACAATTGATTCTACCAGCACTTCTGTCTTGGAGAAAGCTGTCCCTCCAAGCCTTTGCTCTGAAGCCAAACAATTCAGTTCCTCCTTATATCTCTCTGGCACTTAAGCTGCTACCACAGCCCTGGAGCTCATACAAGTAAGTTCAGCAGCAAGTAAGTCCCTGCATGGGTCTTTTAAGAGGATCACCTAGAATTCCAGCTGCCCTCTGTCTCAATCAGCCACAATCTCTACTGGTTTTCACAGCCAAAATTTGTGGGGACATTGATAACTGACAATGGTGCTCTGGGCTGGGGAGCTCAGTATGAGGCTGGGACTGACCCCTTGCTCCTCTGAGGGCACCTCCGCAGCCAAGATATCCGTCCCAATTTTTAACTGCCACACTCAGGTATGGGATCAGCCCATTTTATGTCTCTGCCTCTCCTACCAGGCAGCTTCTTCTCTATGTCGTTTGTAGCAGGACTTCTCTTCAGCTAGACCTCAGGTGATTCAAATGATGGTTGTTCTGTATTTTAGTTGTAATTTTGATGTGGTCGTGAGAGGAGGCAAGCATACTATTTCCTACCATATTGAATGGAAATCCTGTGAAATGTTTTTTTCCTGCATTGTTGATGTAATCATATGATTTTTAGCCTTTTTTTGTTTATGTGGTATATCATATTAATTGATCTGTGGATATGGAACCAACCTTGCATCCCAGGAATAAATCCCACTGAATCATGGTGTATGATCTTTTTAATGGATTGCTGGATTTGGTTTGCTAATAATTTTTTGAGGATTTTTGCATGTATATTCATCAAGAATATTGTTTTATACTTTTCTTTATTGTATGATATCTTTGTCTGATTTAGGGTCAGGGTAATGCTGACCTTGTAAAATGGCCTTGAGAGCCATCCTTCCTCACCAATTTTTTAAAATAGTTTGAGAAGCAAAGGTGTTAATTCTCTTTTGAATAATGTATAGAATTCACCCGTGAAGCCACTGGGTTCAGGACTTTTTTTTCTTGGGAGTTTTTGATTGCTGATTTGATCTTACTAACAGTTAAAGGTTTGTTCAGACTTTCTGTTTCTTCTTGATTTAGTCTTGGAAGATTGTAGGTTTCTAGGAATTTATTGATTGCTTTCAGATTGTCCAATTTTTTGGCATATAATTGTTTATAGTCTTTTCTTATGATCATTTGTATTTCTGTGCTGTCAGTTTTCACTTCTCTTTCATTTCTGATTTTATTTGGGTCATCTCTTTTTTCTTGATGAGTCTAGTTAAATGTTTATCAAATTTGTCTTTTCAAAGAAACAGCTCTTGGTTTCATTGATTATTTTGTATTGTGTTTTAGAATATATTTCTCTTTATTTTTGCTCTGATACTTATTATTCTCTTCTACTTAATTTTGGCTTTATTTACTGTTTATTTTCCAATTCCTTTAAATTGTTTTAAATTTATTTTCTTGTTTCTGGGGGTAGGCCTATATTGCTATAAATGTCCCTCTTAGAACTACTTTGGCTATGTCCCATAAACTTTGAGTCATTTGAGTCATTGTGTTTTACTATTATTTGTCTCTAGGTATGTTTTTAATTTCTTCTTTAATCTTGTTAACATGGTTTAGTAGCATGTTTTTTAGCCTCCATGTGTTTTTGTGTCTTCCAGTTTTCTTCTTGTAATTGATTTCCAGTTTCATACCACTGTGATCAGAGAAGATTCTTGATATGATTTAAGTTTTCTCAACTTTATTGATACTTGTTTTCTGGTCTAACATGTAGTCTATCTTAGAAAATGGTTCATGTGCACTTGGGAAGAATGTATATTCTGCTGCTTTGGGGTAAAATGCTCTAAAAATATCAATTGAATCTACCTGGCCTCGTATGTCATTTAAGGTCACTGTTTCCTTGTTGATTTTCTGTCTGGAAGATCCGTCCATTGGTGTCAATGGGTGTGAAATTCCCTTACTATGACTGTATTATTGTTGATCTCTCCCTTTATGTCTGTCAATATTTGCTTTATATATTTAGATGTTCCTACTTTGGGTGTGTAATTGTTTGCAAGGGTTATACCCTCTTTTTGGATTGATCCTTTTATCATTACATAATGTCCTTCTTTGTCTTTTGTTATATCCATTGAACTAAAGTCTATTTTGTCTGAGGTAATTATTGCTACCCTAGCGTTTTTTATATTTCCATTTGTATGAAATATATTTTTCTATCCCATTACTTTCAATATGTACATGACTTTCTATCTGAAGTGGGTCTCTTGTAGGCAACATGTATGGATCTTGCTTTCTTATCCATTTAGCCACCCTATGTGTTTTGATTGGAGCATTTAATCCATTTCCATTGAAAGTAATTGTTGATAGTACATAATTATTGCTATGTTATTAGTCATAATTGTGATCTTTTCCTCTTCTTTTTCCTTTTAAAGAAGTCCCTTTAACATTTCTTGTAATGCTTATTTGTTGGTGATGAACTCTTTCAGCTTTTTCTTGTCTAGGAAGATTTTATATACCCTTCAATTCTAAATGATAAACTTGCTGGGTAGAATAATCTTTGTTGTAGGTCCTTGCATTTCATCTCTTTGAATATTTTTTATCAGTGCTTTTTAGCCTACAAAGTTTTGTTGAGAAATCAGCTGATGGTCTTATAGGTGCTCCCTTGTGGATAACTAATTGCTTTTCTTTTGCTGCTCTTGAGATTCTCTCTTTGTCTTTAATCTTTGGCATTTTAATGATGATGTGTCTTAGTGTGGGCCTCTTTGGGTTCATCCTGTTTGGGATTCTGCACTTCTTGAAATTGCATGTCTATGTCCTTCAGGTTAAAGAAGTTTTTTGTCATTATTTCATCAAGTTGGTTTTCAATCTCTTTCTCTCTCTTTTCATCTGGTTCCCCCATGATGTGAATGTTGGTATGATTGATGTCCCAAAGGTCACTTAAACTAACTTCCTTAAAAAAAATTTTTTTTTTGCTGTTTTGATTATTTTCAGACACCTCAACTTCCAAATTGCTGATTTAACTGTCTGCTGCATCTAATCTGCTGTTGATTCCATCTAATGTATCCTTCATTTTGGTTATTATATTTACAACTGGTTCTTTTTTATGGCTTTTATCTCTTTGTTTAAGTTTTCATTGAGTTTACCTATTCTTTTCCTAAGTTCATTGAGCATCATTATAACCAGTATTTTGAACTCTACATCTGGTAGATTCCTTTCCTCCATTTTGTTTAGTTCTTTTTCTGTAGTTTTGTTTTTTTCTTTCACTTAAGACATGTTTTTTCTCTCCTCATCTGGGTTGCTTCCCTGTGTTTGTTTCTATGTATTCAGTAGATTTGCTGTGTCCCAGTCTTGGCAGGGTAGCCTTATATAGTAGGTGTCCTATGGGGCCCAGTGGTATAATCTTCCTGATCATCTGAGCTGGGTGCTCCAGGAGCATCCCTTGTGTTCATTGTATGTGCCCTCCTGTTGTCATTGAGCTCTGATTACTCTTGGTATGTCAGTTGGTGAGATTAACCCTTAAGCTGACTGGCCGTGAGGACTGGTCATGACTACAGTGGATAAGTTGTTCTGTTGAGACTGACCCCACAAAGGTAGATTAGCTGTAGCGGTGTTCTGGTGCCTGCTGCATCTACTCTTCGTGTTTGTCATTTGTGGAACTAATAGGGTGGTTCTCTACTGTGATCTAAAGCCAGCTATTGAGTTTGTTGGTTCTGGGGCATCTTGGGAAGGGCTCTGGTCATCTACTATCTATGCCCATCCCAGGGCTACTTTGTAGGAGCTACAGAGAGATCTGTGATTAGTAGCTTCCTGTGCTGAGCTTGGATCACCACAGAGAGGCTATGCTGTGATCACAGCCCAAGTGTCACTAGTGTTGAAATGGGGACTACTTAGCAAAAGGTACTGGGCATGCCATGGTCAGTTGCTGCTTATTTGGGGTTTGTAGACCTTTCAGAGATTTCAGGAAAGTCCACAGCACAGGCTGAGACTGGCTGCTTGTGAGGAACAGCCACTGACAGGGTTTATGGCCTGTGCACAAGTTGAGTGGGGCAGGTTCTCAGGGAATCACCGTAGGATGAGTGGTGCTAGACAATTTGATAAATACTCAGATGTGCTGACCACCTATGCCTGCAGGTTACGTGGGGGAAGGTTCAGCAAAGGTATAAGGCTGCCCACCTGCTGGCTGTGTGGAGGGAGGGCTCAATAAAGGAACAATAATGCCTGCCAGCACTTCTGTGTCCACCAGAGCTGTCCCTCCAGCCCTCATCCACAGCTGGAGAATTCAGTTCCTCCTAGTATGTCCCCAGTGCTTTTCAAACTGCTGCCTCTGCTCTGGAACTCAGAGCAAGTGAATATATAAGTAAGTCAATGTACAAGCTCTTTCAAAGGAATGCCTGAGACTCCAGCAGCCCTCTGTCTCACCCAGGAAGAATCCCTGCTGATTTTCACAGCCAAATATATGGCAACCCCTATTATTGCCACTGGTGTTTTGGGCTGGGTGGGGAGCTTGGTGTAGGGCTGGGACCCCTTGCTCCTCAGGGGTGACTTCCACAGATAAGATATCCCTCCTGATTCTTAACTGCCACACACGGGTGTGGGACCAGCCATTTCATGTCTCCACCCTTCCTACAGTTTCAGTAAGCCTTATTCTTTATATTCTTAGTTATAGGAGCTCTGTTCAGCTAATTCTTAATGTGGTTCTCAAGGGTGGTTGTCTATAATTTAGTTGTAATTTTGATGTGGTCATGGGAGGAGACAAACAAAGCATCTGCTTACTCCACCATCATGACCAGAACTCTATTACTATGCAGGTATTTAATTGTTTGGAAGCTCTTCCTCAATGGAGGGGAAATAAGGACAGAGATATCTAGGAATAATGTGGACGGAGTGTTTAACTGCATATCCTTTTTATTTGAGAACCTAAAAGACTCGAATTGCTAATGAGTTTTCACATTTGGTTCCTCTGACCACTAAGGTTTCTGTGGTACAGGGGAGAGAGCTCTCATGTTAGTCACCTGGGGACTCCAAACTGATTTCTGCTGAGCAAGTCTGTTGTGTCCAGTTTTACTTTCATCTGAGCATAGGGTCCTTTTGTTATAAACCCTTGGAAATCTCTAATTTGGCTCAGCTCAGTAAATACCATTTAAAGAAACTGATTTCTGAAGTGGAATTGGTGGCTGCAGTCCAACAGGAGGCTTAGAGACCCTGCCCACCAGCCCAATACCTGTTCCCAGGGTTGGCTGCCTTCCAGAAGGTCCCGACTACTGAGGGGGCAATGACAGACACATGGGAGATCCCTCATCCACAGCAGTCTTCCTATGGAGAGAGGCCTGGAAACTTCCCCCCACATCTTCTTCAGACATTGAGTCGAGGCACTCTACAGAACCCAAAGGATGGCATACAGTGAGAAGTTCCTGAGGATTCAGCATTCCTAGGGAAGGGGAAAGATGAGCTGTGAAGTGGGGAGTGGGTGCCCTGCTTGCTGTAGCTTAAGTGCCCCTCAATTAACATCTCTCCTCCTGTGTGGGACAGATGCTCAGAAAGCTGAGGGAGGGCACATTTAAGACCCAAAGAGTAACACTCACAGAAAGGATCTCAGACCCAGGATGAAGGCAGATAGTGTTTCCTACTACTGGAACCTGAGGATCAAGGTCAGCATGCCCCTGGCAGGGGACGCCTAGGAACTGTGCAAGAACTCAAGCTAAAGACTTCAATCCAGAAAGATGATAAAGGAGTAAAGGCATTTTTCAAGACTCTAGATAGGAGCTCTGCAGGGTCACCCATAGCATACCCTGGCCACCTTGATCTAGTGCTCCAGGAAACTAGCAATGGTGCGGGCCATCATATTCATCTCCCAAGGGACGTTGTGATGACACAGTTAACAAGAGTGTTGATCTGGGTGATAGTGGCATGAATGGTGGGTGCTAGGTGCTCTGCCGGGCTTTTTCCTCTGAGATGATATGGGGCTCAGACAGTGGTGGGTCACTGCTCAGAGCTGGAGCTCAGGAAGCTAAGGATGTGGACTGAACCTTGTGGGAGTGTCTGGGTTTCATTCCATGTCCACCAAGGGGACCCAGTCCAGGATGACCCAGGACCCAATACTGGTGGGAAAGGGAGAGGGGTATATGCACCCAGCCCATTCTCACTAACTCCGAGCTCCAGGAGGCAGCTTAAGTCACCAAATCCCAAGGGGCCATCTTCTACCATCCTGATCACCCCTCTGGTGCAACTAACCATACAGAGGCACAATACCCTGTGGCAGCTACAACCATGGACAGGCTTTGTGTGTTGGTCTCCCTTTCAGTTAACTACACATCAGGTGCCTAATAAGTGCTGAAGATGAGCTCTCCCAAGCCACAGTTATAGCACTAGTTATATTTTAACTTTAAATCTGAATTTTTAATGAATTTCCAATAGTTCCAAATTTTCTTTTAATTTTACTTTTGTAAAAAGGCATCATTACCTTTATTTTACTTTTAAAAGAAATGCTAAGTAGCTTTTTAAAAATTCCTATTTAAACTTGTGCTTTTTTCTTCACATAACAATTATAATGCCAGCACCTCTGACTCTTAGGGCATCTTTGGGCCTTCAATGATGACTACTTGGCCAACTGTCATAAAGATCTATGTTAGTGGTTCTCAGTGTTCACGGAGATGCTGAGGTTTTGTGTTCCCTTCTCTTCTTCACCCTGAGACTCTGCAGAGCTGTGGGTCACACTTTGTTTGGTCTGAGTGCAGCATGGTTCAAAGGAGATGGAAATTTCCCAAAAGGTGTTAGTAGATATGCACAGCCCCTTGTATGAATCTCTGAATGTTCCTGCATCGAATAAAAACAAATCGGGATTTAGGTTTTTATAAACTATTTAAAAAGACTATTGATAGCTACAGAAAGAATACTTCAATTTTGAATATCAGCAAGTTTCTCAAAATCAAACAGAAAATGGCTTTTATTTTACTAAGTAAGGAAGAATACACAGTCCCAGGGAAGCCAGGCACATCAGGAGAAGTAAACAAAATTCATGACTAGTGTTATTTGACAGGAAAAGTGTCAGCTGATTCTGATTCCTCAGAATAAGTTGATAAGGGGACATGCTCCGCAGTTTAGTACTTGATGAGACTTAGGGATAAACTATAGGGACCTTTGGGAAGGACAGAAGCCTGAATGAGTTTGGGCAAAGCAAAACAGAGGGTATGAGATGGACATTTGTGAATACTTGATCATGAGATCTGCAAAAGAACTCTCAGCACCTAATAACTATATCCAAAATCTTTCACTGAGAGATCACCAAACTCTAGCATGGCTTCTAGAAGCTTAAGGCCATGTTCCTAGGATGAGATTAACCTCACTTAAATTTTCTACCTAAAGAAACTCCATGCTGCCAAGAGAATTTACTGTTTGTTCCAGCCAAACCTTGGTGATAGGCAGATAGGTCCCAGAAAACTCAATTAATACCTGCTTTAGAAAACTTGTAATTATAAATCCTTTCTTAGCTTTCTGAGATGTAAATCTATAGCCTAGTACTTTCTCTGCAAGAGCTAGAAATCTGTAAGTCTGAAATGCAGATATTCAGGAAGAGCACTCTCAAGCTTCCAGTCTCTGCCTAGGGACTGCCTTACGGAGATTTCTTTGTGGGCACTTTGCTCTATCTTACACCACTGCCTCCTTTTGTGCTGTAAAAACCAACATCTATTTAAAAAAAGAAAACAATGATAACCCATAACTATAAGCATTTGAAGTCTATAATTACAGAAAGGGGGTAAAGCAGTATCCTAATAACAGGCAGACTGCATGATGAAGATATTCATGCAGTAAAATTATTGGATAGTCTTTTTTATTTATGGTCTTCCTTTATCTCTCCTCATCCCAGTAGCTGTAGACCCTTTAAAGGCAAAGGCCAACTATTAAGCTAAGTTGGGCACACTTTAGATGCCCATATCAATTCTTAGCTTCTCAGGATAAACGGTTTAAAATGTTGGGATAATCAGTTGAATACAGGGCAAAATCTACAGAACTAAGAGATAAGGAGTTGGATGCCACACTTTTCTATGCCACTCACTGGCCATGTGACTTGGGCCATGTCTTCTAACACCAAGCCCAGCTAGGCCTCACATGACAATGTGTGCCTTGTTCTACAGGATCTCAGAGTTCTTTCATGTAATTCAAACTGAAAAAAATTACAGTCTATATAGTTCTGGTTTCCAACTGATCCATGTTATTCTTTATATCTCTTCTTTCTCACCACAACACTGTGCACAAGTGAATCCTGATGCTGAGCTTTGGGAAGTAGGGAGCCGCTGATTCACTGCCCTCAGCATCTATGTTTTGCTGCAAGAAACTCCACTCAACATAGACCAAAGATGTTTGCTTCTCCAGGTGTTCACTGGGCAGCTGTCCTTCAAGTCTTAATGATAGCTTTGCTGGATAAATTATTCTTGGTTGTAGATCCTGGGTCTTCATCTTGTCAAATATTTTATGCCCGGCCCTTCTGTCCTGCATAGTTTATTTTGAGAAATCAGCTGCCTGTCTTATGGGTGTTTCCTTATAAGTAACTATCTGTTTTTCTCTTGCTGTTTTTAATATTCTTTCTTTGTATTTAACCTTTGTCATTTTCATTATGATGTGTCTTGGTGTGGGCCTCTTTGGATCCCTGATACTTGGAATTCTTTGAGCTTCCTGGGTTTTTGTGTCCATTTCCTTCACTGGGTTGGGGAAGTTTTCCATCATTATTTCTTCAAACAACTGTTCAACATCTTGATCTTCTTCAGTTACGTGAATTAGATATTTGGACCCTTAATAGTTTCCCATATGCTCCTTAAATTATTTTTATAGTCTTGGAATCTTATCTCTTGCCATTCTGATTGTATGTCCTTGGCTTTCCCGTCCTCTAGATAGGGCATTTGATCTTTTTCTTTTTTCACTTTGTTTATTTCTTTGTTTATTCCATTTAATATACTTCTCATCTCAGATAATGGTTCTTCATTTCAGACTGGTTCCCTTTGATAATTTCTATTTCTATTTTTATGTTTTTTTTTATCTCTTTGTTGAAGTTTTCACTGAATTCATCTACACTTCCCCTAATTTCATTGAGCATCTTAATAACCAGTGTTTTGAACTGTGCATCTGTTAGATTACTTGACTCCATTATATCTGGATCTCTGTTCTGTTCTCTCATATGGTTTCTGCTTCTTTGTCTTCCCATTTTGGCTGCCTTTCTGTGTCTGTTTCTATGTACTAAGCAAAGCTCTTAAGTCTCCCTGTCCTATTAGTGTGGATTTGTGTAGTAGGTATCCAGTGACACAGTCCTGAAAGGGGTTCAGCTGCAGGCCAAGTTTAGACCCAGCCTGTGCCCCTCTGGGGCCACCTGTTAAGATTTAGCAAGCAATCCACAGATGCTGTGCTTATAGTTGCCTCAAGAAATCACACTAGGAACTGAGGTCAGCTGCCACCAGTGTGAGTCTAGGCACTGCTCAGCAAGGAGCACCTGACTTGCTGAGGATACACCTGGATGTGGCTTGGGTGGGGCACAAGTTGGCAGCAGCAGAGTTTTAGGGAATCCTCTGTGTGGAGTGACTTCTATTATCCAGTTTGATGACCTCCCCGCTATGGCAGCACTGAGTCCACGCACTAGAAGTGGGGAAGGCCCAACAGAGAAACAACAGATAACACCAGCACTTCTGAACAGAGCAAGTCTCTCCTCAGCCCTCACTGCAACAACACAGTGTCCGCCTGTAAGTCTCTGGTGGTCAAAACAAGCTGGTCCATCACTACAAAAGTCCTCTCATAGATACAGCCCCTTTAAGGGGTTTCTGCAGCTGCTGGCTGCCACTGCTGTAGCCTCTGTCCCACTTAGCTGCTCAGGACTGGGCAGCTTTGCATCCTTGCCCTGTCCTACCTTCTGCCATTGGAGGGTGATTTCTTAGATTTCCACTTAGTTGTATGGCTTATTCATCTAGATCTCATGTGATTTTTCCTTGCTGTTTGCTCTTGTTCCTGTCACAACTTTGATTTGGTAACCAGAGGAATGAACAGAGCCTCTATCATCTACACCACTTTTTCCACCTCCTTGAAACTTGCCTTTTATAAAGAATTTTAAGAACTAATTCACAATATGTAGATACCTTAATAATTCTAAAAGTATGTATGAGAAATATTTCATAAGATAAACATCTTACACTAGATAAAGGGAGTAATGCCTAGTGGCCATTGGAGTTGATCATCCAGGAAGTCACAAGTGGAGCTCACAGCAGCAAATTTGATAAAGTGGAGGAGAGGACAGGGTTTTAGTGCACTTTGTAGTAAGTAGTACACGAAGAGACATAGACAGAGCGAAAAGTTTTTCAAGATATGTGGCAATGAAAGTGACATAAGAGATCTTTGAAGAAAAAGGGCTTTTCCAGTGGTAGGGAAGCCTTAAGCTGCTGAATGGCTGTGCCCGGAATAATGGATCTGGATGGAGAAACAGTGGAATGAGTACTGGAGGTTGCAGGCGCTGCAGTCTGGGAACTAGAAAGACAAATGACTTGAGCTATCTTCTTATGCTCCTATTCCTAGTATGTCATCTCATCTCAGACCAGAAGATCCTTGGAGAAAATAGCATAGGAGTTTGTACATGTGAAATGTGCCTAATTTCATCATAGTTCTTTTAAAAACTCTAATGACTAAAGGTGCTAAGTTGAAGGAAGAAGGTAAGGGGAGAGAGAGAGAGAAGGACTTTGAAAGCATCCAGAATACTCTCTATTCACAACTCAACAACCAAAGCAGCATAACCAGGAGGAGGGAGGGAGGAGATGTGATAGGACAGTGATACATGAGGGTAAAGAACTTGTGGGTAGTTGAGAAGAATTTGTTTTGACTTTCTTAAAGAGTGAATATACTTAAAATATGTGTATATAAGCTTATGTACATAAATACTATACTTATATATAACAAACATATGGCAAGCATATAGTACATACTATACAGACTGTGTGTAGGACATAATAAGTTATTCTCTCATATTGACTTCTAAAACATTTTAAAATGTTCACATTTCATGTTTACTTCATCCATATCTCACCTTTGTATGAGTTCTGGAATAGGAACCCATTCTAATTTTTGTCTTACGGATACAAGTTTCTCATACCGTTTATTTTATAGACCGTTACCCCACTGTTCTGTACTGTTACAGCTGAATTTCAGAAAAGCATAGATCTTTGCAGTAACAATTCACACTGTCTTAGTTATTATAGCTTTACAGTAGTCTTGATATCTTATAGAGAAAGTGAATCACGTCCCACACCTTTAAACAGACATAATCATCTGTGGGGTTGTCTTGGATATAATGAGCCCTTCTCTTTTGCATATAAACTTTGGAAACAGTTTAGTGGCAATGGTCCTCTTGCTTTTTCCTGATATTAAAAAGAATGATTTCAGTGCTTTACCACACAGTACAGGCTATTTGTCAATTTCTCCATCAGGTTAAGGAAGTTGCCCTTTATTCTTGGTTTGAAATATTATGAATGGTTATTGAACTTTGTCAGATAAGCATATAGGCCCTTTTAAGACAATCATATGATTTTTCTCCTTAGTTTGTGAAGATAACTTCTGTAATAGATTTTCTAACATAGAAATAAACTTGTATTATTTGACTAACCCAGGTTGTCCATGGCTTCTATGCATTTTTTAGAACCACTTTCTATTTGTATGAATAAGACATACACTATCGAGATTATTCTAGTCTCATCATATGAGTTGAAGGGTGGTCATTTTTCCAAAATAGTTGTATATCATTGGAACTATCTATAACAACATCTGGGCCTCATATTTTCTTTGTATAATTATTAATTATCAACTCAATTACTTTAATGGTGAAAATGCATTCAAATTAATTCAATTTTGATGTTATATTTTTCTAAAAAGTGTTCATCTCACTTATTTACAAATGCTTCTATAAAATTATTTATAATCTGAGATAGATCACAAATGTAAATGTCACACATGTATAGCTTAGGAAGATTAATAAATGGAGCATATGGACACACTCTTCAGGTTTTGAAATAGAATATGTCCAGTGTCTTAGACTCTCTCATTGCCATTCCTCAATGCCTCTCATTCTTTCCACAGATCAATATCCTTAACTGGATAGATACTAATTGGGAAAACCAGAGAAAAATTAGTTTGTGGAAAGAAAGAAAAAAAATCAAAAAATTGCTTTGTCGAATAACCAGATACGCCATTGGTTATGTGAGTCTAAATTTAATTGGAAAAGTTTCATCTAGAGAAAAAATATGTGAGTCATTTGTGAACAGATAGTGATTAATGTCCTTTGTAGAGCAACAAATAGTCACAAAAGGTCATAGTCGAAGCTATAGGTGGGTTGATAATGTACTAAAGTGAATAGAGGCTTGATCAGAGGTGAAGACATGAAAAAAATTGAAATAGAAATTTTTTTTCTTTGTTTTGGCAAAGTGTGGCTCAGAAAGAGTGGAATGAAAAGAAATGAGAAAAGCATGGCTGTGTGAGAGATGTCCTCAGATCTCTCCCCTTGAAACAACAATAAGCTGAATATCTAAAACTCAACAAAAATCAGCCAACGTACATGCAAGCACATTTGAGCTAGGGATCTGTGAATAGGAGCTACCACAGTTTGAATGACAGGAGCCGAGCAGTTGACTGGGAGAAACAAAGAAGCCGCCTCCCCCAGCTAGAGCTCCCTGAAGTAGAAGGGAGAAGGGAGAAAGTGCAGCAGGTTCCCTCAACAGCTCTGCCTGAGAGAGCTGTGAGCTCCACACAGTGGCAGTGCCCTGGGATGAGGGCAGAAAGCAGAGAAGTGGGGACAGCAAAAAAGTATCAGTTCCTTATTACCAGCCGTGGTTGCAAAATGTGAGGCTGAGCCGCAGCACCTATGCCCCAACCAGAGAGAATTTCCCCCATATCCTCCAAGACCGAACACTGCAGATCCCAAGTGGAATCTCAGCAAATGCTACAGAAACTGCTACTAACACTGACAAGGACTAAAACTGAGGGGAGCAAGCGTGATTGAATATTTATAAGAAAAAAAAAAGCATTTTTAAGACTTTATATAAAGCAGGGATCCAAGAAGCTTAGACACTACATACTGGAAACCAAAAGAAAAACACCTTCTTAGTAACAGGATAAAGAGAGACCTTTATATAATAAATCTTCAGCAGAATGAGTTTTTAGCAAGGAAATTGAAATCTTTTAAAAAAACAAAATAGAATTTCTAGAGATGAAGAACACACTGAAAGAGAAAAGAATGAAATAGCAAGTTTGAGAAAGTGTCGACCAAATGGAGGACAGGATCAGTGATATTGAAGACAGAAATCTAGAAATAAATCAGAAGAAAGAAGAGAGAAACTGAAGAATGAAAAACAATGAGAGAAATACAAGAACTACCATCAGGAAAGGAAACACGAGAATGATAGACATTCTCGAAAGGGAGGAGAAAAAGCAGGGATTAAAAAACATTTTCAGACAGATAGTGAATGAGAATTTCCAAATCTAAGGAATGAACTGGAGCTTGGAATTCAAGAAGTCAACAGAACACCAAATTATCTCAACCCAAAAAGGGCTTCTCCAAGATACATTATATTAAATATAACAAGTATCAATGACAAAAAAAAAAAAAAAGAATTCTCAGGGAAGCCAGGGAAAAGAAGATGGTAACCTAATAAAAGAAAACCCATTAGATTATTGTGGAACTTCTCAGCACAAACCTTAAAGGCAGAAAGATGTGGAATCAAATGTTCAAACTATTAAATGAAAAAAACTATCGGCCAAAAATAATGTATCCAGCAAAGCTCTCCTTTAGATATGAAGGAGAAATAAAGACCTTTCCAGACATACAAAAATTGAGGGAATTCTCCACTATGAGGCCTGCATTACAGGGAATACTGAAAGGGGGCAGCTCACCTAAAAGAAAATGACCAAAAAAAATGCGTAATTAGGAGTAAGGTGACTAGCAGGTAGATAGAAGCAGAGGAGTGCAACCCTTACTAAGAACAGGGCATTATAAACTTAAATGATAAGAAGAGATTTGCTATAACAAGATAATAGTGAACATTCAGCATGCATAAGGACAAATTGAGACACCAATGACTGAAAAGGGGAGGATTCAAAGATCCAAATTCTCAAAGGGGAATGGACATAAGGCACATGCAGAAGAAAATGGACGACTGTATATATGTATATGTGTGTGTATATTTACATATATATATGTATGTGTGTATATATATGTATATATGTGTATATATGTATATATACACATATATACATACATACATATAACTATCTTCTACATATTCGTAATGGTAACCACATGCCAAACATTCAGAACTGAAGTATATAAGATAAAACAAGAAGGATCAGAGGGAAAACCCACAAAACCCAACCAAAATAATAATTTTAAAAAAAGATACACAAGGACAAGGAAGCAATGGAAACACTGAGCTAACAGAAAGCTAAAGATAAAATGGTTATTTCTTAATTACCCTAAATGTAAATGTACAGAACTCAACAATAAAAAGGCACTGAGTTACAGATTAGATCAAAAAACAAAACCCAACCACATGCTGCCTCCAGGAAACACATCTCAGTTCTAAAGACAAATATACACTCAAAATGAAAGGGTGGAAAATATTATTTCGAGCAAATGACATTCAGAGAAAAGTTGGAGTAGCAGTACTAATGTCAGATGAAATAGACTTCAAAATTAAAAAAAAAGGTAAAGAAAGATACTGAGGGACACTTCATAATGATAAAGGGAATCATGCACCAAGAAGACATAACGCTTATTAATATCTACGCTCCCAATCATGAAGCCCCAAAATATATACAGCAATTGCTAACAGAACTAAAGGGAGAAACTGACCAAAACACTATCTTAGTAGGGGACCTAAATACCCCACAGTCGGACATGGACAGATCATCCAAAGAGTAAATCAATAAGAAAATAACATCTTTAAATAACACTTTAGACCAACTGGACATAATTGACATTTACAGAGCCTTTCATCCCAAACAGCTGCTTATACATTCTTCTCTAGTACATATGGAACATTCTCCACGATTGACCACATACTGAGACATAGAGATAGCCTCAACAAATATAAAAGAGATGAAGTCATACCAACCACATTCTCTGATCATAATGCTTTGAAATTGGAGATCAACTGTAAAAAGAAAGCAGGAAGAACCACATGGAGATTAAACAACATGCTACTGAAGAACAACTGAGTCAGAACAGAAATTGGAGAGATCAAGGGATACATAGAAATGAGAGTACAACATATGAAAACTTTTGAGACATGGCAAAAACCGTAATAAGAAAGTTCATATCATTACAGGCCTATCTCCATTAACAGAACAAGCACAAATAAACAATCTCAACATCACTATCTATTATGGAAATGTAAAACAAAATCACAATGAGATACCATCTCACACCTGTTAGAATAGCTGTTATCAACAGGACAAGTAATAACAAGTATTAGAGAGGATGCAGAGAAAAAGAACCCTCATACACTGCTGGTGGAACTGCAAATTGGAACAGCCACTATGGAAAACAGTATGGAGATTCCTCAAAAAGCTAAGAATTGATCTACCATGTGATCTAGCCATCCCTCTACTGGGCATTTACCCCAAAGACTTGAAAACAGAGATCTGAAAAGATATTTGCACACCAGTGTTCACAGCAGCATTATTCACAGTGGCCAGGACATGGAAGCAACCAAAGTGTCCTACGATAGATGATTGGATAATGGAATACAATGGAATATTACTCAGCAATAAGAAGAGATGAAATACTGCCATTTGTGACAACATGGATGGACCTTGAGATAATCATACTAAGAGAAATAAGTTGAAAACCACATAACATCACTTATATGTGGGATATAAACCTCAAAGCAACACACAAACAGGACAAACAAACAGAGACTCATGGACATGGACAATAGACCAGTGGTTACCAGAATGGAGAGGGGAGCAGGGAAGGGAGAGGTAGACATGGTAAAAGGGGTCAAATATGTAGTGAAAAGGAACATCTCTAACTATGCGCGGTGAACACACCATGCAATGTATATATGTCTTACTGTTGAATTGTACATCTGAATCTTAATTGATTTTGTTAACTAAAGTCACCATAATAAAAACAAATAATAAAAAAAATAAATAAATAAGTAAAATAACGCCATCTATTCAAAAAAAGAAAGAAAAAATGAGGTTGTGGTGGCAGCTGTATAAATGACTTGAGCATTTAAATTTTCACTTTATCATTAATTTTAAATAATTTCACTTAAAGAAATGTTGCAATAAAACAACTTCCTATGTCTATAACTTTCATCTATGTTCTCCAAATGTTAATATTTACTGTGAAATAATAGAAAATATAATATACATTATATTATATTATGGTCTTACGGTCTCTGCCCCTAGTTTCTGGCACAGAGCACCTAAAATCCTTGTAATTTCCTAAGTAATAAGAGCACTAGGAGCATCTTCTGTTCTAATATTTGGTCTTTGACCCTGTTTCCTAACAAAGGGTTCCTAAGAACCTTGGAATTGTCTGGGTGTTAAGAGTGTCTTTTGTTCTAATGAGGTGACTCTGGGTGGGCTCTTGGATGGCTCCTGGGTTGGGCTGAACACAAGAAGGACCAATTCATTGTTAGCAGCTTGGAATTATCAGTCTCAGACTTTAATCTGCAGAGAGGAGAGAGGACTGGAAATAGAGTTAATAATTAATTATACCTATGTGATGAGCCTCCATAAAAATTTCAATAGTATGGGGTTCAGAGAGCTTCTGAGTTGGTAAACCATGGAGGTGTTGGAAGAGTGGCATGCTCCTCAAGAGCAGGGAGGCACCTTGCCCGCTTCCCACATACATTCCCTCTTCCATCTGACTGTTCTTGAGTTACAGCTTTTTATATTAAATATAAAAAATAAGTACACATCTAGTAAGTACACCACTTTCCCAAGTTCTGTGAGCTGCTCAGGCAAATTGATTGAACCCCAGGAGGGGGTTTTAGGAACCTCTGGTTTATACTCAGTTGGTCAGAAACACAGGTAACAACCTGGAATTGTGATGGACATCCAAGGGAGGTGAGGGGCAGTCTTTTGAGATTGAGCTCTTAATCTGTGGTCTTTGATGCTATCTCTGGTTAGTGTCAGAATTTAATTGAATTGAAAGACAGCCAGTTGGTGTCCCAGGGATTTGCTTGGTGTGGGGACAGAAACTTGTGCATCTGTTGTCCAAAGTATTATGAACATGGTAGTGGTGTGAGAATAAAGGAGAAACGCAGGAGGAAATGTAGCCTTTTACATTACAAGATACAGTGAGTTTTTGTCTTTCACATTGATTCATAAGATACCTTTATATATTCTGGATACCAAACCTAGGTAAGATGTGATGCAAATATCTCTGCCCAAGTTTTGGGATTGTTTTTTCACACTCCAGTATCTTCTAAAGAACATAAGTTTTTAATTTTTATGTGGTCAAGTTCATTTTCCCCTGCAATTTGCTCTTCTTCCATACACAGAGATTAAAGGCTCCCCTCATTTTTCTTCTAAAATTTTTTAAATGCTGTCTTTATCAATAGTTATCTTAATCAAATAAAATAGATTTCCTGTATGGTATATGGGACAAGGGTCGATTTCACTTTTTTCCATATGGGATCAATTCAACCAGTATTGTTTTTGGAGAAAAACACTACTGCACTTATCGTCAATGAAACCTGTCATACCCAAGTTTTTAAATATGTGTGGTTCTCTTCACGGCTTCACTTCTCAGATCAATCAGGTCCCAGGACTACAGGAAGCTTATTTCCCACAATGACATTTTTCAGGCTACATATAGTGAATGCAAACCTAAAACTCATGTGGCTATTGTCCTGCGTTTACAAATTATCACACAAAAAACTCTTTTTCTTTTTTTCTTTTTTTTTTTTTTTTCTATTTTTTTTTCCTACCCTACTGGACCAAGAAAAAGGCAGGCATGTATTTTCACTGTCTCCCTACGGGGGTGGGATTTTCCTAGTCCAGGTAGTTAACATGCTGCCCTTTAGAAATACTGGATTTATGGAAGAGTTGTTTCTCTCTGATTGTTCATCAGTCTCTCTCCCAAATTAGGAGCTTATGGACCTATGAAGCCCAAGATCTGGGTTGCCAGTCATTGAGAGACACTCCAGAGTAAATGCCAGGCTAGGCACTCACTTATACCTCTGGATTCATACTTTCTTGTTCTGCCAGGCCTCTGAGGAATTCCCTTATTTTGACTCAGCCATGCATTTACATAGTTGTTTTTAAAGATCTTATTGTGCATTTTTTTAGAAAAGGATTTTTCTGAATGTTTAGTTTTCCAAGTTTTAACTTCCTTTTGATTCTTCTTTCACACCATCCTAAGCATCAATCTACTCCTACTATTTATAATAGTTAGTAAAGAATTTCACTACTCTATTCATTATTGTTATTTCGTTTCATTCTACATGGCCCAGATTACTTATTTAAACTTTTATTTTCAATTCATTTGGAAGCCCTTTAAGGATTCATCCTCAAGGACTCTACATTTCCTATTTAGAGAAATGCTCATTTATTCCAAGATTTTATTTTAACCTTATTTGCTCATGTTCTCAAGAGATCCTGGTTCTTTCGTGTTGGGCCACATTTCATGATAGCTGTGACTTTGTAGTGAATGACATGAGAGTCCCTGATGAGTCAGCATAATCATTCTCTTAAGAGGAGCCACACTGGGGCAATGGTACCCATTCATACCCTTGTATTTCATTTTCTCAGTGTCCTTGAAATATATCTGCAATACTAAAATCAGTATTATAATCAGAATGTGTGTCCCACTTTAAAGTTTATCTCTCTAGCTTTGAAATTTTCATTTCAAAGTTTTGATACCCTAATGCTTAAGTAAATATTCTCTGAAGAAAGGATTTAAAAGTCATAGTAGAACATATACTGAACTTCAGTAAAAGATGTCTGTGTCTTAAAAGTTAATCAGGAAATCCAATTTAACTTTTGTTTGACATTGGACATTCCTGAGACAAATTATAGAGTGTCCTTTCTTGCCAGAACATTTGATTTTTCAATTTTTTTGTGGATAAATTATTATTTAAACATGTATTTCAATGATAATTACTAACTACTCAGTTATTTCTACTTATTTCCAAAATAATCTGTAGTGCATAAACTTTTTAATCCAAAGTATTAAGTAATGAAATAGTAAAATTGGTTATGATTTTCAAATGTTTATTCTTACCAAAATCTCTTATGGATCACTCAGGTTTGAAGACTTGAAGCCTTTATATCTTTTCCTGCTCATCTGTGGTATTTCTCTGTGTTAAGAGACAACGGTTTTCATTGCATCTAATGTTTCTGTTGATGGTGGTCATCACCATCCAGTTATACATGAACGCTAGTATCAAATCATGAATAAAACTTCTCCCCTGATGTACCTTTAAAAACTACAAGTATAGTTCTTTGATAAGATGTCTGACCATGACTAGTGATGCCAATCCCAGAAAGAAATGAGAAGGTATTAATAAGCAAACAGCAACTTTATACCATTCTATGCTTAAATATTTTAATAGAAATATTTGAATCACAATATAAATTTGATAATTTTGAAAATATAAATGTTAACCTTGATTGATTTTGTTTTACCACTAATTACAAGTGAAACACTAGCATTTCTATTAAAAATGTTCCTTAGAAAATGTGTAACTCATCGTTATTATTATTTTTAATATAAAAATTTTACTTTTTAGAAAAGCAGAACACAGTGTCAAGTGTCATGTCCTGGCTGTTTTATGGCTATATTTATGTTCTTCCAAAAATTATAATTTAATAATATATAAATTCAAGTGTCATAAGATATTAGATGAGTCAATGTCTTTTCATACACTTTTGGCTAAAAGAAACCTAATTTTACAGATATGTGCCATTTTGAACTGTTCCAGGACATCTACTAGTACATGGAAAAATAATTCAAACATTTTATGAGCAAAAAGTGAAAACAAAAAAAAAAACACATGTTTTTCCCTTCCACAGGCCCTTGTCTTGCTCTTCAGAGGTAAGCAATTTTTACCATATATAAATGATACTATATAACCACCTAATTTTATCAGTTTTAAGTAAAATCATTACTTCTTATGAATGATAAAAAATAAAGCTCATTTTGTCCACTTTTTTTATCCTAAAAGCACATTTTTCCATTTGTTCTTTAAGCTAAAATGTTAAGGTGTTTTTATTTTTTTGCTTTCTCTAAATAATATATTACTGCATTTGGTATTATGCTTAAATAATATATAGTTCTTCCATTTTGAGCAACAATAACTGGCTCAGAAACATGCAAAAATTAGTGTCCTACTTTCTTTCTTTGCAACATTCCCTATCATGGCGTTCAGCTTTTAGCGAATATAGGTTGATGTTCATATGGTCAAGCTTATGTAATTTACATTCTCTTTTGTAATTATAATAAAGTCTGCCCCCATCTTTGTCTATAGGTTGATTTCGATCATAGAATCTCAAATGAATTGACAGTATCATGATTTGGGGGTTTTTGTTATTTCTTAACCACAGGTGCAAGTGGCACGATTTTATTTGTAAGAAAGCAATGAAATCACATGTGAACATCTAAGTCTCCAAAAAAAAATCCAGATTCCAGGAATCAAAAAGATAAACCAATGATCTTTTTACTCTTCATTAATTGTTTGGAACCATGTCATTTTTAATAATATACCATCAATTCTAAAATACATTTCTGAAATAGATACAAACTACAAGAGATGTCATTTTAAATACATAAAAATATGGTAGTTTCCTCAAATGTTGTACATTTATTTCTTATTTTCCAGGAATTTAACAAAGCTTTACTTTGAATGATTAATAAGAAACATCACACCTCTTTCAGCACATCACCAAGATACCTAATTCTTATTATTCTCTTTGATAAATGATTAATTTTGTACAGACAGCTCACAAGGCCTGCTGCCCGCTGTCAGCATCAATTCCTTGGATGCTCATTTTAAGGGTATCCAACCGAACTTGGACCTACTGACTGTCTCTTTCACCAAGTTTCTTTGCCATTTTTTCCCTGAATGAGTGCATAATAGTTAATTTTCTTGTGCACTTCAATGTCTCAAGAAAGTTCATTTTTTTCATATTGCATTAACATTTTAGTTAAGCTCGTAGCTTCAGAGTGATTTATGCTCTTTGTTTTGTAACCGCCTGTCAAAATGATGAAAAGTCAGATCATTCTTTAAAGAAAAATTAATTTTGATAGATATGAGGCCTTACAACAGTAATGTTGGAGACAAAAATATAGTGGAGTAGTATTTTAAAGAATTGAAAGGAAACAAGGTTTAAGCCTTGACTCACCTATGGCCAACCTCTTTTAAATATGAGGGCACAGAAAAAGATGTTACCAAAAAAGAAGACATTAAAATTTTTACTTCACAGATACGCACTTAAAAATATTCCTAGAGGAAATACTCTAATAGAAAGAAAAATAACCATAGGAACATGCTATTAGTTTTGTGGAAAAAAGGATTGATGTTGATGTCCATTGTATCTAGAATGTAGATGAAAGTGTAGCATATCTGAGATAACCCAAAAGTTCCAGAAAATATCCCCTTGAGATATGGGCTTCTGTAATGGAGAAAGCAAAATCAGAGGAGGTGGGAGGAGGCAAGAGTTCTTGCTTGGTTTGCTGAGATGAGATTAATGTTGACATATGTAAGAAATTGAGGAGGAAATTAACATAATTAATGGTACAAAACCATTACAATATTAAAATTTTCCAAATGTCAAACAAACAGAAGAACATTTGATCTATAAAGTGGAAGATGCAAAAGGAAGGAAGACACAAAACAATAAAGAAAATATGGAAAATAAAGAATAAAAGAAGATGGCAGAAATAAAGTATAATAAAACAATAAGTCAAGATGAAGATTATCAGATAAGATTTTTAATTATCAAAAAAACCCCATCAGACAAACCATATTGAAGACAGTGAAGAAAATATACATGGCAAATATAAATACAAGGAAGACCAAAGCCCAAATTTTGATAAAAGTTTGACTTCAAGGTAAGAATATCTTAAAGGAGGAAAAGACTGCAGACCCTAGAAGCAATAGTAGATGCAGAAGAGGTGCTCATGAATGTGTTTGTTCATGACAACACAGCCAAATAAACTCAAATGCCCTCATTACCACTAAAGCTCTATTAAAACTAGCAAGTAGGGGACACACATTATTTTTAAGTGCACCTGGAGTGTTAAGACAGATTTGTCATGTGAATCCCTCAGTGAATCCTGATGACTGCTGCTGAGGGGATGCAGAATTATACCATAAGGGGAATCCATGTGGGACTCAAAGCTCTCTCTATATGGTTCAGGCTGGACTTCGGGTCCCAGAAGTCTGGAGGGGAGATCAGGGAAAGGCAAAGCACACTCAGGAAGGAAGAATATGAATGAAACACACTAGGGATATCTGAAGAGACTGCTCAAGACCTGAATTAGCTCCAGGCTTTGAATCCTTGTCTCACCCTCCACCCTAGAGACCTTAAGAGTCGGTAACTTAGCTCACCTTAACCCGTTCCTGGCTTTTGGGTATAGCACATGTGCACATGTATGAATAATTTGTGTTTCTCATAAAATTTCTATGCTGAAATCCTAACTCCTAAAGATGATAGGAGGTGGTGCTTATAAGCCCTCATTATTGAGATTGGTGTCTTATAAAAGAGGCTCCAGAGAGATTCCTAGCCCCCTCCCACCATGTGAAGACACAGTGAGAAGGTGCTGGCTACAAACCAGGAAGAGGACCCTCACCAGAAAGTGACTATGTTGGCACCTTGATCTTGGAATTCCCAGCCTCTAGAACTATGAGAAGTAAATTTCTATTGTTTCTAATCTACCCAGTCTTTGGTACTTTATTATAGTAACTCTAATGAACTAAGACATATTTCAAAACTTACGTGGAGAGTAAGAACTATCTTCATTTTGGCAAATATAAAGTTGAGTCAAGTCAACGTATACAAAAATTTTAAGTAGAAAATTATGAATTATTGGATTTGAAAATACTAAATTGGTTTGTAAAAGGTTGAGTGTGTTAGTTAATGTCTCAAAAGTCTTTGTGCAGTTAAAAGCTTTACTAACTCCAAAATTATAAATGATCCAAATTTATAAAATTACCATTTAAAAGCTAAATTGCATATAATTCTTTCATATTTAGATTTATGAATTTGAATAATACATTTTTAATTTTTTGTATGTAGGCCTCTCTGATTAAAAATGTGACAAAAAAGACACTACTTAAAATTCACAAAACTAAGTAAGTGTAAAAGTTTTGTGTCTGGGTTTATACAAGACAAAAAACATTATGTGGAGAAGTTGGAGGTTAGGACAGAGGAAATAGAGCAAAAATCCCCAAGAAATCACCACATTTTCAGAATCAACTTTAGATATTCAAGGATTATTGAATTGGTGGGCTTTGAGTCAAGATCTCTAAGGGGCAATGAAACTGGGCAACATCTGGTTTCCACGTGAAATTAAGAGAAAATCATCTAAGGTCTGTCTCTCTGACAGATTGAGAGTAGAGCTGTAATGAGAGATCTAGAAAGCCCAGAACAGAGGTATATGTAGCTGGATGGTGAGAAAAGGGCGGTAGTTCAGCCTCCTCTTCTTATTGTACCCTCCCCCGCCCTCAGGAACCTTTGTGACTAGGCCACAGCTCTGTGATGTAGGTGGGCCTGGAGTTCTGACACCAATTGAATTTCCAGTGCTCAGTTGCCAGAAGGCAGCAGTGAGATTCAGATCATGAAAAATCCTCTCTCTTTTCTGAAGAGCATTATTGCTACATGGATAAACTTCAGTTTCACTCCCTGGGTGATTGATACCATCCTCACCTTCCTGTGTGGACTGGGGCTCTTCCTCCTGTTACTCTTCTGCTTCCAGAGTAATCTATCCTTACCACCACCTAGAAAACATGGAAATATCAAGAAGGTAAGGAACCCTTGGCCCAGACCCAGCAAGAGGTCATCTTTTTTCTTATTCTTATTTCCCCTTTTCTGAATCACCTAGAGAAAATGGTGAGATGGGAATTCTTGGGAATGAATAGAACATCACGTTCTAGGAACAAGCCAGGTTGAGCAGGGGTTAGAGCGAGCACACAGATTTTGATTTGAAGATCTTGGATCACGAGTCCAGGTATGGTGGAGGGCTCCAGGGTACAGTCCCAGATGCAGTGACCAGTGGTCAAGGACTGGATACTAAGTAAGAGTTGGATCTCTACAGAGTGACAGGCCCCTGAGCACTAGTTCACCAACTGCTTTCCCATGGCAAGTGTCTAGGTTGAGCCTCTCCTCTGTTGAGGCTGATCCGAGGTCAGTGCAGAGCTCCTGAGCACCTCTGAGCAAAGGCTGGAGTGGGGCTCTGGCCTGTGAAACTTGCCATCTTGAGACTTGCCATCACTGTCCTACCTGACTGAGCTCAGAGGGGCCTGTAGTTCTGAGAACGTATGTTTTTTTCCTTTTTTCTTCTTTCTTTCTTTCTCTCTCTTTTTCTTTCTTCCTTCCTTTCTTTCTTTCTTTCTTTCTTTCTTTCTTTCTTTCTTTCTTTCTTTCTTTCTTTCTTTTTTTTTTTTTTGAGCAAGAAATCCATGGTGGGTCTCACAAAGATTCTTTTTTCCATTCATCCAAGAAGAAAAACAAAATATTTTATCTACTTCATAAAAAAAGTAAAAGGGGAAAAATTAGAGAGTCTCATTAATTAAATGTAGAAAGTCACTTTGTTCATGAACACTGAGCTTCTGTAGTGTGTCTAGAGACAGGAGAGTGAGAATGAGTCTAGACCCTCACATTTTCTTGTCTCTCAGCATTCAGTGGAGCCAAAGAGGAGGAGTAAGAGCAGGAAGAAAAGTAGAGCTTTGAAAGGTGAGTTTCTGCTCCTCGGCCCTGTGCCAAAAGTTTGCCCCCCACCTCTCTGGTCCCTGAGGGTCCAGGTTCAGGTCTCCAAGGATGCCAGCAGCAGAACCTGTTTCTCAGGAAACAGAGCCCTTGGGGAGAATCTTGGGAAGGAAATTAAAATCCAGATAGTTCCCAGAATTGTGTTCTGAATGAAGCATCTGAGGGCCTGGAAACGGGCATCACCCAGCAGGGGCATTTGGACTGTCGTAGATCAATAATGTCTGACTGGAAGGTGAGACCCTCCTTCACCCCTACCCCACTCCTGCCAAGTCCAACTGTGAACAAGTTGTTTACCGTTACTCAGTTTCCTCTGTAAGATGCTCCCTGACCTCTTGCTCCCCCATGGGGCAGTTGTGAGGTCCACAAGGGGTAATGGATGTGGAAGCACTTTGTAAAAGAAAAAGTTCTACCCTTCTTGAGATTTGCCATCACTGTCAGGAATTATTGTCCTTAACCTGGATGCTTGGGCTCCAGAGATCTCCCTTCAAGGTGTCTCCCCTAAAAGGCCATTACCCTAGCCTCCTGTAAGACCCACCACGGCCCTGCCTTCACCACGTGACCTGGTCTCCTGATTTCCAGCTTGCAGAGATTGCCTGCAAGAACTGGAAGAGACTTGGGGCCTGATTTCTCTTCTGCAAAGGTAAAGAATCTTCCCCTTCTCTCGGGTCCACCACCCTCTGGGCTGCTGGACACCTTGAACAGCCTCGGAAGGGAAGGCAATGGGGTTGGGGTGTGGCTACAGCCCTGGGGTGAGAGACAGCAGGAGCACTGTAGAATAAATGTCAGGGATGGGGAGGAACCTAGGCACCAGGTGCCCACCCTGCAGGACCTCCTGGCCCCACGTGCCCCTGGCTGCAGCTTGTGCCTCCGTGTCCTGCAGCCACCTGGAAATGCTTCCTGACAAAGGCAGCTTTTGTCAGAGCTGAGGTCAAGAAGCCACTGGTGAGATGTCCAAAGCAGTTCCTGAGGGAGCCTGCCAGCCCTGTGCAGAGCCTGTGGAAGATGCTGCTTCCATCATGTCACTGTTGGCTTCCCCAGTTCCTCTGACTGAACGCCTGCTACCTCTGGCCTCTGCTCTGTCACAAAATCCAACTACCTCATCAGTTTCTGTTCATTCATGCTCAACCTTGAGTGGCTCTCAGCCACCAGAGCCTTTCCTTCCCCTGGACAACCTTTCACCATGGCCACTTGCACTTTCCCCTTCTACCTCATGCCTCCCTGATTCAGAGGCCCACTTTCCACCTCCAACAACCTCCTCTGAACCACCACTGTCAGAATCCACTATGACACCTCCTCAGTGTGACTTGATGGCACTCCCACTCAGCACCATCACATAAAGCTCATCTCCACACACACCTTGATCAGCTTCTCCTATCCCAGTCCCAGCCATCTCAGGACTTGACCACTCAAGCTGTTCCATTTTAACTCTGTCTTGGTGGCAGGTGGCTGCCAAAGCCTTATGCCTCTCAAACTCATCACAGTGCAAATCCCAAAACAAGAGCACCTGTCCCTCCACTCACAAGAGGCTTTGCTCAGCGGAGACTCCACACACATAATGGTAGAGGCTGTTAGCCCCTCTTTACTCAAATCCGATGACCAGAATCTCCTGGTGATACAAGTCACTGAGAGAATCAAGATAAAGATTTGGAAGAAAAAAGACAAAGATGGATTATATCCAAAACAAATGAGCCCAGACTACCACCTGAATTCTTTGGGTAAAATGTTGCAATCACTATGTGCTGAGCAGGACATCACAATCCCCCAACCCTTCTGGATCACAAAAGATAAACCAGAGCAACTGCCTAGTCCTCAGCAGCTCTCATATCCTAAGGTCTCAGAGGACCATCTGCAGCAAAAATACAACCAACTTTTTTGGGGTCTCCCCTCTCTGCACAGTGAATTCCTGGTGGCTACTGCCTGGATCTCTGAGAATTCGTCCACACTACAGTCTCCCTCATTCTTATTCAATGGAATCTCAAATGCCCAATTCATCTGCAGGCTAAACTGCCTCCACTTCTTTCCCATTCCCAGCCCCTGCCCCACCTGGAGTTCTAATCTCAAGCCTCAATTCCAATGATGCTGCAATTACAGGCCACATCTCTGGCTCAGGCCCAGGCCCATTTCTATCTTCTGTACGAATCCTACGACCTTCTTCTCTGTCCCAGATTAGTGCCTGTGAAGTGTCTTACCCGACAGCCCAGAACAAGCTAAAATCTCTCATGTCAATTGAGATTCGAAATACAGAATGGCCCTTGTTGCAGAAGCAACTAGAAAGTGGGTGGGCTCTGCCCTCTGTGGTCAAAAGATCTCAAGAAGTCTTTAATATCTTCACTCCCACCCAAGGACAGCTGGGTGGTTGCCATCCTTCCTGAGAATTTTTCCAATCAGTCCAGAGCTCCAGAGGCAATTGGAGCAACACCTCCAAAAATGGCTTATCCAAAACCACTGGGAGCTACCTCGCAAGACACAAGTCTCTGGAACTAAGGCAGCTTCAGAGCGAATTACCAGAGAAATGTCCAGTTAAGGACAAGCATGGGCCCCCATGGCCCTCTTCCTTTACAGGTGAAAGCAGCAAGGATGCACAGAAGCTGGGGTTCCAGCTAAAGCAAGACATGAGCAAGGTCTCTAAAAACCTCTCCAGGTCCTCCAAAAGGCCTATAGTGGCATTTCAGGAAGTAGACTCTGAAGGGTCGGAAAATGACTGGATGCTTTTAAGAAAGGACTTGAGAAGTGGTTTGCCGAGGAGCTTAGACAAAAATCTAGAAAACATGCCAAAAGGCCATTTGGGCAAATGAATTTGGGGCAAACCAGCAAGGGTTTGATCCCTGTAAGTGTGCATCAATCCTGGCTTGCTGTCAACCATGCTTCTCCCAAGTCCAACGCTCACATGGAAACCAGGAATTTAGGAATCTTAAAGGGTTGGGAACCCTGGGTGAACACCTCCCACAGGATTTCCTTCCTTGACACAAACACTCAAGGGGTGCTGGAAGCACATATCACAAGGTTTTGGGTAAGGCGCATCTGGAGCCTGCCCCTCAAGGTCATCAAGTCCATTAATCTCTTTAAGTTGAAAAAGGTTCAACCCTCACCCACTCTGCAGTTTGCCTTTCCTCCCTCAGATCCCTGTGTCCCTGGAGACCACTAGATAATCCAGCTTGCTGAGGTCCTTGGAAAACTTCCTCAGCCCTATCTAGGAGAGAAAGCGATAAGAGAGGAGTCAGTTCCCACCCTGGAGAGGCCTCTCCTGGCCCCCTTACCTGTGTGTGAAGAAATCCAGAGGGCCCTGGGACAGATCCCACTTGGTGATGACCATGGACCACAAAGGCCTCTCTGGCTATACAGGAGGGCAGACCACCACCTCAGGCCATCACACTCACCTGGCAGAGTGGGCCATGAAGGACAGCACAGAGCCCAGTCCAAGTTCAACAATGGCCAGGAATGAGCCAGGAGGGAAGAGTGGTCTACATGCCTTACGAGACCCCAGCTATCAGGTAACAGTGCCAGAGATGAACATAGGACCCCAATCTTTGAGGGCCAAGGAAGCCAGGGAGGCAGGGGAGGCGACATTGTCCCCTGCTTTTCAACCAGGGTCTAGAGACATCCTGGGAACCAACGTGCTGACAAAGTCCCAAAACACAAATGTACATTTGAGTAGTTTAGAGGCTCCAGGGACTGGTAAAAGTCCCCTATACCCTAGAATGACCGTTCTCCAAGATCCAGGAAAGCCATGTCTTAACACAGAGGTGGTTAGTGATTTTAACTCTAACATAAAGGTACAGTCAGAGAACCTGCCACAAGACTGTCCCATACACAAGCCCCTGCTACTGACAACTTGGCGTCTTAGGTGCCTCAGTGCCATCCCCGGAGAGTGTCCAATGGAGACAAGCTAGTTTTCCAGATGCTGTGTAGCCTCAAGGCAGCCTCAAGCAGCAGTCCAGGGCAGCAGAGCCCAGGACCAAAAGATATCAAGGCTTTTGGAAGAATCAGAGCGAGATGATTGTCCCTACTTAGGTGAGAGAGGACTGCAGGTGGCCCGACCAAGGAGAGCATGCAGAAAAGCTCAAGAAATTGGGGACCTGTCAAGACAGGAGTATGAGTTCCTCTGCCCAAGCCAGAAAAACAGTAGGCTCTGTTGGGAGGAAATACCTCCAGCTGCTGCCAGAGAAAAAACAGAGTGTTTTAGAAAGCTTCTTCAAAAAAAGGATGAGGCATTTTGACCAGTGGATTTTCCCCCATAAAAAATTGCAAGGTCAAGATGCTTTGCAAAAGTGCAAGCCCAAATCAGCCACTGCTCAGAGCCGACAGTCAGTCAAAAGCAGATTAATTCTGGATAGCGAGAATGTGGAGGTGCAGGAGCTCATGACAGCTGTGGGACAGATTCTAGAGAAGAAAATGGCCATTCACCATGGACTTCAATGCCACAAAGTTAAAGGAGCACAAACGGGAACACCCAGTCCCAGTATGTGTGTGCATCTGCTGCCTTCCTTTCTCCACAGAGCAAGCAAGAATGATGAATTACACCCCTTGCGGTCAGGAGGCTGACTCCAAAGGCCAAAATTGTTCCATCAGGGAAAAGCAAGTCAGGCCTGGGAAGTCCTTGAAAAGTGTCAGATTCGATGATGAGCAGCTAGAACTGAGTCACAACTCATCCCTGCCTCCCAAGAAAACACTGTCTCCAGTCAGTGCCTGACAGTACAGGCCAAGGATGCCATGCATGCCAGGCCACCAACCACACTGCCCACAGCATTATCTTTTTCGAGGAAGAGTCTTGCCTGGTCAGTCCATGTAAGAAAACATTTTTCTCATTAGCACATTTAAAATATTTACTGTTCCCCCAAAATATGATTTTTCTCATAAGAGGATGGTGTAGTGACTTTGTCTATGCTTGCTAGGTGTGTGCTTTGGCCTCGAGAAGGAAGGGGCATGGAAAGAGGCTGACCGTGGCATTGCAAGCTTCCTCCTTATTCCAAGTCCCTTCATTGCCCCTGATATTTTCACAATACTTTCATTACTCAAACAACAAAAACTACTCTAAAACAAGATGAGAAAACCCATGAAGACTCCACTCGAGGATCTGGTTCAATCCATCTTTCTCCTGCTTCCACTCAGCTTTGAAAATCGTGCAGCTGTAGGGCATAGGTTTACAGGGGCCTCACAGGGTTGGACACTACCAGTCAGGCTCCAAGAATTGTCAGGAAGTTTGGGAGTGGGGAGCTGCTGGGCCCTGAGTTCAGAAGCAAGAGAAATCTTGCCTCTGGATCTCTTGGGCCCTAAAGGCTCCTTAAGGTCCCTTCTCACTCTAATGAAGGCTGTGATGGGGATGGTCTTGTGAACCCCTCTCATCTCAGCCTGAATAAAAGGTATAGCTCACCCTCCCCCACCTCTTCCTTTCCCACACTTAGAGACCAGACAGATGGCACTTCCTGCTTTGCGTGTGGGTAGGCATGAGCCTCAGGGAGGAGGATGAGGAGGACTATGTTCACCCCTGCCACGAATGAATGGCCATGGTCACAGGTGACCTGCCTTCCCCCTTAACCCCAGGGGAGGAATTCTGGATGAATGGAACAGAGTGTGACTGTGTGTGGGTACCTATCTGACAATCAGATACTGTGAAACTTGGGCGGGATGTGGGTGTAGAATAGAAAAGTTTGGATCCAAAGAAGGAGGCAAAGTGACACATAAATATGCAGTGACTGAGAAGCCCTGATGTCCCACCATCATCTACAGGGGTGAGAGAAGGGAAGGAGAAAGGGCCCCAACCCCTGTCTCCACCTTCTTCAACTCTGAGAACACAGATCTAAAGAAGCCACCTCCAGGGCCAAACCTGCAGAAGTAAAGCAAGTCAGAGACGGTTAATTGTCTCTACAATACAGTTTATAAGCTTGCACATCCTTGCCTCCTGAATTCTAGAAAAGATGACTTAACAACAAGTGGAAAAGCCAGGACTAGAGAACTCGGTGTCACTCCCAGTCTGGTGACCTTTACATAAACACATGGCCCAAGGTCTGCTCCAGGGGAGAGTTGGGGACTTAAAAGGATGAGAGACTGGCCTGCCATCATGTACTAATTCTTACATAATTCTAGCCTTGCTTATCCCAGAGCCCTGCAGGAGACAAAGACACCACACGGGATTTGTCACACAGGAGGGCAGAAGTGACCTGTCCAGAATAGGTGGTGCAGTCCAGGATTGTTCCCTGCGTAGTTTGCTCCTAGTGCAGCTTGCCTCCTCTCTGTCCCCAAACCACACAGAAAAAAGGGAGACCAGGAGCAGTCTCCTCTCTACAGTGATTCTGCGCTTTGTGCCACACTCGGCACACAGGGGGCCCAGCTCAGGGGTGTCCTTGCAGTGGTGGAGAGTCCTATTGTAGAACAACCATGATCTGATGACAACAGAAATGGTCCTGCTCCCAAACATGTCAGGACCCCAACCTGTGGGACCAGGACCAAGGTTAAGGGGTGCAGGGGCATAGGCGTTCTCATGCCATGGGATCTTCCTGGAGCTAGGTCCTGCCTCTGAGACCCAGTCCTGAGCAGCCACCAGGCTGGGCACAGCCGTGCAGCCTGGACCTGTGGAAGGGTGGGACCCAGGGCAGGAAGTGGCTCAGGTCCTCGGGTGCTTGGGAGAGGGTTTCACACAGCTGGGACCTTGAGCCTGCCTGTGCTCATGGGTCGCCTCAGGTACCGAATGGTGAATTCTGAGAGAGGGGGTAGCTGGACATGTACCCCATGCTTCTGTCAGCAGAAGTACCAGAGTGACTGGGATGCTGATGGAAGGGAAGGGGCGAGTCCCGCTGCTCATCTGTTGCTGTTCAGTCTTTCATAAGGCACAATTAAGGCCAGCTACAGAGAGACCCACACAGGGACCTCTCACAGAGATGACACACACAGACACCTCCTAACAGAGACCTTTCACACAGAGACCTACCTCCCAGACACCTCCCAAAAGAAAGCTCTTCACACTGAGGTCTCACAGAGATGCCTCACAACAAACATGTCACAGATACACACAGAGACACAACACAGAGACACAACACAGAGACCTCACAAAGGTACCTCCCAACAGACACCTCTCACAGACCTTCCACAGAGACCTTTTGTTGTCCTACAGAGACCTCATAATAAGACCCCCACACAGATTTCACAGAGACATCCCACAGAGACCTCCCACACAGACTTCACCCAGAAACAACACACAGACAGCACACGTGGCCTCACAGAAACCACCCAAGCACCACCCACTGACACCTCCTTCTCAGTGAATGTGCAACTCAGACAACTGACAGCAAAAAGAGGTATTACTTGTGCCCCCTTGAGATCCTCAAGACACTCTGACATTGTCAGGTCAGCATCATACTAAATGGTGTTCTCTACTTGGAAAATGCTTGGGAATTTTTGTTCTTTTGTAATGTCATTGCCTCAACAAAAAATATTACAAATTCCACATGTAGATTTGCAAAATTAATTATTCCGTAGGTTTTCAGTAGCTTGAGAATCATAAATTTTTAAACACGACTAAAACACTATCATCCTCCAATGACAGAAAATACCTTACTTATCCAGTTTTAGTGATCACAGAGCCAAATTGTATGACCATCACATGTTATTTTTTTTTTTTTTCATTTTTTGTTGGGGACTAGACCCGAACTTGGAATGGCTTGTTTACTTTGGAAACATAATATCGATATGCAACAAATGGATTCTAGGAATGAAATAAACCAGGAAAGAGGCATCTGAATGTTTACTCACTTCCCAGAAGGCTTGGTAACTAGCATAACATTTTGCACATACAGTTTGCATCATATCGTGGAGTTTGTTTTATTTTTTAACAAGTAAAAAATATGAGGATTTTTTACAAATAAGTCAAATTCCTAGCAATATTCCTATTACATCATCTGACAAAATCATACTTCTTAATATTATTTTTTTTCTTAAAATGTAATAATCCCTCAGATGATGATATTACACATTTCTAGGAGATGACATTGTCTTAATGTTCAGCTAACAGACTTCAAGACAGGTTATTTTTGCATAATTCTATGAAATGCACATTTTCTAAGAGAGTCAGGAGACAGTCTGGATCCTTTTTGTATTCATTGAAGAGCTAAAAAAAAAGGACACATTGTTTAAAATGATTTTGAAATATTACAAAATATATCTCTAAGTCTATGTTTGAGATACAGACAGCCTAACAGTTACTGAGAAAGGGCCATTTTAACTTCTGAACTGAAGACAGTGTACATTTAACCAACATTTGTATTATGATAACGAAAGGCCTCACTTCTTATATATCCAGGACTTTCCAACGTGTGCACTTTGATAAGACCACTCATTTCACACAGCTCATAACCACCCTGTTGTCTTCGCCTTGGTAAATCTGTTTTAATGACACCTGTCAAACATGTATCATTGGTTAGGTCTCTCAACTCACCCACAGTGATAATAGCATCATAGTCTTTTTTCTAAGAGGAACAGGGCTGACACGAGAACTGTTCTGCCCTATTTATTTCAACAAGATATTCACTTTTTCTATTCTCCATAATTAAAAAATGTATAACTATTTTTCTACTCTACTCCCTTATGAATCATAAAACAATAAAATACACTCATGGATATCATCTAATATTCCATTGGATCACAATGTACAGTGTGACTTCTGGCAAGTATAGATCAGAACAAAATGAGGTCACTTAGGGAAAAGTTTATACAGGAAAATATCTTTTTCAAGTTGACTATTTTCATGTAGCTAAAATAAATGATTACTCTTAGTCTTTTGAATTAAAGTTGTTCAGGGTGGCCAGACAGCCTGGAAACATGGAAAATGCCCATAATAAGTAGTTTATTGCTATAATATTGAATATGTTGTTATTCTGTAGTAATTCGTAGTTCAATAAACTGTAAAATTGTAATCAACAGTGTGCACTAAAGCAACATGCCTACCAATCATTGAACATTCATTTGTCATACATCTGTCTCCTTAGATGATTTGTGTCTAATTGTCTTAGAATAAACTTGCACTTTTAACCCAGAATTAGAAATCAAAGGGATATCAGTACTTTCAGACTCTATAGTCACTTGTATTTTACTTCTAACAAGATTCACCTATTACAAATCTGATAAATTTTTCACCATTTATATATGCCCAGACAAAATGGATATCAAAAATTAGAGAAAATAGATCTCTGATGTGTCTTACTTTGCTTTCTCTTAAAGTGCTTGCGAGTGAAAGCAGAAATTAAACTATGATAATTTGGAATCCTGTTTTTTTCAAGGCTCTTCTTCCAGCCCATTCATGATTTTTCAAGCTCCTCTGGGGTCCTTTGAGGCCCTGGTGTGGAGAACGACGAGCAGGCAGGAAAAGCCTGGACCAACCACACCGCTGCCTGGGCAGGAGAGCACTTTGACCCCTCATCTTTAAGACTAGTCAACTTGTTTGCCTAGACTACAGTTTTGAAGCATATAAGGGGCATTTGATACCAAAAGTAAAAGAGAAAAAGTAAAGCTGAACATACACAAAAAATATTAGAAAAAATAACAAAGATATCCCCTTTGTTTTCAAAAAATTTTACAACAAACATTTTTGCTGAAAGCTGATTTTTAATCTTCAGATAAAAGCCTCTCTACATGATATTTTGGATATATTATAAACTTGGATCTAAAATAGGTTTTATTGAAAACAGGTCTCACACTGATTGCAATAAATCAGCACTGTAGAACATAATGTGGAGAGAGGCTATTATGTGATGATGACTTAATACTCCAGGGGGTGCAGACCTTTTCCGGAGTCATTGGTCTGCAGTGTTAACTTTTAAGAATGACTCCCCTTGAAAGATTACAATATTATTTTCAGTTTCATACACTTTATAACAAATGTTCACAGGAAGACACTTGGGGAAGTGTCCCAGATACGTATGGCTGAACTTTCTGAGGTGCTCATGCCAAGGGCACATTAAGGAACACTCAGGTCTGGAATGATCCAGGAGCTCCATAGCTGTGGCCTCCTCTTTGAGGTTGGGCAGATTCATGATTATTCCTGGAGCAGGATCAGTCTTTATGATTGTGTCCCTGGCCACTTGGATTGTCATGTTTCTCAAAGGGGCACAAGTCATCTTCCCTACTCAGGTCTGCCAGCGCCCTTCAGCCTGCTCCTGCCTGGTTCCCACGAACTATAGTGACCACAAGTCACTTCCCCAGGGACACACACTCCATGCTCTCCACAGCCACATCCTCTCACAGACATGCAAGTGGTGCTGATGGAACTTCCAAAAAGTAAAATAATGCATGCCAGGCGCAATAGATGAGCTTTTTAGAAGATAACATCTATTAGAGGAAATATGGGTGACATAGCTCTCTGGTTCTAGGCATGTGTGTCTGTTAGCTCGCCCCTGGATCTTGTAATGCAGCTGATTTTAGAATTTCTCATCCTCACTCATTGTAGTAATAACATCTGCAGTTCTTCCTCCTTCTGAGTCCAGAAGCTGGAATTGACACTATCTGCTCCCTGTGATTTCAGTCTCTACCTTTTGTATCCAACGACCACCTCAACTCAACCATCTCTCAGGTCAAGTATCACTCTTAAACTTCAGGAGGAAGATCACTGCCCTTCTATTGCCACTTCACCTTTATACTAGTAGCACTTTTTATACCAACTGACAGTGTCAATAAATTTATTTTGTAGAATGTGGGCCCGGGACTCCACCTACCAGGTATGTTACTTGAGCAAGTCATTTGTTGCCTAGATTTACAAATTTTATAAAAGTGCATTTTATGAAATAAATTTTATGAAATCTTATTTTCTTATTTTAGAAGATCTGTAAATCTAGGGATTTAAGCTCAGTTGTTTTTTAAATATTGGTACTTAAATATTTGCCAATTTTCATCTCATATACACAAGAAAATATGTTAAGAATTAAGTTGTGAATGTACTAATTTTTTTGCCTTTTTTTTTACTTTGTATACTTATTTTTATATCAAACCTCTATTATTTCACAGCAAACAAGTTTCATTTCTTGGAAAACATCAGCCTTAAGGACTGACTAGATTAAAACTTAGCATGTTAGATCTGAGGGTCACCTTACTTTCTTAAAGGTGTTTTTCATAAAATGGTTAAAAAGCCCCATAAGCTTAAGAACAGAAACAAATTGAGAATTAAAAGCCAAATCATTGAAATGAAGTTTGTTGGAACAGTTGTGTGGAGATGATGGTTCTAGGTACCTCAGAGAAACCAGCATGAGAGAGTATTGTCAGAATTGATAAGAGCCAACACCTTCAGGGCTTCTCACAGAGATGCTTTAATGCTGAGAAGTCACCTGATTGCACAGGGAGACCACGGAGAAGATGCAGAGTGTTAAATCACAATCAAGCATCTGTTTACCTGAGTAGTGAGTTCCTTGATATTTGTGGATTGGATGACATTTTGAGGGACAATGGTGTGAGAAAGATGCATTCTTCTCAGTGCCTTTGCAACCACGAAAATTTATCCTACAGAGATGCTAGAAAAACAAATTCCCTACTACTTTTCTAGTAGGAAAAGCATCCAACACTATATTTTGGGACAGAAATATGTATTGGGAAGAATTTTTTACAAAAAAAGCAGTGATGGGAGGAAATGATGCTTCTAGGCATGGCACAGAATATTCTTTCACGATTTTGTTGTGGTCTCTCCAGGCTTTGTGTGGCTGTTGCCGACCTGTCCCCCAAGCTGTTGTTCTCACTGTCAGGCTCAGGACAAGCCAGGAAGCTGCTTGTCTGAAGGCAGGCACTCTATAGTACTCTTTATCACTGCCTTTTATTACCTCAAGGTAGAAGTAATCAGTGTTTAAGTCACACTACTTGAATAACAAAACACATTTTTTTTGCCCACAGGAGTGGTTTTCATATTGATTTGTCATTGCTGCCATAACAAAATACCACAGACTGGGTAACTTAACAACAGAGGTACATTTTCCCATAGCTCTGGAGGCTAGACATCCAAGATCAAGGTACCAGCAGGTTTAGTTTCTTTGAGGCCTCTGGCTTGCACATGGCCACCTTCTCGTTGTGTCCTCACATGGTTGCCCCTCAGTCTGTGCACATCTGTGTCCTAATCTCCTCCTCTTATAAGAACGCCAGTCGTTGGATTAGAGACTTTCTATATGAACTCATTTTACCTAAATTACCTTTTTCAAGGTCCTAGTTCCAGAAACAGTCACATTCTCAGGTCCTGGGAATTAGGACTTCAACATATGAAATCTGGAAGGGGACATAATTCAGCCATCATAGTGACCTAATTTAGTCTTTAAGTGAACCAAGTCTGTTCAAAAGACTTGACTAAGGCACAGCGAATTTCCTGAACAACCCTGCCTGGAAATGTGGGGGTTAATACGCAGCCAACCAGAGGGTCCATTCGTCAGGGCAGAAAGTGGAGAAGCGGGGTGGAAACGCAGAAAAACAACAGCTGATTTTTACTGCCCTGGTTGCAAAACTAAGGCTGAGCCACAGCCTATAACCCTCAACCCAGGGGACCCTCCCCTCATACCCTCTGAGAATGATCACCATGGAGCTCCAGGGGAACCTGAGCAAACACTGCCAAGACTGAAGCTACCTCTCGTAGACTCTCGAGCACCCTGCAGGAGGGAGAAGGTAGAAGGAACATGAGTTCCTGTGGTGAGTTCGCTGAACAACTCTGCCTTGGAAAGCTATGAGCTGTGGCCGGCCAGCTGCAGGGCACAGTCATCAGGGTAGAAAGCAGAGAAGTGGGGTGAGACCACAGAGGAACGACAGTTGATTTTTGCTAGTAGACACTGCAAAACCGAGGATGAGCCATAACCCCAACCCCTAACCCAAAGGGCCCCTCCCCCCATACCCTCCAAGACAGATCACCGTGGAGCCTCACAGAAATCTGAGCAAACACTGCCAAGACTGTCGCTGACACTGACAGGGACTGAAACTAAGGGTAGTGAGTGTGATTAAATATCTAAAAGAAAATTAAAATGGCATTATTTATGCTTTATATAAAGCAGGTATCCAAGAGGCTTAGACGCCACCTGCTGGAAACCAAAAAAAGAGCGTCTTCTTTGTAGCAAGCTAAAGAGAGAGACTTTTATATAATCTTCTTTCTGGAAAAAAAGCAGAACACACTTTCATTGATGCCTAGGTGGAGAAATAGTCCATTAAATACCATAAACAATCAAGGTGACAAAGCATCTCAGAAAAAAAAAAAGAGAAAAATCTCCAGAAAATAAGCTTACAGACACAGAAATATGTGACTCAAATGACAGAGACTTCAGGATGGTACTTGTGAAAAAAAGTCAATGATCCAAAACAAATCATATCAGCAATTTCAACTGAAAAAACAACTAGAGCAGAGCAAGGAGATTGAAACCCTCAAAAAAACAGAATAGATATTCTGGAGATGAACACACTGCAAGAGTTAAAAAATGAAAGAGCAAGCCTGGGAAATAGAGTCAACCAAATGGAGGAAAGGATCAGTGATATAGAAGACAGAAATCTAGAAATCAGAAGGAAGAAGAGAGAAGCCGAAGAATGAAAAATAAAGAGAAATACAAGAACTAGCTGATACCATCAGGAGAGGAAACATAAGAATAATGGGCATTACCAAAGGTGAAGAAAATGAGCAGGGACGAGAAAGCATTTTCAGACAAATAGTTGATGAGAATTTCCCAAACCTAAGGAGGGAGCTGGAGCATGGAACTCAAGAAGTCAACAGAACTCAATTATCTCAATCCAAATAGGCCTTCACCAAGACAAATTGTATTAAAGTTATAAAAAATCAATGACAAATATAGAATTCTCAAGGCAGCCAGGGAGAAGAAAACGGTAACATATAACAGACAACTCATTAGATTATCATCGGACTTCTCAGCACAGACCTTACAAGCAAGAAAGGAATGGAACCAAATATTTAAACTCTTAAATGAAAGGAACTACCAGCCAAGAAAATGTATCCAGCTAAGCTCTCTATAGATATGGAGACTGATCTGCAGTATGGAAATTGAAATGATCATCAAAAACCTACCAAAAAGTAAAAGTCCAGGATCAGATGGCTTCACCAGTGAATTCGACCTAACATTCAAAGATTTGATACCTAGCCTCCTCAAACTCTTCCAAAAATTTGAAGAAGAGGCAAAAGTTCCCAACTCATTTTATGAGACCAATATTACTCTGATCCCCAAACCTGGTAAAGATAACACAAAAAGGGACTTCTTTAAGAAAAAGACATGTATCAAAAATGGTAGTAACTACATATATATCAACAAATACCTCAAATAGAGAAGAATCAAGTGCTCCAATGAAAAGATAGGGTGGCAAAATGGATATGAGAACAAGACCCCTACATATGCTGCCTCTAAGAGACTCACTTCTGATTAAAAGACACACTGAGACTAAAAGGGATGGAGAAAGATATTGCCTGAGGATATTGCGCTGAATGAAGTTTGATAAAGACAAATATCACATGATTTCACGTACATGTGGAATCTAAAGAACAAAACAAACAACAAAAATGGAAACATATTCATAGATATAGAGAATTTTGAGGGCTACTAGATGAGAGGAGGGGTTGGGGGATTGGAAAATGGCAAAGGGATTAAGAAGTACAAATGGATAGATACAAAATAGTCATGGAGACATAAAGTGTAGCATAAGGTAAGTAGTCAACAATGTTTTAAAAAATATATAAGGGGGAAAAGGGGTACTTGATTTATTGCTGTGACCACTTAATGAGTTACATAGATCTCTAATCACTACGCTGTACAAACTGAAACTAATAACTTACTGTATGCCAACCCTAATTGAAAAACTCATTGTACAATGTAAATATGAGCAACTAATTTCCTATTATATTTCAATAAAGTTGGGGAAAAAAATTTGCCAAACTATTTTCCAAGTGTTTGTGTCATTTTATATCCCTACTTGCTATGTATGAGTTCCAGTTGCTCCACATCTTCCAACACATGATACTGCCAATCACTTTAATAGTCAATTTAATGAGTGTATAGGGGTATCTCACTGTAATTTTCATTTGTATTTCCATGATGGATAAAGTAGAAAATCCTATCTTGTCCTTATTAGCCATTTCATTATCTTCTTTCATTGACTGTGTTGCCATTTTCATTGGGTTATTTGCCTTCTTACAGTTGGGTTGTAAATTTCTTTATATTTTCAGAATATAAATCTTTTGTCAGGTATCTACTGCAAATATTCTCTTCCATTCTGTCTTTAAGTCCCTTTCAAAGGACAAAAGTTATTAATTTTGAAAAGTCAATTTTATTTTTTTTATACTTCATTATTCATGTGTCCTATCTAGGAAGTCTTCTCCTATGGTCTTGGTACATTTTAAATGGTTACTCTATAACAATATTTACAATTTCTTTTATGGTAATCACTTTTTTGTTCTTTATTTTTTTCAATTTTCATCAATTATGTCTTGCTATGAAATCATTCATTTACTCTAGGTAGTATTCTCTTCTGATCCTATTAACTGATCCAGTATCTGTGGATTCTTTTTATTCATTACAAATCTTGTGCCATTTTTCTATCTACCTTCCTTAGGTTTGTGTGGAGTATGTAGTTTACAAGTTTTAAAAAATCTTCCCTACTTATTTTAATCAAAAAGGTGAATTATTTTGTAATTCATAATAAATTTAGGCATATTTTCAGGTGCAAGAGAAATCTAGAATAGAATGTTTTGCAATACATGTTTATTCATATCACATAGCTTGAGTCTAAAGAGCACATGCTTCCAGTGTTCATTAAATTTTCAGGACCAATGTCTCTAGTTCTTTTGGCCTTCCAATTATTGTTGAGAAAAGGTTGCCATTGCCCCAGCCATCATGTACAAAGCATAGAGAAGGGTAAATTGATGGCAGCAGCTCCATCTGTTCCTTTCTTAGGAAATCAAAGATTTTCCTCCCAGAACACATCTATCAGTATTTTGCTTCTATTGGTCCAAATCACATTACCTGACCACTATCAGCTTCAAAAGATGCTAACAAAGTGAATAAGTAGTGAGAGAAGAGTATTTGACATACTCAGCAAACCGAGAGTGTCTACAACTGTAAAACTGGTGTTCATGTCCAAGAAAAAACTGAATCGTTCTCCCAAAAAGCATATAAAATATACCCCCCAAAAAACCCACTTAAAATTTTATACGTGAAGTTTAACTAAAATTAGAAATTTAGAAACTGTAAAAGAACAGATGGACATATTTAAACATGCAAAAAATAAAATTGTTCTGATGGAAAAATTTCATCTACAAAGTGAAGAGACAAGCAAGTTTTTATTTTTAACATACAAAAAACTGTTATGAATAGACAAGAAAAACAATCCCAAAAAATATGAATAAATGGTTTATAAAGGCAACTTACAGAATAGCATATTAAATGACAAGAAACATTTAAACAGGCACATTAATATGTAAATTAAAATTAATTATCACTTTGAAATCATAAAACTTCTCAAAGTTAAAGAGTAATAGCTACTTTAAGTAGAGGAAAGGGAGTATGTTATACATTGTTGGAAATACAAAATACTAGTCTTATTCCAAAGAAGTCTGACAACTATGAAGGTAAGAGAAAACAATTCAATTTCACTGCCAGAAGTGTCACAGAAATTTTTAAAAAAAATCTCCAGTAGGTAAGGGCATGATTATGCCTGTCCACTAACCCTTTATGCTATGTCACCTCTTGAGGATGATTATCAGAACATTTTTCCTGGTCTCTTCAGCTAGTTAAATATTATTGTTGGGTGCACAAAATGCAAAAATGTGTGTACAGCATAATCCCATTTCAAGTCAATGAAAACACACCCACATGTGTACGCAGGTAATATATTAATGTGTGTGTGACTTTGAGTAAAAAAAAAAAAATGCAAGGTTGATCAGCATTGCTTAGCTGTTGACAAACTGTTTTGACTGGAATTGCTATGAGTAAAGAAAGTACAAAATTGAGGAATAAAATATAGAAGTTACATTTATACCATTTTATGTGTGCACATGCATTTGTGTGTTTAAATATGTATTTTTTAGTTAAAAGGCAAGTGATGGACTGGTCATTTTGAGACATAGGCATAAAAATAAACCAATAAACAAAATGAATTATATATATTTTCTATGAAATTTGCTTCTCTAGGAAGACTTTTTCCAATTGTATCAAATTTACAGTCACCCCCAATATGAATTTTATGGCACTTTAACAAAAATTCTTAGAAGACTTGTTTTTCTCAATTATTTACTGGATGTCCATTAAGGTGTAACTCATGGACAAAGATTTTTTGACATGCAATATATAATACACAGTATACAATAATAATAGGGTTTCTCTGTAATTCAAATAATTTATGATCGGTTCTGACTTGTGTGAGAGGAGCTTCTCACTTTCGGGAAATACACAATTTCATTCATTTATAAATACTGAAATTTGGTTTCTGAATGAAATTATTCCCAAAGTGCATACAGAAAATTTCCTCCTAGGACATTTTCTAATAACTTCCCATCACAGCTTTTATAGGTTTCTATCTCAAAAATGAGTTTCTAGTGTATAATGAGATTTGACCTGTTATTTCTCATGTGTGAATTTGCTGTTCAAGGAGCTGACTTTTCAGTGGATGATTTTGTTGTCATTGTATTCATAAGGTTGCTTGCCAGCATAAATTCTCTATGTGATGAAGTATAATTTGTGAATGAAGACAGAAAATCACTCTCCTCTATGAATGATCTGATGTATAATTGTTTGAAAGTTTTCTTACATTTACTGAATTCATTTTCCAAAAATTAATTTAAAGTGCATTTTTAATTTAAAAATTTAGGTTGTAAAACTTTTTAAATAGTTTTTCTGCGTATACAAATGAACTGTGTTATACTGCTGGCATACTACTTTTCCTAGTAAAGTCTATAACTCATATGCATCCAATGTATACTGACCCTGGAGTTCGACTTAAGATTTAGCTCTCCTATTCCATTCATAATTTTCCATCATCCCCTTTTCAATCAATTCCCAAGTGCCCTTGGAGATCCATAGAGGAAAAAAAAAAAGTCTTCCTTTCTCCTAAAAGTTAAAACTGTTGACAAAAGGTAAAATATCTCCTGGTTTTTTTTTTTAACTTGGTAATGTAGCATTGTATTTTTTGTTTTATTTTAAATAAAAAGGTTGAGAATCGTTATCTCCGTTATCCTACTAAAATAATCTTTGAAATTCTTATTTTCAAATCCCTGGGCTCTTAGACCAATCTTCATTTACTTAATTTTCTATTCCAAAGGGGGAAAAACATACTAAAAACCCTAGACATTTTAAAGGATCTTAGTTTCCTCCTTTTGCTAAAACTTGGCAGCTATCATAGTAAAATTTAACACCACCAGAAGTAATTTTCTCTTATGTATCAAAGTATATAAAGTCTTTAATGAAGAGTAAATGCCTTTTCTTTTAGCAACAAAAATTAGGAATAAAGTAATGCTGCAAATCACAGCATTTTCATTTTTAAGTTAGTTTGGAAAGTTTGGGTACTTAAAAAAAAATATCTCTGGACTCCACACTCCTTAAATAGAAACAGCTATCCCAGAAAATTGAAAACTTTGCTAATGGCAGAGTAGACGGTACATATCAGTACTCCCTTAGAGAACTAAAAAAAAGGTGGAAAAAAAATATTAGCTACATTTTGTAATGGCATTGGAGAGCTACCAAGAAAGTTAAAAACTGCAGGAATAAGTTTAGAAACAAGACATAACCTCTGGAATTTGTGACTATTTACTACAAAAAGGTGTTTGTTAATTCTTAAAGAACATACTGGGCAAGAGAACTTTAGTTTTTGACAAATTTATGGGACTAAAAGGACAAATACTAGGATTAAGATCTTTCCAAGAAAGAGAGGCCTGTTAAATCTCCCAAAGTCCTAAATCTTAAGGGTATCCCCTAGGAAAAAGAGAGAAAAAAAATAGACAAGTCTTCACATTTTCAAATAACGATAGCACATGACTGGATGAAGGCAATCTGGGATTGCCAGTGTTCCTAGCTGAGTCACATGTCAGAAACAAAGGCAAAGCCTCTCAGGATGATAATATCATCCAGACCATCTAATCATCTCTACAATTGTTAATATATAATGAGTGTCTGGTAATTAATTCAAATTCGCTAGCTTTATGAGAAGGCAAGACATCACCAAAACCCAAGAGAAACGACAACCAATAAAAAAAGGTCAACAGGGGATCTAGATAATGGGGCTATCTCTAGAAGAAGCAGAAGATAACAAAGTACATGCCTAATATGAATAAATAATAGCTAAGAAATTCCCAACATGTACAAAAAATATCCCCACTGAGCCATGAATAAAAACTATGCTGCAAACCCCAAGCAGAATACACACAAAAAAATCGTGTGTAAGCATATCGCTGTGCAACTATTGACAGCCTAATAGATAGACATAAATTTTAAAGTGAAAAAAAGAAAGCACATTACCTTCAAAGGTAATTAGATTGAAAGCTTACTTTTCAACAAAGACAAACCATGACAAAATATCTTCAAAATAGAAAATAACTGCCAAATTAGAATTAAATACTCAAAAATATGTCCTTCAAAAATGAAGGCAAAATAAAGACATTTTCCCATGAACAAAAACAGAATTTGTCATTACCAAGCACACACTACAAGAACTACTAAAGGATATTTTTCAGTCAGAAGAAAAATTATTTTAGAAGGAAATAACAGGACAAGAAGGAATAAAAGGTCAATGAAAAGGGTAAATATGTATATTTAAATGAATATTGACTCTGAAACAATTATCACTGGCCTCCTCAACTACATGCAGAATTCAAATGCATGACATCACTACCATATAAATCAAGATGATAAATGGAGTTAATGTTCTAGCTCCTCACCTTGTTCAGAAAGTGGTATGAGTACTAATTTATATTATCCTTAAATAAGTGAAGTATGCATATTGCATTAATATTTAACATAGTAAATTTTAAGGCAAAATGTATCAATTAGAGATAAAAAGGGACATTTCATAATGTTCTTTAAATTGACCAGGAAAAGTATAACAATTCTAAATCTGAATGTATGTAAAAACAAACTCTATATAAATCCAAAATCGGTAGATCTAAGAGACAAATTCACAATTATTGTGGAAGGTTTTTCACTATCTGATAGAATAAAAGTCTATAAGGACATAGAAGATATGAAAATACAATTAAATAAAATTAACTTATAAAGATTAAGAGGGGATAGGAATATTCTTCTAAATGTGCATCTACATATCTTCTAAAAAAACAAGCTTAAATGTAAGACAATTGTGTCCCATATATCATGTAATGACTACGTAGAGAATGTATTAACAAAACTGGAAGGTAATATAATTCTAGGTCTCAAAACCCATTTTCTTAATTTCTCTTTTTCAAAGAGAAATCAGTAAGAAAGTATAGGTTTCTGTGGCCAAGAATGAGAATCTGAAATGCTGATCTCAACATTGGTAGCCTATGGCTAATTTCCATGAGCTCAAGGACAGTTCTAATGTGACAAGTAGTTTATGGAGCTGCTGCTTACATCTTTGATCACTTGTGGAATACGGGCTGGGAACAATTTATACCTCTTGGATGTAAGTTACCTGCTGCCATGGGAATTAATAAGGGAACATGTTGGTTACCTAAAGATGCCTATAAATATTCAAGTAAGTCAAATTGTATATTTAAAATTTTCCTATCCAAATTTCACACAATAGATACTATAAACAATAATAGAAATTTCAAAGAAGTCCTTTCTTTGTGTCTTTAATGTCAATTTTCAAAAAAACTTCTGGCTTTTCTTCATTATAGACTTATTAAATTGTCTATACTTTTGCCTTGATGTCAATATCATTAGGGTGCAATGAAAAATTCTTAGCACTCTACTTATTAAGAAATTCCTTTGGTATTTTTGTTACCCAGGGTATGAAAAAGCCAACTGAATTTATCAAGCTGCTAATCCAAAATGTGAAACAAGACTGCAAAGATATCTCCATATTTACCATTATTTGCAGCTTGACAATCCCAGTATGTCATATAACCTAGCACAACCATTATACGTTATGTAAACACTTTCTCCAAAGTGCCCATAAGTTTAACTAAACATCAGCTATGTGATCTAGATACTCAGACTTCTGACTAGATAAAGTTGGCTTTGATTACCTCCTGCTTTTTAGTTAAGCTGTAGCATCTCACAATTTTGTGTCCCCACACCATGACTGTGGCACTGGACACTCTCCTTCCCCAATATCAGATTTCTGATGTATACTTAGTTGTGGCTTCCAGTTTAAGGCTTTCCTAAATTCACTGCATTTATAAGGCTTCTGTTTAGTATGAATTTTTTGGTGTTTAATAAGATTTGATTTGATGGTGAAAGCCTTTCCACATTCAGCACATATATATGGTTTCTCTCCTGTGTGAATTCGCTGATGCTCATGAAGTTGTGACTTCTTAATGAAGGCCTTCCCGCAGTCACTGCATTCATAGGGTTTCTCTCCAGTATGAATTCTCCGATGTCGATTTAAGTGGGACTTCTGGATGAAAGACTTCCCACATTCAGTACAAATATAGGGCTTCTCTCCTGTATGAATTCTCTGATGCATAATTAGTGTTGATTTTCGTGCAAAGGCTTTCTCACATTCACTGCACTCATAATGTCTTTCTCCAGTATGAGATTGTTGATGTATATGAAGGCCTGACTTCCTAGTGAAGGCTTTTCCACAGTCACTACATTTATAGGGTTTCTCTCCAGTATGAATTTTCTGATGTGTAAAGAGATTTGATCTGTCAGTGAATGCCTTTCCACATTCAGCACATCTGTAAGGTTTTTGTCCTGTGTGAATTTGCTGATGTACTTGGAGCTGTGATTTCTTAGTAAAGGATTTCCCACAGTTACTGCATTCATAAGGTTTCTCCCCAGTATGAATTCTCTCATGAGTAATAAAATGTGACTTGTGGAAGAAGGCCTTCCCGCATTCAGTGCAAACGTAAGGTCTTTCTCCTCTATGAATTCTCTGGTGCACACTTAGTGTTGACTTCTGAATGAATGTTTTCCCACATTCACTGCACTCATAATGTCTCTCTCCAGTATGACATTTCTGATGTATCCTGAGCCGTGACTTCCAGGTAAATGATTTTCCACAGTCACCGCATTTATAGGGTTTCTCTCCAGTATGAATTTTTTGGTGCTTAATGAGATTTGACCTATCAGTAAAGGCCTTCCCACATTCAGTACAGATATAGGGTCTTTCTCCAGTATGAATTTTCTGGTGTATAATGAGATTTGTCTTGTGGGTAAAGACTTTCCCACATTCTGAACATATAAAGGGATTCTCTCCTGTGTGAATTCGCTGATGCACGTGGAGCTGTGACTTCTTTATAAAGGACTTCCCACAGTCACTGCATTCGTAAGGTTTCTCTCCAGTATGAATTCTCTCATGTGTAATAAAATGTGATTTCCGGATAAAGGCTTTCCCACATTCAGTACATACATATGGTTTTTCTCCTGTATGAATTTTCTGATGCATACCTAATGTTGATTTCCTTGTGAAGGCTTTTCCACATTCGGTACAGTCAAAGTATTTCTTTCCAGTAAGATTTTTTTTATGTATACTGAGGTCTGAATTCTGAGAGATGTTTTTCCCACATTCATTGTATCTATAAGGTTTTTCTCCACAATGAATTTCTTGGCATCTGAACACATCTGACTTCTGGATAAATGCTTTTACATATTCACTGCATGTATAATGATTCTCTTCAGTATGAGTTTTCTCATGATTTGACATGAGGGAAAAGTCCCTCCTGTATTTAGTGCATATATAGGGTTTCTTTCCTGTGTAAACCTTTTGAGGTACAGCAAGTTGAGACTTCTGAATGAAGATTGTCTCACATTTGCTGTGTTCATACTGTTTCTCTTCAGTATAAATACTATCATGTACAAATAAATGTGACATCTGTGTGAAAATGTTTATGCAATTAGAAAATAAATAGAGGTTCTCCCCAGTATCATTTTTTTTATGTTGAATGAGAGTTTGCTTATGACTCAGAAGTTTCTTACATTGATTACATTCACAAGCATTCATTTCTGTATGAGAATTTATATAAGTGAAAATGTTACCATATCCAATAATAATCTTATCTAATCTTTCTGTTGCATTGTTTCTCTTATAATTACATAAGCTTATAATAGGCTTCAAACTCTTTCTAAATGAGTCATAGTTATGAAGTCTTTTTCTTGAAGGAATAAGGTATGTGTTTACATGAACTATTTTTCCATTGCCCATATAGTCATAGTGCCTTGCATTAGCGAGTATTTGCTTATTGATGAAGGCAATGTGACACGAATGTTTTTTCTGGTTTTCTTCATATCTCCCTGTCTGCTCATAATCTTGCCACAACTCTAAAATGGAATATGGATCATCCCTTGTGAAGAGATTAATTCTCTCAAACTGGATTGAAAGTTCTTCAGACATTCCCTGTTGTGAAGTTTCAAAACCAATATCCCCATCTGAAAAAGAAAAAATAAAACACACAAAGAACAGTTAACAGACCATAGATATATACTATATGATAAATAATAGCATTTATATGTGCCAGGCATTATTCTAAGTTCTATATCTATATTTAATCAGAATCATAATTATTTGCTGTTGGTATTATTATTGTCTGTTTTAAAGATGAGGAAACTGAGCCATAAAAATTTGCCCAATTAAATGTTTAGTAATTAGGGAAGATGAGATTCAAACTGAAGCACTTCAGTTCCATGCATGTAGCAGAACTACAAAACAAGATGACAGAATAACAGGAGGAAAAAAAAGTGGCATAGATGATAGAAGCACTATTAATCCTTTTGGTGATCAAATCAAAGTTGTGATGGAAACAAGGAGCAAACAGTAAGAAAAATCACCTGGGATATACATGAATAAGCCATATAACTAGGGAGAGAACTAAGAAATCACCCTGTAATGGTAGAAAGTAGGACAGGACAAGGATGGGCTGCTCGTTCCCAAGTGATGAGTGGGATGGAGGCTGTAACAGCGGCAGCTGCAGGTGCCTCTTAAAGGGATCGTGTCTGTGAGCGAACTTTCATGGCAACAGACATGCTCGCTCTGAGCACCAGTGCCAGTTTGGCAGCGCAGAAGGCACCAGGGATTTACAGGGAGCAATGAGTTGTTGGAGTGAGGGCCGAAGGTGAGGCTCTCTCCCAAGCAGAAGTGACAGTAGTATCCATTGTTCCTCTCTTGAGCCCTCCCCGTTCCCAGTGTGTGGACCCAGCACTGCCATAGCAGAGACATCATCAAACTGGATAACGGAGGTCACTCCGCCCAGATAATTCCCTGAAACTCTGCCTCCTCCAAATCACGGCCCCACCAAAGCCACATCCAGCTGTATCTCCGGCGAGTCAGGTGCTCCTTGCTGAGCAGAGCCAAGACTCACACTAGTGGCAGCTTGCCTCGGTTTCTGGTGTGGTTTCTTGAGGCAACTAAAAGCAGAGCATCTGTGGACTTCTTGCTGAATCTTAACAGGTGGCCCCAGAGGGGCACAGGCTGGGGCTAAACTTGGCCTGCAGCTGAACCCCTCTCAGGACTGTGCCACTGGACACCTACTTCATAAATCTACGCTAATAAGACCGGGAGACTTAGGAGCTTTGCTCAGTACATAGAAACAGACACAGAAAGACAGCCTAAATAGGAAAACAAAGAAGCAAAAACCATATGAGAGAACGGAGCAGAGATACAGATATAAAGGAGTCAAGGAATCTAACAGATGCAGAGTTCAAAATACTGGTGATAAAGATGCTCGAGGAACTTTTGGAAAGTGCAGATAAAGTCAGTAAGAAATTCAACAAACAGATAAAAAAACAAAAATGGAAATGGAAATTATAAAAGGGAACCAGTCAGAAATGAAGAACACATTATCTGAGATGAAGAGTATATTAGATGGAAAACATAGAGTGGATAAAGAAGAGGATCAAACCACTGATATAGAGGATGGAGAAGCCAAGGACACTCCATCAGAATGGCAAAAAAAAAAAAAAAAAGAAGCCAAGGCTATAATAATAATTTAAGAAGCCTATAGAATACTGTTAAAGGTAAAAATATTTGTGGCATAGGGGTACCTGAAAGAAAACAAGATATCGAAGAGCTGTTTGAAGAAATAATGGAAAACTTCCCTCACCTGGTGAAGGAAATAGATATACAACTCCAGGAAGCTCAGAGTCCCAAGAAAGAGAAATCCAAAGAGGTCTGCCCACACCAAGACACATCATAATTAAAATGCCAAGGGTTAAATACAAAGAGAGAATTTTAAAAGCAGCAAGAGAAAAGCAGTTAGTTACCTACAAGGGCGCACCCATAAGACTGGCAACTGATTTCTCAAAAGAAACTATTCAGGACAAAAGGGCTTGACACAAAATATTTGATGTGATGAAAACCCAGGATTTACAACTAAGAATACTTTATCCAGCAAAACTATCATTTAGAGGCAAAGAATGGATAAAGAGCTTCCCAGACAAAAATAAGCTAAAAGAATTTATCAACACCAAACCAGTATTACAGGAAATGTTGAAGGGACTTCTTTAAGAAGAAAAAACATGTATTAAAAACATGAGTAAAAAATAGTAATAACTACATTCCTATCAATAAGTACCTCAAATGGAAAAGAGTTAAGTGCTCCAACCGAAAGAGAGTGGATGAATGGATAAGAAAATAAGACCCCTACATATGCTGCTTACAAGAGACTCATTTCAGATTAAAAGGCACACACAGACTAAAAGGAAGGGGATGGAGAAAGATAGTGCCTTGATGGACCTAGAGAGCATTGCACTGAATGAAATGGGAAGGATAAAGATAAATATCATATGAATTCATGTACATGTGGAATCTAAAAAACAAATAAACAATAACAAAGCAGTAATAAACTCATAGATGCAGAGAATATTTTGAGGGCTACTAGATGGAGGGGGTTAAGGGGGTGGGAAAAAAAGGCAAAGTTATTTAGAGGTACAAATGGATAGCTGCAGAACAGACATGGAGATGTACAGTATAGCATGGGGAAGATGGTTAATAATGTAATAAATACGTAAGGGGGAAGAGGGGTACTAGATTTAGTGGGGTGATCACTTTACGAGTTATGTGGATCTCTGATCACAATGCTATACAACTGAAACTGGTAATATTGTATGCCAACTATAATTGAAAAAAACTCATTGAATTGTACAATGTAAATATGAGCAACTAATTATATCTCAATATATAATATGTCTATTATATGTCCATAAAGCCGGGAAAAAAGTTTTTTAAAAGAAAAAAAAAAGATGACAGAAGAACAATGTGACAAAACTATGTGGCTTAAAAGAAGTATTTCTGAGTCTAGATTCTTATTATCCTTCATCTGTAAATCCTCACTAATCTCTCTCTTTATCTTTTCCCTTTTAACCACTGTTCCCTAAATACCAATTTATTTATGTGTAGTAAAACCATTGTAACCTTTGTCATCATGACCTAGCTACACAATAAATAGATGTATATGATTTAATTTTTTATCCCTGGTTTGGAGTGCAGAGACACATGCATCTAACAGGCAGTATCTAATAGCAGAAACAAAAAGCTGTCCATAAAAATTTGTCCTTTCCTTCAACAATATTATGCTTGTAGCCAAGCATGTGGCTATCTCAGAAAAACAGGTCTGTCCAGCCTCATCAGTTATTAGAAGAAGCCAAATAATTCAGTTCTCACCAATTAAATGAGTAAAAATTGTATTTGTGACAAGGCCACTATCTTAAGTAACTGGGCGTGTGTCCCACAACCCTCTTCTTTCCCACTGGCTACATTCCAGACTGACAGCACTCAGTTCTATGCAGCTGCAATGCCCTAGGCAGAGGTCAGAAAACTACAACTCTCAGGCTAAATCCAGGTCTCTAGTCAAAAACTAAGAATGGATTTATTTCTGAATGTTTGAAAAAAAATTAAAATAATACTTCATGACACATGAAAATTATATTAAATTCCAATTTCCATGTCAAAGTTTTTAATGAAACACAGTCACACCTATTCGTTGATGTACTTGTCTACAGATCCTTTGGGGCTACAACTGTAGAACTGAGTAGTTATGACAGCAATCCTATGGCTCACAAAACCTAAAATATTCACTTCTGGGTATTTACAGAAAATGTTTGCCATATCCTGCTCTAGGGGATGGTAGTGCAACGACTTTCTAAAAACTCTGTTCCTGAATAGCCCTAGAAAGCAGACTTGCTTAGCAGACCTGGACCACTCATCTTGGAACTGTCATTGTTAAGGGTGGAAAATTTTCAAGTGAGCCAACTAGCTAAGTCAGCTACAGGAAAGAAATATCTTTAGATACCAGAAGTCGTCTTGCTTCCTTGGGTGTGGTTTTAGGAGATGTATTGTATAAGTTATGAAGATGGCCAACTGTCTGCTTCTGTAATCTGCTTACTTGTGTAATGTTAACCAGGGTGTGGTACTAGGTGATGTATTGTGCTAATGGCCAACTTCTGCTTCTGTAATCTGCTTGCTTGTTTGATGTGGTTTTAGGCTTTATAAGCTGCCTCTTTCGGAAGTTCAGGACTGATCTCCTTTAACCCTGCGTGGTAGAGAGTCAGTCACCAGCTGGCTAATAAAGGCTCATAATTAACCTCAATTGGCTCCATGGGTCTTAGCGATTCAGTCGCGCCACAACATCATGTTTCTTTAGGGACTCTCAGTGACAGGAGTTTGGCTTTATTCCAATATCCTTTTTTTGCCCAGATTAAGAATTACTAATATTCCAAACTCTGGTATAGATTCTCAGTAACTATTTATGCAAAAACTAGATTATATTATTATCTTATTCTTCTAGAGTTTTTGAATATAGATATAATCTAACCTCATACACATTTTATTGTTTCTAGGACCTTGTCATATCCCCAACCACATTATTTAACTGTCATATTACATTTTTACTCATACACATTGATGGCTTTTATTAATCCTGAGGACATCAAATACTGGATTCCTAAACATGAATTTTGAACTTATGCAATCTTTCATTTTCTTTAGCTTACAAACCTATTGGTATTTCTAACATCATTTACATTACTACCAATAACGTTCAATGTGAAAATGTTGCTCCTGTGTCAAAAAGTTTAATTATATATAATTCCTGTCACCACTGATTCAATTACTCATCCAATAAAATACAAAATCATAATTCAGGATAACGATATGTGTGCAAGCAAGCTATCTTTCCACTGCTCACTAGTCTATTTTATTACTGAATGCAAACAATGTTCTTTTCCTTTTCCTCATTAAATTTCCTTTTTCTATCCTCTGTTCCTATTCAAATTTCATTGTTCTTCATAGATCATATAGAGTTCTATGCTCTAAAAACAAGTCTAAATCTTAGTATAACACTAGAGAGGCTCTCTTTCCTTTCACGCTTAAAGAAAAAACAAAGACCAGATAATCTAAGCCACTCATACTTAAATGGCATAGATTGTACCATAACAAATGCTTAATGCACAAAGCCTGAAATTTTAAGCATTTTGTGCAATTATCTTCCAATTACAATTATTGGCCCCTTGAACTGCTCCTAGCAGAAAAATTTTCAAATCCCTCTGAAAAAGAGCAAAATAATAATTTTCTCTGTCCTATCACATAAATTCAAGAATTTAATTTTACTAAATATTCTCTACAGAAACATTGGGGGGAAAAGGGTAAAAGACTCAGTTATCATGTCACTTAATGTAGTTTTCTCTGAAATTATGTAGGTTGGAGAATAAAAAAAGGGAAAAAGCAAGATATGCTGTAATAGTTAGGTTCAATTCAAGGAGTAACTGAAACCCGAGCACAAAGTGTAAGTATGTTTAGTATCTAAACAGGCAGATAGAGAAAATTATCAAAGGGTCAGATGCCAAGGGATCACTAAAGGGAATATTAAAAAAAAGTAAACAAGATTATGGAAACTAAACAGAGACAAATATAAAGTACAAATATGAGGCATGTTCTTTATTTAGCTTACAAACCCATTGAGATAAAAATTTGTCACATGTTTAGATAATAAGTAGGATTCTAATATAATTTTGCGACTGAATATCTAGACGCTTCTGCAATTTGGTCTGTAATCTTGCTAGGTCGGTGAGTAGGCCATTTTGCAGTTTAAACTCTTGACTCTTGTCTGTCTCACAAACTGCATTTCTTGTATTGTTCTTTTCATCACAAAACTAGTTTTACTAGTTTATTTTCCAGACCCCAACGGAAACTGAAACTTTGGCCCTAACTCTTCCCTCCCCCAAACCCTTTACCCCTACTGACCATGTCTTATGACTCTAACTGTTGGCCATATCCTATAACTCTACCTGCTGACCATGAGTCAATGGAAACAACTCATCTTTTTTATCTCACAGTCCCATTTGTTGACTACTGAGTCAGCAGACCCTAAAATCCAGTTGCCTCCACCAATCAGAATATGAATGATGTAAGTTTATGGTCGTATTTCCCCAGCAATCTATCCCTCTGAATTTCACTTTTAAAGCTCTTGCTTTATTCTTCCCACCTTAGAGCATGTCTTTGGCTCATGCCAAAGGATATATTCTCTGATTTACAAATCATATCAGAATAAAACTCTGTTTATTTCCTCAAAAAAGTCTTGTGGAACTTCCGTTTACAAATAGTAACTTTAGTTTTGCACCATATAAATGACAGAATAAACACAATGTTTTAAGCAACAAAATCTATCAGCATCAAAGATGAACTAGTTAAAGAAAAAAAAAAAAAAGGATTAGCACATCTGAATAGGGTTAGAGTAATCCAGGCATGAGAAAACATAAACATGATTTTAGGTGATGTCACTGTAACACAAGAGGTAAAGAGTATTCAAATGATATATTCTAAAAGAAAAAAATTAGTAAAAGGGCAGAAAAGAAATCGTTTGACATGAGTCACAGGGTAAAGTAAAAAGCCACAATAGAATATGACAGAATTTTGAAATGTGAGCCATTTGCTCTTAGCATGCTGCACTGTAACCTCTTCCTCCACACTGTGACCACTTGATGGACCCTTAAATGCATAAAGTATCAGTTGTTCCCAAGAGCTCTTATACAACAGGGGCCAATGCCTGCTTGAGACACACAACCTACAGTAACAGGGTGTGATATGATGATTTATGAGAAATATATTTTTGGTCATCTGAATGATATATTTCTCAGATATTTTGATCTTCATCCACAGTTCTGGGCTCACAGCTCTCAACCCCCTGGAATTTCCTTAAGAGTGATGACAGCAACAATGGCATCTCTTGTTATGTTAATGATGTGACTTTTAGACCCCACCCAAGGGAGAGGAGAGGGGCTTGATGCTGAATAACAGCCAATGGCCAATGACTTAGTCAATCTGGACTGAGTAATGAAACCTCCATAGAAACCCAAAGGGCAGGTTGTTGGCCTTTTTTCAGATAGCTGTGACACTGGAGAACCATAATGTTTCCACATACCATTGTGCTGGGCCCCAAGATCCAGGACAAGAGGGCCTTCATTTAGGACCTCACCTTTTATCTCTTCATCTAGCTGTTAATTCATATGCTTTAATGTCCTTCATAATAAATCAGTAATCTAGCAAGTAAAAGTTCTGTGAGCCATCTTTAACAAATTACCCAAACCCCAGGGGGGTGTGTGGAAACCTCTGGTCACCAGTATAGATAACAACCTGGACTTGCGACTGGCATATGAACTGAGTTGCCAAGAAGGGGGTGGGAGTCACTGAAACCCCCAATCTATAACCAGTTAGTCAGAATCGCAGGTAACAACCTAAGATCACAAGTGGCCTCTGAAGTAGAGGGCAGTCTTGTGGTACTGTCAAAATTGAGTTGACTTCTTGGACACTGCTGGTGTCTGAGAATTGACTGTTGGTGTGGAGAAGCCTGTGTGCATGTACATGTGTACGCGCACACACTATGGGCGCTAGGCCTGGCTAGCCTAAGGTCTGGCTGGTCCAAGGTCTGGCTATGATCCAGGCCCATGGCTAGGAATAGGACCCCAAATTTACACATGTGTGGCTGAAGGCCATTATTGTACTCTGATCTGTGTAGAGCCATGCAGTCTCCTGGGGAACAGAAAGGAGAGCAGAAGTGTGCGCAATACTGCACGTGTTCGTGCAATAGACTGTACTTCTCCCAAAAGAACTGCGTTCCACACAATAAAGTTGGTTCCTGCTGTTTCATTCTTATGTCTGCCTCTTGTGCTTTCTTCTAACTGGGCATCTCACCATCAAACTTCCCTTCTCGAGCAACAATACCACTGACACTTGGCGTAGCCAACATGATCAGCTCAGTCCTCACACACACACACATACACACACACACATACACACTGGAACTGGGTCCAGGAACCCTTTTCACAGGGTAAGACTTACTCCCCTATGCCTAGCATTAGTCATGGCTTATGCTGGAATTGAGAAACACAATTCAATCTGAGACACAGATAGGTCTGGACCAAGAGACACAACCCAGAGCCACTCTAAGGAGTGCCAAATCTCTTACAGCTATTCCTAAGTTCCAATTATAACTTCTAAATTCAACTGGTTATATATATGACAGGCTTGTAGGACTGGTAAATATAGCATAAAACAGCACTACTCAAAGTGTATACTTGCCAGTAGGTAATAGAGCCAGATAGCCAGAGAAGAAAGACTCCTGTGGTCATCATCTAGACATCCTGCTCACTGCACTGTTAAGTCACCTGCAGAGGAGAAATGGACCCTCACCCCAATCTTAGTTCAGATATAGAAAGTGATAATACAGCACACAAACCAAGAAGGTATGTTACTTACACAATGAGGCTTTTAAGGGAGAGCTCCCAAGCAGGTCCAAAATGGCTTGAGAGAGCAAGAAAAGGAGGCTGGCTTGGGTTTTATATGGTGACTGGAGACAGGCTAAGCTGACTGTACCAGTGCAAAGGGAGGGAGCACCTGGCCATTCTCTACTACTTTGCCCAGATGTGAGGCAGAAGGCAAAGAGAAAGGGGTAAAACTTGGAGGATATCAGTAGTCAAACATCAAAATGAAGTCAGAATCTATTACAAGATACATGATGAGATGTTCAAAATATTTTGTTATTAGAGAAACACAAATTAAATCAATAATTACTATGCACAAAAAAGGGGCCACATACTAAACCTGACAAGCTCAGGGGAGGCCGACATTGTGGGCCTTGCAAACCCAAAGGCCAAAGTAACCACACAGAGTAGTCTGAACATAAAAATTCCTAACTAAAAGCAAGTCATAGTGGGTAGTCACATCTTAGACCTATAGCTTCCTTGACAAAGGTCAATCTTTAACTTTGACATTGTCTATTGTCTTTATGCACCTAAGGTAACATACTTTAAAAATGTCAGACTAATTTTTTCCAGACTTCTCAAAGACACAACTGCTGGCACCAGAGTATGAAACTGTAAGGTAAATGCGTGACACGCCAAGAGAAGTTTTAAAAGCAAGCCTTTATTGGGAAGGGGCTCCTGGGCGAGGTTCTCTGGTCCAGAGAGGAGAGGCACCAGAGAAGTTGCGCCCTGGGATGGAAGGGCATAGTTTTTATGTGGGGGTAGGGGGTAGAGTGGGGAATGTTAATTAAATGTTAATTGAGCATCCGGATTAGGGTGGTGGTGCCAGGGGCTTTAGAGTGGGCCCTTTGGGCGTTTCGGACTTCCGATGTCTGGCTGGAAGGTCAGGATTCTGATATCAAGCTGGGAAGCCTCCAGGCAGGCATCTGGCTGGCCCTCCCCCCGCCCCCCCCCCACCCCGCCGACCTAACAGAAACCACATAGTTATCTTGTTGCCAACATATCATCTCTATGATCTATAAATGTTAACTATCCTATACCCACCAGTGTAAAGGAAGTATGTGTCTCTCCATTTTGCTTTTTATCCGATCTGAGGTATCCCTACTTTGCTTCCTCCTGCCTCCCTAATCTACCAAGGAATTTCATGTAACCCCTCTTATGTCTCCTCCTTTGATTCTAATGTATGAAACAAGCTGCAAAACTGCCATTCTCAGGAGCAGTATCTCAATCCATTAAGATTTTGCTTTCCAGCAATTGTCATTAGTTTGGCTCAAATAAACTCTTATAAGGCATTTAAGTAGTTTGGCTGTTCCTTCATTAACATTTATTTGGCAGAGTCAGCAGGATTCCCAAGAAGCTCACCCAGGACCACTCTGTGGACCTAGACTGGTGCTAGGTACCAGTAGGGACCCACCGAGTCCTACTAGCTTCCTGCTCCACATCAGGTGAACTCGAGGGTGTTATTTCTTAGAATCCAGGACCTTCCCTTTGCTTATTATGGTAGAGGGTCTGACTTTACCTGAGCTGTTCTTTAATATCCTTAAGGTAGCACTAATGGATAAAAGCTGAAGTGGACAGCTGGTTTTAATTTCAGCTTTTCAATTGAAATTTCTTACTTTGAGTCTGAATAAAGCTTTTTGCTGGAGAAAGGAGACTGTGAACTCATTCAGCTCTGAAGATAAGGGGCATTTACTCCCTCTAGCTCTAATATCCAGTATTCTTAGGTGACTAAATATCTAAGTGGAGATGTCTGAGGGTACCCCCCAAGTTGAGCAGGGCCCCATCGGGAATTCTAACAAAACTGTAATTAAATAATTGACTTATCCAGGATGCATACATAAAGGCTGGTTACCTAGTGCTCTGAGTCCTCACCATGGTATTAGACAGCTAGGGAGAGAAACTGAGACTTGTAAAGAGGGTTGAAGTGACTTAAGAGGTGACAGCCCCTTGGAGCTCAACCCATAAGCATCACACTTCAGTCCAACACACAATCTCTCTAGGAATTTGTTCAGACTCTGCAAATCTCCAGAAGAAAACAAAAATTAACATGTGAAATCATGCCTCTAAGGTCCTAAACCCGAAGAACCTCAGCACCACCCTCTTTAATACTCCCGTAGGCTATATGTGTAATTTGTATGGAAGCTCAATTTGCAAGTATCTACAGGAATGGGCAAATTTAACTAAAAGTGGTATCAGCTTGAGATGGTCAAAGTGGGGAATTTTTGATACCTCTAAATTGATTTTTCTGCACATTCAATTGGAAAAAGCTGGCTCTAAAATTAAAAACTGAATGAATGAATGGGAAGCTTATCTTGATTGGAAGTTAGAAGCTTCTAAGACAGATAAATTCTCTTCTTTACTGGAAGTTAAATAAGAAAATTGTAGAGACTGTCTCTGAACTAAAGAAGGCTTCTGAAGCTGATAAATGCCAACACCACATTCCTCCCCAATCTCCAGCTTCTCCACTATATTCTTTGCTTTCTGAGCTTCTTTATCCTGACTTGCCCTGCTCTTCCCTTCTCCTCTCCCTTCTATTTCCTCTATATCTCCTCCACCACCATTCCGTATTGATCTAGGGGAAACAGAATAGAAATCTAGATCAAGATTGAGGAGGAAAACAATAGAAATTGTGGTAGCTCCTTTTAGGGAAACGCCAGTCTCACACAGAGGAGAACCAGCAATTGTGTACATTCCCTGGACAAGAACAGAATTAAGAAATCTAACTAAAGATTTCCCAACCCTCTGTAGTGGGTTTGCAATGGAATCTGATTTAACTGTTAGAACATATGATACTTGCTATTCTGATCTATTCTAATTAACACACCTACTGGTTTCTGAGAGCTAAGTAACAGAATAGCTTAATAAGGTTCAATAGCTAAATAAGAAACAGAGAAACAAAACAGGAAAAATGTAGGGAATTAGCCTGTTGGCTTTATCAAGCCATACCTGAGATTTTTCCCAAGAAAATGAACTGAGTCAAGATTCAGCAAAAAAACATTTCAAAAAAACTTTCAAACAATACTCAGGTCTGATTTCAAACAATTTTAAGGATCATCAAAATGATCTCTTACTAAATTTGGAATTTTGGGATGGACTAGATGAAGAGCTTGTTACTCTGATTAAACAACATAATTTAACTAGCTGACCAAGCATACTGATGAACTGGCAATTCTGGCTCATCAATTATCTAAAACTACCCAAAAGAAAGGATATGAAGCTGCCAAAATCATGAATTTAAGCTCCAGCAGTTAAGCAATCAGGTCAGACACCGCCAAGGGTCTCTTAGACAAGGGCAGAGAGGAAGTCTATTTTTATTGTAGAAAGCCAGGCAACCTTAAGAAAAAGGACTGCAGAAAACTGAAATGAGTTTTAGGAAAAAAGAAAAGAAACTGAGCAAGCATGGGGCTGCTCCTGGGACTAGGAGGGGACATTTCCCTTTCTCCTTACTAATACTTTAAGAGAAACTAAAATTACCATAGAAGGGGAAATTACTGAGAGTCTTATAGATACTGGGGCTACTTTATCTTTTCTTAACCCTACCCAATTAAGTTGTCCTCTTCCTCGGAGTAAAGCTTCTGTACAAATGGCAGAAATATCTAATCAACCAACATCTGTTTTTAAATCAGAACCCATTACCTTCCAAATAGGGAATGTTATGGGGCAACACATATTTTTACTACTCAAATCTGCCCCAATTCAACTGACAGAGATTTTCTTGAAACCCATGAAGTCCATGTACCTTTTTTTCCCAGAAGAGTGAGTGTGTTTAGAACTAAATGAATCAGATACTCAATCAATTGGGAACATAATGATTTTAAAAGAACCTCCACAAGAGGAAACTAACTTTGAGACCGAACATTTGTTGCAGGATGTTCCAATGCAAACTTAGGCCTTTTCCAGTAGAGATATTGGCAAGGTTAAGTCAGCCACTCCTATTAAAATGATTATTGACAATACTTTGCATCTACCTAATATTCACCAATATCCTTTAAGACCTGTAGTACTTTGCTGGAATTAAACCCATTATACAAGATTACTTAAAAGGGGGCTTATAATTCCATGTATGAGTCCCTGTAATTTTCCTATCCTTCCTGTAAATAAACCAAATGGAAAAGGATGGAGATTTGTACAGGATCTCAGAGCTGTAAATAAAATGGTTATTCCCAGACGTCTTGTGGTTCCAAATCCACATACCCTATTATCAGCCATTCCTGTGGGCTGCCAATATTTTTCAGTGATAGATTATGTAGTGTCTTTTTCAGCATTCCTGTAGAAACACAGTCAATATCTCTTTGCCTTCACCTGGGAAGAACACCAATTTACTTGGACTGTAAACCCCAAGAATATGCACAGCCCTACCTATTTCTTTCAGATACTAAAAGCTGATTTGAATGATGCTAATTTTCCCAGAGATTCCATTCTAATCCAATACGTGGATGATTTACTTTTATGCTCTAGGACAATATTAGACTCTCAAAAGGACACACTTTATCTATTACAACAGCTCGCTATAAAAGGTCTTAAAGGACAAGATTCAATTTCATTTGCCTCAAGTAAAATATCTTGACTATTTCATATCTAACTGATTAACTCTGAATCAGAGGAATCCAAACCTTTCCTCTTCCAAAAACAAGAAAACAGCTTAGAGGATTCATGGGTCTAAAGTTGCGATTGGGTTTCAAATTTTTCATTAATTGCCCAGCCTCTAAGTCTTATTACAAATCAGATTGACCTGTTCCAATTCAATGGAACCCAGAAGAGAAACAAGCTGTACAAGCTCCAAAGGAAGAATTATCTAAAACTCCTGCTTTGGGACATGTATCTCTTCTCTGACTCAGATGTGTGCAGGCAAACAGATCCCTTTTGCTCTGGTAACAAGATCTGCCCAGCAAGCCAAATTAATTGCTCTAACTCAGGCTTGTCAATTGGTCCAAATGAAGTAGCCAATATTTACACTGATCATCACTATGCCTTCAGCGTAGCCCACAATTCTGGAATGTTATGGAAGAAGTGAGGCTTCTTAACTTCCTCAGGGCAGCCTGGAAAACAGGTGGCAGAATTACTAGATGCCATACAAAATTCCAGGACATCCTAAAGCTACCACCAAGGAAACAAAAGGAAATCATTTAGTGAACACTGCAGCTAAACACACAGCACTGAGCAACCAAATTATCCAGACCTGAGAATTCTTATTTCTTATTAAATCAATAAAAGACTATCTTTTACAGTTGTAACAGAGAGTTACAGAAGAGGATATGACAACTCACACAAAATCCATATGGTTTGGATCCTATTAGAAACCAATCTTACCTATAAGAACTCAACTGCCTATATTTCAGCATGTACATGAGCTAACACACTGGGATCCTGAAAAGATGATTTCATGAACTAATATTACTAGAAATCTTCTCTCACTATAGCTCATGAAGTGTATATATAGCACATGTTCTATCTGTCCAATATAACCCAGGAAAACCATTCCATGGGTCCCAAGGACATTTTCCACTTCCTTTAGGTCCATCTGAGGTATGGCTATTGGATTTTAAATATGTATATTAGTTATGATTTGTATGTTTTCTCATTGGTTTGAGGCATTCCCTTGTAGAAGAACAAGAGCCTTAACAGTAGGTAAATTGTTATTGGAAAAAATAATTCCTATTAAGGAATTCCCTCTGAGTTACATAGTGACCAAGAGACTAAGAATACTGGGCAAATAATTCAACCCATCTGCAACATCTGGCCTATTCTACAGCATTTTCATTGTGCTTACCACCCTCAGTCCTCTGGATTGATGGAACATACCAATGGTACAATCAAAATTAACTCGCTAAAATTTCAGGAACTTTTAATCTTCCCTAGCCAAAAGCTCTCCCTATGGTGCTCCTCAATCTGAGATCTACTCCTTTTGGTAAACATAGCCTTTCTCCTTAGAAATAGTCACTGGTCGCCCTATGGATCTATATGAAAAGGCATGTGAACCAACCTTACTAAAAAGAGACATTCTACATAATAATGTCAAGGGTGTATTAAGCAGCTTAAAGGAATTGATAAATTAGTAACTGATTAATTTTAAGTGTACTTCCAGGAGATAAAGATTTCAAAGACCCTGGCCTTCAACCAAGATTTGGTCTATTGGAAAAGACATCAAATAAGACTCTTCTCCAACGTCACTGGAAGGGACCTTATCAGGTGTTACTAACTAATCCATGTGCAGTCAAATTTAAAAGGAGTTAACTCATGGATTCACATTTCTCATTTTTAAAAGGCGCCTAACTGTGAGTGAACATCTACACCTGTCTCTGACACTTGCCTCTGCCTTCGGTGCACATCAAAGGAACTCTTCAAGGATGAGCAGCTGCCAACATCAAAGGCAGATAGCTAACCAAAGACATCAAATATCCCAAGACATCAAAAAGGCCTGTATGCTCACGAATTGATGTTGGACACTGGGACATTTGTTTGATCATTTTTTGTTGGCTAATAACAAAAAAATTATTATTTGAACTTCTCTCAAACCTTACCTTATATCATCTAATTGTTGATAATCAATAAAGATAAATATAATGAATCTTATATTGTTATTATCCTTCTTATGGTTTCCTAATGAAAACAATATCCATGTCCCCAAACCTTTTCCATTATTGGATACGAAAATTTTAACTTGGGTCCATGCTAATCTTTCCCATCTACTAGACAATGATATTTTGATTATCCATTAAGATAATGAAGTTAATGTTTTGTTAGCCATGCAATGGTCTTCTTCTACTATTAATACAGTATTCTGGTACATTTTTCTCTAGGTATATCTATTATAAAGGATCAATCTTGGGCAAATGCCTTCAACAACATCTCCCTGATAATTCTCCTGGTAGAACTATGTATGAATCCAATTTAGATGAGCATTGCATAGCTATAGAAATAGATGATAAAAAATTAAGAAAAATACCTGTATATGAGGGAAAAGACTTGAAGCAGCGTGCCCAATCTGGCATAGTATATCTTGTTCTTGGATTGATCAGCCATGAAATGAGTTCCCATTTCAGAAATATTTCAGATGCTTGTAGAAAGCCCTATGGAATATTTGAACTCTAGCTCATTTTGGGGTTGCCTCTACTCATTTAACTATGGCATGGGAAACTCAACATTTTGGGGGCCATTCTGTATACTCAAATTGCTCCCAGGCCATAGCCACCCAATGGCAACAACATGCCTCGTGTATCCAACACTGGCCTTCTGTAAGAAATAAGAAGGGACTACTTGGAGGATTAAGAGCTAGCCTTGATATTCTGGGACAAGCTGAATTTACAGTTAATGAAGAATGTCATTTGTTAGAAAAAGATTCTTTACTAAAATAGTTCATATGAAGGAAATGTTCTTTCAGGAAAGAAAAGAAAGGAAAGCAGCATGAAAAGACAATGAGGCTTTAGCTTAATGGATAAAATAGACACAACAGACTATAAAAGCTCGTGCACAAACCCAACAATGGGAACATGCCTATGCCCTAACTCAACAGGGCCTATTATCTATGCTACTGTAAAGGAATCTGAAGTAGTTATGAAAAAATGACCTACTATAATGGGTGTAGAAACCCAGGCTGGACACTTATGGGACTCTTATGGTCCTCCTGGACTTTGGGAAATTTTAGATGGAAAATGTGATCTATGATATTGTATCATAAAATCCCAGGCATTTCGATTAAATCACAAACTAAGATTTTTCAGAGCTGGTATAGAGACCATCCTTAATAACATTAGAATACTTCCAATGGGAAGCAGATGGAGCATATTAAAACGTAATAGCGAATGGGAACCCATCTCATTATCCGATTGAAAAAATCAGAAAGGTAAATGGTTATATCCCCGATTTACATGGAATTCTGAATTCACCCAGTTCTGGCCTATTGTCTCTACCCTCAACAAATAACAATATACGGTATATAGGAAAGGGATGCTTTTGTTGGAAAGGATTAGAAATTTCTTCTATTATACTAAGTGACTTCTACCGTAATGACACCAAGCTTTATTAAATGCTATGAGAATATGGTGTAATACTAAAATTAAAGGCAAAATAACTTTGAGGTTAATGAAGCCTATGATACTATCGATACTGAAAATATGTATTGGGAAATTGAATTTAATCCTGCCCATGGAGTCATTTCTAAGAATACTAATTGGCCAGAAAAAAAATTAGATCTACTGGATCATTCACCTGGCCACATTTATCATAAGATACAAAAGGCAATAAACAAGGGAATAAACATTATTATCTAAATAAAAAATTATGATGATACATGTAAAAGTTTCTTTGGATAGCTGGATGTTTGTTTCCCTCAGACTTGTTCTTATCTAGTATTATATATTCTCTGTTCCTAATCAGTATTATTGGTTTATATTACACTAGATGCAAAAACAAAACTAAGGACAAACATGAAAAAACTCAGATCATGATAGCTCAAAGAAAAATGATACAGAATATTTTTAATGAAGACATTAGGATCAGACTGCCTCTCATTCACTTGCCTTTCTTTTTGAAAATTCAGCCTTGACTGCCATCCAAGGTTCAGTCTTACTCCATCCCCAATAGTCTACCATTCAGCAAGACAAACGCTGACACTAAGACATTCTAGGAATGAGGCTTCCTATCACTGTAGGACCACATTACTCAACCAAAAGGTTGGTCATCAATGAATCCTTCAGGTCGATATATGATCAAAATTGGAATTGTGGATAAAAAATGGGGCCACATATTAAACCTGACAAGCTCAGAGGAGGCCTGCATGTTGGGCTTTATAAACCCAGAGACCAAAGTAACCACACAGGAAAACAGCATGGAGAGTCCTAAAAAAATTAAAAATAGAACTACCTTATGACCCAAAACACAAATTTGAAAAGTTATATGCATCCCTATGTTCATTGCAGCACTATGCACAATAGCCAAGCTACAGAAGCAACCTAAGTCAGTACAGAAGATTGTGTGTGTGTGTGTGTGTGTGTGCGCGTACGCACATGTGTGATGGACTATTACTTGGTCATAAAAAAGAATGAAATCTTGCCATTTGCAACGACATGGATATTATACATAGACAACATGGATATTTTATATAGACAGCATACAGGGTATTATGCTAAGTGAAATGAGTCAGACAGAGAAAGACAACTACCATATGATATCATTTATAGGAAATCTAAAAAGCAATACAACTGAATGAACAAAACAGAAACAGATTCATTGATACAGAGAACAAACTAATGGTTGCCATATAGGAAGGGGGTTGGGGGGCTAGAAAAAAAGGTAAAAAGAGTAAGAAGTATAATTGGTAGTTACAAAATAATCACAGAAACTTAAAGTATAGCAAAGGGAATATAGTTATAGAATAATATTATAATAACAACATATGGTGCCAGGTAGGTACTAGACTTATTGGGGAGATTACTTTATAAATTATACAGATGTCTAAACACTATGGTATATACCTGAAACCAATATAAAATAATATTAAATGCCAACTGCAATTGAAAATAAATAAATAAATTTTAACTTAAAAAAAAAAATTACACAGGGTAGTCTGAACATAAAAATTCCTAACTCAAATTGAGTTATGGTGGGTAGTCACATCTTAGACCTGTAGCTTCCTTGACAAATTTTTAACTTTGAAATTTTCTATTGTCTTTGTGTACCTAAGATAACATACTTTTGGAATGTAAGAGTATTCTTCTTTTCCAGACCCTTTCAAAGGCACAACAGCCCCAGCACTAGAACATGAGACCACATTGTTATCTTGTTACTGACACACCATCTCTATGTGCTATAAATGTTAACTATCTTATACCCACTAATGTAAAAGAAGTGTGTGTCTCCCCATTTTGCTTTTTATCCAATCTGAGATTTCCTCACTTTGCTTTCTCCTGCCTCCCTAATCTACCACCAATGAATCTTATGTAACCCTCCTTACATCTTCTCCATTGATTTTAATGTATATAATAAGCTGTAAAACTGCCATTGTCAGCAGTACCTTAAGCCACTGAAATTTTGCTTCTCAAAAATTGTCATGTTACAAAGCTTTTTCTTGGGCTGGACATTCTTTCACCAATATTATAAATTAAAATTCATTAGATTAGCCAAATTATTATAAATTATTAGGAATATGGACAGGGATGTGGAGAAATTGATACCCTTCTACACTCAAGAGGATTGCAAAATGATATATCCAATCTAGAAAATAATGTGGTAATACCTAGTCAAACAAAGTATTATTATACCTGGTGATAAAGCACTCCCAAGAAATTCTCATTTCCTATTAGAAAATTGCTCATGAAGAAATCTCCTGCAGTACTGATTATAGTAGCTGGGAAGCTGGACAAGTAAAATGTATATATACACACTATGGAATGTTATGCTTCAGTTAGAAGCAATAAACTAGAAATACACATTGCAACATGAACCAATTTAGTGCTGAGAGAAAAAACTGAGTAGGATATATAGCATTTCTATAAATAAAAACCAACAATTTAAATGTTACAGATACCCCACAAATTCAAGAACAGATAGCAAACAAATTAAATGTATTAGAGTAGTTTTATCCTCTTAGAAGGATAAAAGTGAATATGAGAGTGAGGATTAAAAAGGAATAAATAAAGTAAGAGAGAACTATCTTATCTAAAACACATCAATGATGATTGACTAACTGAAAATTACGATTAACTCAATTTCACGTACACAGATACAAAAACTTTTTGTAAAACATCAAAATAAATTAATAAGAAAGACCAAATCAGTGTTGTGTTACACTAGTCAAATAGGAAGACAATGTCAATAAGTATAGTTACTAAAGTAATAACCAAATGTAGGTAATGGTACCCTTCAAAGTCAACAGTTGGAGAAGAGGGATAGGAGATGATATTTAAAATAAGGCCACCACTAAATGACAATTCTGAAGCACTAAGGGAAAAGAGAGGAAACCAGCAAGAGTGTGACTCACAGTAATTTTTTAAAGGCAAATTTATGAGTATCAGAATATGAGAAAAAAGAGATTTAAGATCTTGATGGAGGTAAAAAAAAAAAAGAATAAAAATGGTAGAAAAAGGGAGAAAACACAAAAAGGCAGAACCCCAGACCCAAAGTATCAGTAATTTATAGTACATTCTTTCCTAAAAAGTCAAGCAAAGGAGAATACACTGATATGGGAAGGGGCCTTAAAGTGCGGATGGCATTTAGACATCCATTGGACCAATATCAATTCTATCCAAATAGTTCCAAAAGTTCAGAATGTTACAGAAATGTCATATTAACAGCACTTCAAAGTTGCCAGCCTGACAGTATAACTGCAGTTCGGTAGTACTGCCTATTATGCTCTTGGTTACATACTCACCTAGACAACTCTGGTATGAGATTTTACAATACAACACATATGAGTTTTCCACTTGTTCCAAGTTGAAAATGACTTCTGGTTTGGGAACTTGACACCCTATTGTAGAAAATGATAGAAGACTTGGTTTGAGGTAATACAATGAAACATTCCATTTACTTTTCAGAAAAGTTCATGGGCAACAGTTGTATATTCATAATACCCCAAAGAGCTTATTAAAAACATAGGGCAAAATATGAAGAAAACTATTATACACTTCAGATGTATGGCAGCATTAGAAGTCCCACATAAATCAGAAATCCCATAGATTTCAGAAATTCTACTGAGAAAGAAACTACACACAATTAAGTACAGCCTTACACCCCACAGAGCTGTGCTTACCCACTGAGATCAAGTTGAAGTAGTTTTCCAGCATTACATCCCTGTAGAGGCTTTTCTGAGCAAAGTCCAATTGTTGCCATTCCTCCCTGCTGAAGTCTATAGTTACGTCTTTGAATGACACTGATTCCTGTAAAAATACATTCATATTCAGCATTCAAGGATGGAAACAAGATATTTAGAAACTTACTTTTAATAATTTTTAACATGATACAATATAGAAGGTCCCCACTAAACACCTACATCTTACATTAATATTTTGAAGGAACAGAGAGTCTTATTTAAAATATTATGCCAATAAGCTGAAAACATGGCGAAGTGAGAGACGTCCCCAGATCCTTCTCCTTGAAACAACAATAAGCTGAACATCTAAAACTCAACAAAAAACACACAAACTGCACATCAGCATCCCTGAGTGTGGGATCTGTGCATAAGAGCTACCACAGGTTAGAATATCGGATGTTGGGCAGTGGACTGGAAGAAAAAAAGAAGCAGACTCTCGCAACTGCTGGAGCTCCCTGTAGGAAGGGGGGAGGGGAGAAGGTGCAATAAGTTCCCTGAACAGCCCCGTCTGGGAGAGCTGTGAGTTCCATGCAGCCGGCAGCAGTGCCCAGGGACCAGGGCAGAAAACAGAGACCTGGAAACGGCAGAGAAACAACAGTTGATTATTACCACCCCAGTTGCAGAATGCCAGGTTGAGCTGCAACCCTTACTATAAATAGGGCATTATAAGCTTAATATAAGAGATTTACTATAGCAAGATAGTAATGAACATTCAGCATACATAGGGACAAACTGAGACAATGACTGAAAAGGGGAGGATTCAAAGATCCAAATTCGCAAAGGGGAATGGAGATAAGGCACGTGGAAAAGAAAAGGGACAACTGTATATGTACAACTATCTTTTTCATATTCGTAATCCACATGAGAGAACAGAGACCCAGATATAATAGAGTCAAGTAATCTAACAGATGCAGAGTTCAAAATACTGGTTATAAAAATGCTCAAGGAATTTTTGGGAAGTGTAGATAAATTCAGTGAGAATTTCATAAAACAACATAAAAATGGAAATGGAATTTAGAAAAGGGAACCAGTCTGAACTGGACAACACATTATCTGAGATGAGAAGTATATTAAATGGAATAAATGAAGGAATAAACAGAGTGAAAAAAAAAAAGGATCAAATGCCCTATCTAAAGGACGGGAAAGCCAAGGACACTCAATCAGAATGGCAAGAGATAAGATGCCAAGACTATAAAAATAATTTGAATAGCATATGGGACACTATTAAGGGTCCAAATATACATCTGATTGGCATAAGTGAAGAAAATCAAGATGTTGAACAGCTGTTTGAAGAAATAATGATGGAAAACTTTCCTAACCTGGTAAAGGAAATGGACATAAAACCCCAGGAAGCTCAGAGTTCCAAAAAACAGGGACCCAAAGAGATCCACACCAAGACACATCATAATTAAAATGCCAAAGGTTAAATACCAAAAAAAAAGAATATTAAAAGCAGCAAGAGAAAAACAGTTAATTATAAAGGAAAACCATAAGACTGGCAACTGATTTCTCTAAAGAAACTATGCAGGACAGAAGGACTTGGCAAAAAATATTCGACAGGATGAATACCCAAGATCTACAAACAAGAATAATTTATCCAGCAAAGCTATCACTTAGAGTTGAAGGACAGATAAAGAGCTTCCCAGATAAAAATAAGCTAAAGGAATTTATCACTACCAAGCCAGTATTACAGGAAATATTGGAGGGACTTCTTTAAGAAGAAAAATGTATCAAAAACAGAAATAAAGAATGGTAACAACTACATTCCTATCAATAAGTACCTCAAATGGAACATTGCTATCAATAAGTACCTCAAATGGAAAAGAATTAAGTGCTCCAACTAAAAGAGTGGATGAACAGAAAGGAAAACAAGACCCCTACATACTGCCTATAAGAGACTCACTTCAGATTAAAAGACACACACAGACTAAAAGGAAAGGGATGAAAAAAGATAATTGCTAGAAGGTATTTAATTCAGATAGAGAAAGATAAACACTATATGATTTCACTTATATGAAGAATCTAAGGAATAAAAAGAACAAACTAATGAAAAAAAATTTGTTGTTACATACTTTTTCATAGTATCCTTGTATGATCCTTTGTATTTCTGTAGTGTCTGTCATAATATCTCCTCTTTCATACCTGATTTTGCTTATTTGTGTCTTCTCTCTTTTTTCTTTAATGAGTCTAGCCAGGGGGTTGTCAATTTTATGAAACTTCTCAAAGAAACAGCTCTTTGTTGCATTTTCTATTGATTTTTTGGTTTTTAATTTCATTTAATTCTGTTCTGATTTTGATTCTTTCTTTCCTTCTGCTTTCTTTAGGCTTCATTTGTTCTTCCTTTTCTTGGGCTCATTCTTGTTTTTTGAGATAGGCCTGTTACGATGTGAACTTTCCTTTTATTACCACTTTTGCCGTGTCCCAAAAGTTTGGAATGTTGTACTATCATTATCATTCTTTTCTATGTATCTCTTGATCTCTCTTTTTATTTCATCTATGACCCAGTCATTCTTCAGTAGCAATTGTTTAATCTCCATGTATTTGTGGTTCTTCCTGCTTTCTTTTTACAGTTGATCTCCAGCTTCAAAGCATTATGATCAGAGAATATGGTTGGTATGTTTTCAACCCTCTTATATTTGTTGAGGCTATCTGTGTGCCCCAATATATGGTCAATCCTTGAGAATGTTCCATGTGCACTAGAGAAGAATGTATAAGCAGCTGTTTTTGGATGGAAGGCTCTGTAAATGTCAATTATGCCCAGTTGGTCTAATCTGTCATTTAAGGATGTTATTTCCTTATTGATTTTCTGTTTGGATGATTTGTCCATATCCAACAGTAGGGTATTTAGATCCCTTACTAAGATAGTGTTTTGGTCTGTTTCTCCCTTTAGTTCTGTTAGCAACTGCTGTATATATTTTGGGGCTCCATGATTGGGAGCGTAGACATTAATAAGTGTTATGTCTTCTTGGTGCATGATTCCCTTTATCATTATTAAGTGTCCCTCAGTGTCTTTCTTTACTTTTTTTATTTTGAAGTCTATTTCAACTGACATTAGTACCACTACTCCTGTATTTCTCTAAATGCCATTTGTTTGAAATATCATTTCCCACCCTTCCGCTTTGAGTCTGTATCTGTCATTGGAGCTGAGATGTGTCTTTTGGAGGCAGCATATGGTTGGGTTTTGTTTTTTGATCCAATCTGCAACTCTGTGCCTTTTTATTGGTGAGTTCAGTCCATTTACATTTAGGGTGGTTATTGAAATATGAGTTCTTCTTGTAACCATTTTATCTTTTGCTTTCTAGTAGCTAGATATTTCCTTACTTCCTTGTCCTTGTGTGTCTGTTCTTTTATTTTGATTGGGTTTCGTGGGTTTTCCCCCTGGTTCTTCTTGTTTTATGTTTTATGCTTTAGTTCTGAATCTTTAGCATGTGCTTACCATTACGAATGTGTAAAGGATAGTTATATGCACATATAGTAATCTATTTCCTTCTGTGTATGTCTTATCTCCACTCGCCTTTGCAAATTTAGATCTTTGGATCCTCCCCTTTCTGTTATTGTCTCAGTTTTCCCCTTTGTATGCTGAACATTCATTACTGTCGTGCAATAGCAAACCTCTTATTCCTTAAGCCTATAATGCCCTGTTCCTAATAAGCGCTGCACTACACTGCTTCTATCTGCCTGTTAGTCGCCTTACTCACAGTTACGCATTTTTTTGTTATTTTGTTTTAGGTCAGCTGACCCCTTTTAGTATTTCCTGTGATGCAGGCCTTGTATTGGAGAAATCCCTCGATTTCTGTATATCTGGAAAAGTCTTTATTTCTCCTTTATATCTAAAGAAGAGCTTTGCTGGATACATTTTTCTTAGCTGGTAATTCCTTTCAGTTAATAGTCTGAATATTTTTACTCCTTTCTCTTTGTAAGGTTTGTGCTGAGAAGTCTAATAATCTCATGGGTTTCTATTTATAGGTTACTGTCTTCTTTTCCTTGGCTGCCCTGAGAATTGTCTTTGTTGTTGATATGTGATAATTTTAATATAATGTGTCTTGGAGAAGGCCTTTGGGGTTGAGACAATTGGGTGTCCTGTTTACTTTTTGAATTCCAAGCTCCAGTTTATTACTTAGATTTGGAAAATTCTTGTCCACTATTTGTCTGAAAATGCTTTTTAGTCCCTGCTCCTTTTCCTCCCCTTTGAGAATGCCCATTGTTCTTATGTTTCCTTTCCTGATGTCAGCTAGTTCTTGTATTCTCTTTTGTTATTTTTCATTCTTCAGTTTCTCTCTTCTTCCTTCTGATTTATTTCTAGATTTGTCTTTGATACCACTGATACTTTCATCTATTTGGTTGACTCTATTTGTCAAGCTTGCTAATTTCATTTTTCATCTTTTTAGTGTGCTCTTTATCTCCAGAACTTCTATTTGGTTCTTTTTCAGGGTTTCAATCTCCTAGCTTAAAAAACTCATTCTGCTGATCTAGTTGTTTTTACAATTCCTGAAATTGTTGATATGAATTATTTTGGAGCTCACTGAGTTTTTCAGAAGTACCACACTGAATTCTCTGTCATTTAAGTTGTATATTTCTATGCCTGTAAGTTTATTTTCTAGAGATTTTTCTCTTTCTTTCTGAGATACCTTGGCTGTCACCTTGGCTGTTCATGGCATTTAATGGACTATTGTCTTTATTTGGGTATTAATGGAAGTGTATTCTACTTTTTTCCCAGAAAGATTTATTGTATAAAGGTCTCTCTTTAGCTTGTTGCAAAGGCTTTTTGTCTGTTTGTTTGTTTCCAGTAGGTGGTGTCAAAGCCTCTTGGATCCCTGCTTTATGTAAAGTCTTAAAATGCCTTTTTTTTCCTTATAGATGTTCAATCACGCTCACTACGCTCAGTCTTAGTCCCTGTCTGTGTTGGCGACAGTTTCAGTAGTATTTGCTCAAATTTCCTTGGGGCTCCACGGTGTTCAGTCTTGGAGGATATGGGGGGAGGTGCCCTCTGGGTTGAGGGATGGGGGCTGCAGCTCAGCCTCACGTTTTGTAACCACAGCTGATAAAAATCAACTGTTGTTTCTCCGCCATTCCCAGTTCTCTGCTTTTTGCCCTGATGCCTGGGCACTGCCACTATGTGGAGCTCACAGATCTCCCAGGCAGGACTGTTCAGGGAACCTGCTGCACCTTCTCCTTCCTACTCCTCCTACAAGTAGCTCTGGCTGCTGAGCGGAAGCTTCTTTGTTTCTCCTAGTCAACCACCTGACTCCCATCGTTCTGATCTGTCGTAGCTTTTATTCACAAATTCCTTGCTCAGACGTGCTTGTGTGCAGTTAGGGTATTTTTGTTGTTGTTGCATTTTAGATGTTCAGCTTATTGTTGTTTCAAGGGGAGAGATATGGGGACACTGCTTCTGTCGTCACTCCTCTACTTACAGTTCTTAAAAGGAAACTTTAAATAGAAACTTTGTCTTGCCTACAATGTAGTAAGTGTATTGGGTTCTATTTAAGAGCACACCTTAAGGCTCAAGCCAAGTCACTTGCTGACTGAGGCCACTCTTCTCCAACTTTTTAGTGACACTTTTCTAACATAAAGAATTGAATGATTAGTACAAAAAACACATCTATACCTCCACCTAGTTTTAACAATTAGCATTTTGCCATTTTTATTTATAAATATATATGTACTTTTCTTTCACTGAACCACTTGAAAATTGCAGATATCATGACATTTCATGCCTAAATACATCACGTAAGTCTCTCAGAAGATCACTATCTTGCCAGAGAAAATTAATAGTAATCCCATATCATTTTAACATTCAGCTCACATTCAAAATTCCCCAACTGCCTGAGAAACACATTTTTCTTGTTGTTTTGTTTGGAAGCAAGTTCCAATCAAGGCTCACACACTGACCACTGTGTCCCTTTTACCCTAGACCTGTCCTCTCCAATATTTTTTCATGACAGATTTGGGTTACCTCTTCATTTTCTCTTTTATCGTAGTACTGAGCTAGTATGAGATAGGTAAAAAAAGGGAGCGGAGCCTTCATCTCATCTAATATCAAGATTTCATTTTTAATTGTGGTCTGACCCCTTCCATTCTTGCTGGCATTCCACTCAAAGGTTTAACTCAGCTCCCACAGCCTCTGAGGAAAAAGAAGATAATATCTGAAGTCTGCAATTTAGGCTGATCATTTAAAATACAAAAGGCAAACCAACATGTCTGCATAAGCCTTTGTTTTGCAGGACCCCGGCAGGGACTGTTAAACTTGGAAATAACATCAGTGACCACCCTGAAACTGGCAGACATCATTGGACCAGGAACTACATCCTCTTTCCTGAATCCCCTTCAAGTTTTTGCTGGCCTATAATAATCTTGTCACAAAAAGCCTTCAGGGATCATGATTTTCCCTTCATGCTTCCTTTTGTGCAAGTCTCTTTCTCTAATACACTATCTGCTCCAATTTATTCTGAGTTCAGTGTTCATTTCTATGACATTGAAACTCAAAGAACTGTTTTTTCAAGTTTGGTAACAGTATCACATATAAAGTAAATAGCATTTCCTGCTATTCCCCATACCTGTGCATCTGACATCCAGGTCAAGATAGACACATTTCTAGGAACTTTGGAAAGTGTTAGGAAACCAAATCATTATTTTGGAATCTTGTTAAAAAGCAAGAGTCAAGAATTTCTTCTGCCTTTCCTATATTAAGAGGAGAGGAGGCATCTGAAAAATGCAAATGGAAGGGCTTGCAGAAATGACCAACTCAGCCAGTTATGATTAACCACACCCTATAGATCTCTAAATGGCCTTCTGGAAACTCTTGCCACACTTACAAGACAGACAATCTGTAAATAGATAGGACTAGTAGTCTGGACATTCTTTCCCCCTTGCAGCCCCCACCCAAAACTCCCCCTCCCCATCCTGAGTCATGAGTACACGTAAACCCTCAGACAAAAGGAATCATATGCCCTTTGCATGGACACTGCAAAGGTATATAAACTAAGAAATTTAACCAAGAGGAGCTTGTGCTCTGGTGCTGTTAAGCCCCACGTGCTCCGCCAGCTAATAAATCCTCCATCCTCTAACAAAGTTGTCTGAGCGTCCAATTTCCTCTGTTGGGAGTCACTTCCTGCAACAATATCACTATACGTTAGGACAGCGCTTCCCAACCTTTTTGGCACCAGGGATTTCGGTGCTCCTATGAGAATCTAATGGCTGGTAAGCTGAGGCAGTGATGCTAGCACTGGAGAGTGGCAGCAAATAGAGTCCCCTGCTGTGCATCCCAGTTCCTAAAAGGTCACAGCCTGGTACACCCAGTACTGGTCTGTGGCCCGGGGGTTAGGGACCACTGCCTTAGGGTAACCAAACACTTCATGAAGGAGGTTATCAAACCTCCAGATAACCCTTTGTTTACCCCTGAATGTCTAAGGAAAGAATGTTCATGTATCCAGACCATCTGACATCCAGACCACCAGTCATCTAGAGACTTACCATCTCAAATCAATCCAGAGACTAAAAATGCAGGACTGAGATTTTTCTCAAAACTGTACTTTTTACTACAAGAACCCTCAGCTTTTCTTTCATCTTTGGAATACTCTGGCTATTGTCTAGGTGTGTGGTTTGCAAACCCTAAGATCCTTGAATAAATCTTTATCATTTATTTCTAGACAAAGCCTTCTGATTCATTTATGCTCACTTGATATATATGATGTCAGCCTTGTGGAATCCAAAGAGTGTTCCACTTCAGTTCCAGTGCCACCATTGGATCTGAGCAAGGTAACTGTTTACACTTTTAGTGCTCATCTCCCTGATGGCTTTAGAATTCCAGTGGTGAGTTCTTTTGGTTCTTGACCATCCTCTTTTAGTTGAGGTTCAAAGCTTTTATTTTTTGGTCCTCTGATACTGGTTTTTTTAGTGGGTCATCCTCTGTCTAAATCTGCCACAGAAGAACAACCCCTATTTGGAACAGCAGCTGGATTTAAGTTCAAAACTTATGGTCCATTCTCTATTAAGTTTTTATCCCATGGATCTCAGATACAAAAGAAAACTTAGAACTGCTGTAGCAACTTTGGGGATATTTTGAAATTCAAAAGTTAATTTGCATGCACAATAAGAAAGTCTTAGATATGTCATACAAGTTGAATGAGAAGCACTTTTCAATTGATATTTAGAGGCCTAAAAGAAATTAAATGATTTAAAGAGATAGTCTTAATATCTCTTTTGCCTTTTTTTGTCTGGCTGTGACAGCTTTCAGGGGAATTTATCTTTAACATGGGACTCTCTAAAAAGTTCCCCAAAAGTTTCCTCCTCAGGAAACTTTTTTCTTTTTTTAATAAAATAGAGCAACTTTGCCAAAATAATTTGACTCTAATGGCCAGAAAGAAAAAACTTTGTTTTAAGTCCGCCCTAAACTCTCTTAAGGAGAGAATTCCAAACCTCTTGGGACAATAAAATGCATTTTTTAATTGATATGCAGAAGCTTCAAAAAAAAAAAAGACAAATTGACTTTAAAAACATCTCTTAAGTGATTCTAAAAGAAACTTTGGCCACCTAAGCAGGTGCTTTAAAATTCCTTACTCTTTCTCCCACCTGAAACCTGATAAGGTACTCCATGATTAGAAATTTGGCAAAATTGGAAACTAAAGATTCAAAGCCTGATAGAAATTTTTTAAGTACCTTCTCTTCTACACTAAAATAAAACTATGTACCCAGTGGGGTAAAAGTAATGTAGGGAGGAGGCAAGAGAATTAAAATGTTAATTAAGCCACATTTGGAGACTGCAATGTGCTGATCAGCCCTGAGGCCAGGCCAGGAGGACACCTTCAGAAGAAAGGAAGATTTCTGCCAGATTGCTAATGATCCATTCTCCACACCAGTGAAGGGGAAACAGGAACCAAGAGTCATTCGGAATGTCCAAAACCCTAGCAAACCTATGGATTAAAGGCTGGGAACTGCCAGGAGGACTTTTACTCTACATATTCTTACCTTTTCAGGCTACACACCCCTCCCCTTTCTCACTGTATGTCCACATCAAAGGAAATGGGTTAACAAAGTCTTTTAAACAATAACTCACAGGAATTAAAGAATGATATATAAACTGAATTTCCTGGACACTCAGAGTCCCTCTCAGTGCCTTTTCTTTGTCTCTTGCATTGTTCCTCTCACTCTCTGCCTCTGAGAGGAGACCACTCCATCTAGAGTGTTACCCCTTTTCAATAAACTTTCCTTTTGACTCTAACTTTGACATGTGTGTTGGATTCTTTCTTTACTTGCTGCCAAAGGACCCTCTTCTTCTGGTGCAGGGCTTGGTCTCCCCATCACTTGGGGAAATTTGCCCTGTCCTGCATCAAGAATATCACTGCCTGCCTTCGCTCCATCTGAAAATACTTCAAGGAAGACATCTACAAGACTTCTCAACTAGCTACCTTCATAACTCAGAAACTGAGATTATAGTCTGCTTAAATCATTAACCATTGTTTTTCTTTTGTTTCCATTGTTGCAGAAATGGGAAATCAGATCTGCAAGAAACTGAACACCACTCGGAGAGCTGGAGAACTCAGGTTTATTACACAGGTGGTTTCAGAGGAGCTAGCGCTCTGAATATCTGGGACCCGAGCTCAGGGGCAATTTTGTTTTTATAGGGCTTAGTTGGCATGAGCTGATTGGTTCATTTGTCCTCAGATGGTTACAGACCATGGGAGTTGCTATGGGCTATGGGCAGTTAAAGAGCATGAGATTTTCAGACAGGAATGTAGGCAATACATCTGTTATCTAGACAGAACAATCAAAGGGGAGGGTGAGTCTTCAGTTGATCTCAAGATCACTCTGCCCTTCAACCTATGCAACAAGCATATCTACAGAAGCAGAACAAAGAGCTGATTATAAGGTTAGCCTTTTGGTGGAAAATTCCTCCTCACCAGAGAAATGCCTCTTATTAAGTATCTGACTGCCTGTACCACAGGCCTAACTGTGGGAGCCACCTGCATCATTACCTCTTGAAATGAGAGACAACTGCTTAACTGAATGGACCAATTATCAAGACTGATTTCTAAAACGGATATATAATGTCTTCATTGTTCCTTTCCTGCACAAACATTGAGCTGAATTGGAATATGGAAAGTGTATCTATAGCTTACATCCCCACTCTGAGGGATATGATGTACTCAAGAAAGGCATTGCCACCTTGACACTGAGTAACTTTAAAACATTATGTTGGATCTGTTTTCTGAAAGAAAAATCCTGATAAAAGGGGGGAAATGAGAAATAGAGTGAAGAAATAAAATTGAGTCACTAAGTCAAGCTGCTAACTTACAAAAAGGAAGTAGGTTGAAGTATGAGGAAATAATACTGTTTTTGTTGTAAATAGCTTGGAAACTTAAACTTTTGAACTTTCCAGTCCTGCATCAATGCCTGGATATACATCAAACATCCAAATAACTCTCTGATCACCCACTGAAGGACTAAAAAAAGAATGTTCGTGTATCCAGAACACCTAACAGACATTATTCAGTACACAAGTAATCAAGAGGATTACCATCTTGAACAAAATCCTCAGCATTTTGTGGGGGAGGGCGGGTAACACTTTGGGTATTGCCTAGTTTTGTTTCTGGTTTGCAAATGTTAAGACCTTTGAGTAAATCTTTATCATTATTTCTAGCCAAAGTTTCTTGAATCATTCACACTGGATGAACATGTCTTAAAGATGCTAATAAAAACATTAGGTTAATTAATGAGAGAATGGGAAAAGGCAGAGGGGAGTCAAGAGACTCTTCAACAGGGTGGATTTTTTAAAAAGTTATTAAGAAATAAGATGAATAAAGCAAATATTGATAGAGGCAAAACAAAAAGGAAACAAAAAAGGGAAGAGTCAAAGGACTCATCCCAGAAGGGTGGAAGTCTTTAGATAGTTAAGAAATGGGTTGAATAAAATGAACATTGATGAGTAAAACACTGGTTTTCATACAGCACTATCTAAGGTTGGGCGGGCCAAAGGAACCCCCTGCTGGACTGCCAACATTACCGAACCCAAACAAGTTCACTCTATTTACCCCCATTTGAAAAACTTTAAAAAGCCAGAAGACAAAAATTGCAATGAGAAACCTAAGCAGCAATCACTTGGGGTAGCAGTTAGTCTGATTAATCAAGTTGAAGATTAACAAAATGGCAAGGGTCTCTTGGCTTTACTCCTCACTGGGGATTCAAAGCCTTTTGCACAAGAATGGGTAAAATGGTGGGGGGGTGGGGGGTGGGGAGGGAGTAAAGAGAAGTTTCCAGTATAGGAAAGAGGCATGAGAACTATACAGATTGACTAAATATTAAACCAAGTGGAATTCAGAGCCTGTTACCTGCCCTTTGACTCTGAACCTGGTTTATCAACCACAGGGCCAAACCACAGGGAACTGCCTGCCCCAACCATAAAAGGAAAACAAAGACTTTAAGCTGCACCCTACACAAGTTAAAGGTAAACCTAACCATTCTTTCTACTCTTTACTTTATACAATCAGTACTATTTTATAAAAACTAAAGAAAACATATAAACCCAGCTCTTTAGACACTTGGAGTCTCATTCTCTGACTTTGAGAGGAGACTATGTCTTTGTCTGCGGAGCATTATTCCTAATAAACTTCCTTTTGTCTTTAATCCTGGCTCACTCTTGAATTATTTCCTAAGTGGAGCCAAGGACTCTTTCTCAGTACATGTAGGCCTTGAGTCCCCACTTGGGGAGATTCGCCCCATTCTGCATCACTGGGACTCCTTTGATACAAGGGTCCCCATGAACTGTGGCACCAAAATCTGTTGGTGAAGCCCTGATTTGTGGTGCAATTAGATTGAAAGAATGTAAAAAATATGAGTTGATAGGATTATGAAAGTTGGAATATTTAAGCAGGTATTATATAAAGAAATTGTGTCTCCTTTACCTGAATGTTTTACAGGAATGAGTATTATGTCTGGCCGGGGAACACTTCCCCTATTTAGTTTAGTAAAACCAAACTGGTTGAAGTACTAATGGAGGCTACAGTTTGGAATATAAGACTTGATAGAATAGAACTGATATTTTTGAGCAAGCTTTATATGAAGGGTGTTGGGTCTTTACCTGATATCATTTTGAGGATGGACATTATGTCTGACTGGGAAACAATTCCCCTACCTACCACTGTAAAACAGAAGGCATGTAAATTTGTCCTTTATGCAATGTTAATTGGACATACTATATGATATCAGTAAGACTGCCTGAGCCCACACAATGTAGAATAAAAGCTGAAGTGCCGGTAGGGACTGACTGAGCACCTCCCAGTGACAAGTACTAGGACTTTAGACAAAAGAATTTCTATTTAAGGGGCATTTACTACCTTTGCTATCTGATATTAATTGAAGATCCCTCTAAGACCAAAGGACATAATCTTGAACCTGAAATAACTACAATGTCTTGGGTGATGTCAGAATGCTTCAATGAGGATGGCAGTGCCCAAAGAGGTTTTTTGTTTGTTTTATGGTGACATTAGTTAACAAAATCCAGTTAAGTTTCAGGTGTACAATTCAACAGTAAGGCATACATATATATTGCATTACGTGTTTGCCACCCACATCAAAGAATTTTGTAATGAAATGGAAATGGTTTATACCGGATCATTTGCCTGGGAATGCAAAAAGATACAAACAGTGAGCTTCTTTTCCCCTAGGACTGACTTTGGAACTGCATATGGAGCTGTCTGATTCTACTGTCATTTGGACAGTGCCCTATAAAGAGCCCTGGACTGACCAATAAAGAGCTGCTTGGCTTGTGAACGGCATTTCCAAGGTGAACTGACAATATCTTATTTGGAAAGCTACCAATCTGATTGAACATAGGCAAAATCCCATTTCAGTTTCTACTGACTCAGGGGCAGTGTCCAATGACCTGGTCACATGGTCAGGTAGGAGGACAGTAAAACCTTGCCTTTTAAAGGGATGCCCACATAGGGTACGGCCCTGTGAAAATTTGAGAACTGCATTAAACTAGGATATGTCAGTGCCCACCAGAAAAACTCCCTTCTAGGTTTGGAAGGTGACTGGAATTGAAAGTAGATAATCCCATGTGCTTGAATGACGTGAGCATCTAGGTCCATGATATGAGTGGACGTGGCACTGCAGCAATGCAAAGATAGGCTGAATCTAGACATATTCCTCTTGTACCCTCTGAGGCATAAAATGCCTGTAAAAACTGTTCTGTCTGCCAATAAGGGATATGTGAGAGATTCCCTGAGAGGAACGCCCTGAACACAGCTTGCAAGTCAGACTGGTACTGGTAGCCCTGCAGGGCTAAAACTGGGTGCTGACAGGAATGGACACTAATTCCGGACTGGGCTTTGCTTATGTGGTAATAGATGTTGTTCAGTATTATAAAAGAACTTGAACAGAAGATATTGCACTAATTTGAATGGCTGTCATTTCTTCGGATTCAGGAACTTGTTTTACAGCCCATAATGTCCAACAATGGGCAGGGAGAGATCCTCCTCAGAATAAGTTTTAATTGAGAACCAAAATGGGCAACTGAAATGTCTGCCATCAAAAATGGAGGAGGTAAAGGTATAAAGGGCTGGTTTATATGCCTTTATGAGTGATGCTCACACTCAACATAAACATGAATAAGACTAAAGAAATGTTTCTACTAAGTAAATTTCTTTTTTTCTGGTGTATCTGAGGGTGTAGGGAAGGATGCTGGTATTCTTTCTTCCTCACATCACCTCAATTTTCCACCTACTGGATGCAGTGGTCACAAGACCAGGTCTGCAACTACATGGGCTGGTAGCAGGAACGATTCCTAAGCAAGAAACTATAACTGTTTTTAACCTTTATGTCACAGTGCCGAATGGCCTGATGGGGCAGGATATGTCTTCACTTAGCCTCATCTGGCAAAACTGGGGCAACAACGAATGCAGTTACATTGCCTGGTAGTAAAGATAGCCCACTAGATGTGCACCTGTATAACTTTTTACCCTATGTGAATGCGAGTGGACTGAGGGGAAGGCACTTGCTATATTAGTATTGCTGCCTGCAATCTAGACCAGCACATTGGGCAAACCTTATGTCCCTTCCAAAGGTAGAAGAGCTTGGATATAAATGGAGAAAAGGGGGAATAGTGTCTAAGAATAAATTAATAAATAAATGAGTTATGTAATAATGTTGCCAATCCAAGTCCATGTTCTTGATGCTTCAAAAGGCCAAAACTCAAACACCAGAGTTTGGAGTTAGGAAAGGTTTATTGATCAAGAAAGTACCAACCATTAAGATGGGAGCCTCAGTGGTGCCTCAATTTCATCTTAAGAAGTACAGAATTCAGACTTCTTTTATGTCAAGGGAAGGGGAACAGGAAGGGCTGTTCTTGTGAAACTATAGTTACAAGCAGAATTTCTCTAATGATCAGTATGTCTATATGCAAGACTAAGCAGTGGCAATTAGCCTGAATGCCATGGGAAAATAGAAGGCTTGAACAAGATGGTGTCAGAGAAATGGAGCATTTACTATTACAATTTCCCCTTTTTTTGTCCATTTCTCAGTCTTGAGACTCAGGAAAATTGGGTCTAGGTTTAATTAAAAGGGAGAGTAGCTTTTAAGATGGAACCGGATTTGTCTGCCTGCTGTACTCCTTTTATCCGACTCTCCTGTCTTCCTCTTCCACAATGGTTCCTGAGCCTTAGAGGGGGCATTCTGGTTGTTCAATTTATAAGCAGAGACCACAGCAATGGTAGAAGTAGCAGCAGACCAGGATACCTGTATACTAATTTGACACAAAGAATAAGGAGTAACTTTTGTTATTGTGTCCCCCGGGACCCAAACCATGGTGAGTCAGCTACTGCACAAACACTCCCTTCTTCAGCTAAGAAGTAATCCTAAAGCGATCCTCGTCTAAGGACTCATGCGCCAAGGACTCTAAGGTAATCTGTTTGTGTCTTAGAACTTCTGCAGTAGAACAGGCCAAATGGCTGACTGTATGGGTTAAATTCCTTCACATTAGTATTTGATAAGATTTATGAAAACAAAAGAAAAACTAAGGTTAATGATCAGGGCAAATTATAAACTCGTTTCCTGGTCTGTAATGCTGTCAGTCTGAAAGATTTCTGGATATAAGGCACAAAGCTTCATTTTTGCTAGAATAAGTAGGCAGAGACAATAAGACAGAGTCTCCTGGTCTACAGTTTCTAATTGCAAGGCGTAGAATGGGGATATAAAGTATAGCATAGATAATACATTCAATGATATTGTAATACCTATTTCTAGTGCCAGATGGGTACTAAGACTAATCAGGGAGATCACTTCGTAAATTATAGAAATGTCTAGCCACTACACTGTACACCTGAAACTAATATAAAATAATACTGAATGTCAACTGTAATTGAAAATTTTTAATAAACAAATTTTAAAAAGTTTTAGTTCTTAATAACTCTAAGTCAAAGGATGGGAGAAAAATAAAGTGTTAGTTTTGAGGGTTGTAGGCAAATATTTAAGAAAACTAAAATTTAGGATCTAGTTCAGTTTACAGGTGAAAAATAACTTTAAAGACAATTAACTGAACTAGAATCTAACAGTCACAAATATATATTATAGTTATTATCAAAACATTTTTTTCTCCAAAACTAATTTACTGCATAAGTCTAGTTTCAATAAATTGGGCCTGATTATTTGTATAAATACAATAAGAATAACAATTGATTACACAGGCTTTTTAAAATCTGCTTTGCCAGGATTTCATAGGGAATTGCCAGATTGAACTTTAGCCTCTCGAGGCTAAGAAGCCAAGCCACATACTTGCCATAAGACTTCATCTGTAATACCTATAAGACTTGTGTGAATATCTCAGGTTCTCAAGTTCCTCCAAAATGTCTTAAGGTTCTTCCTTTGCCATTTCACAGGAAAGCAACCTTCATTCCTTACCTGGAAAGACTGCCTGTGAACCATAAACAAGGTACCAGGCTGTTTTTCCAAGGGGCTTTTATTGACTTCCAAAGTCAATCTTAATTCCTTAGAGCTTTCTGGTGACATCCATGTCTATGCATGTCTATATCAAATATGGCATTCCATCTAGTCTTGGTAATAAAACCACTTTTATATAAAACCATTGTTATAAATGTAACAGATTCTTACTGAATTTAGGCAAACAGCCATATTGCCAGGGAAATAATAATACTGACTCATTAAGTCTCCAAATTCTAAGGTATCAGGTGGGGAGAAATATATGTTTCAATACTGCTTACAAAGGTAAAATTTACTTAATAGCTCTAAGAAAAACAAGTTTCCTTATACCTGGAAAACAAAAAGATTTAAATATCAGCAATATTTTAAACAAAATGTTATAAAAATTATAACCATCCTTAGTTCATTCAGTCCCATGTAATCTATTCTTGTTTATCCTGATCATTTTGCCAGCATTTTATGAATCTAGTTATTCCTCAGAGTTCTATAAATCGTCATCCAATTTAAAGGCATGATCTGACAATTTATTTTCAGAAACCTGTGTTTTAGAATAAATCAGTCTTCTCCTTGGATCTTTAAGATAAAACATATTTGTAAAAGTATTAGAGTAAAAAAATAACTGTAAATGACAAAAATGCTTAAAAGGACAGTTATAGATCTGATTATAATAGCAATGAAATTTGCTTTTCTGTAACAACATTTTAAGATGACAATTAGAATTGTGAATGAAATTATATCAGAAATTTGTAGACTCTTGGAGATTTTATATAAACTCTAGAACATTTACTTTAGAAATGTTGCGGGATTCTTGACCAGAGAGACGGGACACCAAGGATTATAACCAGGAAGCAGCATTTATTGATGTTGGCACCAGCTCAGCGGATTCTTAACCAAAGGCTGTGCCCCGAATGTAACATGGCGGGCAGTTTTATACCATCTTGTACTTCTGCATTCCTACATAGCTATAGATATTTCATATAAGGAAGGAGACCATAAGGAGAACAATGATTGGCTACCAAACTATAAGGAAACCAGCTTAATTATTTAAGTGGGTTTTCGGACCGCCACATAAGCCAGAGAGTCCTGGGATGGGGGTTGCTGTCAGAAACTAACTCATTCGAGCAGGAGATGGTCAGGCAGGGTCAGTCTGCCACAGTTAAAAGAATATGTTCATACAAAACAACATAATTATTTATTTGACAAAATTTCCCATGTAATTTCAACACACCAAAATAAGCTAAATTAGTTTATTTTTTCTCTTTTGTATGGAGAGAAAACAAATCTTTTGAAGTGTTCCATGGGCCCTTCTTAAACATCTCAGTTATTCTCAGATCAAGAATCTATAATTTGAGGAAGTTTGTCAAAATATATCAAAGGTTTGGACATTTGATTAAATAAGATCATAAGTCTTATGAAGCAATACTTAAATTATCCATTTAATCAAAATGGCAATAGAAAATTTCAAACACAAACACAGATGTTTACATATAATTTATTGGCAAAACTTAGTTCTTACTATTGAGGAGATTCAGTTATCTTAAGTAACCAAGGACCTGATTAAGACAACATAAAAAACAGAAAATTATTTTGATAAAACACAGAATCTTTGCTTTCTAGGCAGAAAACTTTTTTCACAGTAATCAGTAGCAGACCAATAGTTCAAGAACTTTTGTCCTAAGCAGAGAAAGAAAATCTAACTAATTTTGTATCAGCTTACTTCTGATATTTAACTTAACTTACTTGATTACATTTATTTTAATCTTAATAAGCTTGACCACGCATAAAGCTTTCTTCTCAGAATTCTTATTTGGTAATGACTTAGATAGTCAATGAATATCCATCATTTAATTTAGCTAACAAAACTTTAAAGTTCCGAATTACCAAAGACATTTAGAAAACTATTTTAAACCTGAAAGAAACTTTTTATCCTACTAACATTTATTTAATTTATTTGCTCCAAACAATTAAATTTAGATTCATTATAGAAATTTTATTTAATGCTGATGATTCAAAAGATATACCTCTTTAACCAACCAAACTCATAACCAGTTTTAATATCAAATATTTTCCTAGATCACATGATTCTAGAAAACAGTTGGGTTAGTTTGTTATATCTTTGAGAATTCTTATATAAGTGGCTTGTTTAAGCCAATTTAATATTACAAATTAGTAATATCGCTTAGCAGTAGAAATGTAACCACATACAAACTTCATTTCTTTAATACAGTCTTTTTTTCTGATTCAAGCTGGTTTTCCCCAGATAATGGCATTGTGACTTACATGCTTCCTCCCCACCCCCCAAATCCCTTATCCTCTGTATGCCTCTCCTTTAATCATTAAGCCTTAGGACATAAAATTAACTGAGCCTAACTCAGGTCTATAACCATGAGGAGACAATAGGTTTTGTCTGGACTTCAAGGATAACATTTTGGCTTTAGATGTGTTTCAGCCCCAGGCCCATCGATGATGCAAAACAACAATGCCACACACCACCGGGCCACTGGACCCGACCACTGGACTAGATGGAATGGCTGAACAAGATACAATGATCAATTACCTCATCCCCCTCCAACTGTCCAACAGTAGCACTCACAACCCCATCTCCTTTAGTTTCCATGACGATTGATTTTTCCCTGTATAATCTGTACTCCCAAGACACCCAGGTGAGCCAAGCCTTTGAACAATAGCTTGCCTATGTCTCTGGGATTTACAACTTTCTAATAAACCTTTCTTTGCTTCAAAACCTGTAGGTACGTATCTTTTCTTTTAGACATGCACAGGCAGACAGACCCCTTTGTAGTCCTGATAACAGAAATATGCTATTACATACATAAGCATATATAAACATACAGATAAACACAGGCAGAGATCTCATAGCTTTCACTTTAAAATGCTAGCTTTTGCATCCCAGATACAACGCAACTCTGAGTGATTTTGATCAGATAACCAAAGCTTTGCATGCCTTTAAATTCCTTTAAAGCCATTTTTAAATTAATTTATAATTAAAGAATGCATTTCATTGTCTCCAAGAGGCCCGAGATACTTTCCTTCAAGGTTGCCCCTTAATGTGGGCTTGTTGACAAACAAACAGAAGCAAGTATGCACAATAAAGCTGGAAAGCTCAGACAGTAAAAGGAGTGGCTTCGGATTGCCTAATTTTAAACTGGCAGATTTTCTTAGAAGATGGGATGGGATAAAGCCTGAGGACAAGATGGCAGCTACCACATGTCTAGAGATGAAGATTAGTGGGGGAGGGCAAGAAGCCTCAGATGCCATTTTACTTCTTACTTCCAAGCAAAGTACACACAAACACCATTTTATTTCTTACTTCCAAACCAATAGAAGAAGAAAACTCAGATCGACACACAAATGACACACAAGACGATAAACTGAGTACTCTCCTAACCAAGCCTCAGTACTCTCCTAACCAAGCAAGTTATAAATTTCAAATTCAAATGGCCAAAAGCAAACGAACCAATTCATAAATCAAGTATAAGTCCTACAGCTCTTCCCCTCTCCAACAGGCTATCCCACAAACAAACTGGCTTATCACAGGCTTATTCCAAACAGAGGGGAAGGGAATTCCCAGTAGTACACACAAGGATCATTTACTCTACTTTCAAATCGAGGCTGGCTTGCAGAGACACACAACAAACAAATGGGGAGAGTCCAATAATCTTGATCCTACTCTCAGATGGTGGCCCTTAAAATGCAGATGGCTTTGTCCCAGGGAGAGAAAGCCTAGATAGAAAGGAAGATTTCACAGCTGCACACACCAGAGCAGCTTACCTCAGATGATGGATGGAAGTCTAAAAACGTTTCCTTAGTCCTAACAAGCCATGTGCTGAGGGTAGTCAACGGTTGCTGGGGAAAGTCGCTCCAGCGCCTCCAAGGCAAAACAGCCTTAGCAGCTGCTTGGGACTCACAGAAGGGAACCTGAGCCAGGACTGATCTGTTATGGGTACCAGCTCTGGGATAAAGGTCACCAAATTGTTACCAGTCCAAAGTCCATGTGCCCAACACTTCAAAAGGTCAAAACTCAAAACATCAGAGTTTGGAGTAAGGAAAGGTTTCTTGATTGAGAAGGTGCCAACAGATAAGATGGGAATGCCAGTGGTACCTCAGATCTATCTTAAGAAAGTACAGAGTTCAGACTTCTTTTGTCTCCAGGGAAAGGGAAATAAGAGGGACTGTTTTTGTAAAACTCAAGCCGCAAGCAGAATTCCTCTAATGATGAACATGTCTGTATGTAAAACTAAACAGAAGTGATTATCCTGAAGGACATGGGGGGAAAGCAAGCCTAAACAAGATGGAGTCAGAAAGATTGAACACTTTATTGATACAAGGGAAATCTGATATAACCTCGAGAAGTTCAGAAAAAGAGATAATTCTGTCTCTTAGCTCAATTATATCAGATGCCTGAAAGAGTGAAGCCACTCCTGCTTTTGGAACATGACAAGATCGAATGGATATCTACAAACCTGAGTGTCCTTGCTCTGGAAGACATTTTCCTAAGATATGATGATGGACTAAATAGTTATTAATGACTGAATGGGATTCTAGTAATGTGCTAGTATCATCTGAACTTTATGACTGTTTTGCTTAAAAAAAAAGATCATGTTTAAAGACCAGAGGGTAGACTGTAATATTCTGATTTATAATTAGAAATACATGTTTGGTCTTTGTCTCCATTTCTGGTTCACAGGTCCCCCAAACCCTTGGAATGTTCTAAGTATTGAGAGTGATAAAGATGTCTTTTGTTACATAAATGAGGTAACTTTGGGAAGCATATGAGGATGAAGGTTGGCTGCCAGGAGAACCAACCAAATGATTAGAACGTTGACACTTTCATTTCCACTCCCACCTCTAGGGAGGGGAGAGGCTGGAGTTAAAGCTATCACCAATGGCCAATGATTTAATCAACCATGCTATACGTAATTAAGTCTCAATAAAAACCCAAGAAGACAGGGGTTAGAGAGCTTCTGGGTTGGTGAACACATGGAGATGCTGGGAGAGTGGTGTGCCCAGAGAGAGCATGGAAACTATGCCTCTTCCTGCATACCTTGCTCTATGGATCTCTTCATCTGGCTGTTGATTTGTATCCTTTCATATACTTTGTAATAAATCAGTAATCTAGGGAGTAAGTCAGTTTTCCTGAGTTCTATGAACATTCTAGCAAACTAATCAAATCCAAGGAGGGGGTCATTTGAATCTCTAACAGGTAGTTTACATAGGGAAGAGACATGAGTACTATAGAGATCAAACCAAGAGCCTGCAATGTGCTAACAGACCACAGGAAGCCTACAAAACAAAGGAAGACTCCTGTGGGATTAGCAACAAACTACTCACATCATGAAAGGAAAACAGGAAAACAGATTCTTTAAATCATACACTACACAAAACTGACCCAACCTTTCATTCTCTACAGCCAAACGATGGGGAATCTATAGAAAATAGGCTGAGAATTGCTAGCGCACCTTTCACGCTGCATGCCCGTACCATTAAAAGAAAATAGAGAAACAATGTTTTTAAGGGGTAATTCACAGAAACTTAAAATCACATAAAAACCGAATTCCTCAAATACTCAGGGGCTTTCTCATTCCCTGTATCAGAGAGGAGACCACATTCTGTGCACGTAACATTATTTCTTCTCTAATAAACTTTCCTCTCGCCTCTAACTCTGGCAAGTGCTTTAATTTTTTCCTACATGCAGTCAAGGACCCT
>CM053509.1:88418437-88457354 GCA_028627145.1 Eidolon dupreanum
ATTTGCATTTCCTAATAGCTAGCGATAATAAGCATCTGTACATATGTTTGTTGGCCATTTGTATGTCTTCTTGGAAGAAGTTTCTGTTCAGATCCTCTGCCCATTTTTTAATTGGATTGTTTGGGGGTATTTTTGTTAGTGAGTTGAGTTCTTTGTATATTTTGGATATTAGACCCTTATCGGAGGCATTCCCATTCAGATGGTTGCCTCTTTGCCTTGTCGATGGTTTTCTATTGGTGTGCAGAAGCATTTTAGTTTGATATAGTCCCATTCAGTTATTTTCACTTTTATGTCGCAGGACTTTGAGGTCAAATTCATAAAATCCTTTAAGTCCAAGGTCCATGAGTTTAGTTCCTATGTTTTTCTATGCTTTTTATTGTTTCAGTTCTTATAGTCAGGTCCTTAATGCATTTTGAGTTAATTTTGGTGTGTGGTGATAGACAACAGTCTCTAGTTTCATTCTTTTGCAGGTTATTTTCCAGTTTTCCCAACACCATTTATTGAAGAGGCTTTCCTTTCTCCACTGTATGTTTTTGGTTCCTTTGTCGAAAATTATTTCTCTGTATAAACATGGGTTTACTTCTGGACTGTCAATTCTGTTCCACTGGTCTGTGTGTCTGTTTTTCTTCCAATACCATGCCATTTTGATTATTGTTGCTTTGTAGTATAATTTAAAGTCAGGCAGAGTGATACCTCCAGCTTTGTTCTTTTTTCTCAGGATGGCTTTGGCGATTCAGGGTCTTTTGTGTTTCCATACAAATCTGATGATTTTTTTGTTCTATTCCTTTAAAACGTGCCAAATGGACTTTGATGGGATTGCATTAAATCTGAATAATGATTTAGGTAATAAGGTCACTTTAATTATGTTGATTGTTCCAATTCAAAAACATGGAATATCATTCCATTTCTTTGTGTCTTCTTCAATTTCTTTTAATAGGGTCTTACATTTTGCATTATATAGGTCCTTCACATGTTTCATTAGGGTTATTTCTAGGTATTTTGTTGTTGCAATTGCAAAAGGAATTATATTTTCCATTTCTTTTTCTGTCAATTCATTATTAGAGTAGGAGCACTAAGGATTATTTTAATTTATTTATTTAAATTAGTTTCAAGTCTACAGTACATTGGTTAGACATTTATATAGTTCATAAAATGATCCCCCCATTTGGTCCCTCCCTCCCTTGGCCCTCCACCCAGCCACCACATTAATGCCAACAGCACCCCCCACGCCGTGCTTCCCATCCCCACAACTAACTATTAACCACTAATTTGTATTTCTTTAACCCTTCACCGCATTCTCCCAGCCCCCTAACTCTGTCCCCCAACACTAAGGATTTTTTAACATTGATTTTATATCCTGAAACTTTACTGTATTTGCTTATTGTTTCTAGTAGTGTTCTTGTAAACTATTGGGGGTTTTCTATGTAGAAAAACATGTTATCCACAAATAGTGACAGTTTGACTTTTCATTTTCTATTTGGGTGAATTTTATATCTTTCTCTTGCCTGATTGCACTCACTAGGACCTCCAATGTTATATAGAATAACAGGTGATAGTAAACAGTCTTGTCTTAATCCTGATCTTAGAAGAAAGATTTTTAGTTTTTCACTATTAAGTATAATAATGTTGGTTGAGGGTTTGTCTTATATAGCCTTTATTATCTTAAGGTGATTTTCTTTTATACCTATTTTATTAAGTCTTTTGATCTTAAATGGATGCTGTATCTTTTCAAAGGCTTTTTCTGCATCTATTGATATGGTCATATGATTCTTATTCTTTATTTTGTTTATGTGGTGTATCACATTAATTGATTTGCATATGTTAAACCATCACTGTGTCCCTGGGATGAAGCCCATCTGATAATCTTTTTAATATGTTGCTATATTTGGATCACTATTATCGTGTTTAGGATTTTTGCATCTGTGATCATGAGAGATATTGGTCTGTTCTTTTCTTTTTTGTGTTGTCTTTACCAGGTGTGGTATCAGGGTAATATTGGCTTCATAAAATGAGTTGGAAAGTATTGCTTCCTTGTCAATTTTTTGAAAGAGTTTGAAGAGAATAGGTATTAAATCTTCTTTGAATGTTTGGTAGAATTCACTGATGAAGCCATCTGGTCTTGGAATTTTGCTTTTTAGTAAGTTTTTGATGATTGTTTCAATTTCCATACTGCTGTTGGGTCTATTTAGATTTTCCATTTCTTCTTCATTCAGTCTAAGAAGGTTGTATATTTCTAAGAACTTGTCCAATTCTTCTAGGTTATTAAGTTTGGTTTTATATACTTTTCCATAGTATTCTTGTATGATCCTTTGTATTTCTGAGGTACCTATAATAACTTCTCTTTCATCTCTAATTTTGTTTATTTGTGTCCTCTTCCTTTTTTTTATAGTGAGTCTAGCCAGGGGATAGTTGATTTGATTAAATTTCTCAAAGAACCAGCTCTTTATTGAATTTATTTTTTTCTATTGTATTTTTTGTTTTCAATTTCATTTAATTCTGTTCTAATTTTGGTTATTTCTTTCCTTCTGCTCTATTTAGCGTCATTTGTTCTTCTTTTTCTAGTTTTTTTAAAATGAAGCATTAGGCTATTTATTTGGGCTCATTCTTGTTTCTGAAGATAGGCCTGTAATGATGTGAACTTTCCTCTTATTACCATTTTTGCCATATCCAAAAAGTTTGGAATGTTGTACTATCATTATCATTCTTTTATATGTTTCTCTTGATCTCTCTTTTTATTTCTTCTCTATCCCAGTCATTCTTCAGTAGCATGTTGTATAATCTCCATGTATTTGTGGTTCTTCCTGATTTTTTTTTTTTTTTACAGTTGATCTCTAGCTCAAAGCATTATGATCAGAGAATATGGTTGGTATGATTTTGAACTTCTTATATTTGTTGAGGCTATCTCTGTGTTTCAGTATATGGTCAGTCCTTGAAAATGTTTCATGTGCAATAGAGAAGAATGTATAAGCAGATGTTTTTTGATGAAAGACTTTGTAAATGTCAATTATGTCCAGTTGGTCTAATATGTTATTCAAGATTGTTATTTTCTTACTAATTTTCTGTTTGGATGATCTGTCTATATCTGGCAGTGGGGTATTTAGGTCCCCTACTAAGATAGTGTTTTGGTTTGTTTCTCCCTTTAGTTCTCTTAGTAATTGCTTTATATATTTTGGGGCTCCCTGATTGGGAGCATAGATGTTAATAGGTGTTATGTCTTCTTGTTGCTTGATTACCTTCATATTATTAAGTGTCCCTCAGTGTCTTTCTTTATCTTTTTTTACTTTGAAATCTATTCCATCCAATATTAGTACCACAACTCCCACTTTTCTCTGAATGCCATTTGCTAGAAATACCATTTTCCACCCTTTCACTTTGAATCTCTATTTGTCTTTGGAGCTGAGATGTGTCTTTTGGAGGAAGCATATGGTTGGGTTTTGTTTTCAATCTGCAACTCTGTGCCTTTTTATTGGTGAGTTTATGCCATTTATTTTTAGGATGATTATTGAAATATGAGATTTTCCTATAGCCATTTTATCTTTTACTTTCTGGTAGCTTGGTATTTTCATTGTTTCTTTGCCATTGCATTTCCGTCTGTTATTCTGGTTGGGATTTTAGGATTTTCCCCATGGTCCTTTGTCCTTCTTGTTCTGTTATGTACTTCAGTTCTGGATTTTGGTGTCTGGTTACCATGAAGAATATGTAAAGGATGATTTTACACACACACACACACACACACACACACACACGCTAATCCATTTTCTTCTGCAAGTGTTTTATCTCCATTCCTCTTTGTGAATTTGATCTTTGATTCCTTCCCGTTTCTGTTATTGTTGTCTCAAATTATCCCTGTGTATGATGAATGTTCATTTCTATCTTGCAATAACAATTCTCTTCTTATTGTTCAAGCTTATAATACCCTGTTCTTAATACCCTGTTCTCTTTCTTTCTGAGCCGCCCTGTCACCTTGGTTGTTCATGGTGTTTAATGGACTATTTCTCCGACTTGGCAATAATGGAAATGTATTCTGCCTTTTTTTTTTTTCAGAGAGAAGATTTATTATATAAAGTTCTCTCTTTAGCCTGTTGCTAAGAAGATGATTTTCTTTTGACTTTCAGTAGATGGCATCAAAGGCATCTTGGATCCCTACTTTGAGACTTAATAATGCATTTTTTCTTATAAATATTCAATTATGATTGCTCCCTTCAGTCTCAGTTCCTACCACTGTTAGTGACAGTTTTGGTAGCATTTGCTCAAATTCACCTGGGGCTCTGCATTGTCGGTCCTGGAGGATATGCGGGCAGGGGTAGGGTGCACTCTGGGTTGTGGGTAGGGGTTGCTGCTAGTCTCTGTGCCTCAGCCTCCTGCTTTATAATCATGCTAAGAGCCAGCTCTTGCCCCTCCGCAGTTAGTCCCCACTCCACTGTCCGCCCTGATTCTTGGGCTTTACTGTGTGGAGCTCACAGATGCTTCGGGCAGGGCTGTTTAGAAAACCAGCCACTACTTCTCCTCACCCCTGTTGTGGTTCGATGGAATCTAAGACCCATGGAGCCAATCGAGATGAATTGTGAGCCTTTATTAGCCTTTATTAGCCAGCTGGCGACTGACTCTCTACCACGCAGGATTAGAGGAATTCAGTCCCGAGCTCCTAAAAGAGGCAGTTTATAAAGCCTAGAACAAGCAAGCAGATTATAGAAGCAAAAGTTGGCTCACTTGAAAATTTTCCTCCCTTAACACCCCCCCCCTTCAGAGAGCTCCAGCTGTGAGAAGCAGTTACTTTGTTCCTCCCAATGTACCCCACCACCACCAGACGCCCATGGTTATAACCTCTGGAAGCTCTTATGCACAGACCACTCGCGCGGATGTGCTTGTGTGCAGGTTGGGTGTCATTTGTTGATTTTCAGCTTATTTCAAGAGGAGAGATCCGGGGCCATCTCCCACTCCTCCCATCATTATTTCTTGAAATAGGTTTTTAATTCCTTGCTCTCTGTCTTCTTCTGGTACCCTCATGATGTACATGTTACTGCTCTTGATGTTGTCTCAGAGGCCCCTTAAAGTATTCTCATTTTTTGGTATTCTTTTGTCTTATTACTTTTCTGATTGGGTGTCCTTTGTTTCCCCATCCTCTAAATTGCTGATTTGATCCTCCATTTTATCTAATCTGTTGATTCCCTCTAATGTACTCGTTATCTCAAAAATTATATTCTTCATTTCTGACTGGTTCCCTTTTATGTTTTCCATCTTCATTTTTATATTTTTTTCACTTTGTTAATGCTCTCCCTGATTTCATCTACTATTCCTCTAAGTTCATTGAGCATTCTTATAACCAGTGTTTTGAACTCTGCATCTGGTAGATTGCTTGTTGCCATTTTGTTTAGTTCTTTCTCTGGAGCTTTGTTCTATTCTTCCCTGTGGGACATGTTTCTCTGCCTCCCCATTTTGCTGCATCCTTGTATTTGTTTCTAGGTATTAGGTAGGGCTCTTCAGTCTCCTGGTCTTAGTAGAGTGGTGAAAAAGTTAGGTAACTTTCCTAGTCACCTGAGTGAGGTGCTCAAGCTGTGTCCTTTGTGTGAGTTGTGTGTGCCCTCCTGATATAGTTGAGCCTTGGTTGCTGTTTGCATTTCAATGGGAAGAATGAACTCTTGAGCTGATTGATTGTGAAGACCGGCCAGTGAGGGGCTGACCTAATGGAGCAGGATTCACTTTAGCAGGCATCTGGTTGCTGTCCAGTCTACTCTTCTGAGATGCAGCCCTGGATGGTGTGCTGGCTCTGTTCCCATTCGAAGCAGGGCACTGGGTGTGCCGGCTCAAGGGCCTTCTGGGAGGGGCCCAACTTCAGGCCAAGTTCAGCCACAGCCTGTGCACTGCCCAGGGTTAGCTGGCAAGTGTCATCAGGCAATTCACAGATGGCCACCACTCATGCTTTGAGAGGCCACGCTGGGAACCATAGTTGGCTGCTGCTAGTGCCAAGCTTTGGGCTGCTCAGCAAGAGGTACAGGGCACATCGAAGCCAAATGCTGCTTGTCTGGGTTTTATGAAACTTTCAGAGATTTTAATAAAGTCCACAGCATGAGCCAGGACAAGCCATTTGTATGGAAATAAACCACTGGAGGTGGCTTGGGTGGGCCCTCCATTTGGGAGGGGTAGGGCCTCAGGGAATCACCTGGGCAGGGTGACCTGTGTTAGCCAGGTTGAATGAGCTCAGATATAATGGCCATCTGCATCTGCACACCAGGATGAGGGAAAGCTCAACCAAGGAACAATGGCTTCTGCCAGTACTACTGGCCGGGAGAAAGCTACTCCTCCATCCTTCTCACTGAAGCCAGACAACTCAGTCCCTACCCATGTGTCCCTGGTGCTCTTCAAGCAGTTGCCCCAGTTCTGGAGCTCTGAGTAAGTTTATCTGTGGGCCCTTTAAGAGGGACGTTTGCAACTCCTGCAGCCCTATGTCTCACTCAGCCACAATCTTAGCTGATTTTCACAGCCAGAGTTTCTGGGGACTTCTCTTCCTGGCACTGGAACCCTGGGCTGGGGAGCACAATGTTCCTCTTTGCTCCTCCAGGGAAACCTCTGCAGCTGAGATATACCTACCGATTCTCAACCACCCTACCACTGGTGTGGGACCAGCCTGTTTTGCATCTCCGCCCTTTCTACTATTTTAAAAGTGGCCTCTTCTCTATGTCCCCATTTGTAGGACTTCTGTTCAGCCAGACCTCAGGTGATTCACAATGATGGTTATTCTTTAGTTTAGTTGTAATTTTAATGTGGTTGGGAGAGATAAACATAGCCATCTTGACCAGAAATCATAACTTGATTGAAATTACACTAAATATAGAGATCAAGCTGAGAAGAACTGACATTCTGACAATATTAAGTCTTCTTATCCATGGAAGATCTCTCCATTTATTTAGTTTTTCTTTGATTTCATTCATTAGAGTTTATCGTTTGCCAGATACAGAACTTATACTTTTTTAAAAATTAGCTTTATAGCTAAGTATTTTATTTTGAGGGAAGGTGCTAATAAATGTAAATCCCACTTAGTCATTATGTTTATGTATTTTTGTACATTGTTGAATTTAATTTGCTAATATTTTTTGAGGATTTTTGCATCTATGTTCATGGAAGATGTCTTTTAAGATTTTTTTTGTAATGTTTTTGTCTGGTTTAGATATTAAAATAATGCTGGTCTCATAGAAGGAGTTAGGAAGTATTCTCTTTGCTTTTACCCTGCGAAATAAATTGCAAAGAATTGGTATAATTTCTTTCTTAAATATTTGTTGGAATTCACCAGTAAACACATCTAGTCTTTTTTAGTTTTTGATTTGGAAGGTTATTAATTATTGATTCAATTACTTTAATAGATATAGGTTTATTCAGATTGTCTATTTCTGCTCATGTGAGTTTTGGCAGCTTGCATCTTTCAAGAAGTTGGTCCATTTCATTTAGGTTATCAAATTTGTGGACAAAATGTTGTTCATAATATTCCTTTATTATCCTTTTAATGTTCATAGGGTCTTTAATGATGTCCCTTTTTAAATTTCTGATTTTAGCTATTTTTGTCCTCTGTATTTTTTTCTTAGTTAACATGAATAGAGGTTTATCAATTTTATTGATCATTTCAAAGAACAAGCTTTTGGTTTTGTTGATTTTTTCTATTGATATCCTGTTTTCAATTTCATTGATATCTACTCTTATTTTTATTATTTTCTTCTTCTTACTTTGAATTTAATTTTCTCTTCTTTTTTTAGTTTCCAAAGTTAGAAACAGATTTTTTTTTAGCTCTTTCTTCCTTTTTAATATATTCATTCAATGCTATAAATTTCTCTCTAATAATTGCTTTTGCTGCACCCCACAAATTTTGATAAATTCTGTTTTCATTTTCATGTAGTTCAAAATATCTTTAAAAACCTCATGTGATAAAGAAATTTTATGAATAACTTATGTATGCCCATAAGTTCTATAACCTAGATGAAATGGACAAATTCCTTAATAGACACAAGCTGCCAAAATTCATACAAGAAAAAACAGATTATATATATTTGTGGGTCCCAGGCCTTGCTGGTCCCAGGTCTGGCTGTGATTCAGGCTTGTGGCTAAGAATAGGACCCCAGCTTTAGAATGTTACATTTGTGTAGTAGGGTGCCTGTGCCTAAAATATGTAAACATCATTCAGCTTATTGTATCACACATTTGTGCCTGAATACCACTATTGTACTCTGATATGTGTGGAGCCATGTGGTCCCCTGGAAAGCAGAAGGGGAGCACAGAAAAGGGGAGCAGAAGAAGAGCAGAAGTGGAAGCCTGCTCCCCACAATAGACTGCACTTCTCACAATAGAACTGTGCTTCCCACAATAAAGTTGGTGCCTGCCATTTCATTCTTATGTCGGCCTCCTGTGCATTCTTCCAACTGGGTGTCTTACTGTTGAAACCGTCCCTTCTCGATCAGCTCAGCGCTGACAATATTATACCTATTAAAGAAATTGAATCAATAATTAATAGCTTTCTAAACAGCAAAACAACAAGTCTAGAAGGTTTCACTGATGAGTTCTAAGAAACATTTCAGAAAAACATATGTACATACCTGTTTTCTAGTTTCTCTTCCAGAAACTAAAAGCAGGGGAAATGCTTCCTAAATAATTCTATTAGGCCAGAATTACCCTAGTAGCAAAACCATATAATGACATTACAAAAAGGTAAACAGTGTAATAGCTTTCATGAAAAATACCTTAGATAAAAAAAAATACTGAAAAAAAAAAAAAAAGCAAATTGAATCCAACAATGTATAAATAGAATTGTACACCATAACCAAGGGGAATTTATTCCAGATATGTAAGGCTAGTTCGACACTAGGAAATAAATGCATACAATCCATTTCATTAATAGGCTAAAAAAAAATCTCATATGATTATGTCAATAAATTCAGAAAAAAAATTGATAATATGTATCACCCATTTTCGATAAAACACTTAATAAACTAGGAATAGAAAAGAACTTCCTCAACTTGATAAAGAATATCTATGAAACATCTACAGCTAACAGCATACTTAATGGTGAGAAACTTTAGGCTTTCCTGCTAAGATCAGATACAAGGCAAGGATATTTCCTCTCACCAGTCCTTTTCAATATTGTACTGGGAGTCCTAACTAATGTGATAAGACAAGAAAAAAAAGATGCAGACTGGGAAGGAAAAAATAGAATTGTCTCTGTTCATAGATCACATGATTGGCTATGCAGAAATCCAAGAAAATCATCATCAACAACAACAAAAAACTCCTGGAACTATGTCGCAGTTATAGCAATATTGCAAGATGCAAAGTTAATATATAAAAATTAACTGTCTTCCCATATATATGGCAATGAACAAATGGAATTTGAAATTAAAAACACAATATCACTTACATTAGCACTCAAAAAAATGAAATACTATGTAAAAATCTGACAAAAGATGTCAAGATCATTGAGAAAACCTATAAGTGAAGAGTAATTTCATGTGGATGAATAGGAGGACAATATTGATAGATTATCAGTTTTTCACAGCTTGACTTGTAGATTCAATATAGTCCCATCGAAATTTTAATAAGTTTTTTAAAGGATATTGACAATCTGATTCTGAAGTGTATATGGAAAGACAAAATTCCCAGAATAGTTAACATAATAATAAAAAGAAAGAACAAAGTTAGATAATTGACATTACCTAACTTCAAGTCTTAATATAAAGGTACACTAGTCAAGACAGTATGGTATTGGCGAGAAGAAGAAGCAGGAAGAGGAGGAGGAGGAGGAGGAGGAGGAGGAGGAGGAGGAGAAGAAGAAGAAGAAGAAGAAGAAGAAGAAGAAGAAGAAGAAGAAGAAGAAGAAGAAGAAGAAGAGAAAAATAGATCAATGAAAGAGAATAGAAAACCTGGCTTCCTTTCCTTCCGTCCTAGCAAGTGAGGAGCTTGGAAGTCATCATTTTGATCCTAAGGACAAAGAAAAGATCAAAAACTCCTCTTATATTCAGCTGAGAATTGAGGTCATAGGTTAAATTGCTGCCCTAAGAATTGGAGAGACAGACAGGTGGATACAGACAGTCAACACTTATCAGAGTAGATGCTTAATAGTGGAAACCTCAGCAAAAACCACTACCAGGACAGAAAAACTAAACTGTAATTAATAAATTGCCAGAGGATCACTATGAAAAAGTTTGAGAGTAAAAAACACCAAGGGAGCCCTCCCTCACTTTTTCAAGTTTTACCTCCAGAAGCTTGGCTATGTTCTCACAATGAAGATCTAAGTAAATTCCTCTTATCCTTTTGGCAATGCAAGGGGAAGAGTAACTTTTTTGAAATATACCCAGAACATTATTTTTTTCTTAAAAAGTTCTGTTTTCAAGAGAAAATATTTTACGAAAGGTTAACTGACCTGGGGGAAGAGAGGTACCCAAATTTTGCCTGTTCTAGCCTTCCACATGGTGAAACATCGAACTCCATTCCTTCTAACCTGTCACATGGGAGAAGGGAAATACCCAAATCTGGTTCCATCAAGCCTTCCTGACCCATCTAAGGAAAGAAAAATATGAGGAACACTTGTGAAGGTCACAGCCCAGGAGCACAAGCTCACTAAAAGTCTGATACCTAATCAAAAGAATATAGAATACTTATCCCCTTACATATTTTACTGTCACATCAATTGGGCTTCTGCGCAACAGAGAATACAAAACCAAGGACACTAGAAGAAATTTTAGCCTATAGCTACAGCAAATTCTAAGCATAACCTAATTCCTACCCAGATAAACATAAATCCTTACACTAAAGGCCTAGTCAGCTACTATTACCCAATATATCTTGTCTAGTTTTCAAAAAAACAAAAAAAAAAAACAAAAACAAAAAAACACAAGGCATACAAACAAAACAAAACAAAGGACAACAAAAAACACAGTTTAAAAGATAAAGCAAGTATCAAAACAGACTCAGATATGGCAGAGAGGTTGAAATTGTCAGACCAGGAACTTAAACCAACTATGCTAAGGGATATAATGGAAAAAATGGGAAACATGCAAGAATAGATGGGTGATGTAAACAGAGATAGAAACTCTAAGAAAGATTCACAAGAAAATGCTAGAAATAAAAAAGCCACTATAACAGTATTTTTTATTTATGAATTCAGCTGAAGAAAGAATCCGTGAGGTTGGAGATATGTCAATAGAAACTTTTCAAAATGAAAGTCAAAGGTAAAAAAGAATGAAAAAATAAAATAGAATATCTTAGAATTGAGGGACAATTACAAATGACGTAATATATGAATAATTGCAATACAAAAGGAGAAAAAGGGGAGAAGGAGCTGGAGAAACAGTATTCAGTAAAATTATCTTCCAAAAGAAAAGGAGAAATAAAGACCTCAGACAAATAAGAATTGAGGAAATTTGTCACCAGAAGACCTAACTTGCAAAAAAATGTTTTTTTAAATTTTTCAAAAAAGGTAATTATATAGGTCAGAAGCTCAGATGTCCTAAAAAAAGAACATTAATGAAGCAATAAATGAAAGTAAAATAAAATCTTTCATTTTTCTTATTTTTTAAGAGTTTTTAATTCTATTTTTTAAATTAAATTTATTAGGGTGGCATTGGTTAATAAAATTATATAGATTTCAAGCATACAGTTCAATAGTACATCAAATATACATTACACTGTGTGTTCACCACCCAAAGTGAAATTTCCATTTGTCACCATATATTTGACCCCCTTTACCCTATCTACCTCGCCACTCCCCCCATTCCCGTGGGTTACCACTAAACTGTTGTTCGTGTCCATGGAAAAACTTATGGTTGGTTCCATGTCTTGGCCACTGTAAATAATGCTGCTATGAACATCAGGGTGCATATATCTTTATGGATAAATGTTTTCAAATTTTTTTAGTAGATATCCAAAAGAGGAATTGCTCGATCATATGGTAATTCTATTCTTAATTTTTCAAAGAACCTCCATAATTTTTTCCATAGTGTCTGTACCAATTTATATTCCCACTATCAGTGTATGAGGTTTCCTTTTTCCCCACAACCTCTCTGGCACTTTTCCTGTTGATAATCATTCTAACTGGTGTGAGGTGATAGCTCACTGTGGTTTCGATTTGCATTTCCCTAAAAAGTAGTGAAGTTGAGCATCTTTTCATATGCCATTTGTATGTCTTGGGAGAAGTGTCTGTTCAGGTCCTCTGCCTATTTTTTAATTAGGTTGTTTCTGTTGCTGAGTTATGTGAGTTCTCCAGAAAACATTTGTTCCAAATGATAACAGCAATAAAGTATTTAGTGATCATATCCTATGGATAAGTGAAATAAATGACAGCAATGTTATAAGAAACAGAGGAAAGAATTGAAATACTCTCTTATAAGGTACTTGCACTACCCATGAAGTAGTATTGTGTTCTTTGAAATAAGACTTGGATTAGTCATTAATGTGTTTTTCAAGCTCAAAGCAATCACTAAAAATGTCTTAAAAGATCACTATAATTGATACACTAAGAGAGGAGATAAAATGGAATCATAAAAATAGCTCAATTAAACCAGAGAAGGCAGAAAATAGTAGAAGACCAAAAACAAAAAGATAAAAAAGAGAAAGTAAATATGGTAGATATTAATCCAACTATATCAATAATAACTTTAAACATCAATGGTCTAAATACACCAATTAAAAGCCAGATACTATCAAAGTGGATAAAAAAACAAGGCATAACTCAACTATATGTTGTCTACAAGAAATCCACTTTAGATATAAAGACACAGAGTAAATGATGGGGAAGGATATACCGCTAATCAAGAGAAAGCTGGAAAAATTATTTTAATTTGAGACAAAACAGATTTCAGAGCAAGAAAAATTATCAAGGATAAAGGGGAGGCATTATGTAATGATAAAGGGGTCAACTCCCAGAAAACATAACTTATAATACCAATAGATGTAGACAAAATTACTCCCAAGAAAAGGCAGCTCTCTTCTGCCAAAAGGCAGGGAAGAGGGCATCCCAGCAGGACAGAAACATTTTGACCATACCTACCTGTCTTTGTCTACTTGGATATATATACCACAGACTGGGTAGGTTAAAAAAAAAAAAAACAACACAGAAATTTATTGCTCGTGATTTTGGAGGCCGAAGAGTCCAATATCAAGGTACCAGCATGGTTGTCTTCTGGGAAGGGTCCCCTTCCTGGTTTATAGCCAGAACTTCCTCTGCTGTATTCTAACATAGTGGAAAGGGGTTCAGATCTCTCTGGAGCTTCTTTTATAAGGCACTAATCCTATTCATGAGGGTTCCACCATCATGACCTAAGGCTCTTCCCAAAGGCTCACCTCCTAATATTATCATCTCTGGGAGTTAGAATTTCAAAATATAAATTTTAGGAGGTCACAAACATTCAGACCATAGCTCTACCCACCTCTAGGTAAAAAATCTCTGCCCCTTCTTTTCACCAGGTGCGGAGGCTCAGAGAATATGGGTAGACCCCTGATTTTCATCCTTTCCCTGTAATAAAAAGGAAGCTTTCGTTCCCTTCCTTATCAAGAGCTGTGGCTGCAGAAACACATATCATATAAGCACCACTCTTATAGCCACTTTGCCTTTATTATGAGGTATTTCAATTTAAAACTGTGCCATCTGAATACCAAACACCTACTTCATTTATGTTTCCTTGCTATAATATTAACTCTTCAGTATACCTTTCTAAATAGCCATGTTACACCAAGAACATTTTTAAATTACAATGGCCACTTTTGCAAAACTTTAATACGAACAAATTGTTCATCTGAGAGACACCTTAAAACAAGAATAAAAAAATATTTCTACTGTTCTGTTTCATATGAAAAGGCTTCGAATGCAACTTGGACTCAAAAATTGCCTCCCTAAAGCATGATATAATTAAAATAGGAGAAACTGTCTCCCTAGGTGTTTTGAGAGACGCCTGCAGTCCTGGCAAGATGCCTGGTGCTTGGAGCAACAAGGTCATCAGAAGTAGGTGTGGACTTGCTCAAGGACACACTGCAGGGAGGGCGCACACGCCCAACCTATTCTGGGACTTCTTGCTCTAGGGACAAGGATAAGAAAAAGATAAGAAAAAGCTGATAACACTGGTGGTGGCCCTGAGGCTGAATTTGGGAATCGCTGTAGTTTGTAATTACTAACCTGATAATAACTAATAATAATAACAAAGTCAGCTTCGTGAGAGGGGATAATAAAAAGGCACTGAAACAAAGGTGGGGGATGCTAGCACTGCCATTCATCTCCTCTCCCTTATCCACGTTAGTTAATACATTTGCAGACTCCTACTCTTCTTCCTAACAGTTTCCAAGACACTTGGCAATACCTTTAAACAATATTTAAAATTAGCTTTGGATGTTGATATTTCTAATGCTCTTTTGACTTTTTTGATGACCTACTGCCAGAAATTGCAAATATTGTACATAAACAAAAGATTGACTAGAAAAATTACCCTACTGCATGAACTTCAACATTTTGCTAAACATTTTAGAAACTTGAAATACCCAAAACAAAAAAAAACATGGGGAAAATGTTTGTTCTCTTTGTCTACAAGAGATATCATTTTGTTTAATGTGGGAGGCACCCCTACTTTTTTCCCCTATTTTGGGGATTAAAATAGTTGCTTTTAAAAATCTGAGGTAAAATATACATAACAAAATTTAACATATTAACCATTTTAAGTGTACAGTTTAGTGGCATTAAGTAGACTCACATTATTGTGAAACCATCACCATGATTCATGACCAGAATTTTTTCATCTTCTCAAATGAAACTGGACACATTAAACAATGATTTCCCATTTCTTCCTACCCCTAATTCTAGATACCACCATCCTACTTTCTGTCTCTATAAATTTGACTTCTCTAAGCACATAATATAAGTGGACTTTTGCAATATATGTTCTTTTGTGTCTGGCTTATTTCACTTAACATAACATCTTCAAGTTTCGCCGATGTTGCAGTACGTGTCAGAGCTTTCTTTCTTTAGGTTTAATAATATTCCATTGTGTGTATATACCACATTTTGTCTATCTATTCATACGGATGGGCATTTGGGTTGTTTCCACTTTGGCTATCAAGGAAAATGCTGCTATGAAGATTGGTGTACAAGTATTGTTTGAGTCTCTGCTTTAAGTTCCTTAGGGTATATATCCAGAAGTGGAATTGCTGTGTTATATGGTAATTCTATGTTTCACTTTTTGAGGAGCTGACAAACTATTTTCCACAGAGGTACACCATTTTATATTCCCACCAGCATTATATTAGTGTTCCAATTTCTCCACACCCTCACCAACACTTGTTAATTTTTTTAATAGACATTATAATGGTTGTTACATGGTATTTCATGGTTTTGCTTTGCATTTCCCTAATGATTGGTGATGTCGAGCATCTTTCCACATGGGGCCATTTGTATATGTTTTTTGGAGAAATATCTCTTCAAATCTTTTGCCCATTTTTAAGTCAGGTTATTTGTTTTTTGTTATTATTGAGTTGTAGGACTTCTTTATATATTCTGGATATTAACCTTATGTCAGATATAAGATTTCCAAACAGTTTCTCCCATTCTGTGGTTTGCTATTTACTCCGTTAATAGTTCCTTTTATGTACAAAATCTTTTTCATTGTAATGAAGTCCCATTTATATTTTTTTTCCTGTGCTTTTGTTTCATAAATAAGAAATTATTGCCAAATTCAATGTCATTAAGAAGTTCACAGTTTTAAGTCTTGCTCCAGACCTTAGAGGAAAAACTTATAGTCTTTCACCATTTTATAAGATGTAACTGTGAGGTTTTCATATATAGACTTTATTATAGATGGAATAGTCTGTATGTGTCTGTTAGGTCCAGTTAGTTGATAGTGTTGTTCAAATCCTTCATTTCCTTATTGATATTCTGTCTGCTTTTTCTATCCATTATTGTAAGTGTAATATTGAAGTTTTCAACTATTATCGTAGGACTGTATTTCTCTCTTTAATTCTGTCAATGTTTGATTCATAACTAGGCCTCAATGGTCTGACACTCATAGCCAGATCATTTTCTTCTCCTGTTAGAGATAAACAATCCCACAGAATACTAACTTCAGGGAACATTACTCTGAGACCATGATAAATTGAAACAAAAATAAAGAAACTTTATAATGTCTAAGCACAGACAAAAATAAGATTGCTGTGCCACACACAAAATAATCATCAAATTGCCTTTCTTTCTAACAGCATTCAATCTAAAGTAAATCCTCTACTCCCTGAGACTCTACCCCAGATCATCCAATCAAAGTCTAAATCCTTTAAAGCTTCTATCTAATTCCTCTTACTACTCACTTTATGGTTCCCCATGATGTTGCTCTTCCTTATTGCAACATAATTGTTTAACCACAGATGTGTTCTTGGTGGTCTTTAACTGAAAAGGTTCCTGTTGTAAAGGTCCCTGGGCACTAAGTCAGGCCCAATCTCAGGACCCTGAACATGATAGGGAGGCCATGCCTTTGTATGCATAAACCTGGAAGAAAATAGATTAGAAAATGATCAAGAGTAGCCTCACATTTAATAAGCATTAAAACTTGCTATTTTGCAAGGGTTCAGTGTCCATCAAAGGAGTGGTTGGCCTGAGATTTGGGGGAGTCACGGAGAGGGGCCTGGAATAACAGGAGCTGGATAGTGGAACTCCTAGGAGGCCATAAACCATCACCTGCCTCTTGGGAATTCAAGAGTCTGACCTCCCACCAGATGCCAAGCTCTTTGCCTTTAGTCCTTACTTGTGCAGTTTCCCTTTTTGCTTCAGCTTTCTGGAGGCTATATTTTTCATGTAAAGCTATATTTCTGGTATAAACATATCTCAGTTATTGTTTTTGTTCCCTATTGTTACTGAAAAATATTCTGACACTTGTTAAAACAGGAAGGTAGACTTTATTCAATAGGTGCAAAGGGATTTTTGCAGTAGGGGTGAAAGATTGGGCTAATCTCTGACTACAATAATGGCAAGAGAGGGATAATAGCCAAGGAGCAGGGTGAGGGTAAGTGGATGAAAAATTACTGAGGGAACACCAAGCCTAGAGGAATTATATCTAAATGGCCTCAACAAGATTCTTGCTGAAAGCAGGCCAGAGTGATAAAAATGGAGGCCCAGGATAAGTAATTTGTTAAGATATCAAAGGGCAGGGAATTTTCACTAAACTGCCTCAGTAATAGTCTTGCTAAAACTGGATTAAGCAGTCCAAAGACAGAGCCTCAGGTTAGGTCCTAGTGGGAGCTTGACTCAGTTTTGGTCAAGGAGCATCTTTGTCACCATCTTGATGTTAGGTCAGACGGGGAGGGATCAGCCAGATGCCTGCCTGGAGGCTTCCCAGCTTGATATCGGAATCTTGACCTTCCAGCCAGACTTCGAATGCCCAAAGGACCCACCCTAAAGCTCCGGGCGCCACCACCTTAATCCGGATGCTCAACTAACATTCGATTAACATTCCCACCCTATACCACCTACCCCCACATAACCCCATAAAAACTGCGCCCTCCCATCCAAGGGCGCAACTTCTCTGGCCCCTCTCCTCTCTGGACCAGAGAACCTCGCCCCGGAGCCCTCTCCCAATAAAGACTTACATTTAAAACTTCTCTCGGCGTGTCACGCGTTTACCTTACATTTGGTGCCAAAATCCGAGAGGAGATTGTGTATCTCGGCCTCCTGGCCTTGAGGGTCCTCTCCTTCCTCTTCTTCCAGGACCTTTGCTGCCCACCTCCTACTGTCGGATAGAGTAAGTTCCCTTTTGGTCTCCCCACCCTCTCCGGGCCTGGCCTTCCAGGACCCCTGTCTGCAATTGCGGCCGCGTCAGGGGCACCTCTCCATCATATATGACATCTGGCGTCATATTTGATTTCTGACCTGGTAAAGTTACGAGAGACGTCTCTAACTTTCCACAGTCCTTTCTGCCGTTGGGTTAAATCAGAGTCTCGGGGACACCTGATCTCTGGTTTCACCTGTCCGGGTGGCAGAGACCATTGGAGCTTCTAATTCGGAACCAGACCCCAAAACTCCACTTGGGTGTCTCTTAACAAATTTTAGCCGTCTAGGCCTCGATCAGGATCTGAGATGTAAAAGACTGGTCTTTTACTCTACCATCGCCTGGCCTAGATATCCATTAGACAATCAATCTAAGTGGCCTGCTGAAGGCACTTTTTACTTCCAAACTCTGACAGATCTAGACACTTACTGTCATAGAATGAGAAAGTAGGCTGAAATTCCATATGTGCAAGCCTTTATTGGGAGCTATGCTACCGTCCCTCCCTCTGCTCTCCCTACTCTAGTCCCTCATCTCCTCTGCCGCCCGTCTTGCCGGACTCCACCACTCACCCGATATACCCTTCTCTTCCTCCTCCACCTCTACCTGCTCCATCCCCTATCTCAGCCTCATTCTGCCCCTGCCCCCGACTCTGATCTCCTCTGCCCTCTTTGAGAGGAGAGGTCATAAAGAAGGCTGAGAATGGCCCTCAAATCCCTATACGGGAATTGGTGAAAATGGCCTTTAAAGTTTTCAATGCCCGAGAGGAGACGTCTGAAACTCGCTGCCAGGCTCATCTCCACTAGCACGCAGGCGGGCCACTGGATATCTGATTGCCCAACGACCGGATCATCGTCGGCGCCTCCACGCGGGAGATCATCCAGTCTGGCAACACCATCACTGGAGCTTCTCGGGTTAGCGGATGATTGACGAGGCCCAGACTCGGGGACCCCACTCACTCTCGCTGAGCCCAAGGTAATGCTCCAGGTAGCGGCTAAGTCCATCTCCTTCCTGGTGGACACAGGGGCTTCCTTCTCTGTTTTGCCATCTCACTCAGGTCCTATAGTTCCCTCACCTATTTCGGTTATGGAGATTGACGGCACAGCCTCATGCCCACCTAAAACCCTTCCTCTCATGTTCTCTGGATGGCTTCCCCTTCTCACTCTCCTTCTTAGTTATCTCCTCATGCCCAGCTCCCCTCTTAGATAGAGATCTCCTACACAAGTTAGGGGCCTCTATATATAAGGCCACAAATACAGGTCTCTCCACCCTTGCTACCTCTCCTAGCGCCAGATTCTACTCCTCTCCCTACCCTTTCTGACCCTGTCAATCCCTCCTTCTGGGACACAGCTACCCCTGTTACTGCTACTCATCACACTCCTATCCGTATTTGCCTCAAAGACCCTTCTCGCTATCCAGCTCACCCACAATTTCCTATTTCTGAGACCCATCGTTAGAGGCCTTAGACCTATTATTACCAGACTTCTTGGTCAGGGGATCCTCATCCCTACTAGTTCACCCTGTAATACTCCAATCCTACCTGTCCATAAGCCCTCTGGAGCCTACCAGCTGGTCCAAGACCTCCGCCTCATTGATGAGCGGTTGTCCCACTCCACCCAGTAGTCCCCAATCCATATACTCTCCTTTCCCATATCCCCTCTTCCACGACTCACTTCACAGTATTAGATCTAAAGGATACATTCTTCATCATCCCTCTCCACCCTGACTCATACTTCCTCTTTGCCTTTACGTGGGAAGACCCAGACACCCGTGCCTCCAGACAGTTTACCTGGACAGTCCTCCCTCAGGGGTTTAGGGGTAGCCTACATCTGTTTGGCCAGGCTTTAGCCACTGACTTGACTTCCTGTCCCTTGCAACCGAGCACTCTCCTACAATATGTAGACGACCTGCTCCTTTGTAGCCCTTCATTTAAACAGTCCCAACAGGGTACAGCAATCCTCCTAAACTTCCTAGGGTCTAAGGGATATCGGGTTTCACCTTCTAAGGCTCAGCTCTGTACCTTCTCTGTCACCCACCTCGGAGTAGCCTTAATTCCTACCACCAAATCTCTTACAACTGACAGGATCCAGTTCCTAAGAGACTTCCAATCCCCCCAAGATGCTGAACAGATTCTCTACTTGGGCCTCAGTAGGGTTTTTCCAACATTGGGTCCCTAACTTTGCCCTATTAGCTAAGCCGCTATATCAGGCGGCCAAAGAAACCCCTACAGGCCCTCTTACTGCTCCTCTTGTTAAACAGTATTTTTCTAAGCTCCGAGACAACCTGGCCTCGGCACCCTCTCTCATCCTAACTAACCCTGCTTGACCCTTTCACTTATTCACTGATGAACGTTCAGGCATAGCCACCGGCCTACTGGCTTGACCAGTAGGCCGCATATATCAAGCAGTAGCTTATCTCTCTAAACAGCTAGATCTACCATAAAGGGATGGCAACCATGCCTCCGAGCCCTAGCAGCAGCTGCTGAACTCACTAAAGAGGCCATTAAAATCACCTCTATAGCTCAGGTAGCCTTACAAAATCGCAGAGCCCTAGACCTTCTGACAGCAGATAAAGGGGGTACCTGTCTCTTGGAGAAGAATGTTGCTACTATATCAATGAATCAGGCTTAGTTGAAACTAATGTAAATACCCTTTCTAAGCTCAGTGAAGACCTCCTCCAGTCCCACTGAGAGGACGAGGCACTCTTTTGGTGGAGATGCAATCTCATTACTTTAATTGCACCAGTTCTAGGGCCTATCCTTCTCTGTATACTACTACTAATAGCCCCATGTGTACTCCGATTCATTCAGGAACGCATCTGCGAAGTCTCTCGGATCACGGTCAACCAGCTACTATTATGTCCATATGCTTGCTTCCCCACTGAAGTCCCGGCCTCCGACCCCCAACCTCTTCGCCCCTCGTCAGCAGGAAGTAGCCAGATTTGACTCGGCGCCCCTGTATACCAAAGAGGTCTGGATGTTAGGTCGGCGGGGGGAGGGCCAGCCAGATGCCTGCCTGGAGGCTTCCCAGCTTGATATCAGAATCTTAACCTTCCAGCCAAACATCGAAGTCTGGAATGCCCAAAGGGCCCACCCTAAAGCCCCAGGCGCCGCCGCCACCACCACCACTCTAATCCCAATGCTCAACTAATATTTAATTAACATTCCCCACTCTACCCCCTACCCCCACATAACCCCATAAAAACTACGCCCTCCCGCTCCAGTGCGACATCTCTGGCCCTTCTCTCTGGACCAGAGAACCTCGCCCGAGAGCCCTCTCCCAATAAAAGCTTGCTTTTAAAACTTCTCTCCGTGAGTCACGCGTTTACCTTACACATCCTAATCCTCTGGGGGCATCTACGTAGCTAGATACATAGCCATGGGATACCACTGGGAGGTGGGGGCCACATGTTCTCCACCCAGGTCTCTGCCACCCGGGACTGTTCGGAGTGTTGGGCATCGTACACACCTCATCCTGCTAGCTATGCCACATGTTAACACTGAGCTGATCGAGAGCGGAAGGTTTTGGTGGTGAGATACCCAGTTGGAACAACACATGCACAATGCGCCCACATGCGAATGAAATGGCAGGCACCAACTTTATTGTGGGGAGCGCACTTCTATTGCATGGAGCACAGTTCTATTGTGGGAAATGCAGTTCTGCTCTGTTAGGGGAACGCATGGGTTCCACATACATCAAAGTACAATAGTGGCATTCAGCCACACGTGTGATACAATAAGCTGAATCGTGCTTACATGAGCTGGGCTAGGCACCCTACTACACTAATGTCACATTCTAAATCCAGGGTCCTATTCCTAGCTGTGAGCCTGGATCACAGCCAGACCTGAGACCAGCCAGGCCTGGAACCCACAACAGGCCACATGCTTGTTATGGTAAGACACCCCCGCCCACACCAGTTACCCCAGCCACTCTGGTGTCTTTCGGCAGGGGAGGAAAGTCTCAAGGCAATGAAGACAGAGGTTGTTTTGGCTGGGTGCTTGTAGTGGCAGGATCCCCCCGCCCCCCATCTCCCACTGACTACCCCCAGTAACACCAGGACTCTAGATAGAGACTTCCCCTTGCTACTTCCCTTGTCCTTGGCACTGGTTTGCCTGGTTTTGGAGGGACTCTTGTTTAATTTGTGGGAGGAATGAACCTACCTGTACTCTTTTCTTTTGCTAGATTGGGGTCAGATAATTTGGGTTCTAGATCACTTTCTTCCGTTGGGTGGTGAGAGTTATGATATCCTTTCGCTGTGTTGTTTTTTCGGTCATGGAGTTCCAAATGATTTCCCTTTTTTTCATACCACTTCAGAGTTCTCTGGTTGGCTCTCCATGGGTTGTAGTTGTTCTTAACCAGAGATGCAAGTAGAATCAGGTCTATTTGATCTCATATGGGCCTGAAGTCTATGTTTACCTTTTTAAGAAACTGGTAGACTGTTTCCCAAATTAATGGTCCCATTTTACGTTCTCAACAGCAGTCTATGAGAGGTCTAGTTGCTCTCACATCCTTTCCAATGCACAATATGGTCAGAATTTTAACTTTTAGCCATTTTAGTGGGTGTATAATAATTCTCATTGTGGTTTTAATTTCAATTTCCCTAATGAGTAATGATGCCAAGCATCACTCATGTGCTTATCTGCTATCTATATACCTTCTTTGGTGCAATGCCTGTTCAAATCTTTGCCAAATTAAAAAAAATCTAAGTTGTTTATGTTATTAACAAGAGTTCCTTTATATTCTAGACACAAGTCCTTTGCCAGATATTTTGCAAACGATTTCTTTCAGTCTGTGGATTGCCTTTTTATTATCTATACAATGTCTTTTGAAGAAAAAAAGTATAATTTTCAAGGACGATTTATATTTTTTATGGTTTGTGCTTTTTGTGACCTTTTAAAGAAATCTTTGCCTACCCCAGTATTAGTCTTCTATTGCTGCTGAAACAAATTATCACAAACTTAGCACTTAAAACAACACAAATTTATTATTTCACAATAAGTCAGTAGGGCAGAAAGTCTGGTGGACATGGATGATTCCTTTGCTTTGAGTCGCACAAAGCCAAAATCAAGGCATAGACTCTCTTGGCTCTTATCATAGCCTTCTGGGAAGAATCTCTCTCCAAGGTCAGTTAGGTTATTGGCAGATTCTATTCCCTTTTTGCTGTAGGACTGAGGTCCCTGTTTCCTTGCTGGCTATCTGGGACCAACCTTAGCTCTTAGAGGCCTCTCTCCAGTTTTTGCACATGGGCACCTACATCATAGAGCCAGCAATGGAATAACAAATTTTCATGCTTGGAATCTATTATCCCCCTTCTGCCATTTGCCTCCAGCCAGAGAAAAGTTCTCTGCTTTTTAAAGGCTCCTGTGATTATACTGGGTCCACCTAGATAAACTAGAATCTCTACAGTCTTTCTTTTTTAAAATCTCTACAATCTTTAAGCCTATAATCTTAATCATACCTGCAGAGTCTCTTTAGCACCTAATATATTTACAGGTTCCAGACATTAGGTTATGAACATCTTTGGAGGGGCTAGTCTACCTACCATACAAGGTCACTAAGATTTTCTGGAGCGTTCTAAGTTTTATGATTTTAGCTCTTATATTTAATTCTGTTACACACACACACACACACATATTGTGGTAAAACATCCCTATCTTGTTATATTTTATATTTGTGATATTTGTTTTTATTTTGATGTAGAGTTTTTGTAAGTGGAAAGGTATATAGGTTAAGGTTCTCTATGTATTTATGACAATCTACTTTTCCCATGCACAATTTTAAGGAAAAGATTATCCTTTTCCTATGACTTTGGCATCATTTAAAAGAATCAATTGAAAATATATATGTGGATCTATTTCTGGATTCTTTGCTTTGCCTAATGATTTATCTTTATGCCAGTTTCATAGTCTTAATTATTGTAGTTTTATAAGTCTTGTAATCAGGTTAAGTCCTCTAACTTTGTACTTCTCTTTATAAGTTCATTTGGCTCTTAAACCCTTTGCATTTCCATATAAAATTAAAATTAGCTAGTTAATGTCTATGAAAAAAATTCTGCTAGGATTTTGGCTGGTATTATTACATTGAGTTTATAGATCAATTAGGGAGCATTGTCAGCTCAACAATATTGAACCCTGTTAACAACTGACTTGTTCCTTTAAAATTCTTATGCTGAAGTCCTAGCCCCCATGTGACTACATTTGGGGATAGAGCATTTATAAATGTAATCTTAAGGGTGGGTCCCTAATCCAATAGAACTAGTAGCCTGACAAAAAAAGGAAGAGACACCAGGAGCACACACGCACAAAGAGGCCATGTCAGGACACAGTGAAAAAGTGGCTATCTGATACTGCCAAGGAGGCCTTAGGAAAAACAAAACTTGCAGATATATTGATCTTGGATTTATAGCATCTAGAACTGTGAGAAAGTAATTGTTTAAGCCACCCTGTCTGTGGTATTTTGTTATAGCAGTTCTGTCTAACATGATACATCTCTTTCACTTATATAGGTTTTCTTTATTATCTCTAAGCAGTATTTTGTAACTTTCAGGTAACAGGTTTTGTACATCTTTGGTCAAATTTATCCAAGTATTTCATGTTTTTGATGCTATTACAAATAGATTTTAAATTTTATTTTCTTGCGCTTATTAAAATTAAACTTTTACATTGTAAGTTTCAGATTTATAGAAAAGATTCAAAAATAGTACAGAGCTCTAAACCCACACCCAGTTTACCCTACTGCTAATGTGTTACATTATTATGAGACATTTTACCACCTTGGAGATATTGTGGGTTCAGTTCTAGACCACCGCAATAAAGCAAATATAGCAGTAAAGCAAGTCACACAAATTTTTTGGTTTCCCAATGTAAAGAAGTTATGTTTATACTATACTGTCAATTAAGTGCATGCTAGCATTACATCTAAAAAACATAAACAGTGTACATATTTTAATTAAAATTACTATTTGTAAAAATGCTAACCATCATCTGAGCCTTCAGTGAGTTGTAATCTTTTTTGCTGGTGGAAGATCTTGCCTTCAATTTGTAAAAACTGCAGTATCTACAAAGCACCACAAAGCAACACACGATAATATGAGGTATGCTTATATTGTTAACTAAAGTCCATATTTTATTCAGATATCATGAGTGTTTCTCTGAAGACCTTTTTCTGTTCCTGGATAACTTTCAGGATGCCACATATTTAGTACAGTTTTTTAGACAGTCCTTTTGATGAACTGGACAGTTTTGAGGAGTCATATATTTAGTAGAATATCTCTGAATTTGGGTTTGTCTGATGTTTTCCTCATGGCTACACTGGGGTTATAGCTTCTTGGAAGAACCAGAGATGAAGTAGCATTCTTATCATGTTGTTCTCAGAATCTGCTAACATGGCTGATGCTATCTTTTATCACCTGCCCAAGGTAGTGTTTGCTAGTTCTCTAAGCTGTGAAGTTACTTTTTGATCCCCTTCCACACGCTACTTTTTGGAAGGAAGTCACTAAGTACAGCCCATTTTCAAAGTGTGGAGAATTAAACTGCCTTGAAGGGGACTGTCTACATAAATTATTTAGAATTCTCTACAGATTTGTCTCTTCTCTCTCATTTGCTAATTTATTCAATCATTTATATCAGTATGGACTCACGGAAATTTATTATATACAGTAGCCCCCCTTATTGATGGGGGATATATTCCAAGACCTCCAGCAGATACCTGAAACTGTGGATAGTACCAAACCTTATATATAGTTTTTCCCTATAAATGCATATCTATGATAAAGTTTAATTTATAAATTAGACACTGTGAGAGATTAACAAAGTAGAACAATTATAACTATATTGTAATTAAAATTATGTAAACGTGGTCACTTGTTTTGAAATCCTTGCTGAAATCTTCTTACAGGCTCAGCGCATTTTGGCACAATATGTTGCCATCAACTGGAATACATTTTGTGTCTCCCACCCACAAATTTAATATCTTTTACATGTTAACTAGCACTTATCACACATCATGGTTTTAACTTTTGCAGTTTGAGACGAGTCAGCAAAATTAGCACAATTTTTGTCCCTTCTTCATAATTTCACAGGTAGATTTGTTCCTATCATAGATCCTAGCAACCTCAGCATACAATTTTTCTTTCTTTATTGTCAAGAACTTTCACCTTTTCACTTAAAGGAAGCACTTTACAGCTTCTCTTTGGCATATACAAATCACCAGCATCACTACTCTTGTGCTTTGGCTCCTAATTATTAGGTAAAATAAGGGCTACTTGAACACAAGCATTGCAATATTGTGACAGTTTGATACAACTGAGACAGCTACTAAGTGATTAATGGGCAGGGAGCATCTACAGCATGGATATACTGGATGAAGGGAGGATTCACATCCCAGGTGGGACAGGGGAACAGCTTGGGATTTCATCATGCTACTCAATTTAAAACTTATGAATTATTTATTTCTGGTATTTCCCATTTAATATTTTTGGACCGCAGTTGACTATAACTGAAAATACAGAAAGGGACACCACAGATAAGGAGTTAAGAGTCAGGGGCACTACCACACTTTGAATTTTAATCCAATACTAATTTTTTTGTTCATATTATTCCAGCTTTGGCTACTGGGAGATCTTTCAGGTCAGTTTCTGTCTCTGACCAAAAACAACAAACAACAAACAACAAACAAACAAACAAAAAACAAAAAAACCCTAAAATTTGTGGTAAAAAATACATAAAATTTTCCAACCTAACCACTTTTATGGAGAGTTTAATAGTATTAACTATATTTATTGTGCAAAAAGACTTCTAGAACATTTTCCTCTTGCAAAACTAAAACTATTCCATGTTAATATTCCTCATTTTCTCCCTCCTTGCAACCACCATTGTATTTTCTGTTTCAGTGAGTCTGACTACTCTAGATACTTCATATATATGGAATCATACAGCATTTCTCTTTTTGGGACTGGTGTATTTCACTTAGCATAGTGTCCTCAAGGTTTATCCTTCTTTTTAAAGACTGAATAATATTAAATTGTATGTGTATACATTTTCTTTATCCATGAACATTTGGGTTGCTCCACCTCTTGGCTGTTGTGAATAACGCTATAATGCACTTGTGTGTGCAAATATCTGTTCAAAACTCTGCTTTCCATTCTTTGGGGTATATACCCAGAAGTGGGGTTGCTGGATCATATGGTAATTCTATTTTTAATTTTTTTAGGAATGTTCATCCTGTTTTCCACAGTGACTGTAGCATTTTACATTCCTACCAGCAGTGCACAAGGGTTCCAATTTCTCTGCATCCTTGTCAACACTTGTTATTTTGTTTTGTTTCTTCCAACTTTGTGGGTTTGGATTTGAATACAGTTATTGTAGCAGTCAGAGATGCACCATTCAGATCTCCCTATGGGAGAATCCAATGCAAGGAGCATAATTGGTCGACAGCCTCCAGTCACTATACTTTCAGATCTCTTGAGGCATTTGTGCTGAGACCATGCCCACCTGGGCTGCTCCAAGCCACTAGCTAAGCAATGCAGGGGTAAAAAGACAGGTCATTTCTACCCAACTCTAGACTCTTTCTAAAAGGAATTCTTGCCTGGGGACTCTTGATTGGCCTAATCAAGATTTCCTCAGAGTTGTACTGCAGTCTAGGCTGTTTCTAATCAATCTTCCTTACTTCCTCTTAACAGGTACCAGACCTAAATTATAGTTTGAAGGCTCCCTCTTTATCTATGTTTGCTCCCTCTCCCCTTTATCCCTCATGTATATTTCCCCCATAAATTCTTGCATGTCTAATTTTGTTTTGGCATCTGCTTCTTTGACACACAGGATTTTGGAAAGTAAAATCAGATGTTTAGTCCACTGCCTTAATAAAGAAGTCATTATTAAGTTTTTGTGTTCTTTAAGGATTATGAGTTTCAAGTTTCATTAAACTATGGGAGAATGAATTACTTCTAACACATTTATTAACTGAGAGAAGCATGTTTATTGTCTTGATTTACCGAAACAAAATATTGCATCAAATTTACCCAAGAAAATCCAGGTAGCAGAAACATATAGCATTGTCCATTCCTTCAAGAGGTCTCAAATAAATTTTAAAAGACCACAGAATGACACACACACACTATGTCATTTAAATCACTTCTGCCTTTTATACTTAAGAATTCAAGAATAGAAATAAACTCTTTTGTCCTGAGGTAACACTGTAACCTTCCCCGAACATGACTACATAGGTGTTTAAAGTTAAGTGTGAACATTACTGTGAGGTCTCAAACCACTTGATGAATCAATCTCATTTCATTTTGAGATGAAAAGTGGCATATTATAGATGAACCTGAAGGAAATTTCTTGAGAGAGAGAGAGAGAGAGAGAGAGAGAGAGAGAGAGAGTGTGTGTGTGTGTGTGTGTGTGTAGAGGAACAGGTACATTCCAGGAAAAGGCTGACTGAACCACATTGATAGCTGAATGTTAGAAGTCAGCTGTTGTGGGTAATACAGAAACATACACAGTCTTCATGTTCAAAGTCTTCATAGGGATTTCGTCCGTAATTTCTAGAATGGAAAGAGGTTTAAAAAATAAATTTTCTACTTATACTGGATAAATATTTTTAAAATGTTAACTGCCTGGATAGCAATGAATTTGGTCTCATCCTAAGAGAGGCCTGACCTTTGTCCCAGTTTCTGAGGAACTGCTAAACCCATGAAGTTTCCTGAGTGATTATAGTGTCTTTTGTTACTTACGGTGGGCTCCTGATCACACCTAATAGTTTATGCTAAGAGATGACTCTTTGTAGAGGACTACACCAGAAAGACCAGCCACATGATTCAGGGTAGAAGTAAGATCAACCACGTGGGCAATGAATCAATATCGCCTTTGTAATGAAACCTCAGTACAAACTCTGAATACCAAATCTTAGGTGAGCTTCTTTGTTTAGTATGCATCAGAACCAGGAAAAAGTAACACTGTACATTAACTCCTTGGGGAGAGGACAACTGTAGCTCTTTGTTTGTACCTGCACATCTATTCCTTTGCCAGGTTTTAGGTTTTAGCTTTTTGCTATAATAAATATAGTCATGAATGCAATAGCTTCCAGTGAGTTCTGTGAAACCTGCTAGCAAATTATCAAACTTGAGAGTGGTTTTGGGAAACCCTTTAAATTTGCAGTTGGTGCCACAAGTGATAGTGGGCTTGTGTGGACCCTAACTTCTTACAGCTGATCAAACTTATGGAAAACTGTGCCCTCAACCTAACACTGGGTATTGCCCAAGATGTCCCCACACCCTTCCCTTCTGTACCATGAAACAGACATTTCGTATGTCTACAGAAAAGGCCTAGAAGCAAAGCCAAGCCAACAGCCCAGATTTGTGGGTTCTAATTATTAACTCCTATAACAGGAAGGACAGCCATTTCTATGTCTGGGGAAGTAAGAGTAGAACATTTTGTAATGCCAGAAAAAAAGAACTTTTCAAAGACTAAAGGGCTCATGTCAAAGAGTACAGAAGCCAATATGGCCACAGATAATAATGCAAATGCAACTGATTAACACTGAACAAAAAATCAAAAGGAAAAGAGAAAGAACTTTTTAAAAGAACTTTAAAAAAGTTCTTTTGCTTGCTGTGGGGTATATTGCTTCTAACCAGATCTGAATTCAAAGGAAGAAAGAATCAGCTTTCTCTAAAAATGGCTCTTGTCCTAGTAGGAATCCTGAATGTAAAAATACTCTCAAGGCTGCCTTCTTAATAGATATCTATAAGATCCGGAGATGATATTTAGAATCTAGTAGAACAAGCAAGAAGGTATCGGTGAGTTTTTCAAACTGTAAGCATTATGTGATCGTCTAATTTATCAAATTATTAATATTTATGAAAGATAATTTTCCGAGGAAAAATACAGTGAAAATGAGGCTAGAGGTACCAGCTTGTGTGTCAAGTTCCCTCCTAGCTTGGAGGTATACTTGAAGACAGCAGCCCATGTTCCCAGTATGGGACCCTAGCACCTAGTTCCAGGAGGAACAGAGCAAAAATACTGTTTGTTCTAACCTGTCTGTGAACTACCTGAAGGGCTTATCTAAGGTCTCTGTTTTGCCTAACTTGGAACTCATTCAGGGCAGAAAAGTGGTAGGCATTGCTTAAAAACATTGTAAGGTAGACAAAAAGCCCACAGCTGTTGGGCAAAGGACTGTGATTGAAACATACAAAGACTGCTTAAGTCCCGGGAGGAAAAGGAAGAGAGAATTTTCTTTGGGCAATAAGGACATTAAAAATTGCCCATGTATTCTGAATAGTTTAGAAAGCCACATGTATGCCCAAGTACAGAAAAGACCTGAGAAGACCTAAAACTTTCAATTTTGAAAAGGCAAAAGGCTTTTCTGGCCAAATACATTATGAGAGTTTCAGAAGAAGAAAGAAAAGGGCAGAAAGAATATTTGAAGAAATAATGACCGAATCTTGAAAGCAGCAACACAGAAGCAATGTAACAGGGACACGCAACAAGATTAACAACCATTTCTAATCAGAAACCATGGAGGCCAGATGACAGTGGGGTAACGTATTTAAAGTGCTGAAAGAAAAAACTATCAAGACACAATTCTCTTTTTGGCAAAACAATTCCTCAAAAATTAAGAAGTAATTAAGACATTCTCAAAAAAAGAAAAGTTGAGGGAATCCATTACTACTAAACTTGCCCTCCAAAAAATGATAAAGGGAGTTTTTCATGCTATATCTTTTGCTTTTTGTTTTCTACATGATTTAAAAGGCAAATAAATAACACAGAATTAAAAATTTACATTTATGTGTAAAAATATAATTTCTGATAAGAATATGAACAAGGGTAGAGCTGAATAGGAGCAGAGTTTTTGTATGCTATTAAAGTTAAATTGGTATCAATTCAAACTAATTGTTATAAATTAGAATGTCACTTGTAATGCCTATGGTGAACACTAAAAAAAAAGCCTGCAAAAATACACAAAAGGAAGGGAATCAAAACAGTACAATATAAAAAAATCAACTAAACACAAAAGGTGTCAGTGAACAAAAGAGCAAAAGAAGGTATAAGACTTACAGAAAAGAATCCCTGCAAAATGGCAGAAGTCCTTCTTTATCAGTAATTATTTTATTATTATTATTATTTTTAACCAGAGCCTAATTGACTCTGGGGAAGGGAAATACCCAACTCTAGCCTATTATATAACCTTCCTTTCTCACCTAAGGAGAAAGAAATTAAAAAAGCTGAGAAACACTTGTGAGGTCACAGCCCAGAGTCACATGCTCACTAAAGACTGAGATCTAATCATAAAACTATGGTACACTTCCTGCTTCCCTTCCCTCTGTACCTTACCAGGACATCTATGGGCTCCTGTATGATAACAGGGGATTGCAGCTGAAAGAATGGCAAAGCTCTAAAACTATTTGAGAAGGAATCTCTAGGGAAACCAAAAGATAAAAGAGGAGACAAAAGACAAAGATACCAGAGGAAATTTTAGTCTCTGTTACCTATAGCTACAGTAAACAACAAACACAGCCTAGCTGCTAGTCGGATCAACATAAGACCTCACATTAAGGCCTATTTACCACAGTTCTATTTTCCCAATACATCATGTCTAGCTATCGATGACAACAATAACAAACGCAGGGCATTCCAAAAGGCAAAAGAACACAGAAAGAGACAAAGTAAACATCAGAACCAGATTCAGACTTGGCAGAGATTTTGTAATTAATCAGACTGGGAATTTAAACATGTTAGGACTCTAATGGAAAGAGTGAAAAACATGTAAGAACAGATGGGCAGTATAAGCAGAAAGATAGGAACTCTAAGAAAGATTTAAAAGGAAATTTTAGAAATGAATAATGGTATAACAGAAATAAATAATGCCTTATACTAAAAAAATCTATACCTAGTCATATCATATTCAAAGTGCAGGAAAATCAAAAATGAGAGGTAACTCTGGAAAAAAATAAGGTCTGGCAGTTTTCCACCAGTGCTAGAAGACACAACATAAATCTGATTCACAAAGTCCAATAATTCCTAGACTATAAGGCTGTACAGGTAACGCAATGGAATGGAAAAGGTTTTGAATCAGGATGACAAGGATGGCTATTAAAAAAAATCCCACTGGAAGCTGTTTGGAGAAATGATTCCATTGACAACAACATTAAAGCGAACATGTCCAATGTGTAATAGAAATTACAGAACAACTTAGAACGAAGGGCTAAGGTGTCAATAGAGAAGTTGTCAGAGCAGCCATGGAAGCTGCTGTCACAGAAGTAGGTGATGAAAAGGGGAGTATGAGAGACAGAAAACATGTCTTTGCAGATACCAGCCTGTGCCTTGTGCAAGCCATCGTCCTGAGTCTCTGTTTTCTGAATTACTTATCAGGTAGAGAATATGCTGACCAATGATCTAGCCCTTCACATTCTCATCAATTCATTGTGAAAATGCATGCATGTAAGCCTATTTTTTTGTAAGCTGTGAAGGAGATACAATGCCAGTTATAGGTTTCCTTCAAGCTGTTATTTTACAATACTGTGATCATTTTGATTCTTGGGGAAGAATCAAAGGGTCCGCAAATATGCTAATTTTCCTAGAAGCATGTATTTTTAATAACACATCAATACAATTTTCAGATTACTTCCAAAGCATAAAGTAACCATAGTTTTAAATATTATTTTTTTAAACATTGTATTATGGTGAATTTCTGGAGAAAGAGCGAAATAAAAAAGAGATAGTAGTACTACCTCTCACACACAATCTACAGTTGGTAAATGTTACCAAAACTACTTGCAACAAAAACAAACAAAACAGAAATTTAATATGTTCTATATCTCCTCACCATCCATTTGAGTCTCATTCAGAAATAGCTTTAGCTTCCTGCTACGAAGGCCAAACACCTTGGCTGCTTCAGACAGAAGACGTTGGTGGGTGAGTCCGTTCTGCCCAAGTGGGTTTTCAAGGAGAAGAGTGCCCACTGTTCCCATTAAACACTCTATGGAAGACAGAACAAATTGGGTTAAACTCTGAGAGCTCACCCTGTAGCTGTGGGAGCCCGAATGAAGGCAGTGACAGCTGAAGGCTGGGAAAGCCAGCAGTAGGTATAAGAGCTCAAGTGGGACAGCTAGTTGTACAGTCTGCAGAAATAGCCTTAAACATCTCACAGAGAGAAAGAGGAAAAGAAAAACCAACTAGTGTGAAAAGACCTGCAGCTTGGGAAGAGATATTCAGTGAACAGTCAGATGAAGAGCATAAAGGATTTAGTAACAAATGTGTACAATGAGGACCCTAAAGAACAAGAAAAAATAAATAACAGTCTTCAAAACATTTTCTAAGAAAAAAAAAATAAGGCAAAATTAAAAACGAAAATGTTTTGGCATTTAAACAGTTCAACTTTGTTTAGCTCCAACTTTTTACCTATTAACCAATTTATCTCATTTCCTCACCATGTCAGATGGATGAGGATGTTTCTACATATATATGCCAAAAGAAATAAGCTTGTGTATGCACCCTAAAGCAGAGTAGGACTCTACACTCAAATCATCACGTTGAAACCAACCTGAGCAATCTATGTAAATCAAACAGATTGAACATTAAAGGAAAACTTAATGCTCAATACCCCCCAAACCGCCGACTGAGGGTGTTCCCAGCTGGGGGAGGCACATACCTTGTGGGTTTGCATTTAAGAGCTGTAGATTGATATACTGACAGAGAAGAGTGCTAGGACTGTCAACCAGAGAGGGAGCTGATCCTGTAGTCACAAAAAGTGTTTTTCCACTAAGACTCAGTAAGTCGGTTTGGTTTTGTATTTCTAAAAATGACAAAAACGAGATATTCTTTCAGGGGTAGATAGTTCAGAGCTGAAGCCAATCACTTTTTCCTACTTAATTATTAAACTATCTTATATGTATCTTTACAGTGCTGCTTTCCATTTAATTGTTTATCAAAGGACATTGCCTTTTTCAAAATAAAATCGGCTTTGATGACACATAATTAGTAGAAAATGTTATTGCTGCAAAGTGGCATATTCGTAACTTAAAATATAGGCAAACTGTTTTTTCCCCTTTTAGCATTTTCCCTGTATAGTTGACCCTTGAACAACAGAGGTTTGAAATGTGTGGCTCCACTTAGAGTGGACTTTTTTCAATACAGTCGACTCTTTTGTATCTGCGTGTTGGCATCTGAGGATCAAAAATGGTATTTTGCATTCCCAACCATCCGTAGTTGGTTGAATCCACAGAGGCAAAGGGCTGACTGTAAAGTCAAGAGTTATACCCACGTTTTTGACTTGGGGGGTGGAAGAGGGGTCAGTGCCCCAAACATCCACACTGTTCAAGGGTCAAGTGTATATAACAGCACCTCTTAGAATTTCCTCCTGTATCAGAATCCCAAAGTGAACCATGAAGAGAGCCTTATATGAAAAAAATGATGATTATAATCAGAAGACAAGTTATTTGACTCATGAACATATGTGGAAAATAGCAAGGTGTACAGAACACATGTAGTAGAACTGCACTCATATAAATTATGCAAATCTACAGACCCACTCTGACTCTGGGCAGCCCTAAAGGACACTGTAGATGGGAATCCTCCTAACGGTTGTAACTTCATTCAGGGCAGCTGGTTGTTCATATTGCTCAGGTGAGATGGCCAGAGGAATGGATGTACATTGATCCATGGGCAGTGGCTAATAGTTTGAACGATTGGGAATGACCAGTGACTTAGAAGGAATGAATTAGAAAACTGGTGACAAGGAAGTCAGGGCAAAGATATGTGGGTAGATTGCTCAAAATGAGGATCTGAAAAACCAGGTGGACAGTATGACTCATTTTGTGGAAGCCAGCCAGTCTTTCCCCAACCACTTCTGTCCTTGCCCAATGAATTAATGAACAAAGAGGCTACATGAGCTCAGCAACTTGTACTCTGAAGGCTGATTTTGCTAGTTGGTACAGTGTTGTGTATTCCACCTACCAACCACAGGGGCCATTACTAGGCTTTCAATATCACATTATTGCCGGGGGTGGATGAGGAAGGCAAGTAATGGCAGATTGGTTACTGGGCTACATCCATGATGGAAAAGGCAGTGCTTTGTTCTTACTGGACCAGACATTTTTTGGGTATGGGTTAGCCTCCGTTGCCTGCAGTGCTCTGTCAAACCCATCATCCATGGACTAGGGAATGTCTTATTTACCAATATCACATAGCATTGCTTCTGACCAAGGAACTCATGTTTTTAGCACATGAGGTGTGATAAGGTGCATGTGTTCAGGGAATTCACTGGCCATATCATGTTTCCACCATGAAGCAGCTGGCCTAGAAAAAACCTTTAAAGACTCAGTTTTAGGACCACTTGGGTGGCAACAGTTTGCAGGGCTGGGATAATGTCTTTCAAGATAGCCTTCATGCTTAAAACCAGGGATAGGCAGACTATGGCCCCAGTTGGTTGCCTGTTAATGTGAATAATGAATAACATTTTAATAAAACACAGCCTTACCTATTTTTTTTTACATTTACAAAAAACATGTTTTCATGTCTGCTTTTGCATTTTAATGGCAGCTGTGGCTCCCAGTCTAAAATATTTTCCATATTCCCTTTGAGAAAGTGTTTTGACCCCTTCTCTAAATCAGATACTCAAATATGGTGCATGATAGATGAAAGTTTGATGTGATCACTTACAGAACTGAGACTGTAATAGTTATGATGTCTTTCTTATTTAGATAATATATTTGTGTCTATACTAACCAATTCTTATTTTTCCGCTTTTCTATTATATAGCATAAAACACATTAACAGAAATTAACTTTATATGTCAGGAAAGTTAAAGGATAGTAAAGGGGCAATGTGACTCAAACTAGAAATCAACATCATTCAAAGACAGATAACGTGACTTTTTATACAGTTTTGGGTAACAAGGTAAGCATGTTTTCAGCTGTACAAGGGATAGCTGAATGTGTGCTTTTTAATTTATGATGGTCTTATTTGGAAGTTAGATATGGTTAACAGAGCCAAGTATAGATGCCATAATCATAAGGGGGTGAACTATGGTGGTTTTACTATTAACTTAGCTAAAACAGTTTCCTAGAACTTTCTGACTGACCTGGTTTGGGTTAGGACTGAACACAGAGAAAGGTACATAGGATCTAGAAGGTGGTTTAGTTGTAGCCACTACGTGTGAAAGTCACTGTGGGGCCTAGGCACCACTCAAGCTTTCACATGCTGCCACTTACAGGGCCAGACGGAACAGCAAGCAGCTGTCCTCTGGTGCTCTTCCAACTTCTGGGCCAGGCACATGAGCAACTCTCTTGCAAAGCTTCTTCTGTAGGTCCTGACCACAGGTGTTAGATGTGGCTAAACAGATATGAATTCCAGTCTGTCCTTGCTGCCCCCTACTTCTCATCCTACAGTGACTTCAGGTGGCCACCCAAGTGTTCCACTGAGTTACTGATTACAGCTCTTCTTGGCAAATCTCGGCCAGCGATTTTTCTCAGACACTCCAACTAACTACCCTCTTCCAGACCTTTACTTCCCCTTCCCGTTTCTCCTACATCACTTTTGCTTCCCTTCTTAACAGATATGACAGCACATGGTTTTCCATGGTGGTTCTATCAATTTATAATCCAGCAGTGGATTAGAGTTCCTATTACTTAATACCCCTGACAACATGTAATACTGTAAAATTTTTCTAGTTTTTGCCAACCTGGTGGCAAGTAATAGTACCTCGCTGAGGTTTTTACTATTGAGGTTCAGCAGGTGTTCCTATGTTTATTGATGACTTAGATTTTTTCTATTATTCATAAAATGAGTGTATTAGTTTCCTATAGCTGCTGTAAGAATCATAAACTAGGAAGCTTAAAACAATAGAAATTTATTGTCTTACAGTTTCGGAGGCAAGAAGTCCTAAATCAAGGTGTTAGTACGGCCATGCTCCCTCTGAGACCTACAGGGCAATCATTCTTTTCCTTTTCCTAGTTTCTGGAGGTTCTTAGCAACCTTTGGTGTTTCTTTGCTTGCAGCTGCATAATTCCCATATCTGCCTGTCATCACATGGTCTTCCTGTGCTTCTGTGTCTTCACATGGCTGTCTTCTTAGAAGGACACCAGTCATACTGGAGTAAGGCCTGCCTTACATCACCTCAACTAATTACATCTGCAATGACCCTATTTCCAAAGAAGGTCACGTTCAGTGGTACCGGGGGTGAGGACTGCAACGAACGCCCCCCGCCCCGCTTTTTTGGTGGGGTGTGTGTCATACTTTAAGCATGACAGTGAGAGAGAATATACTTACATTTTTAAAAAATTTTATTTAGGCTTAATTTATTGAGAATCTGAATTTAGCAAGATGCAGGCACTATGTTTAATAAAGTTAAACTCACCAAGCATGTCTCTGAAGCTCAGAATCCATCACATGGCTAACAGGTGAGAGGGCAGAATTGGAGCTTTCATCTCCTAGTAAGTCCAGTGTTCTTTCAGCCACATCATACAGTAAGGAGGCACACAGAGACACTGCATGTAGGCGCTGCTGAAGAGCCTGGCCCTAACTTACAGTCAATAGGAAGGCAAAAGCTATGTAGCATAACTGATATCAAGTTAACATCTTTACCAGTCTACCTTGTATCAAAGGACATGGATATCTTTCAACTTTCCACGTACCTGTTTCACCGTGGAAAACAGCCAGTTCTGTATTTTTCACACCAAAAATGCTAGTAACAACACTCTTCAACTTTAAAAGGTCCAACCTATTATCACCTTTTGGATTTTCTAGAAGTAATGCTCCACCTAAAAAGCCACAAATATAAGTAAAGCTGAAGAAAAAGGTTAAATGTGAATGAAAAGTGAAAGGGTGTTCAAACTTAACTTTCTAAGTATTTACTATATGTGCTCTTAGTATGCCAAAAATATGTGCTCTTAGTATGCGCTTTGGCAAGCCTAGGTAGGTTTGTTCCAGGGATGGAATTCCATCAGGCAATCTTTTTCTAGATGGAAACTTTTGTCTTCATGACCCTCATTTTTCGTTTTGCGCCATTTATAAATCCCTAGGGCTCAGAGTAGTCAAAAATACTATTTAATTGAAAGATAATATCTTCAAGTAATCCTTGATATTGATTTATCCTATAACCTTAGATTTAACTACAGATGTTTACTTTATTGATTTATTTAAACATTTTATTTTGAGGTAACTAAAGAATCACATGCAGTTATAATAATAGAGATACCCTGGGCCCTTTACACAGTTCACCCCAATTAACATCTTGTAAAACTGTAGTACAATATCACAACCAGGGTATCAACACAGTCAAAACACAGAACAGTTCGATCACAAGAATCTCTTGTGCTGTCCTTTAAAATCTACATCTAATTCCCTCCTGCCCCTACTCCCTACTTAACCACTAGCAAACAACGTAGTCTCCATTTCTATAATTTTATCATTTCAAGAATGTTACATAAGTGGGAATCATATAGCATGCACCCATTTGCGATGTACTTTTTCCACTCTAAAGATTTACCCAGATTGTTATGTTAATCACTGGTTTGTTACTTCTTATTGCTGAGTCATGTTCCATGGTGTGAATGAACCATAGTTCGTTCAACCAGCATCTGTGAAGAACATCTGGTTGTTTCTAGTTTTTGGCTATTATGAATGCAGCCGTTAGGTAGAGTTTTTTTGGTGAATATAAACTGTCACTGCTCTGTACTAAATACCCAGGAGTGCAACTGCTGGATCACTGTGAAACATGTTTAGTTTTTAAAGAAACTGTTAAGCTGTCCCATTTTACATTTCTAACAGCAATATATGAGATCTAGTTTCTCTACATTCTTATCAGCATTTGGTATTGTTAGTATTTTTTATTTTAGCCATTTTGATAGGTGTGTAGTGATATCTTATCGTAATTTTAATGTGTATTTCCCTAATGACTAATATGCTTATATGTCACCTGTTTATTCTCTTTGGTAAATGTCTATTCATGTCTTTTCCCATTTTCTAAATGGATTTTTTTAACTGTTGAGTTTCGAGAGTTTTTTATATATTCTGGATACTTCCTTTGTTGGATATGTGATTTGCAAAAATCTTCTTCCTGTCTGTAATCTTGTTTTTTTCATCCTTTACAAAGGATCATTTGTAAAGTAGGATTTTTAATTTTGGTAAAGTTCAGTTTATGAATATTTTCTTTTATGTA
>CM053509.1:88457854-88513448 GCA_028627145.1 Eidolon dupreanum
TGTTATCTGAATTTATCGATTTTGTTATAATAGTCTTAAAGATAGTGACAGATTTAACTAAAAAATAAAATAAAAACCATGGAAATCATATACTCTTACCTTGCTCAATGCCATCTGTATAGATGTTAAGATTGACATATGCACAAGCAGGGCCAGGCTTGGATGATCCTCTAGTGAGTGTAATTTCCAGGTCAGACCCCTTTAACTGAGCACATGGGAATGTGTGATTGAGTAACTGCAGCATCTCACCACAGTGTCACCAGCTAACACAGCAACTATTCCTTCTAAGAACAAGAGCTCTATATATAATCTCATCACTGAAATAGTCGAGCTATAGCTTTTTCTCTCATTTTTTTTTTCTTTTTATCTTGTACTTTTAAAAATGTGCAAAATAGAAAATGAAACCATCTTGTAAATTACCCCACTGAAAAGACAGTCACTTTCAGCTCCTGCTTGTCTATCTTTTTTGTCTCATATAAAGCAGGAACAAGATAAGGAGCAAATGACTGAATAAATAACTGATATATAATTTCTTCCTCTGTTATAAATGGCTAACTCCTGGCCACGTCTTGGTATCAGACTTCCAGTTACACCTAAAATGTACCAAGAAAAATGAAATTTTAATTTTATGTATACCTACTACTATAAAAGTTAACTGCTTTTCAAGTCGACTGCTGTTTACTTAAACAATAATTCCCAGAAAACACAATATTGACTTTTCTAGTTTTAGATACAATAGGCCCGTACAGTCATCTCATCTCCTGGGAATTCTTATGTACTGCCTGGCTACTTTCCCCAAGAGAACTGCCCTGAGAACAGCCTTACCTTCCCTCCTTCTCTTCTATTCTGGACATTATGTCTCTGACCCTACTGACTACTATCCAGAGCAACACTCAGGACTGATTAATATACCAACTGCAACTGAGGGGACAGAATATCAAAATGTGACTATATGAACTTAATATAAAATCTAATATTAAATTTCTTAATAGTTCAAGAGAACTCAGAACTTACCTGCATTTTTTCTTGAATAAGGACTTTATCTGATGTAGGAACTGGATATGGTTTCAAGGGAGCCTTTATGGTGGCAAATATGAACTCCCTGTGGCTTTCAATAATGGTATTCAGATACTTTCCTTCAGACCTTGCTGTGTAATAAACTGTTATTTCATCAGTTGGAATGAGACTGCACTGAAAGCACATACAGAAAATTTAAAAAGGGAAGTACTTTGTTAATTACAATGTAAGGTGCTGTTGAACAAGGGCTGACAATCTCATGTGGAATCATTATGGAAGGGTACAGTCTCTTGCCCAGTCTTCCTCTGAAACAAAGGAGTGACACAGCGAGGACCCACTCACAAACCTCTGAACTGAGACAGAGCTCACAAGCAGCCTGTTTTTCTGCTAGAAATGGCCTCCTCAGGCCTTGAACTATACATCTCAAACACCTGGCCTAAGGAGGAGGGCTGATGGGAGCCCTCTTTGAGGCAGGAACTCCCTGGCTCTCTCACCTGGTGGGGGCAGGGAACGGGCTCTGTGCGCCTGCCCTGGCTCCCAGATCTTGAATAAGGGAGAACCATCCACTCTGTCCAGATCCAACAATCTCTCCCCTGAACTAGAAGCCCTTCCACACTGACTTGGCTGCATATCTGCCCTTCAGACACCCACTGTCATCTCTGATGACCTACTGTACCAGTTAGGACGGCTATTGATCTAGAAAATGATTTTGTGGAAGCCAAAATGAACTGAAAAAGGAAGACAAGGGGTATAGGTTGGCTGAAAGCTCCTAGTAAGTGAAATGCAAGAGCCACATCCTGGTTGGTAGTAAACAGCAGGGAGGGGAAGAGGCCCAACTTTCCCTGACAGTACAATCTGACTGGACTATAGACTGGTGACTAATTATCATTAATCGATTACCATGGTTTATATTATCTAGCTCTCCCATCCTTCCCAACAACCCAAACAAAAAACAAACAAAACTCCAAAACAATAGGTTCTTAACCTGACAAACCTTTTTGCGTAGTTTCTGGATGCGATTGATGACTTCCCGAGCCATTCCTTCATCCACCATTGACTGGTCAGGGGTGATGTCCAAGAGAACTAAAGCCTGTAGGAATGAACAGAGCATACCATGACAATTGAAAAAGGAAAAATGGTTCTTTCAAACTCAGCAAACTGCTATTTAAAACTAAAGTGTGAAAAGTATAATATGCAGTGTTATTTATTTACAAAACTGAGCAGAAGACATAGATAATCTAGTTTCTTTTTAGTTCAGGTCCACATTTGTAACCAGTGATTCCTTCATCATAGAGAGAGGCACGGCTTTCCCTTTTCCTTCTGCAGGGTGCTGCTCAGAGATCCCCTGAGAATGGCTTTTGTTAGTCTTTCATGTAACTGCTTTTTGTCTATCTAATAAATAATGTCAATGATTCTAATAAGATTATTAGTCATGAAGCCCTTACAACAGCACAACTTTTCACAGCGGACCTACCACAAACAACTGGATTGAAGGCCTCAAAGCAGCCATATGTTACTTTTTTAAACCATGACCCCTTTTTATCCTTTGGTTTATCGATGTGATTCAAGAGAATTTCTACAATGGACCATAATACTTTTTATCTTCTTGTCAACTTTGTTTACTTTTCTATTTCTATCTCATCTGTTTTAAAGATTGTTGATGATATGCTGATAATGACAGCATCACTTCTAATATAGAGGGGAATATACTTGTAAATTAGGCACCATCCCCCCTTTGAAGAAACTCAATTGGAGAAGTTAAATTGCATGAAGGTACAGAAGGTAGAACTGGAAATGGATGATGAATCAGGGCAGGGCCACCACAGCCCACAATACATACACCATATCAAAAAGCTCAGAAGCATTGCCAGATGATACTTCCATAAGTGTAGACCACTTTTTTAGGCCCTCCCTTATACTGGCTATAATCAGGAGGGACTGCACCCTCTCAATGCTTACAAACCTTCTCCCTGCACCCACTTCCTCACTTCCTCCCTCCCTCCCTCCCTTCCCTCCCTCCCTTCTAGCTTCCTTATCTTTTGCTCCTTGCCAGTCTGCCCTATGGAGTTCTGTCAACATTTAGTGTAAGCAAGCCCCTGTGCAAAGGCCTGAAGAAGTAGGGCTCTTCATATGAGGTACTTCCCCATTTCCCCTTGTATATGGCATGTCAGGCACAGAGGGAGCCCCCCATTCCCACACTGGGGATCTTATATGTCTGCCCGGAGAAGTTTAGTCAAGAGTAAAAAGAGATGCTCTGACCCATCAGAATAAAAAATGCTGATCCCGGAATCCAAAACTGCCTGTATATCCTCCTCAAGGAGCATTTTCTAACCATCCCCACCTCTACCCCAGATTTTGGATAGGAGCTCTTTGTACTTATTTCTATCGGATAACTTATCAGGCAGAATAATAATTGGCTTACTTTCCTGTCTCCATGACTGACTTATTCCTTGAAGGGTGGGATTACATCTTATTCATTTTCATATGACCCAAAACTCAGGACAATTACTTGCATATAGGAGTCACAAAATGTCTATTTATACATGGTTAAAGAAATGCATATGGTACTCGCTTCGGCAGCATATACTAAAACTGGAATGATACAGAGAAGATAAGCATGGCCCAAGCAAGGGTGATACACAAATTCGCGAAGTGTTCCATACTTTTAGTCATGGGGATGGGGAGCACAGCAGAGAGAATGCAGTCAGCATTAATATGGTGGCTAGGTGGAGGGCCACGGGAGGGAGGGAGCAATTGGGGGGATTGTTTTATGAACGATATAGATGTCTAACCAATGTATTTTATACTTGAAACTAATTTAAATCAATAAATTTTTTAAAAAAGAAATGCATATGTAAAGAGAAAAGAGGAGTTTAATAAACTAATCTCAAATGAATAACTGGTTTATTTTACCGAGACAAGCTGTCAACATTGTCAGAAAAGGCATAGGTAAATACTTTCTCCCCTGTGTTATCTTTTGGTAAAGAAATGTTCTAGGCAATAGAAAAATACCTGAGCATCCGAGTGTGCTTCGAATTGTGCCGTCCCACCTGCTGCCTGGTCAAAGGTGTACATGAGGCGAATGTCTTCTTCATGCAATTCATGGCCTCCCACAACAATGGTCCCTATTGGAGAAGCATCTGCTACTGTTACTCATTCAGTCCTTCCTTGAGCCACCCTGCTACAAGTATTAAGCTACAGTGGCTTCAGGATATTATGTTCTGCTGACTCTTGTCATTGTTGCATTCAAGGATGTTACAAATCTTTAGATTATACCATGCTGCCTTGAGGCCAGTTAAATCACCACCAATGTTTACTGTTGTATATAAACTCCCAGGTCCAAAGACACATGCCGGGGGGCCACAAACTCCTGTCATAAATACAGAGCATCATGATATCTGTAGAGTCAAGTGAACTTAGGCCTACTACTTACTAACTGTAGAACCCCAGGGTTCTGCTATCTGCTGAGAAGGGTGCAGTGAGGTGGGTGAAATGAGATGAACAGTATGAAGTTCTGTGTTGTGCCTGTGCACAGCAGAGTGTACAAACAGCTGGGAATGGCAATTCCCATCTTTAGAAAGCCTGCTGGGATCACCTACACTGATATTCTTGGTCTTTGAGCATCAGGCTGCCATTCTCACTTCATGTTATTGTGTTCTGAAAACTATTTTGCTTTCCATCAGTGCAGAACAGTCTATTCAGAAACTACTGTATAAAAACAGCAGTCTTTTGGTTTCCAATAAGATTTAATTCAGGAATTTTTGATATTTTGGCTATTGGGTGAAACAACAGATTTACAACTTCAAGGTTGGTCAAAGATTTGATTAAAGATTTTATTAATTTAATATATCAAGTTAAATTAGCTGTGACTCAACTTTTAGTTGCTAGCCTCTTATGTTTTATAAATTTTATCTAACAATTTGCGGAAAATTGAGGATGTTTTCCCTAATTTCCATAACCACTCATCTGATTTGGGTCTTTAAATCTCTCCTCATGTCACCTCTGTGCTTATGATTTTCGACTTCAGAGGGAGCCCTAACAATCAAACACTTTGTACCCTAGGACAGCTGCAAGATGTCAAGCAACTGTAATAAGATCAAGCATGATTTTAATCATGGCAGAGCTGAGAACTGCTGGGTCCATGGAAAGGTTCTCTACAAGAGGGGAGAGCGAGCTGAGACCCCTTTCCTAAATTCCTCATATTATCCTATACATTTCCTTCAGAGCACTTATCAAAACTGTATCTCCATAAACCTTCAGTGTGTGCCAGTATCATGAGGGAAATGACAATGTCTGTCTTATTCAACTCTATGTTCTCAATGCTAGCCAAAAATAAAAGCTTTAAAAAAAAATTTGCCAAATGAATGAATCCAGTCTTGCCTAATTAAGAGACCAAAATACAAATTCTAGATATTTTGAAGAAACTATAATAAGTTCTGACCCAGTTCTCCTTCATAAAAAAGCTCCAAACCTCAATGCTAAATCCCCTTCTCTAAAAATACCTTAAAAAAAAAAAAAAAAAACAACTCCAGTCTTCATTCTGCCACCTCCAAAGTTGTCATCTTTTTTCTCACTAGCAACATGTGATAACAGTGACACTCTCTACCACTGGTTGGTAATAAAGCCCTAGAGAGTTCTGCTCTCTCTTCACTAGGGTAGATTTTCTAGGCCCACATTAGCATTTGTAAAGTTCAAATTCTGATTCAGTAATTTCTATCTAGAAACCTAGCCAAAAGGGATCAATTTCATAAAATATTTACATGTAAAAATATTCACTGAAATATTATTTATAGTATTAAAAGAATGCAAACAATAATAAAAGAATGGTTAAAAACATCAGTTATCCAAATGAAGACAAATTATGCAGTTATTGAAATAGCATTTAAAAATTATTAAGACATAGAAATGTTTATAAAGTAAATTAAAAATCCAAATAAAAACAAACATATAATGTAATAATGAGTGAAAAACATAAAATTTAAAATTATAGTGTGATCTCTAACTAGAAGGAAATGAATCATTTTAAGAGTGCCCCAGCACCTAACATATTAAACAGCAGAGAATATACTCAATCTATATTAAATGGATGGGTGATGGGTTAGGGGTCATTTTAACTGTCTTATTTTTTTCTAAATTATCAAAATTATTCATAATAAACATTTTTGTGATAAGAAAAGTTTTTATTTAAGAAAAGGCTGAGACAGTGTAGATGTCTAAGTATGAGCCTAAAGATGAGATTCTCATCAGGCTGAGGCCGGGTACAGTGTCCCTGTTGGAGAAGATACACACCACTCTTCTGAAACTGCTCCAGCTCCTCACTGCTAAGCTGCTTGATGGATGTCATCACTGCCTTGAAGGCTCCCTTCAGACGCTTCCCCAGGACCATGTGATCCGGTTCTGCCCTTAGGCGAATACCATACTTGTTTTTGTCTGTAGACAGCGTAACTTTTCGAACATTCAATTCCTATGGTTGGTGAACAAGATGAAACAAAAATGAGGGAAATGAAAACATATGTCCACAAAAACTGCACACAAATGTTCATAGCAACATTATTCACAATAATCAAAAATGCAACAACCCAAATGTCTATCAACTGTGAATAGATAAAAAATATGTGATCCGTCCATACAATAGACTATTATTTAGCAATATAAAGGAACAAAGCATTGATTTAATGCTATAGAATGAATGACCCTTAGTGCTAAGTGAAAGTCAGACACAAAAGACCACATATTGTAGGATTCTATTTATATGAAATGTCCAGAGTAGGCACACTCAGAGATAGAAAACAGATTCATGGTTGCCAAGGATGGTGAGATCTTGAGGGGAAAATGGTGTATGAAGAATAATGGATACTGAGTTTCTTTCTGAGGTGATGAAAATGTTATAAAATTGTGGGTTTTGGTTGCACAACTCTGTAAATAATACTAAATACCACTGAATTGCATGGTATGAAAAAACCTTTCTTGACCAGATCAGTTAAGACAGTTGAGCAGACCTCAACTCAACTAAAGATGATGCTGCCCGCCCGGTCCCACGCAGGCTGAGTGAGACAGAGGCTAAGGCAGCTGCAGATGTTCCACTTTAAGGGGCTGTAACCGGACTTCTGTGGTATCAGATTTGCTTGCCCTGAGCTTCAGTGCTGGGGCGGCTGCTGGAGGGGCAAATGGGAGGGACACTTAGGGATAGGGTTTCAGGGAGAGGGCCGGAGGGGTGGCTTACTCCCGGGTATAATTGCTGGCGGTATCACTGATTCTCGGTTGAGCCCTCCCCTCTCCCAGCATGTGGATGCAGGTTCCACCATAGGTGAGACATCATCAAACTGGGTAACAAAGGTGGCTCCATCCAGAGGATTCCCTGAAACTCTGCCCCTCTCAACTTGTGGCCCTATCCAAGCCACATCCAGAGGTGTCCTTGGCATGACCTGTGCCCCTTGCTGAGCAGCTCCAAGCCCCACACTGGTGGGTGGCAGTGAGCCTCGGTTTCTGGTGTGGCCTCTTGAGGCAACTGTAAGCACAGCACGGGTAGCAGCCATCAGTGTATTTCTTGCTGACTCTCAGCAGGTGGCCCTGGAGAGGAACAGGCTGGAGTAAAACTTGGCCAGCAGGGGAACCCCTCTCAGAACCATGCCACTGGGCCCCACAAAGCTATGCTACTAAGACTGGGAGACTTAGGAGCTTTACATAGTACACAGAACCAGACACAAAAAGGCAGCCAAAATGGGGAGACAAAGAAGCATGTCCCACTTGAAAGAACAGAATAGAGCCCCAGAAAAAGATCTAAACAAAGTGGAGTCAAGCAATCTAAGAAATGCAGAGCTCAAAACACTGGTTATAAAGATGTTCAATGAACTTAGGGGAAAAGTAGATGAATTCAGTGAGAACTTTGATAAAAAAACATAAAAATGGAGACGGAAATTATAATAGGGAACCAACGAGAAATGAAGAATGCAGTATCTGAGATGAAGAGCACATTAGAGGGAATCAACAGAGTGGATGAAGAGGAGATTGAATCACTGATATAGAGGATGAGGTAGTGGAGGACGCCCAACAAGAACAGCAACAAGAAAAAATAATCCAAAAAATGAAGATAATTTAAGGAGACTATGGGACAACATTGAGTGTAACAACATTCGCATCACAGGGGTACCAGAAGGAGAAGAGAGAGAGAAAGAGGTTGAAATCTGTTTGAAGAAATCAAGATGGAAAACTTCCCTAACTTGGTGAAGTAAATAACATATGACCCTAGGAAGCTCAGAGAGTCCCAAAAAAGATGAACCCAAACCAAACAGGCCCACACCAAGACACATCATCATTAAAATGCCAAAGGTTAAATACAAAGAGAGAATCTTAAAAGCAGCAAGAAAGAAGCAGTTAATTACCTACAAGGGAGCACCCATAAGACTGGCGGCTGATTTCTCAAAAGAAACTGCAGGACAAAAGGGCAGGGCACAAAATATTCAAAGTGATGAAAAGCTAGGACCCAAAACCAAGAATCCTTTATCCAGAACAGCTATCATTCAGTTGAAGGACAAATAAAGAACTTCGCAGGTAAGAAAAAGCTAAAGGAGTTCATCACCACTAAGCCAGTATTATAGGAAATGTTGGAAGGACTAATTTAGGAAGGAAATATAGGTCTCAAAAATACAAATAAAGAATGGCAATAACTACATAGCTATCAACAGATTCTTCAAATGAAAAAAAATTAAGAGCTCCAATCAAAAGATAGGGTAACTGGATAAGAAAAAAAGACCCTTACATATGCTGCCTAAAGAGATTTACTTCAGATTAAAAGACACACACGGACTTAAGGTAAAGGGATGGAAAAAGATACTGCATGATGGACTGCTGAATGGAGTAAGTCAGGTAAAGACATATGCCATATAATTTCATGTATGTGTGGAATCTAAAGAACAAAATTAACAAACAAACAAAAAATCAGAAACGAACTCATAGATACAGAGAACATTTTGAGGGCCATCAGATGAGAGAGGCAGTGAAAAAGGGGAAAGGGATTAAAAAGTACAAATAGGTAGTCTCAAAATAGTCAATGAGATACAAAGTGTAGCATAAGAAATATAGTTAATAATGGAATAAATATGTATGGGGAAAGAAGGGTACAAGATTTATTGGAGTGATCATTTTGTGAGTTATATAGATCTCTAATCACTATGATGTGCAACTGAAACTAATAAAATATTGTATCCCAAATATAATTGAAAAACAACACATTTTGTTAAAAAAACAAAAATACTACATAGGCAAATTGATAAGCACACAGGAAAATGCAGGTCAGATAGGCAATGCTAGACTGTTAGCCAAATCAATTTATACTCGGAGTTTGAAATTATGCTGGAATGATAAATTAAGTGAAAATGGCAGCATTCAAGTGAAAACCACAAAACCCACCAATAAAATCCCCTTCTTCTGTCACTTGATATTAGAAAACTACCATATCAAAAATTTTCACAAAATTCAAGCCAGGGTAAATGTCGAAAAATCATTATAGTTATACTTTAGGCCATCAGGAAAATGAGAACATTTTGATCAAAACACAGAGAAACCCATCCATTTATATTAGGATTATGAATTATAGGATCTAAACTCTCTGGAAACATTAGGATATTCTTCCTGCATTGATATCAGATATTTTGATTATTTGGGGAATATAAATGAAGACAGTATATTACAGTGGCAAGAACACACGATTTGTAGTCATAATGACTTGAGTTTGGTTTTTCTTGGTCACTTAACAAATGTGAACTCCTGGACAATCTATTTAACATTTCTAAGCCTTGGTTCCCTCATCTATAAAATGGGTATAATAGTACTTTCCTCTTGAGATTACTGTGAAAGTTAAGATAGATGATACATGGGAAAGGATTACCCTAATTACTCTAAGTTGTATTTACTTATATATTTTATATTTTAATACTCCAAAATCAACATGTTTCTTGCAAATGCTGTTAGGATAGACGGCAGTTGTGATGTTGTTATCACTGCCTGTACAAGCTCACCAAAGCTTGCAGAATGGGTATCAGTGGCTTGGAAGAAAATCTCAGATGATAGTGGAATATTCCTCTTAAGAAATGCTTCGTTACCAATGTTCTTGATGGCTCAATGGACAATATCATGTGGAAAAACACAGACATTCATGATTCTGAGTCAAAAAGAAATTCAGAGGAGCTGGACCCGGAATGTGAAGAAATTTTAGACTAATTAATTTTGCTTATAATTTCCTTTTATGTACATACAAGAATGACATATAAAAACCAAAGCCTAAAGGATAACAAATGAGCAAGAGAGCTGAATAGTTATTTCTCCAAAGAGGACATACAGATGGCCAATAGACATATAAAATGATGCTCAAGACATATGAAATGATCATCAGAGAAATGAAAAAATCAATAGCCCAGTGAGATATCACCTCACACCTGTCAGATTGGTATCATCAATAAATAAAAAAACAACAGGTGTTGGCAAGGATGCGGAGAAAAAAGAACTCTCGTGTGTGTTAGTGGAACTGCAAATTGGTATAGCTTCTATGGAAAATGGTTTGGAAGTTTCTCAAAAAATCAAAAATAGAACTACCTTTTGACCCAGCAATTGCACTTCTGGGTATTTATCCAAAGAAAATCAAAACACTAATTTGTAAAAAATGTATGCACCTCTATGTTCACTGCAGCACTATTCACAATAGCCAAGATCTGGAAGCAACCTAAGTGCCCACAAGTAGATAACTGGATAAAGAAGTTACAGTACATATATACAAGGGACTATTACTCTCAGCCATAAAAAAAAAAAAAAAAGGAAAAGAAAAGAAATTTTACCATTTGCAACAACATAAATGGACCTAGAGGGTATTATGCTGAGTGAATTAAGTTAGACAGAGAAAGATAACTACCATATAATTTCACTTATATGAGGAATCTAAGAACAGAAATGAACAAGCTAAATGAAAACAGGCTCACAGATACAGAGAACAAACTGGTGATTGCCAGAGGAGAGGGGACTTGGGGGACTTGAGGGACTGGATGAAAAAGGTGAAGAGATGAAGAAGTATAAATTAGTAGTTGTAGAACAGTCATGGGGATGGGGAGTACAGCATAGAAAGTATAGTCGATGTTACTGTAATGGCTGTGTGTAGTGCCGGATGGGTACTAGAGTAATCAGGGGGAATCACTTCATACAATGAAATACATGTCTAACTTTTGTACTGTATACTGGAAACTAGTTTTGAAAAAAAAAAGGCAACCCTAGAATTTTAAATATAACTTCATCTCTCAGAGGTAATCTTTGCTCAAGCAATTTCAGAGCACCACAAGGTTAACTAAGCAAAAAAATTAGATAAATGAAGACATTTCATGCCTCTATCCTGCTAGTTAAATTAAGGATTACCAATGCAGCAGGAAATGATGCCAGCACAGAAGATATAAAAAGATATCATTGAACTTTAGATTGAAGCAAATTGTAGGGAAATTAGTTTTGCCATTACACTTAACTGTATCATGTGATCTCATAGTGATTAAGATATTCCCTTTACATATACTCTATTTTTATCTGTATTTGCAAGCATTAACTATAAAATTTATAACATAATTCTTTAGTTTCTAATATTTATCTGGAATTCACAAGTAATTCAAAACCAACATAGAAATTAATATTTCCTATAATAATAAATTTAAACATCACTGGTATAAGAAATAAAAATGAAAATAAAAATATGATGTATTTGTTTTTAGAACATTATGAAATTAAGACTTTTGGGAGGGCAACTGACACTAGTTTAAACTCTTGACCCCAAAATTTCACTTCTAGGAATCTATCCAACATCTATACTCTGACATGTGCACAAAGATACACACGAACCTTTTGTAATGAGGAACCTAAATTTCTAACAATAGGAGAGAAATTAAATAAATTATGATACAGCCAGGAAGTGAACATTATGCAGCTGTTATAAAGAATAAAGATCTCTATGTTTTAAGATGGGATGCCCTTTAAGAAATTCTAAGTTAAAAAAAGTTAAGACTATATATAAAATCTCTATGTACAAACAAAACTAATGGTGGTATATATGTCTGTACAAATGTGTGTATATGTGTGCAAAATGCTAAGAACAACTCTAGCAGGAGATATCCTCGTGAACATCCCTAAGAGATGAGATTTCAGGGAGCGAATGGAATAGGAAAGGACTCACCTTTGTACTCTATGCCAGTTCTTGAATTATTGACAACCAACATGTGTTCACTTGTTATTGTATAATTTGAAGGAACAAAGTTTATTTTTTGTTAATTATCAAAAAGTACTTTGGGAAGGGAAGTAGATGATCCAACTAAGGTAAGAAAATTCATTGACCTTGAAATCATTTAAAAAAATTAAAATTACATTGTAAAAATTCCTGATTCTAAGTATAAAATTTCATGGATGGTTAAATTTATGTATATATAAAGGTATATGAAGTAAAAAGGATAAATTATACACTTAAAGTGTAGTTCATTGAAAAGTACTAATCAAAATAATCTTCTCAAGGAAAGAAGTCTGTTTGGACCCGAACAGACAAATCATCTGTCTTACCTCAATTATATACTTCTCCAAAGACCTGATGTCATTAAGAGCTTCTGGATCTTGATGGATAACTACAATTTCTTTCAAAGGATACTAAGAGGAAAAGGGAAGAAAAAGTTCAGTAAGCAGCTAGTCCTCAAAACTGAAGAAAAATGGAATGCTAAATGTTTTCTCCAAACGTCAAGCTCCAGACTACTTAGGCTCAACTAGTACTAAATCATTAGTACTAATAAAAATTTATGCCATTGCTGGAAGTTGTCTATATTAAGTAAATACTCAAAAACATAATTATTTAGGTCTGTGCAATATAAAATATAAAAAAACTCAAACCTTTATTGGAATAGTTTTGCGGTCTCGAATCACTCGCCCAAGTTCAATCACAGACTGCATTCTAGATACTGCATTCTCAGTTTTCTTGTCAATCAATTCTTCTCTGATTGGAAAGGGTAGAGATGTGAAAGAGATTAGATTTAAAGGAAAAAATTCCCAAAAGACAGGCATACCTAAGTGAGGAAGAGGGTCAGGCTAAAGATATGATGGTATAGCGAGGCCTCCTGGTGAGGCACCTGGGGAAGGACAGCATGTGTTGGCTAAGGAGGTACACGGTGAGAAGTGGTAAGCCTGAGTCTGTTGCTCAGTACCCAGCAGCTTCCCAGGATGCCCCAATGGGCCTATCCACACCCCACCTGCTGCAGTGCTACAGGTGGTTCCACACTGAGCACTCCTCCTACCCATTCAGTAGCTTGAGGAGCTGTTCAGGTGAGAGGCAGGTCATAAAGGGGCTGAGGCGCCCACATGAGTGCATCTCTGGCAACTTTCCTTCCCATGGCCCGAGTGAGACTTACATGTATTTGATTCTTACCGAACATGGGGCAGCATGAGGTAGTGGATACTGAGTGTGTCCTTGTCCTGGACAGAAATAGGGTCAATCAGCATCTTCATATTCTGGTACATCAATTCAGTAAGAAAAGGTGTATAGGGGGCCTGTATGAGGACAGAGGGCATTATGCAGCCATCATTAACTGATCTGAGTGGAAAACAAGAACTAAACATTTTAGAGATTGACACGGGAATATACATAGAAGTGGATGTGAGGTGACTAAACATGTCCTATGAAAGAGAAATGACTTCATTTTGAACTTGGAGAGATGAACTTCCTGAATCACAGGAGGAGTACAGCCAGGACCCCAAGCATCCTGGAGAATGTAATAAAAACTAGAGTTGCTGACCATGTGCCAGCGAAGTCACTATAAAGAGGACTTAATGCCTCTAAATCTCAGAAACCTCTGCTGTAAACTGGAGGAATACTATCTACTTCTTAGGATGAAAGTGAAAGAGATCAGATATGAGGAACCAGGCACAGGACCTCGTACAGAGCAGGTTCTCATTCTGTGTGTTCAGCAAGTAAATAGAATGCTTATAAATTATAATGGGGAGCAGAAATATAATATGGGGAATTAAAACTGGATTCTTTAGTTGCATATCATTTTGCACTAGTTATGAAATAATATTTCAATTGATAGAAATATGTTTAAGTAAAACACTGTGATATATTTGATATTAGTTCAAGAACTTCTCTATTATTCGCAATTATAGGAATCCACATGAAGATGAGGTATGTTATTTAAGGTAACTGTGGCAATTTGGTGTAGATGCAAGAACCATGACCTGAAATGTACTGCCAGTGGTGAAAAGAAAAAAATCCAGCTTTTGAAGATTAAGTTTCTTAGCCCTTACTTGACACATATAAGCTAAAAAGATTTCTGAAAAAGTAATTAAGAGATTTAAATTGTTTTAAAACTTCTATTTCTATTTATGGTTCCACAAATACAGACTAGATACATACAGACTGAGGATGATGTAGCAACAGGGCACTGCAAGCAGCTCAAAGGGCTAGAGTTTTAGAATGGGGCCAAACGTCTTACCATAAGTTTGCACAGAGAAAACAGAACACTAAACAAGGTCTCCAGGGCCATAATACAATCCTCTATCCCATTTTCACCCTAGTGAATAAAAAAGAAACACACACTGAACTGTTAAAACAAAGATAGGGAACCCATTGAGAGCACACAGTGTACAGACAAAGCAAGTACAAGTAACCACAATCACAGATGGTCTGGGGTCAGTGCAGAAAACCAGGATGGGGCACCTTTACTCTACCCTACCTCCGAGGACAAGCTGATGGAGAATGGATCTGTAACTGAGGTTAAAGACAAACTGGAGAACCTAAAGGCTGAGGGTGGGATTCACATGCAATAGACAGAAATAGTTGCTAACACAAAAATTTAAAGTACTTTTAGATAATATTTCTTACTTTTTAAAAAAGGATATACTGTGTATTAAAAAATAATTATGTTAATTCATTCTCAGAAAAACATGAAAATAACTAAAAAAAAATTCAACCATAATTAAGTTACCCAGAGACAATTATTATAAACATTTTAGTGCATGTCTTTGTAGATTATGTATACCTAAAAACATGCACATAATAATGTGTATAATCTATTTTAACAAAAATGAAATCATTGTTCTGCTATAGGCTTTTAACATTAACACATTTGAAGGCAAAACTGATGGGTGGTAGGAGCCTCTGCCTGGTCTATGGTACAGGCATCCCTTACTTCCTGTCTTCTACCACCACTGTTTACATGCTGCTTAAAGTCCTGGGACTGGACCCATGCTTCATTCATTGTAAATCCCCAACAGGCTTAAGAAAGAGTTTTGTCAATAAACAACTGACCCTCTAAAGGTAGAAACAAGGAGGTGACCCTCTGGAGTCACAGTTGTACTTGACAACATTTGAAAATACTTGCATAAATTTATTTTGGGTTTTAAGAAGTCCTATATGACATCTCTACATAACTGTGTCCTGAAAATATGCAAGATGATTTTTAGAACTTACAGGTCCCCATCCATCAAATTGTGATAAAAATAGTTAATATGCAATGTAACAAGAAAAAGCTTCAAAAACTGAAAGCATTTGAAAATATTTCTAATTTTTATTTTGGCTGTGTTCATTTCTCCTCAACTTTCACACTTCCTACACTTTTTGCTCTTCCCAACAGTAGCCTGGACTTACCTTTAATCTTCTGCGGTTCATTCTGACATACCAATTGGTCAGAAGATCCACAAACTTGACCAGGCGAGGCACCACAGTATAGAGCCTATAAGCTAAAAGTAAGAACAATCAATCAGGAAGTGAGAATATACCAAGCATTTGCAGCACTTGGAGGAGGGGTGGATACAAGAAAAGAACAAGTAGCCCCAAGCCATCCAAGGGCTGCCACACTTGTTAAGGAGGCAGGAAGAATGAAAGTGTAGCAATCACAATGACTCATTCACCGAGCACGTTATTATATGGCTGTCAAGTGTCTACGGGTGTACACAAATCACCTTATGAGCCACTGTCAGTGACTGAGAAATGTGTGGCTGAGAGGCTCAGTGTCCACCTCATGGCTGAGTGACTCCATGAGGCATGTTTACCTGGAGCTGTGCAATGCTGCAGCACCACAAAAGCCCAACTTCCTTCCATTGTGCTGCCCTGTTACCTCAACCGAGACACACATATTATTAGGTGATTTCTGTGATCAGAGGACTATTCTGTAAAGAAAGAGGCCTAAGTTATTTCTAGAGTTCAGTACATTTTTCACCTTCTAGGAAGCCAGTTTCCCATGTTCAGGTTTCAACTCTGAGAGAGTAAATGAGGTTACTAGCATTAATGAGCACATGATAAACAGAAGCAGCAACAACTACTGCTGAGGTCACTTTAATAAAAGCTGCACTCCTCTAGGATTCTATTTCAGACTCTATGTTGACCAGGGAGCTCAGGGCACAAGCTGATAGGCTGATGGTGTAGGAACTGCACTGAACAGTCTGAGTTTGGAGCCCATCTGCCTGACCTATCAAACATGTTCCTTACCACTCAGCTGCCTAACCTCCAGTTCCCATGGAGCTGGACTCTGGCCAGAGTGTACACACTTAGGAGCACACAGCAGTGGCTGCCTAAAGATGGCAGGGGCCCTGGCAATAATCCCCAGCATAGTTTCCCACCCATTCATGTCACTCATGAGGGACTAGTAGACATGGCTGTGAGCAGGTGTCCCTGGGAGTGTGGCAAACTCTAAGCTCAATAATTTGCCTCACATTCATTTTCATCTTACTTCTGTCAATTTGTCCAGCAGCTTGACAGTCACATAATCTTTATTATGTAAATTTAATGGGATAGACATAGTCCTTTGGAATGACGGATAAACCTGTTGAATTTCCTGGACAAACTGTTCTATTGTGCCAAGTGTAGAGGCACCTATTCCAGTAAGAGCCACGTACTGACTGTTGAGTGGCAGACCCCTGCATGAACCACAGGGCTGCTCTGCCCCTCTAATCCACTGGAGTGCTCCAACTGCACAGCAGCACCTGTCAATCACAGGGTGCTGAGGGAGGCAGGCCAACCTCACCAGGGTGTGTACAGGGAAGCCTACGTCCTTTATCAGACCTAACTCAGGTATCCTAGTCAATACTGTCTGGAATTTCTCACCTTGACTTATGGTTGTTCTATCTCCAACCTCAAAGGAACCAACATAACCTACTTTTCTAACCTCTGTATAAAACCAAATTCATTGTTGATAGGTAATATAAATATAAGGTAACATCCACTTCATTATTGTTTTTCTGTATTTCCTAATTTCTCAAGACTGAACAAAGACTACTTATTTAATAATAAAAGTAGACTCAAAATAAAAAATGTATTAACAAGTATTACTTATTGTGTACCTATTATCTACCACCTACTTTATATACATGACCTCTATTTGAGTCTTATGATAAACTTTAATCACACATTTTTCACAGAAAGAAATTGAGGTTCATAGATTAGGCAATACTACCCCGGGGAACAGGTGGTAGAGCTGGGTTTTGAACCCACAGGCATCTAGCAATTAAGTCTGTGATTCCACAGGCCCACGTGGTGCCCGTAGAGAGCTGAGGCTGCTGGATTTCCTCTGAGACAATTCCCTAGGCATTGGACCAGGGCATTTCTACAACTAACAAGCCTTAACAAAGTTACATTTGAGTGTTAAAGAAACAATTATTTATCTACTATTCTGTATCTCTTAAAATTTATATAAAATTGTCTCTACTTTTATAAATAGTTAAATATCTAAAGGGAATCCTTAGTCCTGGAAATGGCCAATGAGAGACATACCTGCCATTTCGGTCTCAAAGAACCCAACAAGTGACTGCATGAAGGACAGGACCCAGCGGTCTGTGATGTTGGTACTTTCTTTAACTGTGTTTTCATTGTAGAGGAATTCTATTTCTTCTTCCTAAGAATTGACAATTTTTGAAAAATTCTGCATGTTTGGGGGAAATTAATGTAAAGAAATGAACTTTAAATCACTTAAACTGAAAACTGCCAACCAAAACAAACAACAAACAAACCCCAGACCCAACTGGCAATTCTAAATTTCTGATTCTTAGTAATATTTTCCATAAGCTCTAAACTTGGAACATTAAGTCTTCAATTACTGAGTGATATTTTTGAGTGAAATAAGGAGAATTTAGGAAAAATTATTTCTCTGCACAAAAGAATAATGAATTGAGAAATATCTCAAAATCTTTTCAATAAGTATTGGGTTTAGTTACTTTAAATCTGAGGATGGAAAGAGAGCAAAATTGGCAAGCACTGGATAATTGTCTATAACCTAAAAATGAGCAATAGAAATTAATGTCTCTGTTTGTATTATTCACTTCACCTAGAATGCTCTAATCCAGGGGTCCCCAACCCTGGGGTCGCGGACTGGTACTGGTCTGTGGCCTGTTAGGAACCAGGCTGCACAACAGGAAGTGAGTGGCTAAGGAGTGAGCAGAGCTTCATCTGTATTTGCAGCCTCTCCCCAGTGCTATCACTGCCTCAGCTCCACCTCAAATCATCAGGCATTAGATTCTCTTAGGAGCACTAGTCCTTGGTGCCAAAAAGGTCAGGGACCTCTGCTCTAGTCCATTCCTTTTTTTTCCTTTGGAAAATCTCCATCAATCCTGAAGGCCCACCTCACCTTTACCTACTCATACAGCATCACTACCAGGCTGGCAGAGCAGCAGCCATGCCGACCCTGATTTATGCACCTGATAGTGGAGGCTACATCTTGCTGCCAGGCCCGGATGAGGCTCCAGACTAGCAGAGGCCTGCAAGATGGATCTATCTAAGGCCTGTTGGCCCCAAGAGGTGGTAGGATTGAAAAGGAAGAAGCAACACTAGGGGCCTGGGGAAGATAACTGCCTTTCTCAATTCACAGTGAAAAATCCCACCTGGGAAGTTTATTAGCAGACCTAGATAAGCCAGAGGCAGCAGGAAGAAAAGTGACCAGACTGCCGAAGTGTGATGTTCAAAGCTCAGCTCTCCAACCAGTTTTTCAGGAAGGAATAACATCACATGTTTAGTCAACAGTAATTTACTAAGCAATCCTACTTGTAAGGTGCTAGAGATTAAAAAGATGAGTGGTATCTGGACCTTGTCCTAAATGGAGTGCTGAAAGCACAGACAAGTACATGTGTAATAAAGCCTGCTCGCCTGACAGCAGTCAGTGGATGCAGGGGAAGTGGCTTCTCAGAGAATGCCTTCCGGGCCAGCAGGTAACTGTTCTGAAGGCACTTTCACATATATCACAAACATTAATTTACATCCTAACAATACAATGAGAATTTCTCTCAGAATCTTAGCCCAACTGCATCATTCGAGAGGCTTTCCCTGACCAACCCTCTGCAGCAGCCTTTACCAGGCATTCGCTCTCTGACAGTAGCTAACTCTTCACTGGTTCCATGAAGGGGAGGGTAACTGGCTGACTAAATGAACATTCAGTGTAACTCTTCTACAGGTGAGGCTCCTGTGTCTGCAGAGGTGAGCCTGCCCAGATAGTCTAGTCCCAGTCCTGTCCTCCCAGCCCAGCAAGGACCCCAGATACCTTCATCTATTGCCTCCCCAGTGGCTCTGAACTCTCACCCACTGGGACTGGCAAACCCAGTTCAACAAAGCTGGGAAGGTAGAGCCCAACCCACGGCACCACAGCCCACACCTTCTGCAGTCTCAGGATGTTCTGGATGAAGAAGCGATAGGCATTGTACCAAGGGAGTAGCACGTCCTTGAGGACGTCGCGCACACCCTCCTCCTTAAAACGAAGGTTTTCTGCTCTCACCACAGGGGAGTTAATTAGATATAATCTGTAAGAGAAAAATTACACAGAAAAGGGATATCATAGTAACTGAATATTATTTGATGTTTTGACAGGACAACATCAAAATTAGCATTTTTTCTACAAAAGGAGATAATTATGAACACTCTTCTAGTGGTCTATTTAAAACTGACAAAGCTCTTACTTTTATATGTAAGAGATCTATCAAATTATAAAGGGAGATGTAACCCAACACCAAAATATGGCACTTGACAAAGCTAGAAGCACACCTTGTGCTGGTCTCAGCACAGGCCATGGCAGTACAGCAAAACCAAGAGGAAACACCTAGGTCCTCCTTCCAGGAAACCATATGCAGGCACCAGAGATTCACAAGGAGCAGCTGTGTGTTCTGCCAGCACAGAAGGGGCTTGGGAGTGGGGTGGGCTTTTAACCTGAACACTCAATGTTGAGGGCTATGACTATTTCAAGTAGCAGCTCACATTCTAGAAAAGCTTTTCAATATTAATTATTATTTGCTCTAGCATAAATTATCTCATGTGGCTCTTGTGAAGAGTTAAGTATAAAAGTGAAATGATGTAATACCAATAAAATGGAGACCTTATTGAAGGAGTGAGGCAGAAACACCAGCAACTAGCCTGGGAGTAGACTGCTCAATGAAATCCAACACAGATCTTTGTCCAAAAGATCTCCAGATTTGGAAATGTCTTTATCATTTAGAAAACCACCTTGGGGGGTTAAAGTCAACACCATACAAATATAACTCTCCCTATAACAGTGATACATTTTTTAGAAGCTATTTTAAACGAAAGCTATTATAAACCAAATCTAAGGAACATGATTAACAAAAATGAGAGATGTTTATGTACAAAACGACAAATACACACAAGACAGAGCAGTGGTTTGTACCTGAGGGCATCAGCACCATATTTATGGATGATTGAAAGTGGATCTGGATAATTCTTTTTTCTTTTACTCATTTTTTGGCCATCACTTCAAAAATAAAAGGGAGATGGCAATTAAATGTCAACATCGCAGTCAACACAATTTATCTTTATATACGGTTATAGATTATTTTTAATTGGGATGTATAAATGCAAATGACATATAAGCTAATGTTAAGGAACAACAAAGTTGTTTTTTTAATATATGTAAGTTTCTTTTTGAATACTATATTGAATCAGTGGAGAAGCTTCAAGGTAGATAAAGGCAAGAAGACATCATAATAAAACAGTTAAAAATCCAGGCTCAGCATTTATCCCTGAGAAATGAACACCTATATTCACATAAAACCTATAACAAAGTTCATAGCTTTATTCACTATCAGCAAACACTGGAAACAACCCCAATGTCCTTCAGCAAGTAAACAGCCGTACTGTGGGTCATCCACAATGTGGGGGCACTGCTCAGCAATGAGAAGGAACTGTGGATACACAAGTACCAGAGGAACCTCCAGGGTATTTACACTGAGTGAAAAAAAGCCAATCCCAAAAGGTTATATACGATATGATTCTATTTAAATAACATAAAATAACAAAATTGTGGAGAGGGGGAACAGATTAGTGGTTACCAAGAGTTGGAGATGAGGGTGGAAGGGTGTTGGTGTGGTTATAAAAGTGCGACAGAAGGATCTTATGATATTGAGAGGGTGCAGTATCTTGACTGTGCTGGTGGATACAGGAACCTACACATGCGATAAAGCTGTACTTAACTAAATAGACAGAGCAAATCAGTACATGTTAAAACTGCGAAAATCTGAGTAAGATTGGTAGACTATCAACATCCTGATTGTGATAATGTATTACAGTTTTAAAAAAAATGTAACCATTGAGAGAAACTGGGCAAAGCTCACAAGGGGTGTTATTTTTCAAAACTGCATTTAGAGGGCGGAGAAAAAAATGGCGAAGGTGACAGAGGCTCTGTTCATCCCTCTTGCGACCACATCAAAGTTGTGACAGAAACAAAGAGCAAATAGTAAGCAAAGTCACCTGGGATCTAGAGGAATAGCAGCACTACAACCAGGGAGAGAAATAATCAACCAACCTGCAATGGTAGAAAGTAGGATGGAGTGAAGATGTGAGGCTGCCTGGTCCCGAGTGGCTGAGTGGGACAAGGCCACGGCAGATGCCTCTTAAAGAGGCCGTGTCCGTGAGCGGACTTTTGTGACAGACCTGCTCGCTCTGAACACCAGCACTGGGTTGGCTACATGAGGGGCACCAGGGACTTACAGGGGGACACTGAGCTGTGGGAGTGAGGGCTGGAGGTGAGGCTCTCTCCCAGGCAGAAGTGACAGCGGTATCCATTGTTCCTCTCTTGAGTCCTCCCCACTACAGTGTGCAGACTCAGCGCCGCCAGAGCTGAGACATCAGCGAAATGGATAATGAAGATTGCTGCCTGGAGGATTCGCTGAAACTCCACCACCGCCAACTCATGGCCCCACCTAAGCCACATCCAGTGTTGTCCTTGCCGAGTTTGGTGCTCCTTGCTGAGCAGCGCCAAGACTCACACTGTTGGCAGGTGGCCTCGGCTTTTGGTGTGGTTTCTTGAGGCAACTAAAAGCACAGTATCTGTGGATTACTTGCTGAATCTTAACAGGTGGCCCCAGAGCGGCACAGGCTGGGGCTAAACCTGGCCTGCAGCTGAACCCCTCTCAGGACTGTGCCACTAGACACCTACTACACAAAGTTATGCTAATAAGACGGGGGGACTTGGGAGCCTTGCTTAGAACATAGAAACAGACACAGAAAGACAGCCTAAATAGGAAAACAAAGAAGCAAAAACCATATGAGAGAACAGAACAGAGATACAGATACAATGGAGTCAAGGAATCTAACAGATACAGAGTTCAAAATACTGGTGATAAAGATGCTCAAGGAACTTTTGGAAAGTGCACATAAAGTCAGTGAGAAATGCAACAAAGAGATAAAAAAACAAAAATGGAAATGGAAATTATAAAAGGGAACCAGTCAGAAATGAAGAAGACATTATCTGAGATGAAGAGTATATTAGATGGAAAACATAGAGTGGATAAAGAAGAGAATCAAACCACCGATATAGAGGATGGGGAAGCCAAGGACACTCAATCTTAATGGCAAGAAAAAAGAAGCCAAGACTATAATAATAATTTAAGGAGCCTATGGGACACTATTAAATGTAAAAATATCTGGGACATAGGGGTACCTGAAGCAAAACAAGACATTGAAGAGCCACTTGAAGAATGATAGAAAACTTCCCTCACCTGGTGAAGGAAATAGACATGCAACTCCAGGAAGCCCAGAGAGTCCCCAAAAAGAGGAATCCAAAGAGGCCCACACCAAGACACATTAAAATTAAAATACCAAACGTTAAAGAGAGAGAATCTTAACGGCAGTGAGAAAAAAGCAGTTAGTTACTTACAAGGGAGCACCCATAAAACTGGAAGCTGATGTCTCAAAAGAAACCATGCAGGACAGAAGGGCTTGGCACAAAATATTCAATGTGATGAAAACGCAGGATCTACAACCAAGAATACTTTATCCAGCAAAGCTATTCTTTAGAGTTGAAGGACAGATAAAGAGCTTCTCAGACAAAAATAAGCTAAAGGAATTCATTAACACCAAGCCAGCATTACAAGGAATGTGGAAGGGACTTCTTTAAGAAAAAAAAAACAAACATGTATCAAAAACAGGAATAAAGAATGGTAATAACTACATTCCTATCAACAAGTACCTCAAATGGAAAAGAATTAAGTGCTCTAACCGAAAGATAGAGCTGAATGGATAAGAAAACAAGACTCCTACGTATGCTGCCTATGAGAGACTCACTTCAGATTAGAAGATACACCCAGACTAAAAGGAAGGAGATGGAAAAAGATATTGCCTTGATGGACCAAGAGGGTATTCTGTTAATTGAAATGGGTCAGACAGAGAAAGACAAATATCACATAATTTCACGTACATGTGGAATCTAAAGAACAAAACTGACAACAATAACAAACAACAACAACAAACAACAACAACAACAACAACAAAAGCAGAAATAAACTCAGATACAGAGAATATTTTTAGGGCTACTAGATGGGCGGGTTTAGGGGATGGTAAAAAAAAGGCAAAGAGATTAAAAGGTACAAATGGATAGTTGCAGAATAGACATGGAGATGTAGAATGCAGCATGGGGAAGATGGTTAAGAATGTAATAAATATATAAGGGGGAAGAGGAGTACTAGATTTAATGGGACGATTGCTTTGTGAGTTATATGGATCTATGATTACTATATAACTGCTGTACAACTGAAACTGGTATGTTATTGTATGCCGACTATAATTTAAAAAAAACCAAACAACTAATTGTGCAATGTGGGCAAGTAATTATCTATTATATTTTAATAAAACCGGAGGAAAAGAAAACCAAAGGGAAAAAATCTGGCACAAAATATACAATGGAATATTATTTAGCTCTAAAAAAGGAAATCCTGCATTTGTGAATACACAAATGCATTTGAAAGACGTTATGCTATAAGAAATGAATCAGATATAAAAAGACAAATATTATATGCTCTTATATGTGGGATTAAAAAAAAAATTGTCGAACTCATAGTATGAGAGAGTAGAATGGTGGTTACTAGAGGATGGAGGTTGGAGGAAAAAGGAAAATATTCATTACAGGGTAGACACTTTCAGTTATATGATGAATACTTTCTGGAGACTTAATGTACAACATGGTGACTAGTTAGTAATTATATACTGTACATTTGAAATTTGCTCAACAGAAACTTGCAGGCCAGAAGGGACACACAAGAAATATTCAAAGCTATGAAAAACAAGACCCTACAACCACAAATACTCTACCTAGCAAGGTTTTCGATTAAAATTGGAAGGTGAGATAAAGAGTTTCCCAGATAGTAAAAAGCTTAAGGAATTCATCACCAAAAGCCAGTATTACAAGACTTCTGTAAAAAGAGAAGGGCCAAAAAAGAAAATAAAAATAACAAATATGAATGATAAAATGGAAGTAACTATATACCTACTGGTAATCACTTTAAATGTAAATGGATTAAATGCTTCAATCAAAAGACATAGGATAGCCAAATGAATAAGAAAACAAGACCCATGCATATGCTGTCTACAAGAGACCCAATTTGGATCAAATGACACTCACAGACTGAAAGTAAAGGGATGAAAAAAGAGATTTCACGCAAATGGAAATTTAAAAAGAAACCAGGGTAGTGATACTTATATTAGACAAAATAGACTTTAAAGCAAAGACACTAATAAGAGAAAAAAAAGAATTACATAAAGATAAAGGGATCAATAAATCAAGAGGACATAACCCTAGTAAACATGTACGCACCCAACACAGGAGCACCAACATACATAAAGCAATTATTGACTGACATAAAAGGAGAGATCAACAGTAATACACTCATAGTAGAAGACTTTAACATCCCATTGACACCAATGGACAGATCTTCCAGGCAAAAAAATCAACAAGGAAACAATGAGCTTAAAAGACACACTAGACCAGATAGATGGATTTAATAGGTATTTTCAGAGCATTTTACCACAAAGCAGCAAAATGTACATTCTTATCAAGAGCACATGAAACATTTTCCAGGAAAGACTACATGTCAGGACACAAAACAAGTCTCAAAATAAATTTAATTCTGAAATCATATCAATTGTCTTCTCCGATCACAATGTTATGAAACTAGAAATCAACTACAAAGAAAAACCAGGAAAATACACAAACACATGGAACCTAAATAACATGCTACTAAACAATGAATGAGTTATCAATGAGATCAAAAAAGAAATCAAAAGAAACTTAAAGACAAATGAAAATGAAAACACAACGACTCAAAATCTATAGGACACAGTGAAAGCAGTCCTAAGAGGGAAATTCATAGCAATATAGGCCTACCTCAAAAAAAGAAAGAAAAAAAAAAGAAAAAAAAAGAAAAAGCTCAAATAAACAATCTAACCTTACATTTTAAAGAACTAGAAAAAGAATAGTAAACAAAGCAAAAAGTGAATAGAAGGAAGGAAATATTAAAGATCAGAGTGGAAATAAATGAAATAGAGTCTAGAAAAACAAAACAAAAGAGTAATGAAACAAAGAGCTGGTTCTTTGAAAGGATAAACAAAACTGACAGACCCTTAACCAGACTCATCAAGAAAAAAAGAGAGGACTCAAGTAAATAAACTCAGAAATGAAAGGAGAAAAAAACAACTACGGATTCCACAGAAATACAAAGGGATCATAAGAAAATACTACAAGCAATTATACGCCTACAAATTGTACAGTAGGGGAGAATGGACACATTCCTAGAAACATATTATCTCCCAAGACTGAGTCAAGAAGCAACAGAAAATCTGAACTGACTGATTACCTCCAATGAAAATCAGTAATCAAAACCTTGCCAAAAACAAAAGTCCTGGATCAGATGGCTTCATAGGCGAATTTTACCAAACATTCAGAGAAGAATTAACATCTATTCTTCTCAAACTATTTTAAAATATTCAAAAAAAGGGAAGGCTCCCCTAACTCCTTTTATGAGGCCACCATTACCTCGATTCCAAAATCAGACAAAGACATTACAAAAAAAGAAATCTATAGGCCAATATCTCTTATAAACATTGATACAAAAATCCTCAAAAAATATTAGCAAACCTAATTTAGCAATACATTAAAAATATCATACACCATGATCAAGTTGGACTTAGTCCTGGAACTCAAGATTGGTACAATATCTGCACATCAATTATTGCGATACATCACATTAACAAATCAAACCATAAAAACCATATGATCTTATTAATAGATGCAGAAAAAGTGACAAAATCCAGCATTCACTTATAACAAAAACTCTCAGCAAAGTGGGAACAGAGGGAACATACCTCAACATAATACAGACCATATATGTCACACCTACAGCTAACATCATACTCAGTGGGGAAAGGCCAAAAGCATTTTCCTTAAAGTCAGGAACAAGAGAAGGATGTCCACTTTCACCACTCCTCCTCAACATTGTATTGGAAGTCTTAGCTACAACAATAAGACAAGAAAGAGAAATAAAAAGCATCGGAATTGAAAAGGAAGAAGTAAAACTCTCGTTATTTGCTGATGGCATGATATATATAGAGAACCCTAAAGATTCCACCAAAAACACTGTTAGAACTGATCAATGAATTCAGTAAAGTAGCAGGTTACAAAATAAATATTCAGAAGTCAGTGGCATTTTTATACACTAATAATAAACTTTCAAAAAGAGAAATTAAGAAAACAATCCCATTTACAATTGCATCGAAAACTATAAAACACCTGGGAATCAAATTAATCAAGGAAGTAAAAGACCTGTTCTCAGAAAATGAGAACAAAGAAGATACAAATAAATGGAAGCATATACTGTGCTCATGGGTAGGAAGAATCAACATCACTGAAATGGCCATACTTCCCAAAGCAATCTATAGATTCAATGCAATCCCTATCAAAATACCAATGCCATTTTTCAGAGAGCTAGAACGAATAATCCTAAAATGTATATAAAACCATTAAAAACCCCGAATAGCTGTGGCAATCTTGAGAAAGAATAATAAAGTTGGAGGTATCACACAACCTGATACCAAACTATGCTACAAGGCTACAGTAATCAAAACAGCGTGGTACTGGCATAAAAACAGATAGACTGATCAATGGAACAGAACAGAGAGCCCTGTACACTCACTTAATATATGATAAAGGAGGTAAGAATATACAGTGGGGTAAAGATAAATGGTGTTGGGAAAATTGGACAGGTACATGCAAAAAGAAAAAAGCTGGGCCACCTTTTCATACTGTATACAAGAATAGACTCAAAATGGATTAAAGACTTAATTGTAAGACCCGAAACCATAAAACTTCTAGAGGAAAACATAGGCAGTAAACTCTCTGATATTACTGACAAGAATTTGTTTTTCAGATATATCTTCTTGGGAAAGGGAAACAGAAGAAAAAATAAACAAATGGAACTACATTAAAACTAAAAAGTATTTGTACGAAAAAGGAAACCATCAACAAAACAAAAAAATTGGGAGAAGATATTCGCTAATGATACATCTGATAAGTGGTTAATATCCAAAATATATAAAGAACATGTACAACGCAACAACAAAAATACAAACAATCCAATTAAAAAATGGGCAGAAGACCTTAACAGATACTTCTCCAAAGGGCAAATGCAGATGGCTAACAGACATAGGAAAAGATGCTCAAGGTCACTAATCATTAGAAATGCAAATTAAAACCACAATGAGGGTTTTGGAGAAACACAGCTGATTGAGAGATGTTCCAAGATCTCTGCCCTTGAAACAACAATAAGCTGAACATCTAAAGCTCAACAAAAAACATCCACTCACAGTGCACAACAGCATGGCTGAGCATGAGATCTGTGTATAAGAGCTATCCCGGTTGTCAGTGGTGGTGGTGGAGGGGTTAACTGGGAGAAATAAAAAAGCTGCCTCTTGAAGCCTCAGGAGCTCCCTGTAGGAGGAGGGGGAGAGGAAAAGGTGTGGCGAGTTCCATGAACAGCCTGCCTGGGAAAGTTGTGAGCTCCATGCAGCTGGTGGTAGGGCCCAGTCATCAGGCAGAAAGCAGAGAAACAATAGTTTCTTTTTACTAGCTGTGGTTACAAAACTGAGGATGAGCCACAGCCACCAACCCCTAACCCAGAGTCCCCTCACCCACATCCACCAAGACCACACACTGCAGAGCCCCAGAAGAATCTGAGCAAACGCTATTGAAACTGCTAACGATGACGGGGACTGAGACTGAGGGTAGTGAGCGCGAACAAATATATAAAAGAATATAAAAAGACATTATTTAGGCTTTACATAAAGCACGGATCTCAGAGGCTTAGATGCCACTTACTGGAAACCAAAAGAAACGTGCCTTCTTTGCAGCAGGCTAAAGAGAGACTTTTATATAATAAATCTTCTGGAAAAAAAGCAGAATACACTTCCATTAATGCACAGGATGAGATACAGTCCATTAAACACCATGAACAACTAAGGTGGTAAGGTATCAAAGAAAGAAAGAGAAAAATCTCCAGAAAATAAGCTTACAGACACAGACATATACAACTTAAATGATAGAGAATTTAGGATGGTACTTCTGAAAAAACTCAGTGAGTTCCGAATGAGTCATTATCAACAATTTCAGGAATTGAAAAAACACCTAGATGAGTGAGCAAGGAAAATGAAACCCTCAAAAAGAACAGAATAGACCTCCTAGAGATAAAAAACACTGCAAGAGTTCAAAAATGAAATAGCAAGCTTGGGAAATAGAGTCAACTAAATGGAGGAAAAGATCAGTGATATTGAAGACAGTAAACTAGAAATAAATTGGAAGGAAGAAGAGAGAAAGTGAAGAATGAAAAATAATGAAAGAGAAATACAAGAACTAGCAGATACCATCAGGAGAGGAAACATAAGAATAACAGGCATTCTTGAAGGGGAGGAAAAGGAGCAGGGATTAGAAAGCATTTTCAGACAAAGAGTGGATGAGAATTTCCTAAATCTAAGAAATGAGCTGGAGCTTGGATTTTAAGAAGTCAATAGAACACCCAATTATCTCAAACCAAAAAGGCCTTCTCCAAAACACGTTGTAATAAAATTACCAAAAATCAAAGACAAAGACAGAATTCTCAGGGCAACCAGAGAGAAGAAAATGGTACTTTATAAAGGAAAACCCATTATATTATTGTCGGACTTCTCAGCACAGACCTTGCACGCCAGAAAGGAGTGCAAGGAAATATTCAAAATATTAAGTGAAAGGAACTACCAGCCTAGAATAATGTATCCAGCTCAGCTAAGCTCTCTTTTAGATATGAAGGAGAAATAAAGACCTTTCCAGACATACAAAAATTGAGGGAATTCTCCAGAACAAGGCCTACACTACAGGAAATACTGAAAGGGGTCAGCTTACCTAAAACAAAATGATGCACACAAGAAAAGCATAATTAGGAGTAAGGTGACTATCAGGCAAATAGAAGCAGAGAAGTGCTATCCTTACTAAGAATAGGGCATTGTAAGCTTAAATAATAAGAAGAGAATTGCTATAGCAGGACAGTAATGAACGTTCAGCATACATAGGGACAAGTTGAGACAACAGTGACTGAATAGGGGAGGATTCAAAGATTCAAATTTGCAAAGGGAAAAGGAGGTTAGGCACACGCAGAAGAAAATGGGCGACTATATATATAACCATCCCTTTTATATTCGTGGTGGTAATGACACACCAAAGATTCAGAACTGAAGTATATAACATAAAACAAGAAAAACCAGAGGGAAAACCCACAAAAGCCAATCAAAATAAAGATAACAGAAGCACAAGGACAAGGAAGCAATGGAAACACCGAACTACCAGAAAGCTTAAGAGAAAATGGCTGTAAGAAGACCTCATATTTCAGCAATTATCCTAAATGTAAACAGACTGAACTCACCAATAAAAAGGCACGGAGTTGCAGAATGGATCGAGGAATCAAACTCAAACCATATGCTGTCTCTAGAAGACAAGGTTCATCTCCAAAGACAAATATAGCCTAAAAATGAAAGGGCTGAAAATGATATTTCAAGCAAATGGCATTCAGACAAAAGTGAGAGTAGTGGTACTAATATTGGACAGAATAGACTTAAAAATCAAAAAGGTAAAGAAATATACTGAGAGACACTTCATAATGAAAAAGGGAATCGGGCAACAAGAAGACAATACCTAATTAATATCTATGCTCCCAATCAGGGAGCCCCGAAATATGTAAAGCAATTACTAACAGAACTAAAGGGAGAAACAGATCAAAACACTATTGCAGTACGGGACCTAAATATCCCACTGTCGGATATGGACAGATCCTCCAAACAGAAAATCATAAGGAAATAACATCCTTAAATGACACATTAGACCAATGGGACATAATGGACATTTACAAAGCCTTTCATCCCAAAACAGCTGGTTACACGTTCTTCTCTAGTGCACATGGAACATTTTCAAGGATCAACCACATACTGGGACACAGAGATAGCCTCAACAAATATAAGAGGGTTGAAATCATACCAACCATATTCTCTGATCATAATGTTATGAAACTAGAGATCAACTGCAAAAAGAAAACAGAAAGAATTACAAATACATGGAGATCAAACAACATGCTACTGAAAAATTACTGGGTCAGAGAAGAAATAAAAAGGGAGATCAAGAGATACATAGAAATGAATGATAATGATAGTACAACATATCAAAACTTTTGGGACACGGCAAAAGCGGTCAGAAGAGTAAAGTTCACATCATTACAGGCCTATTTCCAAAAATGAGAATGAGCCTAAATAAATAACCTAACGCTTCATCTTGAAAAACTAGAAAAGGAAGAAAAAGTGAAGCCTAAAGTCAGCAGAAGAAGAGAAATAATCAAAATTAGAGTAGATAAAAATAAAACTGAAAACAAAACAAAACAAAATAGAAAAAATAAATGTAACAAAGAGCTGTTTCTTTGAGAAGGTTAATAAAATTGAGAAACTCCTAGCTAGACTCACTAAAGAAAAAAGAGAAAGGACACAAATAAACAAAATCAGGGAGGAAAGAGGGGAAATTACAACTGGCATCGCAGAAATACAAAGGATCATACAAGAGTACTATGAAAAAGCATATAACACCAAATTTGAAAAACTAGAGGAATGGACTAGTGCTCAGAAAAATACAACCTTCCTACACTGAATCAAGAACTGGAAAATCTAAATAGACCTAACAGCAGTATGGAAATTGAAACAATCTCAAAAACCTACCAAAAAGTAAAAGTGCAGGACCAGATGGCTTCACCAGTGAATTCTACCAAATATTCAAAGATTGCATACCTAATCTCTTCAAAGTCTTCCAAAAAAATCAAAGAGGAGGCAGTATTTCTCAATTGACGTTATGAGGTCAACATTACCCTGATACCAAAACCTGGTAAAGATAACACAAAAAAAGAAAACTAAAGAGCAATCTCTCTCATGAACACAGATGCAAAAATCCTAAATGAGATACTAGCGAACCAAATACAGCAACATATTAAAAAGATTATACACCATGATCAAGTTGGCTTCATCCCAATGGCACAGGGAAGGTTCAACATACAGAAAACAATTACTGTGATACACCACATAAACGAAATAAAGAAGAATCATATGATCATATTAATAGATGCAGAAAAAGCCTTCGACAAGATACAGCATTCATTTATGATCAAAACACTTAGCAATCCCCATCAAAATCCAATGAGCATTTTTTTAAAGAAATAGAACAAAAAATCATCAGATTTGTATGGAAGCACTAACGACCCTGAATTGCCAAAGTCATCCAGCGAATAAAGAACGAGGTTGGAGGCATTACTCTGCCTGACTTCAAATTATACTACAAATCGAAAGTAATCAAAATGGCATGGTATTGGTAGAAAAACAGACATATAGACCAGTGGAATAGAACTGAGAGTCTAGAAGTAAATATATATATATATATATATATATATATATATAGGCAAATAATTTTCGACAAAAAAGTGAAAAACATACAGTAGAGAAAGGAAAGCCTCTTCAATAAATGGTGCTGAGAAAACTGGAAAGCCACCTGCAAAAAATGAAAATAGAATGTTGTCTATCACCACACATCAAAATTAACTCAAAATGGATTAAGGACCTAAATATAAGACCTGAAACAATAAAATGCATAGAAAAAAACATAGGAACTAAACTCAAGGACCTTTTAAAGAGGATTTTATAAATTTGGCCTCAAAGACAAGAGAAGTAAAAGCTAAAATAAATGAATGGGACTACATTAAACTAAAAAGCTTCTGCTCAGTAAAAGAAATCTGTTACAGAGACAAGTTACAGAGACAAGCATCCAAATGGGAAAATATATTTGCAAGCAATGCCTCTGATAAGGGCCTAATATCCAAAATATCCGAAGAACTCATACAACTCAATAACAACAAAAAACAAAGGATCCAATAAAAAAATGGGCACAGGACATGAACTGACACTTCTTCCTAGATGACATATAAATGGCCAACAAATATATGAAAAGATGCTGGACATCGCTAGCTATTTGTGAAATGCAAATCACAATCACAATGAGATACCATCTTGCACCTGTTAGAATAGCTATAATCAACAGGACAAGTAATAACAAATGTAGAAGAGGATGCGGAGAACAAGGAACCTTCATATACTGCTGGTGGGACTGCAAATTGGTACAGCCGCTATGGAAGATAGTATGGAGGTTTCTCAGAAAACTAAGAATTGATCTACCATATAATCCAGCAATCCCTTTACTGGGTATTTACCTCAAAGACTTGAAAACCCATATCCGAAAAGATAATTGCACACTGATGTTCATAGCAGCATTATTCATGGTGGCCAGGACATGGAAGCAACTGAAGTGTCCTACGATAGAGGATTGGCTAAAGAAGCTGTGGTATGTATATAGAATGGAAAATTACTCAGCCATAAGAAGAAATAAAATACAGCCATTTGAGACAACGTGGATGGACCTTGAGATAATCATGCTAAGTGAAATAAGCCAGACAGAAAAATTGAAAATTACATGATATCACTTATATTTGGGATATAAAGCTAAAAGCAACAAATGAACAGGACAAACAGAGACTCATGGACATGGATTATAGACTGGTGGTTTCCAGTGGGTAGGGGATGGGGTGAGGGGGGAGGCAGATAGGGTAAAGGGGGGTCAAATACGTGGTGATAGAATGAAATCTAAATATGGGAGGTGAACACACAGTGTAAATATATATAATATGCCTTACTTTTAAAGTATACAGTTGAAACTTACCAGATTTTATTAACTAATGTCACCATAAAAAAATAAATAAAAATAAAAATTAAAAAAAAAAAAAACCCACGATGAGATATCACCTCACACCTGTCAGAATGGCTATCATCAATAAATCAAAGAACGAGTTTGGCAAGGATGTGGAGAAAAGGGAACTCTCATGTACAGTTGGTGGGATTGCGAATTGCTGCTATGGAAAAGTCTTTCTGTTTCTCAAAAATTTAAAAATGGATATATACACCTTATGACCCAGAAGTTGCACTTCTGGGTATTTACCCAAAGAAAACTAAAACAATAATTTGTAAAGATCTATGCACTCCAATATTCATGGCAGCATAATTTATAATAGCCAAGATGTGGAAGCAACCTAAATGCTCCTCAAGAGATGATTGGATAAAGAAGTGGATTCATATATACAATGGAATATTACTCAGCCATTAAAAAAAAAATGAAATCCTACCATTTATAATGACATAGGTAGACTCAGAGATTATTATGCTGAGTGAAATAAATGAGAGAAAGATAAATACCGCATGGTTTCACTATATGTGAAATCTAAGGAACAAAAAGAACAAACTAATCAGAAACAGACTCACAAATACAGAAGACAATCTGGTGAAGGCCAGAGGGGAAGGGGGTTGAGGGAGTTGGGAGAATGGGGTGAAGGGTTAAAGAAGTACAAATTAGTAGTTGATAGATGGTCATGGGGATGTGGCGTACAGCACTGGGAATGCAGTTAGCATTAATGTACTGGCTAGGTGTAGACACAGAGGAGAGAATGAGGAATTAGGGGGACCGTTTTATAAAACTATATAAATTTCTAACCAATGTACTGTATACTTGACGCTAAAAATACACAAAACAACAACAAAAAAAACTGCATACAAATCTACAATTCAAAAAATTTTTAATCAAAATTAAAAGACGTGGACTGTAGAGCTAGACTGCCTGGGTACAGAACTTGAATTTGTTACTTATTTGCTATGTGACCTTGGGCAAGTTGCTTACTTTTTCTGTGCTTCAAATTCCTCAAATGTCAAAAAATAGAGTAATTAAAAGACTCAATTCAAAATAGTTCTGGGGATTAAATGAATGAAGATGTGTAAATGACTACAACAAGGCCTGGCATAAAGTGTAAGGTTTCATCCTCTCCTCATAGCATACAAAGCAGGGTATCTATGTAAACATTTTTGTTTTCTTATTTTTAACGACTCGAGGCAGTAGATGCAAAGAAAAAATAAGACTTGCATATAATACTAGAAACCTCTTGAACCTATAATTTCCTCATATGTTAAAAAGAGGACAACAAAAATGTATTTTAAAGAACCAGTGTACAGATTAAATAAGAGCTATAAGAGTACTTCGTAAAATTCTAAAATGACAAATATTATTTTATCACTAGAAGTATCACAGGAATGTCCTCTCTTTCCACTTCCTCCATTAGGCTTAGCTCTCAATTCAGCCCTTCTCCTTAAGATAGAAGGATGTGTGGAGACAGAATGCTAAAGATGGAGAAGTACACAGGACAGGAGTTGGATGAAAAGGATATGCAGCAAGAAGTATAAAAGCAGAGGGGAAAAAAACAGTAGGAAAAGAACTGGGGCATTCTTAAGTTCCTCTATTCACAAAGAATGGTTAGATCCAACCAGGCTATGACTGCAAAAATGAAGGGGACTTGGAAGCTGTTATTACACAAAGGAGTGCACCTGCCTTGCGAGGACGAGCCCATTCACAATTACGTTCCTGAAAGGTGGCTGTCCAAAGAGAGCTGTGCCCAGCACCAGCAGGGTGTAAAACCTGGAAAAAACCCACAAAGAAATAGTTTAAAGAATAAACAAATAAACAGAACAGGAGTCTAAGCATAGGAAAAAAACCAGTTTTTATTTACTGAGAATTTCTATTTATTTATTTTATTATTTTATTATTATTATTTTTTTTAAGAGAAGCAACCCTTGGTTGACCTCACAGATTGCAAGGACCTTGTCAGCTTATGATCCTGTATTTAAAAAAAATTTTTATGCCTACAGCACCTGGTCTTCCTAAGTGGTCTCCCATCCAAATATGAACCAGGCCTGATCCTGCTTATAGCTTCCGAGATCAGACGGGATTGGACTTGTTTAGGGTAGCATGGCTGTTGAGGAGACCTTCTATTTTAGCTCTGTTATACTTCTTGGTAAATCACTTAAAGCAAAGGCTCTTAGTTCTAGTGACATATTAGAATGGTGGGACTGCTGAAAAATTACACACAGGACCCACTGTAGACTAATCATATTAGAACTTCTGATCAGAAAAATGTGCTTTATTTAAAGCAAATAAAGGCTGGGAGTGAGGTACTGACTCCCCAGCAGTTGAGGAGAGTACCACTGCCCACCTGGGGGAGCCAGATAGACAGCTACAAGGCAGAGCAGGGAAGTGCTGGGCAGCCTCTCGGGACCTCCACAAAACACGAGGCTAATAATCAAGAGATGTGTGTCACCTTTAGCACAAGGTCATATGGAACAGTCTGATTTAAAAAAAAAAGATGCAAAAAGCATTCTCATCCAAAAGTCAAAAGATAGACTACAAGAACACAGAAAATGTTTTACTCTGTCAGATATCACATATGTCATTTATTTGCTAGCTAGCTTGTTCCCTAAAAGAACTACATCACATCCCTGTAAGCTGTCTTGGTAAGTGATACTCTCATGTCACCTCCAACCTGATTTTGTACCCCAAGACCATCATAGGGCATTAACTGATGAGGGCTGAGACCAGACCCCATGCCTAGCATAAATACCTGACAAAACATCCCTTCTTCTAAAGAAGGTCAGGAGGACCCTGGTGTTTAGGAGAGGCAGCCCACACCTGAGGGAAGGAGAGGGCGGCAGAATGTACACAAGGATTCATATGAGGACTGTTAACAGTTGCTAGAGCTCTCCTCTCCTCAGAAGAACAACTTAGTGGTGAGTAATTTGGGCTGCCCTAAGAGTAAGAGTTTGTTGTGCCTGGTAGCTGTTCCTATTGGTGAATAGATTGGAAACTTATAATAGCACATTCTGAAGCATTAATAAGGCTGGAATTTAATCAGTTTGTGATGACTACTGCAATTTGTAAACACAGAAAACAATACCAACATTCCTTAAATACTCCTGTAGAAACATTACTAATGAAAATATAATTAGACCCTGGGCCCACCAAGCTCATCCACAAAGAGAAGGTAACTAACTTATCTTTTATAATTAAGAGGACAAAGGTACTGCTTTATATAAGACACCAGGTAAAACCTATGCCAATGTTCTTTTTTAAAATCTAGGTTTTTAAAAAATGTTAATTTTGTAAGGCTAACCTAACATCTGAGTACATTTCCAAGTATCCGTCAAATGTGTAGCACCCAACCCATTATCTCATAAGTACTCATTAAACATCTGAGTAATTAATTTGAAGAAAACAATCTATAAATACATACTAAGTGTTTTACACCACTTAAATTTCCAGTGAAACAAATCTCTATTTTCTGTCAGTGAAATACTTCAAACTCTAAAACTATAGCCCTATCATGGTAAAAGACTCCTACTCAAAAGACACTTTAATGATTTGCTTGGTGGTGAGGAGCAGAGGGCATGAGTAGAGCCTGTCTTATTTGACACAACCTCCCCAGCACACAGATGTAAAATAACTGCTAAATAAAACCAAATCAACAAAGCACTTGAAAAAACAAGGAACATACCACCCTCTGGTTTGGTCAATGCCTTCGGCAATGAAGTCTGCAGGAAATGCATCCTCAAACTCCCTCTTGTTTTCAAATGGATAATGAACTTGAGCATAGGGCATGCTGCCACTCTCGAACCAACAGTCAAACACTTCAGAGATGCGACGCAATGATCCCTTCCCACAGCGTGAAGGAATGGTCAGATGGTCAATGCTATTAACAAAAAAGTAGCCATTTCTATTCATTTTAAGCACACACAACAACCTGCAGTTTAATTGCCAGCAGGAAACACAACATCCTGACAAGCTCTTTCATATACACCTACGAACAGAAATATTGACAGTTATCACAAACTTTCAGAGAGCACCAGAAGGGCTCAACCTGGAAGGTTATATACCAAAGTCCCCTGACATCTAATTCAAAGACAGAGGTAACTTCCTCAATATGACATGAGTCATCAACAACAATGTAATTCAGCAAGCAAGTGTTTGATTTCTACAAGGAGCTCTGTGATCTGCTACAGAGACCATGTCTTAATAGACTATGACCTAGCCCAGGGCTCTCCGAATGATAGAACTGACGTGAATCAAACATTCAGAAACTGACCTCTCTCTGTGGAGATCTGAGATCTTTGCTCCTGACAGTTCTTCAAGTTCTGCCACTGATCCAATGCATACTACCTGTCAAAACAAAGTTAAAAAGCAGGAGTGCCTCAGAGCCAAAGCTCACAGAATTAATTTCTGTAAAATTCATGTTAGAAACCTTTGCTCTTCAGGACAGTTAGCAGCAGTCTGGCTTACCCTCACAAAAGACTGCAGGTCACACTGTCTAAAGAGCGGAGCAGACTTCGCTTCTTTGCTACCTATATCAGAGGGAGGTCCTACACCAAGAGGATATTAAACATTCATAGCCATTATCTGTACAAGATTTTTTGATGACTTACTACATCCAAATTTCTGACAAAAATAAGTGAAATGCCTAGACTATTACTCTAAGGCATCATAGCTTCTTCTTGGTACTTGAATTTGGCTCTTTAATCTGGAATCGTTCCAAGTCAAAGCTACAACTAAATTATTGTGCTGAATCAAAACAGTCATATCGCAAGATGTGACCATTATGTCCAGGTAAGGAGGCTGAGAAATAGGCCCAGCTGGGGCGTGCACAACAGGGTGGGGGAATGACCAGGCCAGGGAGTGTCTGATGATACCTAGTGAAGAGGTATGTCCTCTTTCTCTGCCCTTTCTGATCAGTCCTATCATGGGAATACATCTATAGTTCGATATATACACATATTTATATAGACGTACACACATACACTCACAGAGTCACCTGACTTTACAGATTAAAGGTCTGCAATACTTGTGTAATTTTTAAAAAATCTTCCTTTTTCATTGCTGTAATGTGGGTTTAACACCTTATGACCTAGCTCAAGATCTGGAGTCTGTTCTGTTCATCGATAACTCATAAGGAGAAGAAGAAATCTGTGCAACACAATTTAATGTATGGTTTCCCCAAGAAAAACACAAATTGCATTCTTCACTTTTATACAGAGGAAAATTTTAAAAAATTGTATTAAAGTAAAAGTAAAAATAAATTAAAAATCCTAAAAATATATTTTTATTTGTTATGATTATAGGAAGGAATAATGAGAAAAAACTAGATAAAATAAGAAAGAGGCAAAGGAAAAAGAAACCATATTCTTTCACCCCATATTCAGACAACACAAACAAAAAAAGGCATCAGCAAAAATCAACACAAGGACACATCACCAGCCTTACTTCCTCGAAGTCCTCGCTGACCCACAGAGGGATAGGAGTGCCCCAGTATCTGTTTCTGGAAATTGCCCAGTCACGTGCATCTTTTAGCCAATTTCCAAATCGTTTTTCCCGCACAAACTCTGGGACCCTACAATAAACAGGTCAGACACCGCAACAGGTAAAAACATTAGTAAATAAATTTGTATATGAGTTCTGCATAAACCTCTGTATAATGCTTTGTGGACCCAACACTCTGGAAACACTGGACTTACTCCGAGGAGATCGTACGGCACCAGATGACCCACAGTTGCTGTTATCTGCTATGAATTCATCCCAGTGAAGATGCTCTTTAATAGGAAATCCCATGGCACACATGTGTCCCTATCCTGCTCTCCAACTGGGGGACTACTGCAGTTCTCTAATCAGTCACCATGATGCTAGTTAGCCTGACCCACTCAGATCTAGTCTCTGGGTCATCCACACAAATAGAACTTTTACTGTAACTCACTAGGAAGGCCTCCCATTCACCTATAAAATAAGAGTCTGAATAGCTGGGCTATCGGTAGCTGGTTGGTAGCTGCCTCTCTAGGCTTACCTGTGGTCCTCCTTGGCATTGCACTTTAGGCTCCAGCAATGAGGCAAGTTCCTTAGAATGCGGCTTCTCACACCTCACTGCCTTTGCTTGTACTATCCCTCCACTGTGATAAACTTCACCCTGCAGCCCTCCTTACCCTTGGCCACCTCCTCAACCTCCCAAGCTTCTACTGCTTCTGACTGGTAAATGGCTCCTTATCTTTTGAAGTCCAGCTTTGTAGAAAACCTTCCTTACCAAGCTCAAGGCTGAGTTAGAGCACTCTAGGCTCCTAAATGTCCTGTTTTCTCAGGTATTCTGGTTATAGTCTTATATAAATGTCAGTTTATAGGCCCACATCCACCATGAGGCTATCGGACTAATATTCCATAACCAGTACTTCATACAACTGGTAAACTAAAGAGCTCCTTAGGTATAAACAGAAAAAAATGCTTTTTCTTGAGAAATCAGGGTCATTTTGCCAGGAAATATAGAAAGGTATAGCCATTTCCCTTTAATGCCCCAAGATTCTCCCCACTTTTCCAAAATTAAATGCAGTTTTTAAGTTGAGTTGGGTTCTTGTGGGAAGGAAGAAATAGTAATTAGCCTCCAGACTCTCATTGAAAAACATTCTTCTGGAATACAGATTCAGCCTTATATCATTTTTTGTACCTACAGGTTGAAGTAACACCTCTCTGCAGTCAGATATTAGCTAACAGCAAAGCTTCTGTCCCCACAGTGCTTATCCATGAAGCCAGACAGTACAAGGCATCTTCATACTTGAGGAATTCAACAAGTACAGTTGAAGTTGACCCTTGAATAACATGGGTCTGAACTGCATGGGTCCACCTATAAGCAGATTTTTTTTTTCCAGTGGACTTGTGCAGTTCAAACTCGTGCTGTTCAAGGGTCAATTCCGAGGTAGGAAACGCATGGACATGAAGTGGTGACTGTAGTTTACACACGGATTTTTGACTGTGCAGAGGCGGTGCCCCTACACTTGCGTTGTGCAAGGGTCAACTGTAATTATAAATGGCTTTTATAGGTACATCCAAAAACAAATATTTACCCTGAAAATGACAATTACTTAAAGATGACGAATTCTTGAGCATGGATATTTCTGACTCATTCCCTTTTGTAAATTGAATAAACAGCAGTTTCTGATTTCTACTGGGTTTTTGAAAAAAAGTTCCTCTATATGCCTTATCATAAGAAGGATGCTATTTGTTATATGATATTAAATTGTGTTCCTAAAAATACAGAATAAAAAATAGCTATTATTACAATATGCAAGGAAAGACAGCTATTAAAATTATAACTGGGGGGGGGGAGTGTAAACCAATACTTACTAACTACATGACAAAGGACATTATGAAGGCATACATCTTACTGCTCACCAGTAACAGAGATCATTGTTCCTCAGCAGCTGGTCCACCATGTGCTCCACCCGCACAAACCAGCTAGGCACTGCTTTGTAAATGAGGGGAGTGTCTGACCTGGGGAAGCAAAAATGGAGAATGTGGCTGGTCAGACTGAAGTATACAGGCACGTAGGGTAAGAATGACCTTTACTTTCTTACTGAAATCATCACCACCTATTTGGCCATCTCCTCCTGATATTTATTTCTACTACAATACTAATGTCTATGTCATCAGTATTGGTCGCCCCCCTCAACAATAACAAACAAGGCAAATGCTATTAAAAGAACAAGGAAAAAAATTATAGTTCTGCTGGTGTGTGACAGTTGTCTACAAAATGATGTCAACTTCAGCAAAAATGAAATGTGCGAACATAACATGATACAATGGAATATTTCACTTTCATCTATACTTTCATAATGATTTTATATTAGAACTTATATCACACATTTCTCTTTAAAATCCATTGGAAAATTTCACAGATATATCTCACCCTAAAGAAATGTTGCCCCAACACAAAACATATTTGTATATGTGAGGTAACAGAAAACATACATATATATGTATACATATTTATATATATATATATGTTGGTCTCTGCCTCTGATTCCTAGCACAGAGCTCCCAAAAACCTTATAAGTGGTAAGAGCACTAGGAGCATCTTTTGTTCTAATATTTGGTGTTGGATACCGGTTCTTGACACACAGCTCCTGAAACCCATGCAATTTCCTGGGTGACAGGAGTGTCATTTGTTCTAATGAGGTGACTTTGGTGGCCTCTTGGATAAAGGCTGGTCAATGGAACGACAAAGCCATGATAGAAGCTTGGAATTTTCAGCCTTGTCCCTCTTCCTCCTGGGAAGGGAGCAGAGCTAAAAATGGAACTAATGCTCGATTATGCCTATGTGATAAAAGTATGGGAGTTGGGGAGCTCCTATATTGGTGAACACATCCACATACTGGAAAAGGTGACGCACCCCAAGTCTGCTGGCACAGATGCTCCTGAGCAGGGGGCCCTCCAAGACCTCTCCCTAGGTATCTCTTCATATGGCTATTCATCTGTATTCTTTATTATGTTCTTTAATAAAATGGCAAAAGTAAATAAATGTTTCCTGAAGTTCTGTGAGCCTCTCTAGCAAATTAATCAAACCCAAGGAGCAGGTAGTTGGAACTTCTTTATGATCTATACTTAGTCAGTCAGGGGACAACCTGAGTTTTTGACTGGCATCAGAAGTGTGTGAGTGTGTGAATGTGTATGAGAGAGAGAGAGAGAGAGAAAGAGAGAGAGAGAAAGAGAGAGAGAGAGAGTGTGTGTGTATGTGTGTGGTGGTGGAGGAATCGAGCCTTTAATCTGTGGGATCTGGTGCTATCTCTGGGTAGACAGTTTAGAACTGAATTAAATTGCAGGACATCCAACAGGTGTTGCAGAGAATTTTTTGGTGTGGAGAAAAACCTCTAATTTTGGTGACCCGAAGTGTCATAAATGAAGTGTTTTATATGAGTAGTAGGCAAAAAACACAGTAGAGAAAAACTGGGTTGTTCTCTGTATAGTGGGAGATTAAACTGTTTTTTTTCTTTACAGTCTATACCTATATTTTTCACACAACTCCTGAGGAAAGAAATAACTGTAATGCACTTAGAAAATTCTCCTTGAAACAAGAAGGCAGTTTCCAAACACTAACTCTAAAAAATACAAATGAGATGGAAACTATAAATTGATGGAACAGGCATATATATTAAGAGTATTTACAAATCTAAAGCTCTAGCTACAACACAGTCTTTATTTCTTCTCACCTCCAGCAGAAAGGGTAGCTGTGAGTGACAGTGCTGGCAATGAGAAGTCGGCCTTGTTCCTTTAGGGTCCTGATGATATTTTTGTCAGCATCCTGTTAAAAAAATTAAAATCTAGCCATTAAAATACTCTACAATACTTGGTAACACAATATAATTAAGTATATTATTAAAATATGATATCTGGATACCTTTACTATGAGTAAAGGCACAAATAACAAATGTACTATAAAAATACTTGGTCCATATTTTGGCCACTGTATATCTTAAATACTTTTAAGATATATTCCATATCATTCAAAAGTGAAGTTTTCATTCAGCAATGATTACCCCAAGATCACAAAGTTGCTTCATGAGTCACAAATAAGAGCCCAGTTTTTCTAATTCCTATGCTTGAAACTCCAGCATGCGTCCCTTGAAGATACTAGACTCTTGGAATATAGCTGATAATATCTATCTTTCCTGATTTTATGTGCTGAAACAAAACAGAACAAAAATAAATTCCTGGGAAAAAAATCCCAGATGTGGAAGCTATTTGATAAAAACTGATTAATGAAAAAAATATGATGAAACTGACATCTTTCTATGTCATACAGTCACGGACCTTCACATATTGTCCCATGAAATCTGTCACTTCTGCTGTAAAACAGCCTGAAGCATCCACAGGGCAAACAGAGACAGAGTCTTTCTGAATGATGTTGCAATCCATACAGACCCGATAATCATCCTGGGAAAAAAGGGAAGATGGGGGCAGGGGCGGGAAAGAATAAAACAGTTTAAATGAGGGTGCGGCAAGAGAGGAGTATGAGGTGGTAGATTTACAGGAGAATTTTTCAGTTTTCTGATGAATAAATGTAGTCAGCTGTAATTATTCTCTCAACTGAAGTTAATTCAAAGACCATTCAGAGAACAGCAGAGCCTTACAGTTAGGGGATTAGATCATCTAGCCCAGTCTTCCCAGCCATTATTTCACAGACCTTTATATGTATCAGAGTATCCATTAAGGGAGATGACACACATGAATATATTAAAATAAAATCAAATTTGATTTATAACAGCAGTGTGCATGCACATATATGTATACACAAAGCAGAACCACATAAAGGTATAAGGCATGACCTATTTAGTACTGCATGATGCTTGATATGCATATGGATTTGCATCCTGTCAAGAAGCACCTGAAAGATGCCAATACTGATCTAAATCTGTAGTATTCACTTTATAAAGAAGTGACCTGGGCTCCAGGTAGCATAGCTTACCTAGATTACATCACAATATTTCAGGAATATACTTTGAGTAGTGTTAACCATAATTAGAGCAAACATATAAAATGCTATGTCAGATGGTGGTCAGACTTCACAACGATGCTGCAAGGAAGGCTGACTGGTGCACTAGATTTTAACCATGTGTTTCCCCTGCAAAACCCAGCAACTATCCCCATTTTACAGATGAGGAAATGGCACCACTCACATTTAAAACCAAACAACCTGGCTCCAGAGTTCACAGTCTTCACCACTGTGCTATGCTGCCCAAATCAAAAATGAAAGGGATCGTCTTATGCTAAATATTGAAACCACATTCTGGTTTGACTCCAAGACAAGATACAAAGCAAATATGCTTCCACCTGGGCCTGTGTTTAACTCTCATTGTGCTGAGGGGCTGCATGGTGTGATATAACATGTGGGTGTGCTAACAGCAAGGGGAGTGACAGGCTGGCCATTAAGGAAGACCCAAAAAGCATCTGTGTGACAGACAGGAAAAGCTCCAAAGCTGAGCGATTTGAATTATTTAGTGGAGAACAAACAGCTCTATCCACTTCAATTAGCTAAGAGAAGCATTCCTGAATGGAGACAGAATGATTGTTGATGTGCAACATGTCATGCAGAAGTATAGACTCTGCAGACAGATCACACAGCGTATCGCCTGGCAAAGATGGCACACAGGAGGTCTTTTAGAAAATCTCTACCAAATGGTGTTAAAAGTTGCAGTTTAAAGATCTGATCTTCTATAACATTAACCTGCAGGACATTCAGGACAGATATATAAGGTATTACTATAGTAAATGACAAATTACTCACATTTCAAAAGGAAAACCTAAACTACAATTCAAAATCATGAAGTTATCTTTTTATTAGTTATCAGCAGAGCAACCATATCAGTTGACTCTAAAACTGTTATGAACAACTGAAATATGACTAGTTCCTAAAACTCAGTAAATAGTATTATAAAGACTGCTTCCACACAATTTGAATATTGACCAAGTATTAGGTAATATTAAGAAAGTATTAATTTTATTGGGTTTAACAAAGGCATGGTGGTTACATTAAAAATAAAAGTCCTTAGCAATTGGGGATGTGCATGGAAGTATTTGCAGATGAAAGATAGGATGTTGAGGATTTGCTTCAAATCTCTCCAGTCAAAATAAAGGCACAGGAAAAGGAGAGAGAACAAGAGAGATAAAATGGAATTCCCAAACTATTGATAACTCATGCAGCTGGATGATATAAACATAGAATTTATTTTAATATTTTCTTTACTTTTCTGTATTAAAGATTTCCATAATAAAATCCCTGAAGTGTGAAAACAAAATGACCAAGGGAAAGACTAGCTTGCCATCCCTATCACTGACCAAATGATCAAGCTGAGAGGAGTCTGTAGGTCCTCCGCAGACATTACACTGGCAGCAGCGACTGTGTACACTCTTACAGTGTCAAGCACTGTGTTAAACACTCTCTACAGAAGATTCCACTTAATTCGAGCAGGTTTTCAGACAAGCAGGTAATAACATTACAGAGGAGGAAAAGGAAATCCAGACATGCCAAGTAACTCACCCAGGGACTGCCGGTTATTGCAGGGCTTCGACTTAACATGATGTCTGGTTTACTCTAAAAGCACGCCCTTAATCCCTTTACTCTTCTATTTTATTCATATACAAATTACATGAAAAAGATTACATTTGAAAAAAAATTGCTCTGGGCAAAAGCGAAAATTAACCATACCATACAGCTTTGAGAAGAGGTCAAAATTCTCCCTCTGATCATGCAGTATTTAGTCAACACCGCTGCGGTGAGGGAACCTTTTTGCATTTTGATGGTTGTGACTGCATGGCTCTATGCCATTGCCAAAACTCACAGAATCGCATATCATAAAGAACAAAGTGTATTGTATATAAATTATGAATGAATGAAAATACAGCATACCTTTTAGAAAGACTAAACACCTAGTAACCCACAGAATTTAGCCCACCATTTTCAGAAACCAGCTCAGGGTGAAAAGGAATTGCAGATACAAGTTTTATAAGCTATCTTTGAGGGCAGTGAGCCTGAAAAGAGGGTGACCCCATGGCTTAAGCAAGAGTGGTGAGACACACATATGCGTGCGCCTGCGTCCACATGTACCCACCCACACCCACACCCACACAGAGTGGCCGCTGACATTTACTTCTTATAAATTTATACCACTTACAGCACCAAAGTATGGAGCTTGGTGTACAACCCCAGTGCCTTCTTCCTCTTTCACATAGTTGTCAACAAGCACAGTAAAAGCACCATTCTCTTTGCACTGGAAAAGAAACATTAGCAGGCTTAAAGGATGAAGCCCTACCATGTCGTCATATTAATTTTGTAACAGTTTTTAGAGCCTGAAGAACTTTTTTCCCCCTTTTGTAAACTTGTATTTTAGATTCTTCTTTGGAGTAAAACATACTCTTCAGCTGTTTACAAGGTAATTTCTGAGCTGTAAAAACTCCATGTTCCTCCATTATATTTCTCCATTCAATCTTGGCTGTCACAGTCAGACAGAAAGAAAACGTGAGGACCCTTTTTTCTTGCATCTGCACCAGAACCTTGGCAGCAGAGAGTAACAGCTCCAGGTGAAAAAACTTATAACATGCAAAATTACTTTCAGTGACAAAAATGACAGAATAATTAAAATTGAAAACAAACATGCTAATTCTATACATTATTGCATGAATAATGATTCACCATTTGTAAATGGAATAATTATCTAAATATTTGCAGAGAAAATTTTCTAACTTCCTCAGTACAAAACTAGGCATTTTTATTAGTTCTCCTGGACCCCACCCCACTTTGTCCCCCAGCATGCAGTTTATCATATGGCCTCAGAAAATATGTTCCTTAAACTACTCCCTTCCTGGTATGTAGTTGACCCTTGAACAACACAGGGGTTAAGGGCACCGACCACCACTTAGTTGAAATCTGAGTATTGCTTTTGACTCTATAGCTGGCCCTTAGCAACCTTCAATTCAACCAACTGCAGACTGAAAACTGTGAAAAACTGCTTTCGATCCACAGTTGGTTAAATAAAATCTGTGAATAAGTGAAACCACACACTTTAAACCCTTGTTCAAGGGTCAACTGTATTTTCAATCACTACATATGCTTTGCTTCTCTTTCTCCTTCCAGTCCAGCTCAAGTTACTCAGTTGTAAAAGACAAACCTTGAAAGAAACAGGTTGGGGGAGCCAAGAGTCATGAGTTTTATTTCTGGGCACTCCACCCTCTCTAACATGAAGGGGGAATGTTTTCATTTGATTTCCTTTGCAACAATAAAGTCAGGTCCATAAACACAAGGGTACAGACCACTTTTTTCTACCTTTATCTCTAAATATTTGTTTTCATGTACCCTTTGTTTTAGCCACACTGACCGTTTGCTTTCTTACCTCTCTGCCTTTGTAAAAATGATTTTCAAAATTAAACCTATAATCCTGTGAAAAAGGTATTAGCATTTCCATGTTTTAAAAATATTCTGGTTGTATTTGCATTTCACAGGTGAACAAACTTAGAACAAAGATAAAATGGTTTGCCCAAATCACACAACCAGCAACGATGAAGCTAGGACCTGAAACAAGGTCTTTTGTATCCAAATACATCATTTTCAACTACAGCATAGCTCCTTAATTGTTTGGCACTTGCTTAAAACTAAACATAAAAAATAACTATAAATTTTAAATTGCTGTAACCCAAATCACACCTAGAAATGTTTTTGATGTGGTATGATAGGTACCAAAAGGTATTTTTTCAATGGTTTAAACATGGAGAAAGAATATGTATATCCTTAAAATCAGATGTAGGAACAGGGAACCCACAGGTATCTTACTGTTTATAACTGTAGACCAAGGAACCCCACAGTGTATTCCTCCTTCTCAGGATCCAGATCTGGATCCTGCCCCACTGAGGCTGAGCCGGGTCTGCAGTCACTACTGAGAGCTGCCTCTCCATGAGAGCACTTACTCTCATAGCTCCCATTTAATATTTTACATGTCTACTTTAGGTATACAATGGATGACTCTGTCCTAAGTCAAAGAATTTGTAGTATCTGTCTGAAAGTCATGTAAGGTCCTAGACATTTCAGAAAGCTAATTGAATGGACAGGTGTTATTCAACTTAATTCTACAGAGCGCATATTCCAGACAGACTTCTGACTTAACCCCAAATTCCTATCTAGAGTGTCCATGTGTATTGTTTGAGAGGAGTGAGATTTCTTCAGGTTCTCAATAGGGTCTGTGATTCAGAAAGGGTAACAGGGTAACGCTCACGGATCTAGTGGAAGTTTTAAGACAAAAACAAAACAAATATGTTATAAAACAAAATATAAAAGATATATGAGAGAAGAATTCAGTATGGTATTTTTCAAAGGGAGAAACCAAAAAGGCATTTCAGAAAATGCTGTCTTTTAGATGGCATCAGAGTTCAGCCTTGAAGAGTGTATTGAACTTGAACAGATATGACATTAGAGAAAGGTGAAGGATTTTTAAACAGAAGGATAACAATGAAAATACAGAGTGGGAGGAAAAGAAAGGGCAGTTAGTTTGAAGATATGTTTAAAGCAACATTATAGGGGATGTGACTATGCAGCAGGTTTGCCTCATGCCAAATGGAGAACACCGGCAAGGAATGTGCTGGCAAGAGGCTCACAGGCAGGGATCAGATGAGGCAAAGCATAGGAATACCCAGCAGTACCACCAGCAGTAACATGATACGAGCAAAAAGGCCACTAATTAGAAGATGAGAGACATGGGGAAACACTCAAGGTACATGAATGTAAAGAGACAGATGTGAGTGATATTGTAAACTGAACCAGAAGAGGGGTAAGCAAATGTTTTATCTTGGGCTATGATGTAAAGTTTGCCAGCTAATGCTATGCCCAGCTGAATATAATTTTTACATAATGTATGAAGCCAAGTCTCATGGTGTTGCTCATCATTTTATTCTAAGACCTACAAATAAGAACCAACAGGAAATTCCTGCTGACTTTGTTCTCTTGGTGGTGGTGGGGTTTGCAACGATTGCTAAGAATTCTGTTGTCAGACTATGAAAACTACATAAAACAGCTTTATAACTTCTAAGGAAACCAAGTTACTAAATGTAGGAGCTCTGTTGTGTTGCCTAGATTTAAAGCACCCACTTTGTCAATTTCCTTAAAATTAACTCTACTTTTACATAGTTTTATTCTGAGCACTATCCTAAATTATAAAAAAAACAAAAACAAAAAAACCCCACAACAAACCAACCCTCATATTCCTGGGTGACATGCAGACTATAAGCAATAAAAATATCCACATTTAAATCTTATCAAATGTAAGTAATTTCTTAATTTGAAAAAAGTATTTAAAAAATTCCTATAGGATTTTAACTGTTAGAACAAGAAGGCAACCTGAACAGAATTTAATTTGTTAATATTGAAACAGGTTTCTGGACCGGGCACACTCATAGAAACAATGTAACAATAAGATAATGTGAACACTACTCTCGTTGTCATTACACCGCTCCAGTTATCCAACACTGTACACCGTCTGTGGAGGGACTGTGGGAGAGGTGCCTAAGCTCACCTTCACAAAATAGTCAAACAGGGGCCTGTATTTCTTGCCTTTGAGACAGGCACCAGGAAATCTAGAAAAAGGAGAAAGGCAAACTCACAATTAGATTTAAATTGTCAAGGATATGAGGCTGCAGCCACATCAAGTCACCACTCCCTTCTGGTTTATTTGTTCCTTAGTCATTAGTGCTGGAACATGTTACCTGAATGTACTAGTACTTAAAACTTAAACAGGTACTTATGTACTTCATATTTAAAATGGTGTTAGTACTTAAAACTAAACTTGAGTAATATACCTTTTGGATTATAAAGTGTGTTACTTTTTGAAACTAAAGACATACACACTCACAAATCAATGATTTGTATATTTACCTTTCAAGGATCTCATAGTCACTCTCCAATTTATAGAGGGCTGGTAATCGGGCTTCCATTAAAATGAGTAATTTTCCTCTGACAATGTCTGTAAGAGCAATGGAAAAAGTGGACTTCAGTAATATTCAGACTTTGGCTTATTCTACATTAGACATGCATCAGTATACTTTTTCCTTCAGGTGCTCCAATATCACCTGCATCCAGTGAGCCTAGCACTCACAGAGAAATACTGAAAGGAATGCTAGGACACACAGCTTTCTGGACGAAAATGACAAAAAAAAAAAAAAAAAAAAAAAAAAAGAAGAAGAAATCAAAAGCTATTAGGCTATCAGTTGTTGTTAACTGCATCTCTATCCATTTTAAGTAAATTAATCTTAATTTTCTCCTACCAAATGTAATATATATGAATGTTTCAAAGTCATATTAACAAAGAAGTTTACAAATAAAAGTCCCCTGTAATCTCATCTATCCTCAGGCACTATCATCTGAGTGGCTATTCTTCCAGGTAGTTTTCTATGTATAATAACAGTAACATACATATTATTTGAATGGGTAATGAAACAAATTAATTGTGAAACATAACAATATAGTTATTTATTTTCACATAATATATCGTGAACATCTTTTAATATATTAACACATAAAATATCTTTCTCATTCTTTTAGATACTTCTATAGTCCTCCATTCTAATGGAAGTACAAGGTATTTTTCACACATCAACTAATCCTACACATTTAAGTTGTTTTCAAATTATTACTACTATGAACATTGGGATGAGTATCCTTGTATGTATCTTTGTACCCTTACTGGAAATTCTTTTGACGGCTACTACCTCAGGAAGAGGAAACCTGGAACAAATGTATAAACATTTAAAATCTAATAGATGTTAACAAATTGTCTTATAAAAACTTAGACTAACTTAAACTCCCACCGATAAAGTATGACATACTCAAGATTTTACTAGTGCCTCTGACATACATTCAGTTTACTATGAGAAAAATGAGAATCTATGAATCATAGCGAAGGCATCTGCAATTCACTGAAAAACTGCCATAAATCATTCTGCCAACAACCAGCTCTGACTTCCCAGGAACTTCATTATAAGTGGAGTCTACATTTTCTTAATAAAACCCAGGAAGTACAAAAGGAATATATAGGTAGGGGAGCCACATGATTGAAATCTCAGTTAGAAGGCCTCTAAGGCTATCAGGCTCACTACAGAATGGCCATTTCTCATTGGTGACACAGGGAACTTATGCAGACAGAAATGAAACTGTCCAGAGAAGCAGCTACAGACACCAGAGCGAGGTTCTGTGTGTATAACAGCTCTTTTCCAGCAGGTAGTGTAAGAAACCAATTCTTGGTCCTATCCATTCCCAAGGCACAGCTAAAAAATAATAAAAATACCTGTTTTCTGACCCCCAATTCTCTACCATTCCTTTCTCAATATTTATCTCTTGCCAGAAAAAGCTATTGAGATTCAAGTGATTGTCATGTAAGGCAGAATTTTTTTCCTGGCTATGAGTTTCTCTTTTATTTCCCTGGCTTCCCTCTCCCTCCACAAACTAACAAAACCTGAAGGTATCAATATTCTTTTTTCATTTAAGTCTCTTTGGAAAGGGCCTCATTAAGACTATGGTTAACTCTCTACCAGGGAGTATTTGAAAGGCAAAGTCAAGTTCTGGTACCTATTCTGTGATATTAGAATTTATAATAAATATATATTTGGTCTTAATCTCTGTTCCTGGCAGAGCTCCTAAAACCCTTAGCACTTCCTAAGTGATGCGAGCCATGTAGCTCACCCCTGTTCCATGGAGACAGAAGTTCCTGTATCCAGGACCCTTCCAGACCTCGCTGTATACACTTCTTCATCTGGCTGTTTATGTGTATCCTTTATAATATCCTTTTATAATAAACTGGTAAGCCAATAAGTACAATGCTTCTGAGTTCTGTGAGCCCTTAAGCAAATCAATAGAACCTGAGGAGGAGGTTATTGGTTAGTGAGAAGTACAGGTGTCAACCTGGACTTGTGACTGGATGGAGTCTTAAGTGGCAGTGTGGTGCTGGGGAGAGGTCTTGTAAGATGGAGTCCCTAACCTGTGGGATCTGATGCTAACTCTAGTATCTGAATTAAGTAAACTGCTTGGTGGTGTTGAAAAAAGAGACATCAGAGATTCTTAAACCCAACAAGATGCCACCTCTCTAAATCCCTGGTTCTTCATCTATAATAGGGACATGATGTGCAAAAGTGCATTAAAATCTAAAAATTATAAAGAATTCTTATTTTTCATATCTGTGTACTACTTTAATTTTTTGGGTACTACATTTTCAATCTGTTAAAGAGAAAACCACAGGCCAAAAATGGCATCACTTATGCTAAAAGTCTATGATAACAAATCTAAATTTATTACCTGACCTAACTGCTGTTTCCATCTCTCACAGAAACTTTCTTTATCAACTAGTCTGGAATTTTCCGGTCAATACCAAGGAGGTAATCTATCATATGGGTTCTTTCCATCTCCTTCACCCCCAGAGAAAAAAGAGTCAATATACATGATAAAAAACTCTTACTATTCACCTCCCATCCCCTAAAAAATGTCCTGGTCTAAAAATAATCCTATTTTTTCTTTTCCTAATAGCTCCCTTGCACCACCCTTCTTCCTATAAAAACCTTCCACTTTGTACAACTTGTAGGAGCACCCTTCTAGTTGTTAGACAAAATGCTGCCCACTTAATAAAGCCAATCAGACCTTCAAATTTACTTGGCTAAATTTTATTCTTTAACAGATTAGAAATGAAAACAAAACAAAACGAAACTTTTAGAGGTTATTTTTCTGATTAAGTCTAATGCTTTTTTAAAAACTTCTATTTGTACTCCAAAAAAGAAATATCAGTTTTATCCTTTCCCAAAATATGTCAAAATTATCTTATCCGTATCAGTCATAAGTAACCAGGCTCATATTTACCTTTAATCTTCACATACTGCATATCTGGATTAACACACAGGGCAAGGTTACTAGGCAGAGTCCAGGGAGTAGTTGTCCAAGCAACTAAAGATATATTTTCATCTTCCTCCAAAGGGAAAGTTACAAATATTGAAGGATCTTGAACATCCTGAAATAAATGAGATAAAGTATTCTTTTAAAAAATCCATAATAATAGAAGAAAAAGGAACTAATTCTAAAAAATAAAAATAAATTGACTTTCAGAGTAATCTGAGCTTTTAAAACACCATTTGCTATATTTATAAAAATAAAATATAAAGCAAAAAATTCCAAATATTTTTTAATATTCTTTAAAATTTTAACAATTACCTCACTACAATTATGCGCTACATAACAATGTTTTGGCCCATGGACTGCAGGTATGATGGTAATCCCATAAGATAATAATGGAGCTGAAAAATTCCTATTGGCTAGTGATGTCACAGCCTTCCTAAGGTTGTAAGGCAATACTTTACCCAAGTACTTAGCATTGTTACAACTGCCAACAGTATTCAATACAGTATTCAATACATGCTGTATAGGTTTGTAGCAGAACAGAATTTGTCATCCTCAAATATGCCTATTTGGCATAAGGATTATTTTAGGCTGATTATTTTTAAGAAATAGCAGATATGGGAGAAGCTCTGAAACCAAATAGAAATTATCCTTTGTAAAAGACATTTCCATTTATAGGGGAAATTTCCATTTGTAAGGGTGTCTCCTCGCCCTGTACCAGGCAGAGGAAGACTATTTTTAGAAACTTCTATCAATGCAGAAGACCACTATGTAAATCTACACAGCAACCTGACTTTTGTTTATTGTGCTTTTCCTGGTAATCTCCGATTACTGATCCTATCACCCCCAACATCTTTTGTCTTCAGCTGAAGATGATATGTAAGGTGATGGCTTCAGCTGTTTTGGCAGATTACTCATTTTCCTGGGGCTCTTCCATGTATATAGAAGGTATATGTGTTATTAACTTAATTTTGTTTTTCTACTGTTAATCTGTCTTTTATTACAGGGATGTCTCAGTCAAGAATCCAGAAGGGTAGAGGGACAACAATGACTGAAAAGTGGAGGGTTCAAAGACTAAATTCACAAAGGGGAATGGAGATAAGGCACGCGTAGACGAAAATAGACGACTGTGTGTGTGTGTGTGTGTGTGTGTGTGTGTGTGTATAAATAAAACTATTCTCTACATATTTGTAATGGTAAACTACATGCCAAAGTTTCAGAACTGAAGTACAGAACTTAAAACAAGAAGGATCATAGGGAAAACTCACAAAACTCGACCAAAATAAAAAAAAAAAACAGACACACGAGGACAAGGAAGCAATAGAAACAATGTGAAACTAGAAAGCAAAACATAAAATGGCTATTGGAAAACGTCATATTTCAATAATCGTCCTAAATGTAAATAGACTGAACTTACCAATAAAAGGCACAGAGTTGCAGATTGGATCAAAAAATAAAACCCAACCATATGCTGCCTCCAAAAGACACATCTTAGCTCCAACGACAAATACAGACTCAAATTGAAAGATTGGAAAATATTTTGAGCAAATGGCATTTAGTGAAAAGTGGGAGTAGCGGTACTACTATCCGACGAAACAGACTTCAAAATAAAACAGGTAAAGAAAGATACTGAGGGACATTTCATAATGATAAAGGGAATCAGATACCAAGAAGACATATCACTTATTAATATCTATGCTCCCCATCAGGAAGCCCTGAAATATGTAAAACAATTACTAACAGAACTAACAGAACATAACACTATCGCAGTAGGGGACCTAAATACCCCACTGTCAGATATGCACAGATCATCCAAACAGAAAATCAATAAGGAAATAACATCCTTAAATGACACATTAGACCAATGGGACATAACTGACATTTACAGAGCCTTTTTTCCCTAAACAGCAGCTTATACATTCTTCTCTAGTGCACATGGAACACTCAAGGACTGACCACATACTGGGACACAGAGATAGCCTCAATAAATATAAGAGGGTTGAAATCATACCAACTATATTCTCTGATCATAAGGCTTTGAAGCTGGAGATCAACTGTAAAAAGAAAACAGGAAGAACCACAAATACATGGAGATTAAACAACATGCTACTGAAGAATAACTGGCTCAGAGAAGAAATAAAAAGAGAGATCAAGGGATACATAGAAACGAATGATAATGATAGTACAACATATCAAAACTTTTGGGACATGGCAAAAGCGGTCATAAGAGGAAAGTTCCTATCATTAAAGGCCTACCTCAAAAAACAAGAACGAGCCCAAATAAACAATCTAACGTTTCATCTTAAATTAGGAAAGGAAGAGCAAATGAAGCCTAAAGTCAGCAGAAGGAAAGAAATAATCAAAATCAGAGCAGAAATAAATGAAATTGAAAACAAAAACCAATGGGAAAAATAAACGCAACAAAGAGCTGGTTCTTTGAGAAGGTTAATAAAAGTGACAAACCTCTGGCTAGACTCACTAAAGTAAAAAGAGAAAGGAAACAAATAACAAAATCAGGGATGAAAGAGAAATTAAAGGAGACACCACAGAAATACAAAGGGTCATA
>CM053509.1:88513948-88782838 GCA_028627145.1 Eidolon dupreanum
GTGACAAACCTCTGGCTAGACTCACTAAAGTAAAAAGAGAAAGGAAACAAATAACAAAATCAGGGATGAAAGAGAAATTAAAGGAGACACCACAGAAATACAAAGGGTCATATAAGAATACTATGAAAAAGGATATAGTAACAAATATAACAACCTAGAGGAAATGGACCAGTACTTAGACTGAACGGACCTTCCTAGAGTGAACTTCCTAGAGTGACTCAAGAAGAACTGGAACATATAAATAGACTGGCCAGCAGTATGGAAATTGAAACAATCATCAAAAACCTACCAAATAGTAAAAGTCCAGGACCAGATGGCTTCACTGGTGAATTTTACCAAACATTCAAAGATTTAATACCTATTGTCCTCAAACTCTTCTAAAAAATAGAAGAGGAGGCACTATTTCCTTACTCATTTTATGAGGCGAATATTACTCGAACACCAAAACCTGGTACAGATAACACAAAAAAAGAAAACTACAGACCAATATCTCTCATGAACACAGATGTGAAAATCCTAAACATGATAATAGTGATCTAAATACAGCAACATATTAAATGAATAGGACTACATCAAACTAAAGAGCTTTTGCTCAGCAAAAGAAATCATTAACAAGGTAAAGAGACAACCATTTGAATGGTAAAACGTATTTACAAGCAATGCCTCTGATAAGGGCCTAATATCCAAAATATACAAAGAAGTCATACAATTGAATAACAATGGAAAAACAAACTATCCACAAATGGGCACAAGACTTGAACAGACACTTCTCCTAAGAAGATATACAAATGGCCAACAAACAGATGAAAAGATGCTCAATATTGCTAGCTATTAGGGAACTGCAAAACAAAACCACAATGAGATACCATCTCACACCTGTGAGAATAGCTGTACTAATAAATGGAGAGAATACAGAGAAAAAGAAACCCTTTAACATTGCTGGTGGGACTGGAAATTGGTACAGCCACTAAGGATAATGGTAGAGAGGTTCCTTAAAAAACTAAGAATTGATCTACCATATGATCCAGCAATCCCTGTACTGGGTATTTACCCCAAAGACTTGAAAACCCATTTCTGAAAAGATATTTGCACACCGATGCTCATAGCAGCATTATTCATGGTAGCCAGGACATGGAAGCAAGTGAAGTGTCCAAAGATAGATGATTGGCTAAACAAGCTGTGGTACATATATACAATGGAATATTATTCAACCATAAGAAGAGATAAAATACTGCCATTTGGATGGACCCTGAGCTAATAACGCTAAGTTAAATAAGCCAAACAGAAAAAGTTGCAAATCACATGATATCACTTCTATGTGGGATATAAAGCTAAAAGCAACAGATGAATAGGACAAACAAACAAAGACCCATGGTCATGGACAACAGATTAATGGTTACCAGAGGGTAGGAGGGAGGAGGGGGGGGCGGTAGATGGGGTAAAGTGGGTCAAATATGTGGTGACTTTAAAGAATTTAAAAAAATTTAAAAAAAAAGATGAAGAATGTTTAAAATACAATGTTTAGTATAAAAGACAAGGTGCAGAGTAAGTACAGGGTGTAATATTTAAAAACATGCAGAACAATACTGATATTGTTTATGGATGCTCATGTAGATAGTAAAAGTATGAAAATATGCATGGGAAAGAAACACCGAATTCAGCAGAGTGGTTACCTATCAGGATGTTAAGAAAGGAAAGGGAAAAAAGAAAGGTACTATAAATTGTAAATAAAATTCATTTAGATAGAAATTAGAACCAAAGATCCACAACTATGAGCAATATGGATCACTGTCAGAAATATAATGTTAAGTGAGAAAAGCTATATAGAAAATAATACATAATGGATCTTTGCATTTCTACAAAGTACAAAAACATACAAAACTAATCAACTATTATTTGTAATATTTGTTTTTTTTTTTTAAAAACGATGCATGTATTATGGTACACTTAAGATTTGTGCACTGAATTGTTTATAAATTTAACAATCTCCCTGAGCTACTTCCCCCCAAAATATAAGCAAATACTGATGTAATGACATACAAGAAGGAAAAAAAAAAAATTAACACAAAAATGAAGTACCAATTTCTATAAAATAAAGAGGACAGAATAAATGTTAAATTAGACCATGGAGATGTTATTAGCAAAACTCATATTGTGGGAAATTCTACAAGACAAAACTTATCTCCTACATAATAAAAGGAAAAGAAAAAAAAAAATGAAAAAGCAGCCCTTCAGATTAATACAGTACAAAAAGAGTTACTACCGCGAATGAACCTTCCTTACATCCTGATAAAGAAACAAACAAAACTCAAAAAAGTAAAAAATAGCTGAGGGACAAAAGATATAACATAAACTATGAGCTAAACACAAATGTGAACACAGATGATACCCAGTAATTAAAGAATTATAAAGTAGTTAATATTAAGAATGACTGATGATGACTTTTTAGGTGTAATAATGGTATTATGGTAATGTTAAAAAAGAGATAGTGCTTAGTGTTTGATTCTCTACATTTGTATGTGCTTAAAATATTTTATTAAAAAATGCAACACAATATAATCATAGAAGGATATTTAGGAGACAGCAGGAATCATCACCCATATCTCAAGAGGATTAGCAAAGATCAAGTAGGATGTATGAAAGTATTCTATAAGATGAAAAGTGCTTTTGGAATGCAAGTTTTAATAATATAATTTCCAATCTGAACATGAAATAAGAGTTGCAAAAAACCTAATGTCTGTTAAAAACAAAGAGACTTAGATAAACTCTCAGAGATGAAAATATCTCTCCTATATATACACATGAGAACAGGTAGTTCAGATAGTTTCAGAAGTTACTGCCTTTACTGTCTGTCTAGATAAGGCAAAGCTGTATACTTTACAAACATCAGACATGTCTAAACTCTTATCATACCAACGACAGCAGGATATTCCATATGTCAGAGAAAAAATCCCATCACTGTGCATCAATCTCAAATCAGATTTTTCCCCAAATACCTCTAACAAATAAATGAATTATGAGGTCCCAGATGAGGCATACAACCCTGTGAAACAGTGACTAGAGGCAAGCAGGGTAGAGGTAAACTTATTAACTAAAGAAAGGCACAAAAATATGGTCAAAACAAGCAAAACCTATCACAAATCTCATGGGGAAAAAAAAAGTCCCTCGGTTTTAATCTTAATAGAGCCTTGGTTCAGTGACTGGTAACATCACCAGCACTCAGTAAGAAATGATCAAACTGACAAGACTCCCCAGGCTTACATTACATATTGGGACTAGTACCTTGATCACCACAATCATTTAACTTCCATGAACATAACTTAATGCCCAATGATGTCATACATACCTTGTAATTCTGGTGAGATTCAAAGTTGGAAAGTGGAGTGTTACAGGCAGTGGAAAAGGGCATGACTTTCATACCTCTATAAATAAGGCCTTTATCATAAAGTTGTTTGAAGACCCACCTAGCAAATAAAGAGATGAAGTTTTACAATAATTAAATAATCAAAATTCTGTTTCCCCAATGCAAACATTTATGCTGGTTTCTGTTCATAGTTTGTGTCAATCAAAGACGTAAAAACACAATGTCTCTCAACTGAAGACTAGCTGGTAAATTACAATAGATCAGTATAATTAGATATTATAAAGACATAGGAGTCTAATATTTGTTGACATGGAAAGATGGTCATGATTTAATGTGACTGAGAAGTTAACTGACACCATATTGTATAATATCAATTATTGTATAATTATATAAAACTGTACATATCAGTATACATAGTTACATTTTTCTGGAATGCTGAAAAAATAGATTTTCACTAATATTTCAACTATGGCTGAAATTTTAATTTTTGTTTTTCTTAATAGTTTCCTGATTGATACATTGCTTAAATTTCATAAGGGGCAGTTTTACAATGCCAAATTTAAAAAAGTATAAACCACTGGGATTAGGATCAGACCTCTCTCCCACATCTAGTCAAAAACTTTATTAAGTACTTAACATGTTGCTTTAAGTTAAATGTACCAAGACACTGCAAATGTGAACAGGTTCTCCTGTGGTGACCACTCACTTCTCTCAATTGGATGCCAGAATGCACTGATGAGAACCCTTACATAATTCATTTAGAAATTCACACAGGAATAAAACTTTACTCCTATGTCCCTGTCACAATAAATGAATTAAACCCTCTCTCATTTGCTAAAATACATTTACATTTACCCCAAACCACAGAAGGTACAAGAGTGAACCCTAAAGTAAACTATGGACTTTGGGTGATTACGATATGTCAATGAAGGTTCAATTGTAACAAATATATCACTCCAGTGGGGGATGCATAGGGTATATGGGAAATTTCGGTACCTTCCTCTCGATTTTGCTGTGAACCTAAAAATGCTCTAAAATATAGTCTTTAAGTCTTAAAACAAAATAAATCTATTCCCAAAGAATTTGGATAACTGTGAACCTAAACACAAATTGATCCATGCTACAGCACTTCTCTACTAATATAACAGAATATTCATTATATTTACAATTTCAAATAAACCTACCAGACAGATTCCATGAATTGAGGATACAGAGTTTTGTAGTCATTGTCGAAGTCAATCCATCGGCCAAGTCTGGTAACAGTAGACTTAAAAATATAAATATTAGAGTTATTAGAGAATGATATTTGTTATTGTACATCAATGTGTTTTATTTCTATTATCACTGCATATGATGACTTTGGGAAAACAGAACAATCAATGGTTCAAGAAAAATCTATATTATAATCAACACTCTATATAAGGTTAAAAACCAATTTTTTTCTGGCATTCATCCTATAATGCAGATAATGATATTTACAAATATTAATTTTTTTTATAAAAGTCTATCAAAGCTACTATTTGGTAAACATCTCAGGTATAACTGCTGCTGGCTTGAATTGTTAATGGTTGCTAAAATTACTGAGTTAAAGTATAAAATAAACAGAATATTTGCACAGACTGTCCTTACAGGACACTTAATTACAAAAAAAAACCTCCAACTTTACAGAGGAGTTGAAGAAACCTGACCGGGTCATCTTAGGAAACAAAGTGAACATCATCAATGAGACATATCAGTATCACAGGCCTCCTGATATGATAGACTGAGAGGTGCATGTTACTTCTGAGGTATTCTTTCCAAAAAATGCAAAATCTAAACTGAATCATGAGGAAGCATCAGATATTGAGGGATCATCTACAAAGTAACCAGTCTGTACTCTTTAAAAGTGACAGGATCATAAATGACAAAGAAAGATTGAGGAAAGTTTCAGATTAAAGGAGACTAAGGAGGTATGATAACTAAATGCATTATGTGCTTCTAAATTGGATCTTGGATCAAAAATAAAAATTAGTGAGACAAATGGTTAAATTTGAATAGGGCCTAAGTATTGTTATCAATTTAAATTCTTGCTTTTGATAATTATGCTATGGTTATTAAAGGCGTTAGATGGGAAGTGAGTGAAGAGTATAGGGGAACTCTTCATATTACTTTTGTAATTTTTAGTAAGTCTGAATTATTTCAAAATGAAAGTTTTTGAAAATAAAAAAAAAATTTAAGGGAAAAAAAAAAGACCCACATGCTTATTATAATCATCGTCAGGATTTTTCCCTACTGGTGACCAGGCAAGAAAGTTAAATTAGGAGAAAATTGAGAAGCTTTGATCTTCAGGTTGATGAAATAAAGTTTTATTCACCAATGAAGAGAAGCTACTTTACGTCTGAGCAGGAAAGAGCAAGATGAACAGTCCTGGAGAGATAACTTGGCAGGCTTAGGCTGATTTTAAAGAATATAAATAAGAGATCAATTAGGAGATTGTTACAGAAATTGAGCCAATGGTGAGTGAGACTAAGGAAAGGCTATAGGAATGAAAGTCAATGACTAGATAAGAGACAGTAAGGAAAAAGACTTGATAGGATTTGGCATTTGATTTGATCATGGGGATTAATGTTTGAAGCCTGGAAGACTGAAACCATTGGCAGGGTAGGGAATTCTTATCACTTAAGAATAGTAAGTGATAAGATGGAGAAGATAAAAAAAATAAAAGCCAGACATATTTTTAAGTTGTACAGACAGACTAATCCAAGAGTCAAGGAGGAAACTGGGAGTTGAGGAACTTTGTTCCTAAGACCATAAGAACAAGAGAGCCCTGATAGCACCTGATAGTTACTTAAAGGTACTAGCTGTGGGAGCTCTACCACTAAGAGTGGGCAAGATAGGAGTTAAATTAATATAATAATGGGTTTAAATTTTAACAGATTTTAACATCTGAATTTTTATATTACAACATTCAAGTTAATCTATTTGCTAGGATGGCCTGATCGCTGTTATATACTGTGGGTAGGTAGCAGATTAAATACAGAATACTAATCAAGCATGAAGAAATAAGAAAAGAGAGGCTTCAGTTTAAGCTATAGTCTAGGTAATAGGGTTGGAGGTGGAAGCTAAACACTCCTTTAAACAGGATGGTCGACCCCTCTTATGTCACAACCTCACATGGATAGACATACTTTTGGGAGCATCATAAAAAACACAAAGAACCATAAATCATTTCAACTTCCATTCAAATCAGAAGTTTTTGTTCATTCTATTGAAAATAACTCAACATACCTTCCACTCAGTAGAATATCTCATCACAATTGCTCGGCATTGATTGTTATACTCCACAATCCCCATTTTGGTTACATCCTCTGGTCCTCTGATTCCTAATGTCTTATCAATTTCATATTCCTGAAAATGTAGGATAAGACTGTTAACAACCCTACGCTACAAAACAAAATTGATTTAGCAACTCTAGAAAAGTAAGATTTAAAAAAATTAGTTCTCAGAAAATCTACAGAGAAAATGAACTGTAGAATTATGGAAATGAAGTGGAAGAAAAAGTCTATTGTAATAATTCACCATATGTTAACATAGTACTTGAAATGCTTACTAAATCTAATGTTTACTAAAAAAATCAAAATATTATAAAGGCTGATGACCCAAACATACCACTGGTAAGCCATGACAATCCCATCCAAATCTTCTGTCAACGTGAAACCCACTCTGGTGAGCGTATCTCGTAACTATATCTTTAATTGTCCCTGCAAGTATATGTCCATAGTGAGGCAGTCCAGTTGCAAAAGGAGGTCCATCATAGAAAGTAAATCTATAAGAGATAATAAAAATATGTTAAGTTACTTTAAAACAGACAGCAAAAATTCAAGACAACATTTTTCTATAGATGGCTCCTGTCACAGTGGAGTCTTCAGGGAGAAGAAAAGCAGTGAGACCAGGAAATTCAGATATAACTGATTAGGTTTTTACTGTAGGTCCTGGCTTCCAGGAAAGGTCGTTATGGTGGAGCTGGAGAGGCCTCTGGTGGGCCATTCATTCTTCTTTTATTTGTTCCACGACATAATCCAAGTTATTCTTCGTGATGCTGAATGATATTATTCATTAGTAAAAATAGGGCAATAAATGACTATCATAGTTTTTGAGCACATGAGAACCATGATAAAAACAGCATTTAAAGAAAGGACTGGTCTTTAGGTAAACTTCCTTCCTAGAGGTAGGAAGTACCCTAATAGAAGGCTACTACTAGTCTAAATAATTAAATGAGGTAGTGATAATGAGAAAAGTAGAAAGGAAAAGGATGATATGTAAATTCTATTCAACAATGGGCTCAAATTTGAATTGTTTTTAACATATGAATTTTACCAGATCAAGTTAATCTATTCAGAACTCTTAATGAAACCAAATCTACCCTAATAATCAAGAACTCATTCATTCAATGCATATCTATGACTGAGAGTACCCACTATATAGAGAACTAGGAGACTCTGGGAATACAAAGATGAATAAAAAGTTCCCTTCTTAATGAAATGCAGTGAAAGAAATGACTTCTTAAGGACTCTCTCTACCCTTATGAAAGAAACTCATATACATACTTTGGCTTATGTTTTGATTGCTTTAAGCATTCTTGAAAACAATTAAATTTGGACCAGAACTGCAAGATTTTCTCCTCTTCAGCAGGAAAATTGATGTTTTCTGGTACTTGCTGAACCATTTTGTTGCTGCAAAAGAAATCGAATTTATTATTTTCAAAAGTCTAAGGATAACAGAGTATATACATTAAAATGACTGTACATATTACTACCTGATATTACATGGTACTTTAAATATAATTATAGCTTTTTTGAGGTAAAGTTCACATACCATAAAATTCACCCTTAATAAAGTGTACAATTCCATGGTTTTTACTATATTCACAAGGTTGTGCAATCATCACCATGCTCTAATTCCAGAACATTTTCATCTAAATTTTTGAATTACAACATTCAAGTTAGTTTCCTCCAACCCTACCCTCTAAAACCCTGTACACATTAGCAGTTACTCTCCATTCCCTCCTTCCCTAGCCCTCCAACAACCATAAATCTGCTTCCTGCTTCTATAGATTTTCCTATTCTAGACATTCCATATAAATGGAATCATGTATATATAGCCTATTTTCTCTGGCTTCTTAGAATTGTTTTCTAGCTTAGTTCATGCTGTCATATGTGTTCATACTTCATTATTTTTTATAACTAATATTTCATTGTATGGATATGCCATATTTTGTTTACTCATTCATCAATTGACGGACAATATGATTGTTTCCACTTTTTGGCTATTATGAACAATGTTGCTATGAATATTCATGTGTAAGTTTTTGTGTGGACATATGTTTTCAGTTCTCTTGAGTATAAATCTAGGAGTGAAATTGGTAGGTAAATCTGTGTTTAACTTTTTAAGAAACTGACAAAATGTTTTCCAAAGCTGATGCACCATTTTACATTCTTCCAGTAGTGAGTGAGGATTCCAGTTTCTCCAAGTCCTCCCTCCTTATTACCTATTATTGGATTACAGGACATCTTAGTGAGTAGGAAGTGGGACCTCAGCGGAGTTTTGATTTGCATTTCCCTAATGACCTGCGATGTTGAGCATGTGCTTATTGCTCATTTTTGTATCTTCTTAGCTATCTACTCATCCTTTGCCCAGTGTTTAATGGGGTTGTCTTTTTATTGTTGAGTTGTAAGAGTTCTTTACATATTCCAGATACAAGCCCTCCTTATCAGCTACATAATTTGCAAAAATTTTCTACAATTTGTGGGTTGCCTTTTTTTCCCCCATGGTATTCTTTGAAGCACATACACTTTTAATTTATCTTGGTGACAACTTAGTTTATCTGTTTTTTGTGTTTTTTTTTTTTTTTGTCGTTGTTGTTACTAGAGCTTTTGAAGTCATGTCTAAGAAACCACTACCTAAAATAAGGTGGTGAATTTTTAGCTCTTGAATTTAGGTTGTTGGTCCATTTTGAGTTATTTTTATATATAGTGTGAAGTAGGGATATATACTATTTTCAAAATTATTGCAAAACTTGTGTCCAAATCACACTCTTCACCTATTTTTCAACTGCAGTATAACATTTAGTAATTGTAGACAATATGTTTCTAAAAGTAAACAAAAAAATATGGGGAATTCTATCTAGTAACGATAAAATTCAATAATAATCTGAAAAAAAAATCTCAAAGTAGGTAAGAATTTTTATCTACACTCACAGGACAGAAAGCACTTCTGTTGAAATATCCTTATCTCTTTAACCTTATTTTGTTAACCCTAAAAACAACAACTTGCTACTAAAGAATAAGACCTAAAAAAATTTTGAAGTTAAAAAAGATGAGACTCTCACATTCATATAATCCCTAGCCCATTCCAATTTTCCATTGTATCCCTTTTATTACTTATTCGTGACTTTTGGAAAGGACAAATCCTGTAGTTCTGATTTAGTCCCTAGGAGAGAAATCTTAAAATGCCATTTTAAGAGTTTTGCTAATAACGTCACATAGAAACACTTGACTAATCTGGGGTTTAACTCTCTACCGAGCATTCCGGAGCCCATTCTTCCTCAAAGCTTATTTAGTCTTGCTTTATAATTCTAAAATTAGGCCAGATTTCCAAGCCAACAACAGGTTAGAAGGAAATAGGTCGGCTAATAATGAGAAAACAACAGAGAAGATGGAAAACCTTAAGAACTCAAGAACTGTAAATCTAAGGCAACAAGCTTAAGTAATTCTGAAAACATCAAAGCCTAATCACAGTAATTGACCCATGCCATCAAAACAAATTTAAAGTTTGTTATAAGCAGTATCTCTCCTTTCCTTTATTTTGAGATGCAAGAGTGCCTTTGAGTTTTAAATAAGAAAAAAACAAGAACAGGTGGGTCGTTTAATTAACTCAACTATCCATTTCTGATTAATGTGTCATTAAATGGTATTAAATAGAAGTCAAGGAAATTTGGATCTTCAGTTCTTGTTACAACCTCTAGTCTTCCAAGGACAGAAAGAGTTGTTTGTGCACTTACTGATTTACTAGGGTCCTACTGGTTTAATGACTACCTTTTTAGAGGGCAACTGAAACTTAAGAGATTGCATTGAAAGACCAATAGATCTGTAGATATAAAGACCAATAGATCTGTAGATATCAACACATTTATTTCTGTCACTTCTAATGCTCCTAAAGGCCAGTCTTATGATTGTCAAGATCTATAAAAGCTATTAGAGTGACTCCGCTCCACCTCTGAATGAAGAGCCTGAACCTACAATTAACAAGATCCCGTGGGATTAGCATGCACATCAAAATTTGAGAGTCACTACTGCAGAATTATTCAGGCCTATCTATCTGAACTTTTAATTTTGGGGGGTTGTTGTTGAGAAAATGAGATTTAAGCTTTCCACGAAGAAGGCTCCTAACTTTTTAAAAAATTTCTAGGGAGCCTCTACTCCCCAAAAGATTAAGAACCACTACATTATTATGCCAAACACAAAGACCAATTGTAATGACACCGAATATTCCAGGAAAAGCCATGTATCAGTGACAGGGCTATGGTGGCTACTGAAGAGAAACAGCTCCCATGCATAAATTGCAGGATTGCTTTGGCCCCTCACATGCCCTGGAGAGCTGTAGCTGCACAACAGCATCCAGTAACCACAAGGCGCTGGTGGGGAGTGGGAAAGAGGAGGTAGATTGACCTCACCAGGTTTTGCTCAGGAAAGCAACCGCCTCTTCTTCCCTCTTACTATAATCCAGGCCTTCACTCTTCCCTATTCTACAACTCCTACAGACATTTTTAGCCTCAACCTCCTGTTCAGGAATTTCTTGATACCTTCCTTGATCTTTACTTGTGTTTACTTCAATAGATCTTTGGGAAGCATACAGAAAAAAACACTTTTGTTTAAAAGAAATCTCATGATTTTCCTTGTCACACCTGCTCCCATTTTTAATTCCACTGTAGTAGTACTTCCACTATTCATTCCCATCACCTGAAATTTCCGAGTCACCAGATGATCCCCACATCCAAATTGATCACCAAGTCATGTGGATCTGACTATTTTTCTGTTCTCTTTTCTTCATTAACTGGTCTTCATAACATGAAGTCAAATTTAACCACAGAGGTGGTCCACCTCTAGCTTTTTCTCAGTTTAGTAATATCTTATTAACATGTACCATACAGATACACTTACACAAATATAGAAAATATGTACAAAGATAGTAACTGAGGCATTGTTTTTACAGACAAATACCTGGAAATAACTTAAATATTCACGAATATGTGACTAAAATAAATTACAGTACATTGATATCATATAGGCATTAAAAATAATAAATCATGACATATTAAATATACATATTACCTATACATACTAAGAGCAACTCAGTTATAGCAATTTATACTGCGTATCACTCTCAATAAATTTTATATATATATATATATATACATAGATGTTAAATCTATGTATATATATATATATAGATGTTAAATCTATGTTTAAATAATTTTGTAGTTCAATTTAGAAGACTATCTGCCAAACTTAATCCTACCATCAGGGAGTAAGATTAGAGGGGAAGACGTGAAAGAACGGATTTTTATTTGTCACCTCTGACAAAGAGAAAATTCCAAGATGTTCTGAATTAAATTACAGTGGCCAGAGATTAAGAGAAAGACACAGAACTATTAATCTGTTAATGGCTGTTGACCAGCTAACAAAAGACTGACTGCTCATATTCCTGTTTTGCCTGTTGGGATTTTGGATTAACTTCCAGGTGGGTATTTTCATTTGTTGTTCAGCCAGACATCATCTAACTCTAGGAGCCTCTGCTTGTTTACATGTGGGCTTTCCAGACTGCTGCCCTCAGCCAATCTACAAACTCTGTGCCTATCCCACCAGAGCTGGCACTGCCATAATTTCTCTCACCCTTTGCCTATAGCTAATGTAAATTCTTTCAGTCACCTCTTTCTCCCCTCTTCCCCCTAACTTGATGTTTAGAAAATGCTTGCAAAATTCTGGAATGATAGATGTGCTATCTTTTCTAACTAGCCATGTTGCTTGCTGGGGGTTTAGACTCCATTCCCCAAGACTGGCTAGCATTTTGGGCTCAATGAAACCTTACAAAAGACTTTAGTTGTGAAAGTCAAAAAATTTTTTAGCACTTCCTACTACTTTGTTTTGAAGGGTTTTTTTTTGGATTATATATTATCACAAAAACTTTTAAAATAAAGAGAAAAATAAATATTCTATATCTTACAGACCACTGTAGATTAACCTTCATAATTGAAAAGCTCTGAGAGTAACATTTCTGTATTAAAAATAAAATTCCAGGGTGCCTTATTCTCAACAGCACTCTTTAGACTTTTTGGTGGAACACTTAAGACCACCATTGTCTTACTCCAAATTCCTACTCTTACTTCGGCCCTCTACTCCTATAAAACACGCTACAGCTACATCACGCTCTTGGTCACTGCTGAAAAACAAAACCATTTTCTTCTATCAGTCCCTTTTTTCAAATACTCTACTACTACTTAGCTTAATCTATGGGCTCTTCCTTACTCAGGATAATGGTTAAGAGGACTGGCTTTGGAATTTTGCCACCACTTAATATCTGAGCTAAGGAAAAGTTAATCACCTGTAAAATAAGTTAAAACACTCACAATGATAACCAATGAAATAATGCCTACTACAGCTCGCAGCAATCACATCATGTATATAAGCTATTATTACTTATTTGCCTCAGAATTCCATTCTATTGCCCTTGCCCAAACACTATATCATCTCTCCCAAAACATTTAAAGAGTGCAATCTACACTTAGCTGTCTTCTCTCCCCTACTATCCACCATTTTACTGATATTTACTTTTTAAAAGTTGATCATATTACTAGAAATCCCCTAAATCTGTTACTTTGCCTCTAGTTTTATCATTCCTGAGCTCTCTGCAAAACCTGAATGCTAAAAGAAATATTGTGCTACCTTATAAAAAACTCATCTTCTCTTTTGGTCTCATTTCAAGCACCACTTCTTTCAAGAAGGAAATCATAAATTCCTAAGGCTGGAAGCTGTGTACTATCTCCCACTTGATCTTTATATACACCCTAAACTGCAGTGACTACAGTGACTACTGCCCACTTCCTCAATCAACACACATTTTGAAATCCTGCTGTAAACAAAAGTCCAAAGGAATTTTTTTTTGTAAATTAAAAGTTTATTCAGATAATGATTTGCAAACCAGAAAATGTAGTCCTTGAATATGAACAGAGAATATGTCCCAATGGAAAGGATAGGGAAGGGCTTACAAAAGCAAAAGTTGCAAGCTGATAATATAGGTTGCTAGGAGCAACAGGACCCTAAACTTACATCACTGGTTTTCTGATTGGTCGGGGTAACTGGACTTTCAATGGTGAGCTGACTCAGTGGTTAAACAAACGTGGTTGTGAGATGAGAACAATGGGTAATATATGATTAAGCATTTATCAACATCATAGTTTCAGCCCAGTCCTGTAGAACAAAAAGATGTCTTTGTTTACAAAATTATAGTACAGGGAGTATTATTCAACAAGGATGCAAGCAGTACAATTTATCGAGCATTAAAATCAGGACAAAGGGGGCTGCTCAATCTGAAGGTAAGGTTATTCTCTGTAAGCAGTTTCAGAGCTCTAGTTGTAAAAAAAAAAATCTATGTATGTGGCCACAAGTTATGATATTAAAGTTCTTATAAGTCCTCACTGCTACTTCAACATGGTCTCCTGGACCCTCTCACTCTCTCCCCCAACTCCTTTTCTTCAAGGCCCCAAATCCATCGCAGTTCCTGAAACATTGTCTCTTTCTCCACCTTCAAATCCCACCGAAGATCTGCCGTCCTCCTCTATGCACACTGCACTGCATTATCAGACTGTGAGAACCGAGGACGAGGTTACTGTGTTTACTACTCCCCTGTAAGGCCAGACACCCAGCCATAAATGCTCTTTCACGAGAGCCTAGAACTTGGTCTGTCTTATGAACACCTCAACTTCCAAGTAATGTCTAATTTCCCCCGTCTTCTGCATTTCTGCAGCAAACTCGATCAGACTAAATTCCACAATCATCCAACGGTTTAAGTGTTGCCCCGATCCCCGTCTGAAGAGGATCTTCCAAGAGTTGCAACCCTCGGCCCGAGAGTCAGGATTCGTACCGGGTTCTGAGTTCTGTAGCTCCATTTACACCCCCTCCCAATCTTCTCCTTGGAAATGGATATGCACTCAACTAACCCACAGGCCCGAAGAAACACCAAAAAACAGTGTACACAGATGCTGTACCTGGGCGGTTCCCGAGCCTGCACGCCTTGGAAGAAGCCGCATGCACGCCACTGCAGGATGTCTAGAAGTGCAGAGGTGATGCAAGGCCCTGACAGCGACCGCCTGCGCTCCGCGCCGGCTAATCAGCTCGCGTCGTCAAACACCCGTCAACAAGTCGGACGCCGATTTGCTGAACGGGGCTCTGGCCACGCCCGCCCGGCCGCGCCCTGTGGTGGGTGCGGGGAGGGCAGCCGGACGATTCCTCGCAACTTGGGCGACAGTGGGGAAATGACCTTGCCGCGGCCTCCAGGGTGAGGACTGACTAGGACGGGCACCGAGGGGCAGCTTAAGATCTACAGCCTGATCGAGCGCTGTTACACAGGTGTACGCGTTTCTCAGTGTTCACCACCATGTACAGTGGACAAATCGAGGCTAATGACGGTGACCTCGGTAATTATTACTCTGGGGACCGTAACTACGCGTTCTCAAGGTTGCTTTCCTAGGTGACCGTTACAGGAAAGCAGCTTCAGCTCTACGGCCGTTTTTCAGTATAGTGGAGACCTGCACCAAATCACCCGTTTGCAAAAATGCAGTCCTGGGCCACATACGTGGACTGCTATAGACTGTTTTTGGAGGTGAGTCACAACATCTGCATTTTAAAAGGCATCCTGGATGACTCTGCTGCACACTAAAATTCCTGACCTGCCTAACTTAAAAGACCTCCTGTTCTCAGAAAAACGCAGAGGTCAAGAATACAATGGAAGGAGTTGAAACACTCCTGGTCAGTGTCGTTCCAGGGAAGCCTCCCCTTCTGTGTCCTTCAGTCCACTTAGAGTTCTGGATTTTACTGCAGAAATTATGGTAAATAGCCACATGGAGAGATAAAACAAAAAGGAGATGCCTTGTAACTGGCCTTAAAATTGTTTTATGAAAATAAAATTAAATTACATATCTGCTTACTTATCACTACTGTCTGCCTGGCACCTCTGGATCTGCTGGTTAAAAAGAAGAGAATGTGGAGTCATGCAAGGGACAGTGGACCTCAGGCTTTGGCACCAGAGACTACAAGGAAATTTCAGGCCTTGACAAATTGAATATTGAACCCATTAGAGGGAGAGAAAAACTTGATCTGAGAATATGAAGAAAGCACTTAATAAGTTTAAGAACATTTTGATAATCTATGCAGCATTCATTCAAGTCACTTAAAGTCTAGGAACACCCTACTAAGCGCTTGGGATTAGGGGAAGGTAGGTTTCATGTCCTTCCTCAATGAGGTAACGCTCAATAATGGAACTCACGTGAACACGTTTAGTAGTTGTCTTCAGCCTATTACCTAGAAGTACTTGGAAAGTGTTTTAAGTCTTTGCATTCCTCAAGTCGCCACCTTGTTCAGTTCATTTTCATCATCTGTCCAGCCTAGATTAGAGGAGGACATAGGGCTCCCAGACAGATGACACCAGGGGAAAGTGTGGGGAGGATTACTTAAAAATTGAGTTGAGAAATATTTTATGGTGTTGGAAGGTCTAGGAAGACTAAGTCTAGAAAAAGTCGAGTAAGTGAAAAAAGATTCTAGGAAAATATTAAATGTAGTCAAAATATACTACTTGGACTAGAGTTAAATTCTCATTTTTCAGAGTAGGACGTTAACAGGTAATGTCTGAAATTGAAAAACGAAGAAATCACAGCATAAGCATGTTGGGCAGAAATATGGAGATAAATGTCAGAGGATACAGTGAAGCCTATTAGATATAGTGGAAATGACTCTGAGCCAATTTCTGGGCTAGGCCTTAACAGACTAGTAGCATCTGCTTCTGGTTCCTGACATCTAGTTGCCATGCTGTAAGGAATCCCATGGATAGGTACTGAGTAAGCATGCCATCTCAGAAGTGGATCCACTAGCCCCAGTTGAGCCACTCCAATGATACTACATTGAACAGAGATGAGCAGTCCTCACTGAGTCCTGACCAAATTGCTTATTTGTAAGCAAAATGTTTGTTAATGGCATGACTTGTTACACAGCAATAGATAAGAAAGTATAAATGCAGTATACATCCAGAGAAGGTGGAACATTTGGATTCTTTATCCTGTTGAGCAGTTGTTTCCATTTCCCATGAAATCTGAAGTCTTGGAAACCTAGGAATGATTCTTTAGCTACTTAGTTCCTTAGACCTTGCTTATTAAAAAAATTATGTACTAAGCACCCACTGTGCTAGATTAATGGTTAATCAGATGACATCTCAGCCCTCATTAAGTTTATTATTGAATCAAGATGTTAATCAATCAATACTTAATTTCAAGTATACACATTATGGCTCAATGATAATCTCTTGGGATTGTCTACATAACAAAATTCTGTAGAGATTCCAGTTTGATAAGAGGCTTATCTGTCTTTCATTCTAGCCAGGTTGATTTAATAAGGTATAAAATCTGCTTCCCTATATGGACTTAAGAGTCCTTACTCCTAACTGTGACTACATACCTTTCAGACACTTGCATTTTTCATAAGCCTCTTGTTTAACTAGAATTTTGGGATTGACAGGCCTGCCCATCAATTCCTAGAGGCCCAAGACAGGAAAACTCTGTATTTGGTGTCCTTTTCTGTTCCTCACAAAATTCTCCTATGATGTTGGTCTGAAATATCCTGCTTTTCAGTTGGCTATTCATCAGGATGCACGTGCAGAACTCAAGTGTGACTTATGTTCAACCTCTTAAACAAAAACCACAAGATGGAGGTAAGGTGTACGTGGTACAATTAGAAATAAATATTTCAAGCAGCCTATAATTCAAACAAGGCCTAATATGGATAACACAAGTGCTCTGACCCATATATTTAAACAGGCTTTATGTAAACCTTGCATTGGAAGATGCCCATTAGTTATTGAGGATGGAGGGCAAAGAGATAATACATAAAAAGTGTTTTTTTGAGAGAGTATTAAAAAAAAGTTCAGGTTAATTTTTTTTGAAGTAATTACTTAAGAAGAAACAGGGGAAAGCCATAGAAAAAGACAGCAACCAGAATGATATTCATCGGCTAGATTTTGAATATTCCTTCACTCTGAATTCTTATCTGCTGAAATTATTTTCTTGTTCACAATCAGTATCAAAACCAATAACGACACTTATTATTTTGGTTTCATTCTCCTTTTGGCATCTTTATGTTTCTTCCGGCAATCCTAGAAAAACAAAATCAAAAGCCTTTGTTAAAAATAAACGTATATTATTTTCAAGGAGTTCAGTAATTATAAAGTAAAATTTAGGATTATTCAGTGTCAGGGTCGTGGAAACCATTTTGGAGGTGCTCACCTGGAATGAACAGGGATTATTTAAACTTTTGGCTTTAAGTGTTTACAATGGAAAGTCTAATGCAATCTTTCAAAGGTCTAATGGTTTCCTATTACTTAATGAGCATGGTTAGAATTTGGACCAGAACTCAATTCAGCCAGTCTTTTTAGTCTCCTCACCTGTACTATGTATGTTGGATTAAATAAACTCAAAGTTCCCTTCTAGCATTATATGTCTGAGAATTCAAATCATATTCTCAGTTGTCATCCTTTCTGTCTTAAGTTCCCATATTCTTACACAAGGCAAATATCAACACAAAATTACATTGTTATCTATATTAGGAGACGATCACTATAAAGATACAATTACCTACCATACGCAAGTTGTTTGTTCTGGTCTCCCAAGAGTTCCTGCTAATATTGCCTCCCAGTCCTCTCCAGAATAAGCCAGAACCTACTCGGAAAAAATCAAAAAAGATAAGAAGCATATTAATACCAAAAGGACAATATTCTAGTGCTGACATTAATGAGGTCTTCAATTCTAGTTGAGACCTTCTTCTCTTCCCCCACCAATTAATGCCAGTTTTCAAAAATAGTTTTTAATTTTTTTTTTAATTTTACAAAATAGAAATGTAGAATTGTTAGGATTTTACTGTTTATATGCCATTTACTATTATATAACTTGGTTTATGTTTGTGCTAGGCTTTAAGAAATGAGTTCACCAACAGCCTCAGAGTTTTCACATGAACTTGTAGGGTACTACAAATGTAGGAGTTTTTTGTCTAGCATCTAAACATGTCCCTGAAGCAAAACAAGCCCTTGTTGATGATAATAACTGAGTGAGGGAGCTCTCAGTCTTCCAGAGATTTATAAGTTGACATGCATCAGTCTATCACAGGGGTTAAACCATATGACATTGCAAAGGGTCAGAATTATTGCCCAACAGTTCTTACTTGGATGCATGTTACTGTATCAGAATGCGCAGTGGTGAGAGCTGTACTGTTATCGGTTCTATAATCAAACAATGGACTTACTATGAAGTCTTTCATCATTCTTAGAGAAAAAGAAAAATCTAGCAGTCTCTTTTCCAGGCAATGATACTTCTCTGAAAAGAGACAGAGAAACAGAGATAGATTAGATAGATATTGGCTGGTTAATTTCAATATTTTAGAAGAAATGTTTACATTGAAAATATAAATGAACCACTCCTTAAATATATATATGCTTTGTGTTCTGCTTATTTTGCTCTGACCCCATGCTCTTTCTATTTAACTTTCTTCTCTCTGAAGCTTTGGTAATGAAGACTTGTTTAAGTACAAGCTCTATCTTCTCCATGCCGATTGATGATACTCTCAACACCTTACTACTGCCACCCCATCTGCTAGTGTTTCCCATTGGATGGCAGCCAGCCAGCTGCAGCATCCTCTTTCCAGACCAGGGACTTCAGTGTTAGCTTCCCTTCCCTGTACACATATTCTCTACCCAATGCAATCCAAATCTCAAGAAAATGAAACATGCCCCCTATTACACAAAAAAATATAGAACTCTCTAGAGCTGAGAAAAAACTGTCTTGAAAAAATAAGCTTAGATACTTCTAGAATATTTCTAAAGCATGTCTAACTCAAATTTTACAAATTATAAAGTATACCTGTAGAGAAACAAATTGCTTACCCAGGGCTGGGAGTTCTGTCATCTGTTTCTTCTGTAATATCTTCTTCTTCTGAACTGCTGTCTTGGAAACGAGGAGCTCCCTGCCAGGCAGCCTTACCAGGCTTCACTGTCTCAACTCTGTAGGTATCTACATCATCACAATAATAAAAGATAACAGGATTGTATCTGATTGTAAAAACCAAGCATTTCTGAACACATTCATTTGATTACTTTCACCAGGCATGCATATCTCTAAATTTTCAATATCTTAATCATTAATTAAAAATAAGTAGTATCTTTTAAGAGTTTCAAATATTGAGAGAAGCTACTATCATATTTTTGGCATTGCTAGGGTGTTCTGATAAGGAATACAGTATTCTATAAAAAAATATAAAAACTAAAGGTTTATAAGTGGGCAATGCAGTTTAAAAGAACAAAATAATTGTGGCACCTGTGCTAGCATGAGAAGCCTAAAACAGGACACAATGTAGTGAAACCAGGTTTCTCTCCTGCTTATTCATACATGAGAAAAGGTACTTATGTTTACATTTTCAATTTCTAAAATTTCTTTCCAGAACTGCTGAAAACGCTATTGCTGTAAAATGTGGATAATCACCTCGCAAGTCCCCAAATTTCCCAGGTACTTAAAGCACATCTCCCAGGTTGCTGAGATGTCTTAGCACTCATTTCAAGACAACTTTCTCAAACTTGGCTCTCAAAGTCAGAAGAATCGTAGTTAATATCCATACCACACCAACTGCGCTTAATAGTTTAGGACTTACCTTGGGACTAAAATGGACAACAAAGGAAAGAGAATGAGGTAAGCACAGTACATGATATACTGTGTTCCATTTAGAACAATATTTGAAAAATTGTTAGATTGGAGTACCACAGAGCTGGTATTTAATACTTATCTGCTAAACACATGAATGCTATTTTAACTGCTAATCTTTAAAGTACATCCATTGTAGTTAAGTGTGCATGTATTCTCCTGTATAGGTGTATCCTGCTTTATACAATGAAGTTCCAGAAAAGCTGCACTTCCATTTTGAATACTAGGTGAAGAGCAGCCTCCAAAGAACAGGTGTTTTTAACTTTTGGCTTATGTTGGCTTTCAGAGGTAAACTTCCTGAAGTGGAATGCAAAACTGTACATACCAGTGTTGGTACTTTTCTCTAGGTTCTGGCAAACATGCAAGGATAAATTTAGAAACAATTGGTAAAGCTGTGACACAGCATATTTGTATAAAACCAAGGTTATCGTTCTTCCTTTCCCCTACCATATAGTACTTGGTTTCCATAAGTCATGGCTTCTCCAAATGCATTTAAGATATGAAGCTATTTAAATATATGACTAAATTTCTTCATGACTGTTTCTTTCTTCTTAGCAGAAGGGATGCTGTACATTATTCTCTAGTTTACCTTCACACACAGCTAGCTAGAAGTTGGCTCCCTTAAGGCAAAAACAATTTTTTTGCTGTGTTAAATACAGCTTCAGGCACATTATGTTCATCTTCACTTAATACAGATTTTCATACTGTTTATCTAGGTGGAAGAAAGAATCCATTCTTCAGCTAATGGTAAATCATTATAGTTAATGTAGAATTGAGTTTAAACTGAAAAAGTTAAAAAAAAGTACCTTCCTTTACACCTTTAGTGTCTGAATCAAAAAAGGAGAATGTGAATCCGCTGGGCTGCTTAGCCCTAGTCATCAGAGCTACAGGGTCGTGGACTTCCTCGGCTTTCTGTCTGTCACAGTCTTCATTCCAGGGCACGTCTTCCTTTTCACTGGAATCTTTTATAGTTTGGAATATTTCTTTTAAATCCATAGCAATGTTATAATACATTTCTTTAGACACTTCAGGTAGCTTCTCAGCTTCCTCTCTTTTCTTCTTTCGCTTTGCTTTACTGCATTAACATAGACATGTGCATTACAACAGAACGGTCAATTTTTCCCCCCTCTTTTAATTCTTCCCCCACCCATGGATGTCGCCGTTTCCCCTTAAGAACTGGATCTCTGAAGGCGGGGCATCTCCTCCTTCACACTCACGAGCATGCACCCGGGGCCTGGCTCCCCTGGGGTATGGTCTATGGCTCCACCAGCGGGGGGCGGGATAGGGAGGGGGTGCGTGAACCCAGGACCTTCTGCATGTAAAGCAGACGTGCTAACCACTGCACTATGGAGCCACCCCAAAGCAGTCAATTTTTAGAAAACTTTCAGAAATCAAGAAAGAAAAAATACCTTGGATAAGTTTAATTCCATCCTTTCAACAACCAGTAGGATCTACATATAAAACTCTACTCATAAAAGCAGAATATTGACCAAAAGGCTTTTTATACACAAAACTATCTCAAACAGCTCCAAGGAGTAAACATGAATCATACCCCTCTATCTCTTATCCTCTAAACTACAATTCAGAAATTACACCTAAGATACTAGCTTTGAGTAAGAAAAATCACTTAACCACAATGTGTTTCAGTTTTCTCATTTGCAAAATGAAGATGTTAAATCTGGTGACTTGTAAAACCTATCCAGGTTCTAAAATTTTGTTAATTTTACATAACTGGCATAAAAGATTTTAATCATAATTCTGTTTTAGAAATGAATTATAAATATGCTAACTCTAGTTTATTTTGGAATGAAATTTTTGTATTACCATAAACCTACTCTATATTTAGGAATATACTTTTCTCTTTGATCTTAGATTAAAAAGTTACATGGCAGTTTCCAATATCAAGTTTTAGAAAATAAAAGATTAAAATCCTTTTTCTTTTTTAGAGTTGACTGCATATATAATGATTAACATCTGGCCAAAATTCTAACTGTATTCCCTAAAATAACAAGTGAATAAGATGTCCTAAATGATCATCTTACTGGTGGAAACTATTACACAGCAAGACATTTTTTATACTTCATTAAATAAACCAACCTGGCTAGGATTTAAGACAGATATACCTCCTATGGAAGTAAGCTCTATAAAAAATGGTGTTCCTTTGACAGTTCCAAGTGATAATCATTGAGCTATAATGTACTGGGTTTTTAAAGGAGTCCAAAGATCCTTTGATACTTAAGAGGTGGAATGAATTCCCCCAATCCTTGAGTGTGGGCTGAACTTAGTGACTTCCTTAACCAAAAGAATAAGGCAGATGTGATGGTGTGTGACTACTGACACTATGCTTATAGAATGCACTTTGGTTTTCTCCTTGCTCTCTCCCTCTTCTAGATGACTGGCTTTTGGGGAAACAGCTGCCATGTTGTGAGGACACTCAAATACCCAAGTGGAGAGGCCAACGAGGCAAGGAACTGAGGCCTACTACCAACAACCATGTGCACGAACCATTTTGCAAGCAGATCTCAAGCCTTCAGAGACTGCAGCCATAGGTGACATCTTGATTGCAACCTCTTGAGAGCCTCTGAGCCAGAACTACCTAGTGAAGCACTCCCAAATTCCTGACCCAGAAAAATTGGGACCTAATAAATGTTTGAGTTTCCAAGCTTCTGAGTTTTGGGGCAATCTTTTATACAGTAATACGTAAGGGAAACAGATTTGGGGACCTAGAAATGGGGTGTGGCTATAACGTAAACCTAAAATGTAGGAGTGGCTTCAGAGCCCAAGCAATGGGCAAAAATTGGAAGGTCAGTGAGTATGTTAGCAAAAGCCTGAAGAAAACACATGGACACTGAGGAAGCTGTAGGTAATAAGGGCTTGCAGAAAAGTGAGGTAAATGCTATTGGAAACCGGAGGAAAGGGGGTCCTTGCTATGTAGTGACAGAATGTTTAGCAACAGTGTCACCTTTATTAATGTGCAAAGAAAATGTACCTAATGAACAGGTGATCTAGCTAAGGAAATGTCCAGGAAGGTGGTGAAGGTATTTGGTGGTTTCTTCTTGCTGTTTACCATAATATGTGGTGGAGACAATGAAACTACAGGAAAAATTTTTTTATAAAGAACCAGTATCTCATGGTTTTGAAGATTCCTAATTTCCATAAGGCAAATGACATGAAATTTAATAAATGGCTTCTAAGCAAGATCAAATCTAAGACTCTTAGAAAAATATGGTCTAAAGCAGTTGTTGGCACACTATGGTCCATGGGCCAAATCTAGGCTGCTGCCTATGTATGTATGCACAAGTTAAGAATAATTTTAGTTTGAAATGGTTGGAAAAAAAGTTAAAAGATGATTTAGTGACATGCACAAATATACGTGACACAAACTTCCGTGTCTTACTCATGGTTTTATTGGAACACAGCCTACCTCATCTGTTTACATATTGTTTATGGCTGCTTTCCTGCTACAAAGGCAGAGCAAAGTCATTGGAACAGACTATCTGGCCTGCAAAGCCTAACATATTTACTATCTGACCCTTAACAAAAAAATTTGTATACCCCAGTCTACATATAAAACAAAATCCTTTGTTAAGATCTTACACATAGCTCAGCTCAGAAACTCCGTGTTAAAAAACAAGGCTTCCAAGGAATTTAAAGATGTTTTCTCTCAGCAATCTCAGCAGAAGCCCACAGTAAAAAAGACTGATTTCAAAATGATTTCTGAGTGTGGGTTCTGTGTAATGAAATTACCCCCGAGAATATTCACAGATCCGCAAATATTTTCAGAGAATTAAGTTAACAGAAATACTACTAGCTTGGGCTGATAAGTACAAAGCCATTCCAAAGAGGCTTTCAAACTTGCACATTTCTACAAACGCAAAGTAGGCTGAGAAAATTACTCAGCTTCAAACATATTACTGTTCATGAAAAAAGAAGGATAAGCCAAAAAGCAGGGTCCAGAACAATGGAGAATTATTCTCAGGCCTTCAGTTCTAATCAAAGAACTTGTAACGTTTGCCTGTCTAGATTTTGAGCTACGATGGACCAGTGAGTGACTCCATGCCTCCTTGTTTTCCTCCACTGAGTAAGAGTGCTTAGACTGGTTAGCCTATGTTTTGTCTCACCACCACATGTTAGGGGAGAGGCAGAAAACTTGTCTCTCTAAATTCACAGGTCTTCTGATCACAAACACTACACTCAAGGTGCTATGCTCAAGGAACAACAGATGAGCCTCATTTGCACCTAGATCTGATTTTGATGACAACATCCTGAATTTTGAACTGATACTGAAAGTTGAAAGAGGTGAGACTTCTGGGGAGTCTTAGAGAGTGGGAGAATATATTCTGCATGTGGTAGGAATGTAAATTTGTGGCCAGAGGGTGGATTGTGGTGGTTTAAAATATGTATGCAGATTCATCAGTACTTCTTCAAGAAGTGGCACTTAAACCCCCCTTCAAAGTATGGGTTAGATTTAGTGACTTGTTTCAAAAAAATTACATAAGGCTGATGTGTCAGTGTGTGACTTCTAAAATTAGGTCATAAAATACACTATGCCTTCCATCTTTTCTCTTTTGGGTCACTTGCTCTGTGAGAAGCTAGTTGACAAGTTATGAGGGCACTTAAGCTGCCTAATGAGAGGCCAGCAATGTGAGGAACTGGCCAACAGCCATGTGAATGAACTATCTTGGAAGCCGACAATCCAGGCTCAATCAAACCATCAGAAACTGAAACCCCAGGCAACATTTTGACTGCAAACTCTATCTTGAGACCCTGGCGAGAACCACCCACACAAGATGCTCCCAAATTCTTGACTCATAGACACTTCAAGATAATAAATGGTTGAGGTTTTAAGGTGTTAAGTTCTGGATACTTTGATATGTAGCAATAGATAAGTAATATGCCCTAGATGTAAATAAACCTAATATATTATACAAAATATACCCCACTTATGTACCATGTTCATTGTGGATTATCTTAAATAACACACAAAATTCTATTATTGTGGGAACTATTTGACACTTCTACTTTGGTCTGATATGTGATTCTTTTTAAAAGAAGCCTTTAATTTTGGAACAATTTAAACTGTACTCTCATTTCACCAGTTTTTCCACAAATGTCTTTTTTGTTCCAGGATCTAATTCAGGATACCACACTGCCTTTAGTGATTTTAACAGTAAGAAAATGAAGGAATTAAGCCAGGTAAAGTTACTGGTTGCTCCATGTATTTAGCATATTTATCAAACTGAATGCACATAGGACATAGAATTTCTTACCACATAAGAGTAGTGGATTGAATGGTTGCCCCCCAAAAGATATGTCCAGGCCCTAATTGCTAAAACCTGTGAATATTACCATATTTAGAAAAAAGGATCTTTGTAGTTAAGACCTTGCAACAAAGAGATTACCCAGGATTACCCAGATAAACCCTAAATGCAATCACAAGAATCCTTATAATAGACATAAAGATGATACACAGAAAAGAGGAAGTGGCCATGTAAAGAGGGAAGAAGAGATTGAAGTAATATAGCCATAAAACCAAGGATTGCTGGCAGTCATCTAAAGCTAACAGAGAGGTGTGAAATGGATTTTCCCCCTGAATCTCCAGAAGGAATGCAGCCCTTTCAATAAACTTTATCTCAGGCTCCTGGTCTCCAGAACTGCGCAAAAAAATTTTTTTGTGGTTTTAAGCCACCAAATTTCTGATAATCTGTTATAGCAGCTACAAGAAAGTAATACAGGTAGGAGGCACCATATTTGAGTAGGAGTAGCATATCATTCACATGCATGATAGTTCTTTGTCAAAGTTAAGGCTCTCTCCACCATGTTCATAATTCTCTTTTACCTTCCCTGGTCTCAAAACTAAATACAATGGAGACCAATGGATGGGATATTGGTTACTATTTACTTTTCTCATTGCCTGAAATCAGATTAATTTAAATGATCCCGTTACTAAAAGAAGTAGCTTGATTTACCTTTCTTTTGGTTTATCAACTCTCTTTCTTTCATAAGTGGCATGGTCATGCCTTGTTGGATCATAGTGTATGATGTCCCTATGTAAAAAAAGGAGTGATAAGTTGGAAGAGATAAATCAAAACAAATTATAATTCAACACCAGTAATTCCAATTTTTGAGCAAGGCAAAGCTATACATATCGAAAAAGAGTATTAGGATCTCATTAAAAACAATCATATTTAAAATGACCTAGTTTTGAGTTTTCCTGGATCTTTTTGTTAATACTAAAAATTACTTTAAATATAGTAAAATATATATAGATAAAATGATATACTATTAGGATTTGCATAAAATATGTCAGTGGGGAACACAGGAGGAACGTAAAAGTATAGAAAACTGGTTACATGTTGGTGATTATAGAAGCTGGGTAATAGTGTACAGGGGTTTCACTACAGTAATCTCTCTAAATTACATGTTTAAAATTTTCCATAATAAAATTACATTTATTAATATTTAAACCATTGTCTAATTGTTTCACTAATAGGAGCAATCTACTATAATATCTAGAATATAAATACAGAAATAATTTAAGATTTTCTTGAAGTTGGAATCACTGGGTCAAAGGTTAGGTATATTTTTAAGGGTCTAATACATATTGCCACTGCCCTCCCCAGGAAGTTTTAAATGGCCTACTTTTAAACTGAGTTCAAGAAGACATTTATAGAAAAGGAAAATAGTGGAATTAGATAGAACATAAACCATACTTAAACTTCTTAGCAGCTACTGATCCTTTGCTTGTAGAATTGCTTAAGTTAATGTGCAAAATACTCTGCACGACATTCAGGGCATTCAGTTTTTCTGCAGCAAGCTCTTCTTTCTCAGCAGTTTTCTTTTCACTTATCTCTTAGAGTGAAAAGGATAATTAGTAATCTCTAGGCAAATATAACTTGAGAAGTCTCAGTCACAAAATATTTATCAATCACATAAACATCTGCAAAGATGAAAGGTGCATGACCAGCAAACAAAAAGTCCCATTTTTATTTGTAATTATAAAAATTGAATCTGGATTTAATGGCTTTTAGTGGTAGTCTATCAGTTGTCAAAGTAAAGACTGACAAATATAATAGAGAAAGATACTAATTACAATACTTAACTAAACACGGACTGAGTTTTTTCACCTTCTAAAAATGTAATCTAAATTACATGTAAATCTAAAAGTATAGGTGGTAACTTTACTGACTACTGACTATAAACATATGTTAGCGGACTGTTGCTTCCTCCTTTGATTCAGTAATAAACATTGCAGGAAGAGAGCCATAAGCCTATACACACAGGGCATCATTGAAGCCTATAAGCTGTTATCCTCAACTACTAGAAAAAGACAAATATCAGAGAACGATGTTGAACAGCTAGTTTGGATTACATATAGAAATGAGAGAAAAACAAAAGAAGTTTAAGCCTTAATTAAACCCTTTCAATTTCCCATGTAAACCAAGGATATAAACCAAGTAACAGAGACTAGAACAAAACGCTGATTTGAAAGTTCTTTACAGAGATGCCCCCAAAGTTTCTAAGGGTTCAAAGGAGATAAAGATTATATGTTCAGTTGGATCAAGAAATGCTTTATAAACCAAGTGGAGTGTAAGGGAAGAAAGACAAAGTGGATCCCCTGAGGTGAGAGGAGGGCATGGTGGTGTAGGAAAAAAAATAAACATATGTATTAAATGAAGTACAAAAGAGTTTTACACTGCATTAGGTTGAACCACATGAAACTACTAATATTTAACAATTCTTGATTTCAAAAATGGCAATTTCAATTTTAACCTAATAATGACCACTCTGAAGTAGAACATAAAAGGGCTCAAGGTGTTTATAATCTGGCTGTTGATGCTTACTTGCAAGAGTCTTTAAAATTCACATAAAAACTGAACCTCAAAAATTGGGAAGGAAAAAAACAAGACAGAGGTTCTATGTCTGAGTGCCTTAAAAATGGAAGTGCATTCAACAGAAACAGAAAGGTCCGGAGGAGGTGAGAGAAATTCAATTTGGAATTTGAGTTTTAACACAAGCCCACAAATGCCTTTGAGAAATATCGATCAGTCACTGAGGAAAGAATGATTGAGAGCCCAGCAGAAGAGTCAGGAGCAAAGACAACCTCAAATTTGGAAACTATTCATGTCTAAGAGAAGGCTAAAGCCATTTAAACTTATAGAACCTTGGAAAGAGCCTATGTCTGGAGGCAAAGGAAAATTAGAAACCAAGAAATAAAAAGAAACCCAGGAAGTTATGGTATAATGGGAAGCAAAGGGATGAGAACATTTCAAGAAGGGATGGTCAACAGTGACAAATGCTACAGGTAGGCTGAAGAGGGTATATAGCCTGAGAAAATGCCACAGCATCTGGTGAACTGGTCATTCATGTCTTTGAGGGAACATATACCAGAAGAATTGTAAGAAGACCAAAGTCTGTTAAGAAAGTAACTTCTACATGCAACTTCTAAATGTAGGTTATTCCTAAGGTTCTGTCCATTTCTATGTTTTAAACATGGAATTTTGAGAGAGAGGCTCTGAAATGTAAGTTGGTGTGAACCCTGAGAATTTACCCTTTGAACTCTGGTTTTTGGAAATGTACAATGCACATAATAATCGCTTCAGAGAATTGAGAACATCGAATCAGAAACTGCATTTTCACTAAATAGTCAATTGTTTCTGAATTAGATGCAATTTATTTTTTTTCAATTCGAGTCTAGAACTAAAAAGAAGATGGGAGTGGCAACTTGAAAACTGACAGTATTGAAGAATAGCTTTTTGGACCTAGGAGACCTAACTTTGTAAAAAAGGAAAGGAGCTAGAAGGAGAAGGATGAAGTAGCACATGAGAAAGGAGGTAAAGTAATGAGGTGTATGAATGAGGGGGATTAAGATGCAGGTTAGATTAACTCAGGAAGAAAAGAAAAAGAGAAGGTATAAGAAGCTCTAAGACTGGAGACAGAAGCAAAGAGCTTGCTCGAGGATAAGAATAAAAGGTCTTGTAGGAAAAGTTTAGAACCATTGCTATGAAAAATTCTAAAGGAAGTAAAAAATGTGCAGAAACTTAGGATGCTCCTGATAGCATCGTTGCTGTTAGATACATGCAAATAAGGATGAATTTAAGTAGAATGGCATTCAATGGATGATAAACTGCTTTTTAAAAACCTGCACCCAGCACACACACACAGGAGGGAAAATGAATATTCTTTTTCAGAAAGACAAGTATGACTTAACTGTCTTCCATTGATCCACCTGGACCTCCCAACTGACTGCCAGGTAGGGACCTCACCTATTATCTTATGCCAGAGATGTGATGGAGGAAGATGGTGCCTCTGATGGATGCTACCTATTCCTGTCCTTTTGGCAGCTTCAAGTAATTTAAATTTTCTCAATAAATATGTACAAACAAATTCAAGAAGTACTGAGTAATCTAACCATTGGATTATAAGATTCCACAATTCAATATCTTGGGGTACAGAGTTTCTTCACTTGTTCTTAGGTTGTCCTAGCTTTGATATCAGGACTTTTTGGACAATGAGGCATTTACCTTCCTGTTCCTCTTCACTGTCACTTTCAAGAAATCGGGAGTCCATGCGAAATCTGTCATCAGTAGCGAACCGAGACTGCAAATCCATGAGCTCAAAGACAAAATAAATACATAATCGATAGCCATATTCCCAACAAATTGCTTTTAAAGACTTCCAAGGGTCCTCCCACACACTGAAATTCCAATTAATGTTTGTATAACCTCACCTACCCATGAACCAATCAGAATGGGTAGTGGAGGACTTACTCCCAAAATAAACAGTTAAACGATTACATGTGAAGCAAGGTCTGTCTGCATTTATCTAGATTTAAGGACTATCAAAAAATAAGGACATGTTGCAAGTTTTATTATTTTCAGTCTTAACTAACCTTCTTTCCAGCTCTACCCTCAAACTGAGGTTTAATTCTGAACCTATTACTGTCATCTTCAGAATCAGATTCTTCATTATCGCTGCTGTCAAATAGCTTCCCAGATGCTCTACTCAAGGACTCCTGTTACACAGATGAAGACAGAAACATTTATTAAAAACTGAGGCAATCAGTGTTTTCATATGTAATCTTCCCCCTCACATTTAAGAACCAATAACCCAGAAGCATCTCCCAGATGATGGTGGATGGTGGTCTAAAACAGAAACTCCTGTCTCAGTGATATCTACTTGGCCTCTTAAGATAATAATTCAGAGGCTCCCAATGCAATCTAAATGGAGGGTGGCGGGGGTGGGGGGGGCCAGAAAGTGGGGCAGAGCAGGAGGACAGTTACTATATATGTGTGAACACTTGCTGCAGGATTTCACTAATATTGATATCACCATGAAGATGATGTGGAGGGTAGATTCATGAGGAATAAAATCTCCAAGGTCCCTGTAGTTTCTGTGTGTGGTGGTCTGGGGAGTCCTGGGTCTTATCATGGTTCCCGCTGGATTTTATGTTGAGCCTGGCAGTTGTGTGCAGGTCTTGGTATGCAAAAGGCAGAAATGGATCTGCAAAAATAGAGGAATGCCCAGATGGATATCTTGAACTTCTTACTTTCAGTGGTTTCTCTACCAGATGGCTCTGTTCCCGAGTGAATGTCTCCTCTGTCTCACTTTCACTGTCAGAACCAAAGATGATATGCGTTGGCTTGTTCTCTGGATGACCATCCTAGGGCATTACATGATCAAGAACATTACATTTTAAGACAACCCTTTCCTGCCAAGTCTACTTATTTTCCCAATATGGAAACTTTTGACTTTTTCTCTCCATATCCAGTTGATCACCAAGTCCCATCAGTTGGATCTTCCTGGTATCTTTTAAATCTTTTCCCACTGTTACTGCCTTGGTTCTGGCTCATGACCTCCCAAAGCCTGTCCCTGGTTCTAGGTTTGTCCCAGTCAATCTGTTGTTCATCATGGCCTGAACAATTTTTCCCAGAGTTTGGTGAACTTTTCTGTAAAGGGTTGGAGAGTAAGCTATTTTATGCTTTGTGGTCTTGGTCCTGTAGTCTTGTTTTTTAAAATGTTTTAAAAATGTAAGAACCATACTGAGCTTGGAGGCTGTACTAATATAGGCTTTGGGATAGACGGCCTAAGAGCTGTAGTTTTCCAACTCTTGTTCCAATATATACACAATTAATCTTCATTCCCTTGCTTAATGTCCATTTTTTTTTCACAGTCCAACCTCCATAGCCTTCTCACAACTCACCCGTATTTATATCTCTAGCCTCATATCCTGCCACTTCGTACTCTATCTCAGTCACACTGACTGCAAATATTCACTTCTGTACAAACTGCTCCTTCTTCATGGAATGCCTTTCCGAATCTCCTTTACCATTCTTTTACCTCTGCCTCACCAGTTCGCACTGATCCTCTCACACGAGAGTAAGTTCAGGCTGAGGAAGCCCACTCTACTCCCATCCTCCCAACCAACCTGGTGTGCTTCCTGCATGTTGCCAGCGCACATGGGCATACTTCTCTCTCGGCCAGCGGAACTGAACTCTTGTCTTCTGCCCACCATACTATGAGCCAATAACTACCTGAGGCAGGGACCATGATCCTCAACCCTCAGTCTATAAATCCAACATAAGTACTTGACAGTTGTTGAAAGAATGAATAAAGGCTCAGTATAGTAAATCTTGGCAAGATGTAAATCATTTGGGAAGTGACTTACATGTAAATTAAGATGCATTGGGATATATCACTTAACTCTACCATTCTGGTTTCTAAAGGAAAGGAAATTCTGAAGAAAACTTTAGATAAAACAAATTAAAATGTCTTTTGTTAACAGTTTAATCTCCCTTCTTTTGGGAAATACTAAAAGTAAATGGTAATTAAAAACTTCTAACTCAATGACTCAAAACATAAAAATGGTGAGTGCTAGGACACTGGCCTCTAAAGGGGCATGAGAAGGAAAGGATGAAATTTGAGAGAATTCCTGTTAAATCCATAGACTGAAAATATACTCACCAAATTTGCCAGAGCTTTATGAACCAGTTTCTTTTTTAGTTCTTTTGCTTTCTGCCTTGCTTCTAAGGCTGCCAAACGCTTCTGATTATCTTCAGCATGCTTTTTCTTAACATTAATATCTGATGAACTATTAAGAGAAAATGGGAAGCCAGTTTCACTTTCCTGAGTGTCTCTCCTAGAGACCTCTGGTGATTTTTTAGGGGTTATGTGGCTGTTTAGATCAGGCCACTTTTCGGAGCTCTTTCCTGTCTTTGCGGGCCTGTGGCAATAGTCTTCATCAAAGCCTCTCTTGAGAGTCTCTGCACCAAGACTTAAAGATTTCTTCTTTTTTAATAGTAATAGACTAGAAATAGGGTTTCTACTTCCCTTTTCTGCTGAACTGCTTGGGGACACTACTTTGTGTTCTTGGCTCTCAGAAGCAGACTGTCTCTTTTGAGGCTGAATATGGTTTGGGTCATCTGCTTTCTTTGCACGTTGGAAAGTAGTTATTTCACTTGATGAACCATTAGCATCTGGGAACTCCTTTTCCATGGACATGCTAGTGGGATCCTCAAGTTTTAAGGAATTCTGATTTTTATTAATATTGTTAGAGGCAACACTTTTTTTCAAGATTTCTTTCAGTGATTCCTTCCTGTAGAGACAGCCTATTCCTTTGAATGCCCGGAATTTTGGCTTTAAGTTGTTTTCTTTTGGTTTCTGTTTTCCAGGGGTGTTCTCTTCTTTAAAAAGGGAAGCCAAAATCTCTTCAGGATGAATACACTGTTGACCTCTGTGGAGGCCACTAGAAGTCCTATGGCTCTTGGAGGCTCTGTCACACTTGGCAGTGGTTTCCCAGCCGTCACTCTCAGTATTTTCTTTTGGAGCCTTCAGGTCACTGCCAGCCAACTGTCCCAAATCAGCTAAAGTGAGAGTCACATGGAGACAGTTTTTCATCATGGCATTATACTCGTATTTCTCAGACTCAGCTGATTCTGACACAGAATCAGCATCTTCAGTGCTACTGGAATCAGACAGAGATGTACAACCAAGATGCTTAGCTCTATGACTGACAGCTAGCTCTATGTTGTCTTTTTTTTGTACTTTAATATCATGATGAGAAAATTCACAGTTTTTTTTACTTTTCAAAGTTTTCTTATACATAGGGTTTTCCATTTGTAAAAATTCTGTACTATTTTTGACCTTACTAGCATTTTTTTTCATTGCAATGATTTCATCTGTGTCTCCTGAATCAGAGTTGCAATCATTTCTCACATTATCTTCACTATCAAGGCAAGAGACATTATTTTTGATGCCTAAACCTGTTAAAGAACAAAGTTTGTGAATATCTGATTTGAAATCATCCCTTACAACTTCAAAGGGATCATTTTCAGATTCATTTATTGAGGACCATGCAGTTCTCTCCAAGTTTTTCTCTCTTGCGATCATTAGTCTTAATTCCTCTTCAGAATCAATATCATCATCAGACATGCTATTTTTGTTCCCAGTAGTTTCCAAATCAAAAGTCTGAAAAAATATATTTTTAACTTTCTGACTATCAGAAGCAGGTATATGAGGTAATTCAGAAGTAATGGGATCATTAGGTATTTCTTGTGTGTCCTGTTGCTGTGTTAAGTGTGGACTCTCTATTATTACTCTATTGCGTCTTGGTCTCATAGCCACAGACACAGTGGAACTCTCATCCTTCTGTGCTTTTATCATCTTCTTAGTGGGCCTGTGAAAGTCAGAAAATTCTCCTCGCCGTTTCTTGCTCATAGGATCATTTCCTCCTTCCAATTCCCAAGTGAGGTTAGATATAGGGATGACATTTGTGAAATCATCCCCTATTTTCTTTAAGTTGTGGCAGTACTTTGATGGATCATACTTTATGATGTTATTAATAGTCAAGAAACAGAACAAAGGCAGGTTTTAGACAAAACTGTCAATCTGGTGAAGCAAAAAGGAATACTGTTTACTCTTATTCTCAGATTCCTATCCAACAAAATGAGAACTTCACTAGATGACCTCGGGGTCTTTGGAATTGAGCTTCCTATCTAGAGGTAAAGCAAAGCACCATCACTATTAATTGGCAGAAATTACTTGGCAGTTAAAACCAAGCACCAACATGATTAACTGGCAAAATATCTACTTGTATGTAGATATTACAGCAAATTGATTCAGGTTATACTCTAGGTACAGAAGCCCCAACACTGTTTTCTGTAAATTCAAGAAATCCATCTTCTGAGCTGATGCCATAAAGCATAAAGCTGATGCACCCAGAGGGGAAGAGCTAGACACTGCATGTTCTCAAGTCTTAAATTCTTTTTGCCATTCCTGCCTCAATACTGGCCCATCCTAGCTTTGATTCTCCTAGCTCAATAATCTCAATTTACCTTTTACTCACTCGCTGCAGAGCATAATGTAGGTCTTTATTAGAAAGCTAATAATTTTCTACCAGGCCTATTTTGTTGCTGACATTATCCAGAAAGATTCTAGTTAATGCCAATGTACTGTGAAGACAGCTGGCATTTGCTGATTTCCTAAAACGTATGAATAGGAAAGTATAAGATGCTGTAAATATAACTCCTGAAAAGTTTCTTTGTCCACTTAGTAACTACTGACTATATGTCAAATATGTGAGGTGTGCCAAAGGGTTCCCACTGTCTCTCAGCTTCATACTTCTCTTCAATATCCTACTTTTTGCTGTTAGTGGCTGCCTTTGGTGGGAAGCTGGAAGGTAGAGAAGAAAGCCAGTATTTCCCTGACTTTAGTGCTACTGGCAGGAGCAGCAGCAGCAGCAGCTCTGGCCAGGGCTCCAGAGGCCTCAGTGGCACAGTAGCCATAAACAATGAGGACACACCTTTCTGCTTCTCTAGCTCCAGGGTGATAGCGATCTGCTGCAGTTATTAATCTTTGGAAAACCTGCTATCACCGTCCAGCTCCTCCAGCACTTTTTAAACCAACTGCATAGATTATATCCCATTTGAAATACCTAGAGCTGCTTCTGCTTCCCTGATTGATAAACCATGTAAGAGCAAAAGACACACAAACTGTACCCTCAGCCCAGAAGTTCATGACACTAGGAATTTAAGGTTTCAGACAATCTGACCTCATTTCCTCAAGAAAATAGGCATCTGAATTTGCTCATCTTGGGTTCCACACTATTTCTCCACCCACTTGCTTGTCTATGTACTTCTATTTATTCTTTTTCTCTTTCTTGGACTCCTTCCTATCACTTTTCTATTAATGTGAAACCTACTCCACTTCCTCCAAAGCCCACTTTAACAATGGCCCCGTGTTCACCTGCCCTACTTTAGCTCTTTCAGCATTGGCTTTGAATCCATGTCAGATGAATGGAATATATAAGTTAATACGTGAAAAGTTTGCTATGACGATCATCATTTGTATCACTTATTTGTATAAAACCTTATTACACTCTCTCATTTTCCTCTTAATTGAGAAAAATACATGTATGTAGGTAGGTCTTACATTGCTTAGAAATTGAGAACAAAAAACTGTCAAATAAACATCTGAAGACTTACTGACGGAGGCAGTGAAATTCTAAAGGAAGAAAGTAAACTTTTGTAATTAGCCATCACTTTGGTAAATAATAATTACTCTGAGAGCACAACGGCAAAGGATATTTTACGCTTATGTTGATTCTTTAGGTGAAGGACAGGTAAGACTCTTCCGAATTTACTCACAACCCAATTCTAAGAGAAAAAAAAGAATGTATTAACTATTTATGTCACAAATGGAAAAGATTAATGATACTGCATAAATATAATTAAAAAAATTGAACTCACAGTTGGCCATGATTACCATTTTGGTCTAGTTTACTAATAAGGAAATAGGAGTTCTCATAAAAAGTATATGAGGAAAGAAGAAAGAAGGAAAACTGGGGAGTAATTGATCCCATATAAACCATGTAGGATGCAGCATGTAAGGACCTTGTTTATCCCCTTGAAATTACGAGTAAGGCAGCTATAATTCAACAAAGGATTCCCTGCTTGACAAACATGTCTGAAGGATCCATGAATTGAGAAATCTGAAAGTGGGTGTATCAGAGCAAGCAGGGGAGGGAAGGTGGAGCGGGGAGGGGCAGGGGAATGACAGAGACAAGAGCCACAGTCACAGTCTGGCTCTTGTTACAAACCCAATAGATGTGACAGCAGTGAATGGTCAGGGTGTAACCTCTACTGGGAAGAATGGAGGAGCAGAGGTAACATTTGGGCCTGGTAGGTGGTACACATTGAGGCTAAGCCTAGGATTAGGGGCAGAGAAGCTGTGCAAATGGTTGCAGTGTTTTACAAGCCACCATCACAAGACAAAGAAAGCAGCAGATGTGGGAACCAGTCTCAATCCCATCCTTTGGTGGCCTACCTGGCATTAAAACCATTACTAAGCAGATCATGCAAGGGTAGAAGCAACTTTCCAACCTAATTAGCCTGTACTCATTGTGACTGAACCCACTAGAAAGAACACAGCCTTAGAAACACGAATCTGCTTCTGCCACCCATCACAATGGAGCCTGGTAGAAGCAGCTGAGATATCCCAGACAGAGCGGTATGGTTGGTGGGTTCTGGGTGCAGAAAAGCAGCACCAGGAACACACAGGCCAGGAGACCCATAGCCTACAACATACCACCATGGGAGTGGTGCCCTGAAACTGAGGCAACCAGGTTGCAAAGCAGATGTCCCCCTCTTTGGGGAATATGGGGTGTTTTCTACAGCTGAGGCAACACTAACCCACAGAGATCCTGGAACCCCAGTAGTGCAAGTAAGCAAAAACAAAAACATGTGCTTCACTGCCACCTACTACATAAAAAAAGACCACTATTTATCAATCTGTTCAACAGTAAAGAGTCAAATATTTCAACAACGAGAGAGAGAGAGAGAGAGAGAGAGAGAGAGAGAGAGAGAGAGATTGAGATTTTCTTCCCACGAATGCCTAGGCAGAGGAAATAATCCATCAAGCACAATGAATAACCAAGGTAACAGGGAGTTCAGAAAGAAAGAACAGAAATAGAAAATAGAAATCTAGAAATGACTGAGGTGAAAGAAGAATTAAGAGCAAAACAACACGTAAGTACTGTATGAAGACTATTTGACTTCATTAAAAAAAGCAATATAAGAATAATGGGTATGCCAGAAGAGCAGGAGAAGGGAACAGAGAACCGATTCAAATAAATGATCAATGCGAATGTCCCAACACTATAGAAATAACTAGATCCTCAAACCCCAAAAGCTAACAGAACACCTAATTATGTCAATCCAAAATGGCCTTCACCATGGCACATTATATTAAAGCTGTTAAAAATTAATGACAAAGAAAGAATTCTCAAGGTAGCTAATGAAAAGAAGGAAATCCTATAAAGAAAACCCCACTAGATCATAACTGGAATTTTCAGCAAAAAATCCTACCAGCTAGGAGAGTGGCATCAAAATGCTGAAAGAGGAATCAACAGCCAAGAATAAAATCCAGCAGTTTCACTTTAGATATGAGGGAAAAATAAAGGCTTTCCCAGAAAAAAAGAAGGAAATTTACTACAAGACCTGCATTACAATAAATGCTAAAATGCTACCTGAAAAAAAAAAAAAGAGATGCAAAAATGTAAGATGACTAACAGAGAGACAGATGCAGGAAACTGCAACCCTTGTTCAGAATAGGGTATTAAACACTTAAATATAACATAAAGGTTAAAGCAGGTAAAAACATTTAAAAAGAAGACAGTTGCTACTGTAATCTGGAAATGAACTCACAGCAAAAAAAAAAAAAAAAAAAAAGGAATAATTTGTGACAACAAAAACATAAAAGAAAAGGAAAAGGGATTGAACTTGCATGGGAGAATGGAGATTAGATGCATTCAGAATAGAAAAAACTACTATATACATGAAATTTTCTTTTGCATAGACCTAATTGTAACCACAAATAAAAAATCTCCCTAAGACATACTACATAAAAAAGAAGAAACAAATATATCAGAGAATACAGAGAATACCACGAAATTAAAATGACAGAAACACAAGGAAAAAGAAACAGTGGCTACACAGAGCTATCAAAAAACAAAAGATAAAAATGGCTATAGAATATCCTCATAAATGAATAATCACCTTAAATGTAAATGGACTGAACTCACCAATTAAGAGTAGTGAGATGTATCAAGAAATAGGACCCAACTACATGTTGCCTTCGGGAGACTCATCTCAACTACAAAGACAAATGTAGACTTAAAGTGAAGGAGTGGAAAATAATATTCCAAAAAAGGGCCATCCAAAAAAAGTGGGTGTAGCCATACTTTGTATCTGACAAAACAGACTGCAAGCTAAAAAAAGGGGAAAAGAAACAAATATGGACATTTTATAATGATAAAGATGACAATACATCAAGAAGACATAACGCTCATTAATTATATATGTACCTAACCTAGAAGCACCAAAATATATAAAAGAGAAATAAAAAGAGAAACTGACAAAAACAAAATTATAGTTGGGGATCTAAATATCCCATTGATAGCTATGAATAGATCATCCAAAAAAAAAAAAGAAAGAAAGAAATATTGGCCTTAAATGACACATTAGTCCAAATGATTATAATCAATATTTACAGAGCTTTTCACCCATAGAACATCAGAACATACATTTTTCTCTATTGCACATTACATATTCAAAAACAGACCGCATGTTGGGACACTAAACTAACCTCAACAAATTTAGGAGTCAAATAAAACAAAACATATTTCTCCAATCATAATGCTTTGAAATTGGATAGCAACTGCAAAAAAGAAGGAAAAATCACACATATACGGAGATTAAAGAACATACTACTAAACAACGATTGAGTTAAAGAAGAAATAAAAGAGATCAAAAGGTACCTAAAAACAAATAAGAATGACACTATGGCATATAAAATTTTGAGGATACAGAAAGCAGTAAAAGTTTTTATCACTACAGGCTTACCTCAAGAAAAAAGAAAAAATTCAAATATTAACAACCTAACATTTTACCTTAAAGAATTAAAAAGAGAAGAACAAAGCCCAAAGACGGTAGAAAAAAAAGAAATAAAAATTAGAGTAGAATTAAATGAAAAAAAGACAATAGAAAAAATAATGCAATAAAGAGCTTGTTCTTTTTTTCACATAGGCTAATATTTTTTATTTTTGTTTTTTAACCTCCTTGCACTCATTTTTTTAAAAAAATTTATTATTATTTTTTTAATAAGTGATGTTGGTTAACGATTTCCAGTGTTTCAGGTGTACAAGGTAGCAGTATTGCATTGTGTGTACACTGCCCTTAGTTTCCTTTCTATCACCACATATTTGACCCCTTTTACCCCGTCTACCTCCTTCTGCATCCTCCTCCCCTACCCTCTGGTAACCACTAGTCTATTGTCCACATCCATGAGTCTCTGTCCTGTTCGTTTGTTGCTTTTAGGTTTATATCCCACATATAAGTGATATCATGTGATTTTCAACTTTTTTCCCCTCTGGATTATTTTGCTTAGCATGATTATCTCAAGGTCTATCCATGTTGTTGCAAATGGCGGTATTTCATTTCTTCTTATGGCTGAGAAATATTCCATTGTATATATGTATCACTGCTTCTTTAGCCAATCCTCTATTGTAGGACACTTTGGTCGTTTCCATGTCCTGGCACCATGAATAATGCTGCTATGAATATCAGTGTGAAAACATCTTTTCAGATATGAGTTTTCAAATCCATTTTTTTCTGCGTGTGCCTGATTTCCACTCCCCTTTATGAACCTGGATCTTTGAATCATCCTCTTTACTGTTATTGTCTCACTACGTCCCTATGTATGCTACATGTTCATTACTATCTTGCAATAGCAAATCTCTTCTCATTGTTTAAGCTTATAATGTCCCATTTAATTAGGGTTGCACTCTTCTATTTCTATCTGCATGTTAGTTGCCTTACTCCTAGTTATGTATGTGTGTGTACATATACATGCGTGTATATATATATATATATATATATATATATATATATATGAGTCAACCCCTGTTTGATCTCATAGATTCCAAGGATCTTGTCAGCTTATAATCCCTTATTTTTAAATTTTATGCCTACAGCACCTGGTCTTCCTAGGTGGTCTCCCATTCAAGTACTAACTAGGCCTGACCCTGCTTAGCTTCCGAGATCAGACAGGATTGGGCTTGTTCAGGATAGCATGGCCATAGACTTAGTTATGTATTTCCTCTGGTTATTTCTTTTTAGTTGAGTTGACCCCTTTTAGTATTTCCTGTAATGTAGGCCTTGTAGTGGTAAATTCCCTCAATTTTTGCATGTCAGGAAAGGTCTTTATTTTTCTTTCATATGTAAAGGAGAGCTTTGCTGGATACATTATTCTTGGCTGGTAGTTCCTTTAATAGTTTGAATATTTAATTCCACTCCTTTCTGGCTTGTAAGATTTGTGCTGAGAAATCTGACAATAATCTAGTGGGTTTACTTTGTAGGTTACCATCATCTTTTTCCTGACTACCCTGAAAATTCTTTCGTTGTCATTGATTTTTGATAATTTTAATACAATGTGTCTTAGAGAAGGCCTTTTTTGGGTTGAGAGAATTGGGTGTTTTGTTGACTTCTTGAATCCCAAGCTCTATTTCATTCCTTAGATTTGGGACATTCTCATCCACTATTTGTCGGAAAATGCTTTCTAGTCCCTGCTCCTTTTCCTCGCCTTTGGTAATGCCCATTATTCTTATGTTTCCTCTCCTGATGTTATCAGATAGTTCTTGTATTTCTCATTTTTTTATTCTTCTGTTTCTCTCTTCTTTCTTCTGATTTATTTCTAGATTTCTGTCTTCGATATCCTTTCCTCCATTTGGTCGACTCTATTTCCCAAGCCTGCTATTTCATTTTCATCTTTTTCAGTGTATTCTTCCTCTCCAGTTCTATTTGGTTCTTTTTGAGGGTTTCAATCTTCTTGCTAAAAAACTCAATTTGCTGATCTAATTGTTTTTTCAATTCCTGTGGTAGCTCTTATGCACAGATCCCATGCTCAGACGTGCTTGGGTCAGAGTGGGTTTTTATTGTTTAGTTTTAGATATTCAGTTTATTGTTGTTTCCAGGTGGACATCTCTCACTCTGCTATGTTCTGATGTCACTCTCTAGGTCTTGTTCTTTAAAAAGATTAACAAAATTGACAAACCTCTGGCTAGGAAAAAAGACTCAAATAAAAGCAGAACGAAAGACTTTACAATGGACAATACAGAAATACAAAGGACAAGAACACTAAAAAGGCTATACACCACCAAATTTCATAACCTAGAATAAACTGACAAGTTCTTATAAATATATAACTTGCCTAGACTGAGCTATGAAGGAGTGGAAAATCTAAACAGCAATCATCAGTAATGAAATCTAAACAGTCATCAAAAACAAGCAAACGAACAAAAAAACCCCCAAAATCTTTCTCCAAAAGTAAAAGTCCAGGACTAGATTGCTTCACTACTGAATTCTACCAAACATTCAAAGAAGGTTTAATACCTAATCTTCTTAAATTCTTATGAAAAACTGAAGAGGAGGTAATATTTCCTAACTCATTTTATGAGGCCAACATTACCCTGATACCAAAATCTCACAAGAATACACACACACACACACACACACACACACACAAAATTACAAATCAATATCTCTGATGAATGTAGATGCAGAAATCCTAAACAAAATACTAGCAAATCGAATACAATAATACATTAAAAAGATAATACATCATGATCAAGTGAGTTCAATCCAGAGGTGTAAGAGTGTTTCAACTTATGCAAATTGACCAAGGTTATATGCCATAAAAACAAAAAAAAGGATAAAAAGTATATGATCATATAAAGTGATGCAGAAAAAGCATTTGACAAGATACGACATCCATTCATGATTAAAACACTCAATAAAATGGGTATGGAAGGAATGTACCTCAACATAATAAAGAAAACATAATATGTAACAAACCCTTGTTAATACCATACATAATGGTGAGAGACTGACAGCTTTTCTTCAAAGAGCAGGAATAAGACAAGGATGCCTACTCTTAACCACTGTTATTCAACATAGTACTGGAGTGGAAGTTCTAGATAGTGCAATCGGGCAAGAGAAAGAAATGAAAAGCATCCAATTGGAAATGACAAAGTCAAATTGTTGCTTTTCACAGATGACATGATTCTTTGTGTAGAAAACCAGAAAGACTACCAAAAAGCTATTAGAAACAATAAACAAATACAGCAAAGTTGTAGGACAGAAAAGCGATATATAAAAATCCATTGCATTCCTATATACTAAAAATGAAAGTTTAGAAAAAGAAATGAAAAAATAAATTCCACTTGCAATTGTAATAAAAAGAATAAAATACCTAGTTAGAAACTTAACAAAGGATGTGAGGACCTATATGCTGAAAACTAAAAGAAGTTATTAAAAATAACTGAAGAAGATACAAAGAAATGGAAAGATATTCTGTGTTCATAGAATGGAAGAATCAACATAGTTAAAAAGGCCATATTACCCAAAGCAATATACAGATTTAATGCAATCTCCATCAAAATCCCACTGACATGTTTTAAAGAGATAGAACAAAAATAGCATCAAATTAGTATGGAACCACAAAAGACCCTGAACAGCCAAAGCAATCTTGAGAAAAAAGAACAAGGCTGGAGGTATCACACTACTTGGCTTCAAATTATACTACAAAGTGACAAAACAGCATGGTATTGGTAGATAAACAGATGTACAGATCAATGGAACAGAACTGAGAACCCAGAAAGAAATCCCCATATATATATAGGCAACTAATTTTTGACAAAAGAACCAAAAGCACACAATGGAGAAAGGAGAGCCTGTTTAATAAATGGTACTGGGAAAATTGAAAAGCCAGATACAAAAGAATAAAATTAGACTGCTGACATCATATGCAAAAGTTAACTCAAAATGGGTCGAAGATTTAAATGTAAGACCTGCAACAATAAAATACATAGACGAGAACATACTATTAAACTTATGGATCTTGGTCTTAGAGAGGCTTTTAAGAACTTGACCCCAAAGGCAAGGGAAGTAAAAGGAAAAATAACTAAGACTACATCAAGCTAAAAAGCTTTTGCACAGCAAAAGAAACCATCAGCAAAACAAAAAGGTGACCAATCAAACGTGAGACTATACATCAAACAATGCCTCATAAGGGACTAATATGTAAAATAAATAAAGAACTCATGTAACTTAATAATAGAAAAACAAACAATCCAATTTAAAAATGAGCAGAGGATCTGAACACTTTTCCAAAGAAGACATACAAATGTTCAACAGATATATGAAAAGATGTTCAACTTCATTAACTATAAGGGAAATGAAAGCAAAACTACAGTGAGATACCATCTCACACCTGTTAGAATGTCTATTAGCAATGAGACAAGGAATAAGCGTTAGTGAGAATGTGGAGAAAAGGAACCCTCATACAGTGCTGGTAGAAATGTAATCTGCTACAGTCACTATGGAAGACAGTAAAAAGGTTTCCCCCCATATTAGGAATACAGCCATATTTTGATCTAGCAATTCCTCTTCTGGGTTTCTATCTGAATAATTTGAAAACATGTGTTTGTAAAGATATATGTACCCCTGTGTTCACTGCAGCATTATTCATGGTAGTCAAAGACATGGGAACAACTTAAGTGTCCTTTTATAGATGACTAAATAATGATGACTTGGTACATATATACAAAGAACTACTACTCAGCCCTAAGAAAGGATGAAATACTGCCATTTGCAATGACCCAAATGGGTCATTGAGGTTATCATGCTAAATGGAATAAGTCAGATGGATGAGAACCACATGATTTTGCTCACATGTGGGATATATGAGAGAGAGTAAAAAATGAACAAACAAAATAAAGAAACGAACTCATAAACACAGATGACAGTATGAAGGTTACCAGAGGGGAAGGGGAGTGGGAGGAAGATGAAGAGGGTAAAGGGGGTCCAATATATGGTGATAGAGGGAGATTAGAATTTGGGTGGTGAGCACACAATGCAATGCACAAATGATGTATTACAGAATTGTACATTTGAAACTTATATAATGTTGTTAACCAACGTCATCCTAATAAATTAAAAAAAAAACAAGACAAATACCACCACCAAATGGTATACAGGCAAACTTGGGAACTCCCTATATTCTTTCCTTATATCCTTAGGAGATCCGTTGGCACCTGGGTTTTGATTTCTTTCTCTGTAAAATGGAGTGAACTGTGCTTACCTAAAAGTTGTAAATGCACTTGGAAACCCATAAAGCACTATGTTAACAGTCCTATCTACATTAAAAAGCAACTTCTTTAGACATGATGCCCACAGGCATGTGGTCTCAGGCATCCGTTCCTGGCTTTGTCAGGCTACCACAGGAGACTCACTTTGTGCCCTGGTACTTCTGTCCCTGGCACAGCTTTCACGTGGAAATCCACCACTTCCATCTTTTCTAACAAGCTGGTGTTACCTATTGTTGATTTTTCTTTCTTTGCTTTTGCTTCTTCTCTCTCTTGGGCCAATCTGAATTAAAGAGAAAACACAAATAAAAGAGTTAAAATAACTACACCATTAACAGTGCTTTTGTTTTTTAAATACTATAATGCCTTTTAACTTTACCGTGATCATTTAGGGTCTCTCAACTTTCCCTTTCAATTTATGCACTTTTGGCATTTTATCTTCTTCAATCCCTTTACTCTTCCTCTTGAGGAATAAGTGTCTTTCAGAATCCAATCTGCCAAGTCTTGATTATTTCTACCCTCTTAATAAAAAAAAGCAGAATGCCATCTCAATCTTCTTATGTAAACTTCCCCACCTTATTTAGGCATGAACAACTGCACCAACCAATATTCATTGGCCTCTCTGCCTCTGGTCTTCCTCCTTTATGTTCCACCTTCCAGAACAACTGTCAGATTTATGTTCCTCAGGAACACCTACAGACGCTTCAAGGCAGCAACACTGTCTTCTCATCCTGCTCTGGAATGGGGTCCCAGGTCCTGTACATAGTAGGCACTGAAGTACTGCTGAATGAGTCTCATCACTACCCTGTTCACAGAGGTCCCCAGTTGAAGAAGAAAATCAAATTCTCACGTTTCTCACCAGACCACTCCCTCAAAACACACTTGCCTTAGAACTTATTTTCCCTTGTGCCATCTCCTTAGTCTAGAACAATCTTACCAATGACCCTGGTCACTCTATTCCTAAAATTTTTACTCTTTTGAAATGTCCCAAACTTACAAACTGTTTCCTCCTTGATAATACCTTTATCATCTTAAAATGTTCTAATAGTTGATACCATGCTTTGTTCTTGTCACTTGCCTAATTAATCTTATGGCTCTTATACAGGGATTTCCTATTATCTTTATATCTTTGTATGACACTAACATTAACAGTCAAAAACAAATACAAGTAACTTGGTAGTGTCTATTAAAATTTTAAATGTATGTAATTCCATGACACAGTAACTCTCTTTACTGACATAAACCCCAGAGAAACCCTTGCCCTATACAGGAGCCATCCTCAAGGGTCATCTATTGTCATGAAGAGGTGGAAACAGTCTAAATGTTCATCAGTAGGGGACGGCCAACTACACTGTGGTATAGTACTATTTTCTGAAATAGTACTAAACAGTCTTTACAAAAAAGGAGTAAGACCTATGTAACAAAAGATTGTGTTAAAAAGATTAAATAGGCATTCATTTTTACAGCTTAAAAATTACATATGCAAATGCATTACATCATCTTTTTTGGTGGGGTATGGGGTCATGAGGAGTCACAGTTGAGAGGCATTTTAGCTCTACTTGTAATGCTGGAATTTGCTAATACCATAATATTAATTGATGGTATCAAATCAACTAAATGAACATATGAAACCACTATAAAAAAAAAGTGTTTAAATTCATGTATAGCAATTCTTACCTGTGCAAAAAACTTTCTTTTGCTAGCTGAATTTGTAGTGTTCCACCTCTCCATTTTGTTTTATTTAGAACAGACATACCTGTAAAATAAAGAATTATTACCCAAGTACATAACAATGCAAAAATATATTTCAGCATGTACTTTTTCTAATTGTTAAGTACCAAGGAAAGTAGACTTGTTAATCATAAGTCCATACAGAGGAAATAAAGAAATAGAGACTTGGAGTGAGAAGACTTAGGTCCCAGTCTCATTTTGACCGCTCACCGGAGGAGTTCATACATTCCCTATCTCCCAGAGTTATTAGAAGATCTGAATGAGGCAAATGTGTAAAATGTAAAGAAAAATTGGTCTGTTATTTGTTTATAAAGTAATGTCAGAAACTCTAATGAATGACTGATATTTACTTAACATTTATTTCTCACACTGAAATTATAAAGTATTAAATATAATTTTTCTAAGGAGAATCAGAGGACACTTTGGAGTCCTATAGCACATTTTTATTTATCGCCTCATACTAGTTATTACTGTGTAACTTCCAAACAAATTAGTTACAAGTGACTAAACTCTGTTTGAACTGCTATGCCCAAGTAGTTGATTTTCTCAGTATCTCCTATCAGCTTCCTTAATAATAATCATTAAACAGATAGAAGTTTCTATTGGTAGGTACTATTTTAAATACAAAGATACTATTCAATTTAATCTTCATGGTAATATTACCAGCAAGTAACATCTTTGTCAGACATCAGATAAGCAAACTAGGGCTTAGAAGTTTAAATAACTTGCCCAAGGTCACACATTAGAACTAATATGTTCTTAACCACAATTTATTTGTCATATCTATTTCTTCACTGAAAAATAAAACAAATCAATTTTTTTAACAAATGAAATGCAAGGCCGATGGCCCTCTTTCTCTATTAGCATGTTCCCTTTTTAGTATCTCTTAACTTTTCAGCCTCCAAATAACTAGAATATATTACTGCATCAGTGGTAGTATGGATTATCTTCCCTTTCTTCTTCAATGAAGATCACAGTTTGCCCTCAGCTTTACTAAACTTATTGACAGATTTATAATTTTAAGAATATGGTTGAATAAGGGCATATTCTAAAGCCAGCCCTCCCTTAACAGCATTTAATGACAAGAAAATTACCTGCCCAAGAAATGAACACACTGGGTATGGCATCCAGTAGAATATGTATAATAAGCAATTTCTATTAAAGATTTGTCTCTTGTCCAAAATAGTTTGAAATACCATCTTTGAATAAACCTATTAGTAATGTGCTACCTTAGGTCAGCAGATGCCAAATGGTATGTAATTAAACCTGCTGAGTTGTGGGATACTGGAATTCTCTTGATCATGCTTGTCCCTCTGGATGACTTAAAAGTGGCTACTGATATTTGGATTTAGAATGAAGTTATTCAAGTTTGACAGTAACATGAACTGGCAAATAGTATAGGAAACATATGAAGACCTTACATTTTTTCAGGTCTGTTTCTGCTATTCTGATGTTGATATATGCAAAGACTTTCTGTGGGTTTCCTAAAAAAAAAAAAAAAGAAAAGAAAAAAGAAATTTATTTAAACTATTATTCAGAGACCAATGTAAAAATGATTAAGTTTCTAAATTAAAAAATGAGCTCTTAGAAATGTACTCTTTCAAAGAAAAACCTTGTTTATTTTTCACTGGATACAAAGACTGTATTGTTCTAAGTAGGATTATCAAAATATTCCAAAAGAAAATGAATAAGAAAAAAAATGTCTAGTGGTCAATTAAGGCAACATTTTGATTATGTTAGGAATTTTCTACTTAATAGGACATTAGAATAAATATCCTATTCAATAGATATGAGAATGTTAACTTTGAAAACGGAAAGTTATATGCTTCAGAAATTGGATGCTTTGGAATTTAGAGGTTTTTTTTAATTTCAGAAATGTAATTCTGGGCAAGTTCCACATCATAAGTTAACATCTTCAGGGAGTGGTGTGAGGTGCACAAGACAGTATCCTAAATGAAATACATATTGCTTTTAGTGTTCAGGGCTAACATTCATCTCTGGGGTTCTTTTATTTTGCGATGTGACTTGAGTTAGATATGCCTTTAACTACCCATGAAGGACTATAACTTTACCTTGGTCATCTTTCCGAGTGATGATCTCCACATCAGAAACTTCTCCAAATCTGCTGAACTGACTTTGTAGGTCTGCTTCAGAAATGTTCTGGCCGAGGCCACCAACAAAAAGGCGCTTTGTTTCTCTCTTGGCTTTCATGAAGGCTGGACACAGACTCACTGTATTGAAGTGGAAAAAATAATTTTCTGTCTACAGAGACAAGTTCTTTTCCTTAGTTCTCAAACCTAAAAAACAGAAACCAAAGAAATCCCAACCCCTTTCCTTGTAATTTCTATGCCAGATTGGTCACCTAAACTTTAACTTCTTATTACATTGTTTCTAAATTTTATTCCTGGAGATTCTGTTCAAGCCCCTCATCCACTTTCTCCATGAACACACTTTGGAACAGCACTTGTACACAGATATAGACACAGGTACAGGCAGAAGCTCTCCCTTAAATAAGCACAATATTATACTCTGCCCCTCTTCACTTACTTATCCACGTTAGGTGTTTTTACTTTATTCATTTACACATTCACTTATTCACTTTAACAAATGCATAGAATGAGGCAGGTCAACATGCTAAAGGATAAAAAGGCAGTGTTCCATCTTGGAGCTCCTCACAGTCGCGAGAGAAGTAAGCAAATGATGCAATTACAATACTATACCACAAGAGAAGAGTCTGCAAAGTGCTGTTCAAGCAAAGAAAGCAATTGATATAGCTAATACAGACTTGTTTTCTTTTTTACTATGTGCCACCGTTGTATGAAGTAGTTTGTGTGCATCTCATTTTTCAGATGAGCAGAAGTTGTCACTTTCCCAATGCCATTCTGAGAATTAGTGGTGAAGCAAGAATTAGAAATCAAATCCAATTTCAGAATCTGTAATTCTTAGCACTATACTAGTTAGGTTGTTGGATTAGAACGGACTCAAGAAAACTCTTCCAGAGGTAATGAGAATGAGGTCCATCATGAGATCTCTTATTCAGCTTAGTACCCAGCGGGCGACTCAGCTCCCACGCGCTGCCCTTCCCCAACAGATTCCTCCTACTTACGATCCCAAAACAGTGCCCGGAAGCCCAAAGCATGGCTCGTGTTCTGGGTACGAGCCACGGCCTACATCCTCCTGGTACACTACCCCGTCTCAACCTCGCCTCCCGCCCCTAGCCTTCTTCTTTCCGAAGACCCAAAGACGAGATCGGACAGGGCAGACAAATGGCCCGGTCACTTCCCATGCCCCCCATACTCCTCACCAAATCGTCTTCTACACCCAGCGCAGGGCTCTAACTTCTAGTCACGTGTCCCAACAGGTGCTGTCTCTCTTTCTTCCTACTCGATTTCCAACCCAGTGTCCTAAGGTTCCGTTACCATATTCAGTTCCCGAGTGCTCTTTGTTTCCCGTCCTCTGTGTTACCGCGATGCCTCTGCCACCGAGCTCTTTACGTCCTCAAAAGACCGAAATAAAAATTCTACAATGCATTCTTAAGAAAGTTATCGCCTTGTGTTTAGCCACTCCCGAACTAGATCGGCAAAAGGGAGGCAGAAAAAAAATGTTGCGCTACCCTTCACACGGTCTCGGAACATCCTCTTCAGAGACGTAGGCATCCGGGTTGCTTCAAAGCTCCACCAGCCCGGGTTGGACTACAGTGCCCTTGGGCTTCGTGTTGAAGCGAACCCACTATTTCGAAGTAGGGACTGCTGGTAAACAGTTGTGGCGACGTGCGCAGTGATGACAAGGAGCCCGGGATACTGCAAGACCTCGGGTTGTACGCACAAGTGTCGCTCATACTCCCTAGCTTCCCCCGCCGAACTACGGGAATGGTCTGCGCCAGGAGCGCGCGAGGCTTGAAACGCTGGGCGAGGCGCGCGACCGTCAGGCCACCTTCAGTCAGCGCTGTGCTATGGATTTCGAGCAGGCCGAGGTTCGCGGCTTGCAGTCGGAGGTCGCGGCCCTGAGGCCGAAGCCTAGAGAAGACACCGCCCAAGTCCAGTACGTGGCCCTCCGTAGGCCCGGTGGGGCGGGCGAAAGTCTCCCTCTCGGGTGTTTGGGACCTCCCCGCAGACTTTTCCCGAGCAACGAACGTGGGCGGGAACTCCTGTATGGGGTCTAGAATGAGTCCGCTTTCCTCCAGGTTGGAAACGCGTTGCCGTGTATGAACTGACTTAATCTCAGTAGTCAGAAAGTTGTTTGCTTTTACATTCTCTTTCTCTGGCGGATAACTATCAAGGCGAAGGTTTTTGCTTACCTCCGAATAAGCTTGTGTTTGGTGGGCAGCTGTATCTAGTTGGGATTTAATAACTTTGATTTCATGGTATTTGTTTTTGAGTCACTTAAAGCAAGTGCTGTTGATTTTTCCTTTATGGTACTGTTATAGTTTCCTTTGAGGAATAATTTAGGTAAAATAAGTTATTATAGATAAAAATAGCTAATATAGCCTGTAGGAGAATTTTGCAAAAGCCAGGCAGGTGGTCGTCAAATGCCTGCGAAACACTGCTGTAAGGGAAGTAGGGGGATTCCTTTTCTAAAGATAAACAGCCATTATGCACTAATAGAGATAAGTGGAGAGCGCTATCAGCCACAGATTGGTGGCATCGTATATGTTATTAAGTAACAGGCATGTCTGTCGATTACCAAGTTCAGACAGAAATGCAGAGATCTTTCTTTATGTACATCGTATCTTTTAGTAACTATGGCAATCCTCTAAGGTTCATACTATTGCTAACCCTGATTAAAGTTAAGGAACCTGAGGCTCAGAGAAGTTAAGCTGCTTGCCCACAGTCCCAGAGAAAGGAAGTTTCGGAGCTGGATTGGAACCCATGAATCTGGCTTCAAAGCCTGGGCACTTTGCTTAACTGAAGGAGAGAAAGGGTCTATAACAATTTTGGATCTATTGTCTCAAACTTGCAAGCTGCTTGAAAGAAGAAATTACCTTTATTTTTTTCAGTCAAGACTAATTTGACAGAGAGAATGAGATTTTCCTGAACTCTGAGGACAGGAATTGGTAGACAATGAGGAGTTCTAAAGAAAATGATTTCTGTTGGATGGCATCATGAAGGTAGAGAAGCTGTGACTGATAAAAGGGAGAGAGAAGCAGGTGGAAAGGGAACAAATATGTTCCTCTTCAAGTGCAAGTGTAAATGTATTACAGACCCTTGTTGCTTTGGGGGTGCTCCACGGATGGAAGCTTTAGCACCTTATGAGACTTGGGTAGAAATACAGATTTCGGTCACACCATGACCTACTAAGTGAGAATCTGCACAAGACCTCCACAGTATTTTATGCACATTTGAAAGTTAGAGAATCACCCTATCATACTGTAGGGGAACATTTCTCTATTGGCCACAAAATATTATTAACTCAGGATAGTATGTAGACTATTCGACTAATCTGGGCCTCCTCAGTGATCAAGTTGGGAAAGTCGGAAGAGTCCAAATTGTGGAAGACATTAAATGTTAGTTCAGAGTATTTAGATTTAATGCGAAGTTACTTTTCACTATAGTGGTGAAGGAATATTGGAACCTGTGAACGAAGTTTTTATTTTATTTTATTTTTTTTTTATTGTGGTGAAATACCATAAATTTACTGTCTTAACCATTTTTAAGTGTACAGATCAGTGATGTTATGTACATAGTCTACAATCATTAATACCATCCACTCCATAACTCCTTTCACCTCCTAAAACTGAAATTCTATACCCGTTAAACAATTATTTCCCGTTTCCTACTCCCTTTAGCTTTTGGCAACCACTACTGCACTTCTTCTGAATTGACTTCTCTAAAGGTACTTCATATAAATGGCATATTGTTTTATTATGCTTAGCTTGATATCCTCAAGGTTCACCCATGTTGTAGCATATTGCAGAATTTCCTTCCTTTTTTAGGCTCAATAATATTCCACTGTATATACACACACTTAACTTATCCATTCATCCGTCAAATGGATGCTTGGGTTGCTCTCATGTTGTAGCTATTGTGAGTAATGCTGATATGGATATGCATGTACAAATATCTGAGACCTTGCTTTCAATTCTTTTGGATATACAACAAGAATTGGAATTGTTGGATCATATAGTAATTCTATTTTAAATTTTTTGAGGAACCTCCATACCGTTTTCCATAGTGGTTGTACCATTTTACTTTTCCACAAACCAGTCCACAAGGGTTACAGAATCTCCACATCCTCACCAACACTTTTTTTTTTGATAGTAGTAGTCCTAATGAATATGAGGTGCTATCTTACTTTAGTTTTGTTTTACATTTCCCTAATGATTAGTGATGTTGAGCATCTTTACATATGCTTATTGGTCACCATATTCTTTGGAGAACTGTCTATTCAGATCCTTTGCACATTTTTGAATCAGGTTGTTTGTTTTTCCAATTGAGTTTTAGGAGTTCTCTATATACTTTGAATATTAACCTCTTAACAGATATACAATTAGCAAATATTTTTTCCCATTCATTGGGTTGTCTTTTTACTCTGTTGATAGTGTCATTTGATATATATTTTTTCATGCAGTCCATTTGCCTATTTTTTCTTTTGTTGCCTGTGCTTTTGCTGTCAAATCCAAGAAATCATTACCCAATCCAATATTATAAAGCTTTTGTCCTGTGTTTTACTCCAAGAGTTTTATTGTTTTAGGTCTTATGTTTAGACCTTTGATTCAGTTTGAGTTAATTTTTGTAGATAATATTAGGTAGGGCCAAACTTCATTCTTTTGCATGTAGATATCCAGTTTCCCCACCAGCATTGAATGATTTTAGCACACATGTCAAAAATCATTTGACCATGTAGGGAAGGTTTTATTTCTGAGTCCTCTGTTTTATTTTATATGTCTGTATGCTAATGCCACACTATTTTGTCTACTGTAGCTTTGAGGTAAGCTTTGAAACAGTAAGTGTAAGTCTTCCAGTTTTGTTAGTTTTCAAAGATTATTTTGGCTATTTGAGATCCCATGAAATTCCATTATTAATTTTAGGGTGGGAGTTTTTCTATTCTTCCACAAAATTTCATTGAGATTTTGGTAGGGGTTGCATTGAATCTATAGATTGCTTTGGGTAATATTGACATTTTAATATTACTAAGTCTTTCCAATCCATGAATGTGAGCTATGTTTTTATTTATTTATGTCTTTAATGTCTTTCAGTGATACTTTGTAGTTTTGGTTGTACTGACAAGGTCTTTTACCTTGTTGGGTGAGTTCATTCCTAAATATTATATTCTTTTCAATGCTATTGTAAGTGGAATTGTTTTTGTTATTTCAAGATTGTTCATTGTTGATGTATAGAAATGTATCTGATTTTTGCATGATGACTTTGTATCCTGCTACTTTGCTGAATTCATTTGTTAGTTCTAACAGTTTTTTTTTTGGTGTGTGTGTGTGTGTGTGGAATTTTTTTCTACATATAAGATCATATCAATAACATAATTTTACTTCTTTCTTTCTAATTTGAATGTCTTATTTTTTTTTCTTGCCTACTTGCTGTGGTTTGGAGTTCTAATACTATGGTGAATAAACATGGTGAGACTGGGCATCCTTGTCTTGTTCCTAATCATAGAGGAAAAGCTGAAAGCTTTTCACCATTGAGTATGATGTTAGCTGTGGGCTTGTCATATATGGCCTTTATTATGTTGAGTACATTCCTTCTATACCCAGTTTGTTGAGAATTTCCCATCATAAATGGATGTCTAGTTTTGTTAAATGCTTTTTCTGCATCTGTTGAGATGATCATACGATTTTTTCCTTCATTTTGATAATATACAGTTTTCGATTTGTGGATTTGGCTTGCTAATATGTTGTTGAGAATTTTTGCATGAGGGATATTAGCTTGTAACTTTCATTTCTTGGAGTGTCCATATCTGATTTTGTGTTCCCTCCTCTTTTTTTGGAAGTTTGAGAGAAAAGTCATCTGGTTCTGGACTTTTGTTTGTAGGTAAGTTTTTGATTACTGATTCATTCTCCTTACTAGTAATGGATCTGTTCAGATTTTTTATTTCTTCATGATTCAGTCTTGGTAGTTGTATATTTCTAGGAATTTTTCCTATCTCGGTTGTTTAAGTTGTAGGCATATAACTTTTCATAGTGGTTTCTGATGACTTTTTGTATTTCTGTGGTGTCAGTGGTAACATCTCACTTTTAGTTCTGGTTTTATTTGGTTGAGTTCTCTCTTTTTGTGTGTGTGTTTGAGTCGAGCTGACGTTTAGGTTTTTTTTTGTTGTTGTTTATCTTTTTAAAAAGCCATCCCTCAGTTTCACTGACGTTTTCTATTGACTTTTTAGTTGGTATTTCATTTTTTTCTACTCTAATCTTTATTCCTTTCCTCCTAGTAAATATGGGCTTCATTTGTTCTTTTTCTAGTTCTTTGTGGTGTAAATTTAGGATTTTTATTTGTGACAACTTTTGTTTCTTAAAGTAGGCAATTATTGCTATGAACTTACCTCTTAATATTGCTTTTGTTGCAGCCCATAAGTTTGGTATATAGCATAACTAGTTTCATTTGTCTCAGTTGATTTCTAGTTTCATACCATTGTGGTTGGAAAAGTTGCTTGATATGATTTCAGTCTTCTTTAGTAAGACTTTTGGGGCTTAACATATGACCTGTCCTGGAGACTGTTCCTTGTGTGTTTGTAAAGAATGTATATTCTGTTGCTTTTGGATGGAATGTACTGTGTATATCTGTTAGGCTATTGGGTCTAATGTGTCCTTTAAGGCCATGTTTCCTATTGATTTTCTGTCAGGATGATCTTTCAATGAAAGTGGTATATTAAAGTCCCCTTCTATTATGTAATACTGTCATTTTCCTTTGAAGCTTATTAATATTTGCTTTATATAGTTACATGCTCTTATGATACAATATTAACAAATATTGTATCTTCTTGTTGGATTGGCCCAGTTATTATATAATAACCATCATCTTATTACAATCTTTGTCTTAAAGTCTATTTTTTTTACATTTTCTTAGCATATCTTTCTATCCCTTCACTTTCAGTGTGTGTATGTTTTTATATCTCAGGCAAGTCTCTTGTAAGCAGCATATACACAGGTCTTGTTTTTTTTAATTCGTTTAGCCAATCTTTGTATTTTGATTGAAAAATTTCGTCCATTTACATTTAAGGTTATTGATAGCTGTGTACTTATTGCCATTTTGTTGTTTTCTGGTGGTTTTGTAATTTATTTTTTCCTCTCTTGTTTTGTGATTTGATGATTTTCTGTAGCTATGTGCTTAGAATCTTTTCTCTTTGTCTTTTGTATATCTACTATAGGCTTTTGCTCTGTCGTTATCAGGGTTACATAAGACATTTATAATCATCTATTTTAAATTGATGACAACTTAAGTTTGAACACATTGTAAAGTTTCACATTTTTATACCCTCACTCCACATTTTATGTTTTAGATGTCACAATTTACAACCTTTTTATGTTGTGTATCCCATAACAAATAATTGTAGTTCTAGTTACTTTTACTACTTTTGTCTTTTAACTTGCATACTGGCTTTATAAGTGATTAACCTACTACCTTTATACCATTAGATTTTTCTTAATTTTACTATATATTTGCCTGTATCAGTGAGGTTTATACTTTCATATATTTTACTGTTACTAATTAGAACTCTTTCATTTCAGCTTAAAAACGTCCTTTTAACATTTTTTGTAAGGCTGGTCTAATGGTGATGAATTCCTTCAGCTTTTGCTTGTCTGGAAACTCTCTCTCCAATTCTTAAGGACAGCTGTGCCAGGTAGAATGTTGTTGGTTGGTGGATTTTTCCTTTCAGCGGTTTATACAGTGCTGCTCCCTTCTTGCCTGCATTGTTTATGCTGAACAATCTCTTTATAGTCTTATGGGGTTCCTTTGTATGTAACCAGTTGTTTTTCTCTTGCTTTTAAGAGTTTCTCCTTGTCTTTAACTTTTGACACTTTAATTATAAAGTGTCTTGGTGTGGGTCTCTTTGGGTTTCTCTTATTTGGGATTCCTGGATCTGGATGTCAGTTTTCTTCTCCAAGTTAGGAAAATTTCAGTCATTATTTCCCTGAAATAAGTTTTCTGCTCCTTTCACTTCTATTTCAGAGACCTCTATAATGCAATTATTGGTCTGTTTGTTGTCTCATAAATCTGTTAAGGTATCTTAACTTTTTTTTATTCTTTTTCCATTTTGCTGCTTTGATTAGATCACTCCCACCACCCTGCCCTTGAGTTCACCAGTTCTTCTGCTTCATTTAGTCTGATGTTGAATCCCTCTATTGAATTTTTCTGTTCAATTATTGTAGTCTTTAGCTCTCTGGCTTCTATTTGATACATTGTTATATTTTTTAACTGTTGAAATTCTCACTTTGTTCATTCGTTATTTTCTTGAGGTTGGTGAACATTTTTTGACTGTTGTTTTGAACTCTTTATAAGGAAAATCACTGATCTGTTTTATTAAATTCTTTCTTTTGAAATTTTATCTTTTTCTTCTGTTTAGAACATATTCCTGGGTTTCTTCATTTTTCTTGAACCTTTGTTGGTTTCTATACATTAGATAAAGCAGCTATCTCTTTCAGTCTTAAAGAAGTGGCCTCCTGTAGTAAATTAACCTTACTGTTTAACTGTTTTCTTGGTCTTCTTGTCTCAAATCTTTGTGATTGTCCAAACAGACTGTATTCTTACTGGCTCCCAGTAGTAGAGTGTATGCCAAGACTTGTCCTAAAAGGAAAAGATCTCAGTCATCACCTAAATTCAGGCTGGGAAACCAGACCCTCAATTAGCAGCTTTTAAAGTATGCAAATGTATCTCTTTCAGGAAAGCTGGGTGATGGTCATTTCTGTTTGCTCCGTTTGCACTGAGCCCCAGTGTGATAGCCAGGTAAATGGTGTTTCTTTGCTGCTTTCCTATTAAACCCATGATTGCAAGCCCCACTGGCCACGAGAGCCAGGCTGTAATGGGATGTGTCCTCTGGACAGCAGCCACAACTGTTGAGGTGCCAGTGATATACATAGGCTCCTTTCTTGGAGACATTGATGAATCGGAGCTGGGCAGAGGGAGAGTGAACATGGAGTCAGCTGGCCTCCCCAGTTTCTGGAAAGGATTGTAGTTGGGCTCTAGATGTGTGTTTGATTGATTAGAAGCCTGCTTCTCAGGTCTCCTCTACAAAGGTGAGCTAATACGCTTCTGTCACAGAAAGATGAGGGTGTGTTTCATCTGCTTTCTCTGCTCTGTGCCTTGGGCAGGTAGTCAGTAAATAACTGTTTCCCTGTTACAGTCCTATAGGACTTGTGATTCTAAGTTCTGCTGGCTGCCAGAGCTAGGCGTTCATGAGGTGTTCCCTGGGGGCAGCCACAAAAATTGGGGTACCAGACAAGTGCATAAACTCTTTTCCAGGGTTTACTAGTCATCTGCAGTAAAGCAGTAGGAGAATGCAAAGATTGTGCCCACCAGCAAATGTCTTTGGAGATTATTTTGATTGGCCTCTGTGTTAAATTAGGAGCCTGCCTTTCAGGCTGATGCTTTAACTTAATCAAATAGGCCTTTTTAACAGAAAGACTGGATGCTTTTCTGATGGCTGTCTCTATGCTGGGTCCCAGGGTGGGTGAGTCCACATTTGTGAGCCTTATAAAAACTGTTTCTCAATTTACTGCAGCATTGTGGGTCTCACGGACACAAGCCCTATTGACTTTCAAAGCTAGATGTTTTGGGGACACATCTTTCAGGTGCTGGTCCAAAAAGTTGGAGTACCAGTTATGGTGTTTAAACCTTTGCTCATTGGGGAGCAGCTCGGGGTTGTTATTTCCCTCTCAATAATGAGTTGTCATGCCTGGGATGGTGTTTACAGTGAGAGTGTGCCTCAGCCTCTCTTACCCGTTTTTTTTTTTTTTTTTTTTTTTTAATCATTTGTCCAGTGTATAGGAGTTGCTCAGCTAGCTTTTAGGTTTCTTTTAGAAGAAATTGTTCCATATGAAGGTAAAGATTTGGTGTGTTAGTGGAAGGAAAATTCAGGCTCTTATTTCACCATCTTGAACTGCAACTCCATCTGTTATTGTAGAACTGTTCCTTTAATTCTGTCAGTTTTTACTTCATATATTTTAATAGTCCATCATTAGGTGCTTAAATGTTTAGAATTTTTTATATATTCCTGTGTTGAAACTTTCATTAATATAATGCCCTTTTTATCTCTTTTGAACTTTTCTGGTTTAAAGTTTATTTTGTCTGATATTAGTACATCCATCTCTGCTCTCTTTCCATTACTTTTTGCATAGGATATCTTTTTCCATTTTTTTTTTCCACTTTCTATCTGTGTCTTTGGATCTAAAGTTATTCTTTGATAAGACAGCATAAGGTTAGATCATGTGCCATCCATTCTGATAACCTCTGCCTTTTGTTTGGAGAGTTTAATCTGTTTACATTTAAATAAGTACTGATAAGGAGAGACTTCTGTTGCATTGCTGTTTGGTTTTTATATGCCCTAAGTCTTTTTGTTCCTCATTCCTGAATTTCTGTCTCATATTGGGTAGTCAATTTTTTTTTAGTGAAATGTTAAAATCCCTTCTCATTTTCTTTTGTGTATATTCTATAGCTATTTTATTTGTGGTTACCAGAGAGATTCCATTTAACATTCCATTTAACATACTAATGTTATAATACTGTAATTTGCATTTTGCCATCCTAACTTCAATGACATATAAAAACTACCTGTTTGCAGCTCTGTCCCCATGCTTTTTGGTTCTTGATGTCACAAAATTACATCTTTATACATGTGTGCCCCTCTCCCCACTTAAACTAATAATTCTTTTAAATGCATTTGTATCTTAAGCTTTATAGAAAATAAGATTTGGAGTTATAAACAAAAGTTACAATAATAGTAGCTTTAGGCTAATTTTTGAAATGTTGATCTCTCATGGAGAAAACAAAAAATGCACTTTACAAACTAGTGTTACAATATACTAGATTTTATAAATGTTCATGTATTAGCCTTATTGAGATCTTTATTTCTCTATGTGGCTTCAAGTTACTGTCTAGTGTAATTGTATTTTACCTTACAAGACTCCCTTGAGCATTTCTTTCATTGTATGTCTAGTGGCAAAGTCCCTTAGTTTTTGTTTATTTGGAAATGTCTTAATTTCCTCGTTACTTTTGAAAGACAGTTTTGCCAGATGTAGAATTGTTGGCAGTTTTTTCTTTTAGCATGTTTCTTTTAGCAAATAGCAGCCCACTGTCTTCTGGCCTTCAAAATTTCTCATGAGAAATCTGCTCATACCTTATTAGGGATGCCTTGTGTGTGATGATTCGCTTCTCTCTTACATCTTTTAAGATATCTCTATCCTTGGCTTTTGAATTTGATTATGACTTGGTGTGAGTCTCTAAGTTCATCTAACTTGGAGTTTGTTAAGCTTCTTGTATATTTATATTCTTGTATTTCACCAATTTGGGGGAGTTTTCAGCCATTATTTCAGATATTCTCATTTTCCATTTCTCTCTTCTGGGTCTCTCACTGCACATGTTGGTCTTTTTGATGATGTCCCAGAGGTCCTTAGGCTCTGTTCATTTTTCTTCTTTTTTTTTGTTCTCTTCTTAGCTTTGATAATTTTTTTTGTCTTTGAGTTCACAAATTTCTTCTGCTTGCCCAAATCTGCCTTTGAATCACTCTAGTGATATTTTCATTTTAGTTATTGTACTTTTTAGCTCCAGAATTTCTTCTTTTTTTTTCTTTTTATGCTTATTATCTTTTTATTGATGTTTCCACATCATTTTCTTTATTTTCCCACAACTTAATTTTTTGAGCATCTTTAATACTCTTGTTTTAAAATCATTAATATATTTTCCAATAAGTCCTTTTCTGGGACATATTCTGTTGAATTATTTTATCCTTTGAATGGGCCATACTTTCCTGTTTTTTTTTTTAATGCTTCATAATATTTTTTGTTGAAATTGTACATTTTAATGATGTCATAACTCTGGAAATCAGATTCTCCCACCTTCCCTAGGGTTTGCTGTTTTTTGTTGTTGTTTTGTATGTTTTGTTTTTCTTGATTGTTGTAGGCTGTCTTGAGTTCCAAGGGTCAGCCTGAGGTGCAAACTTAATGTCTTCTTGTGACTGCTTATGTTTTTATTCAGAGTTTTCCTTGTACATGCACAGTCACTTTCATACTTTCTCCATATAGTCAATTGATTGTGAATGTCCTTATTTTTACTATCTGGCTTTTGGAAAGGGAAAAGCCAAAAATGATGATGGAAAAAAGAGCTATGGCTTTTCAAACATAGAAGTCACTTCAGCTAGAGGGAGGGGCTTACAACACTGTGGGAGGTGCAACAACAATGTCTGCCTATTTTGTTGACTGTACCTCTGTGATAAGAAGTGGCAATCAGCCACTGGAGCTCAGATACTCTATATTTGGGAGAATGAGTCCTTTTTTTTTTTTTTTTAGAAGTACATTATTAAATAAAATTATTATTCAGTTCAAAAGTTCAATTGTGATTGCAGAGAGCCAGAGAATAAAGAATAAATTTGCATAAAATGTTGTTTTTAGTTTTCTTTTTTCAGTTAATATTTTTATGGTGACGTTGGTTAACAAAAGCTGATAAGTTTCAGCTGTACATTTTAACAGTAAGGCATATATATACTTAGATTGTGTATTCACTTCTCATAGTTAGATTTCTTTCTGTCACCACATATTTGACCCCTTTTGCACATCTACCTCTCTCCTCTCCCTTCCCTGCTACTTTCTGGTAACTACTAGTCTATTGTCCTTGAGTCTCTGTTTGTTTGTTCTGCTCATTTGTTGCTTTTAGGTTTATATCCCACGTATGAGTGATATCATGTGATTTTCAGCTTTTTCTGTCTGGCTTATTTCGCGTTGCATGATTATCTCAAGGTCCATCCATGTTGTTGCAAATGGCAGCATTTCATCTCTTATGGCTGAGAAATATTCCATTGTACATATGTACCACAGCTTCTTTAGCCAATCATCTATCGTAGGATACTTTAGTTACTTCCATGTCCGGGCTACTGTGAATAATGCTGCTGTGAACATTGGTGTGAAAATATCTTTCAAGATATGAGTTTTCAAGTCTTTGGGGTAAAAACCCAGTAGAGGGATTGCTGGATCATATGGTAGATCAATTCTTAGGTTTTTGAGGAACCTCCATACTGTTTTCCATAATGACAGTACCAATTTGCAGTCCTACCAGTAGTGTTAAATTAAAGGGTTCCTTTTTCTCTGCATCCTCTCCAACATTTGATATTACTTATCATGTTGATGATAGCTATTTTAACAGGTGTGAGATGGTATCTCATTGTGGTTTTGATTTGCATTTCCCTAATAGCCAGTGATGTTGAGAATCTATTCATACATTTTTTGGCCATTTGTATGTCCTCTAGGGAGAAGTGTCTGTTCATGTCCTCTGCCCATTGTTTGATTGGATCATTTGTTTTTGTTTTGTTTTGTTTTGTTATTGAGTCATATAAGTTCTTTGTGTATTTTGGATATTAGGCCCTTATCAGAGGCGTTGCTCGCAAATATATTTTCCCATTTGGATGGTTGTCTCTGTACCTCGTTGACAATTTCTTTGCTGAGCAGAATCTATTTAGTTTGATGTAGTCCCATTCATTTATTTTAGCTTTTACTTCTCTTGTCTTTGAGGTCAAATCATAAAATCCTTTTTAAGTCCAAGGTTCTTGAGTTTCGTTCCTGTGTTTTCTTCTATGCATTTTATTGTTTCAGGTCTTATATTCAGGTCCTTAATTCATTCTGAGTTAATTTTGATGTGTGGTGATAGACAACAGTCTAGTTTCATTCTTTTTTGCAGGTGGCTTTCCAGTTTTCCTAGACCATTTATTGAAGAGACTCTGCTTTCTTGAACTGTATGTTTTTCACGTTTTTATCGAAAATTATTTGCCCATATAAACATGCGTTTACTTCTGGACTCTCGATTCTGTTCCACTGATCTGTGTGTTTGTTTTCCTGCCAATTCCATGTCATTTTGATCATTGTTGCTTTGTAGTTTAATTTGAAGTCAGGTAGAATGATGCCTCCGTCCTTGTTCTTTTTCCTCAGGATGACTTTGGCAATTCAGGGTCTTTTGTGCTTCCATGCAAATCTGATGATTTTTTGTTCTATTTCTTTAAAAAATGCTGATGGGATTTTGATGGGGATTGCATTAAATCTGTATATAGGTCCCTCACATGTTTTGTTAGATTTATTCCTAGTTATTTTATTCTTTTGTTGCAATTGCGAGATTCTTTTTTCCACTTGTTTTTCCGACACTTCATTATTAGAATATAGGAACGCAATGGATTTTTGAACATTGATTTTGTGTTCAGAAACTTTACTGTATTTGCTTATTGTTTCTAGTAGTGTTCTTGTGGAGTCTTTAGAGTTTTCTATATAGGGAAGCACGTCATCTGCAAAGTGACAGTTTGACTTCTTCATTTCCTATTTGGATGTCTTTTGTATCTTTCTCTTGCCTGATTGCACTGGCTAGGACTTCCAATGCTATATTGAATAAAAGTGGTGATAGTGGACAGCCTTGCCTTGTTCCTGATCTTAGAGAGAAGATTTTTATTTTTCACCATTAAGTATAATGTTAGCTGAGAATTTGTCATATATGGCCTTTATTATGTTAAGGTACTTTTCTTCTATACTGATTTTGTTAAATGTTTTGATCATAAATGGATACCTTTTCTGCATCTATCGAATTGATCATATGATTCTTATATTTTAATTTGTTTATGTGGTGTATCACATTACTCGATTTGCATATGTTGAACCATCCCTGTGCTCTTGGGATGAAGCCCACTTGATCATGGTGTATAACCTATTTAATATGTTGCTATATTTGGTTCACTAGTATCTTATTTACAGTTTGCATCTGTGTTCATGAGAGATATTGGTCTGTAGTTTTCTTTTTTTGTGTAATTTTTATCAGGTTTTGGTTTCAGAGTAATAATGACCTCATAAAATAAGTTAGGAAGTATTGCCTCCTCTTTGATATTTTTGGAAGAGTTTAAGCAGAATAGGTATTAAATCTTCTTAGAATGTTATAGAATTTACTGGGGAAGCCATCTGGTCCTGGACTTTTACTTTTTCGTAGGTTTTGATGATTGTTTCAATTTCTATACTGCTGATAAATCTATTTAGATTTTACAGTTTTGCTTAATTCAGTCTAGGAAGGTCGTATTTTTCTAAATACTAGCCCATTTCTTCTAGGTTATTAAATTTGGTGTTATATACTTTTTCAAATACTGTTATTGTATGATCCTATTTGTTTCTGTGGGATCTGTCGTAATTTCCTGTCCTTCATCCCTGCTTTTGTTTTTTTTGTGTCCTTTCCCTTTTCTCTTTAGAGAGTCTAGGCAGGGGTTGTCAGTTTTTATTTATTATTATTATTTTTTTTTAACGTATACAGCTCCCGTTATTCTTAGGTGGTCTCCCATCCAAGTACTAACCAGGTCCTGCCCTGCTTAGCTTCTGAGATCAGATGAGATCAGGCGCATTCAGGGTGGCATGACCGTAGTCCGGTTTGTCAATTTTATTAACCTTATTAAAGAACTAGCTCTTTGTTGCATTTATTTTTTCTATTTTTTTTTTGTTTGTTTGTTTTCAATTTTATTTAATTCTGCTCTACTTTTGATTATTTCTTTCCCTCTGCTGATTTTAGGCTTCATTTTTTTCTTCCTCTCCTAGATTAAGATGAATCATTAGTTTCTTTATTTGGGTTCATTCTTGTTTTTGGACATAGGTCTGTAATGATGCGAACTTTCCTCTTATGACCGCTTTTGCCGAATCTCAAAAGTTTTTGAAGTGTTGTACTATCATTATCATTCATTTCTATGTGTCTCTTGATCTCTCTTTTTATTTCTTCTCTGATCCAGTTATTCTTCAGTAGTATGTTGTTTAATATCCATGTATTTGTGGTTCTTCCTGCTTCTTTTTACTGTCAATTTCTATTTTCAAAGCATTAAGATCAGAGAGTATGGTTGATATGATTTCATCCCTCTTACTTTTGTTGATATGATTTCATCCCTCTTACTTTTGTGTCCATCCTTGAGAATGTTCCATGTGCACTAGAGAAGAACGTGTAAGCAGCTGTTTGGGGATGAAAGGCTCTGTAAATGTTAATTATGTCCAGTTGATCCAATGTGTCATTTAAGGATGTCATTTCCTTATTGATTTTCTGTTTGGATGATTTGTCCATATGCAACAGTGGGATATTTAGGTCCCCTACCATGATAGTGTTTTGGTCTGTTTTTCTCTTTAGTTCTGTTAGTAATTACTTTAAATATTTTGGGGCTGCATGATTGGGAGCATAGATATTAATTAGTGTTATGTCTTCTTAGTACATGATTCCCTTTTTCATTATGAAGTGTCCCTCAGTATCTTTCTTTACCTTTTTGATTTTGAAGTCTGTGTTGTCCAATATTAGTACCGCTACTCCCACTTTTCTCTGAATGCCATTTGTTTGAAATATCATTTTCCACCCTTTCACTTTGAGTCTGTATTTGTCTTTGGAGCTGAGATGTGTCTCCTGGAGGTAGCATATAGTTGGGTTTTGTTTTTTGATCCATTCTGCAACTCCATGCCTTTTTATCGGTGAGTTCACTCCATTTACATTTAGGGTGATTATTGAAATGTGAGGTCTTATAACTATTTTATCTTTTGCTTTCTGGTAGGTGAGTGTTTGCATTGCTTCCTTGCATGTGTGCCTATTTTTTTATTTTGGTTGGATTTTGTGACTTTTCTCTTGTCCTTCTTTTATTTTCTATACTTCGGTTCTGAATCTTTGTTTTGTGGCTACCATTACGAATATGTAAAGGATAGTTATATATATATGGTTGTCCATTTACTTATATGTGTGTCTTATCTCCACTCCCCTTTGTGAATTTGGATCTTTGAATCCTCCCCTTTTCTGTTATTGTTTCAGTTTGTCCCTATGTATGCTGAACGTTCATTACTGACTTGGTATAGCAAATCTTTTCTTATTTATTAAGGTTTTAATATCTTCTTTATAATGATAGCACTACTCTCCTGCTAGTTGCCTTATTCCTAAATATGTATATATTTTTTTTTGTTATTTTGTTTTAGGTTAGCTGACCCCTTTCAGTATTTCCTGTAATGCAGGCCTTGTAGTGGAGAATTCCCTCAATTTTGGTATGTCTGGAAAGGTTTTTATTTCTTTTTCATATCTAAAGAGAAGCTTAGCTGGACACATTATTTTCAGCTGTTCGTTCCTTTCATTTAATCGTTTGAATTCTTGATTCCTCTACTTCCTGGCTTGTAAGATTTGTGCTGTGAATTGATGATAATCTAATGAGTTTTCCTTTATAGGTTACCATCTTCTTTTCCCTGGCTGCCTTGAGAATTCTGTCTTTCTTGTTGATTTTCGTTAATTTTAATACAGTGTGTCTTGGAGAAGGCCTTTTTAGGTTGAGATAATTGGGTGTTCTTTTGACTTCTTGAATTCCAAGCTCCAGCTCATTCCTTAGATTTGGGAAATTCTCGTCTACTATTTTTCTGAAAATGCTTTCTAATCCCTGCTCCTCCTCCCTTTTAAGAATATCCATTATTCTCATGTTTCTCTCCTGATTGTATCAGCTAGTTCTTGTATTTCTCTTACATTATTTTTCATTCTTTGGTTTCTCTCTTCTTCCTTCTGATTTTTTCCTAGATTTCTGTCTTCGATACCACTGATCCTTTCCTTCATTTTATTGACTCTATTTCCCAAGCTTGCTATTTCATGTTTCATCTCTTGCCGTGTGTTCTTTATCTCCAGAAGGTCTTTTTGGTTCTTTTTGGGGTTTCAATCTCTTTGTAAAGAACTCAGTTTACTTGTGTAGTTGTTTTTTTCAATTCTGAAGTTGTTGATATGAATCATTTTGGATTTCATTGAATTTTTTCAGAAGTACCATTCTGAATGCTCTGTTATTTAAGTTACATATTTCTATGTCTGTAAGCTCATTTTCTGAAGATTTTTCTCTTTTTTCCTGAGCTGCCTTGTCTCCTTGGTTGTTCATGGTGTTTAATGGACTGTTTCTCCTCCTGGACATTAATGGAAGTATATTCTGCTTTTTTTTTCCCCCAGAAAGAAGATTTATCATATAAAGGTCTCTCTTTAGCCTGTTACAAAGGAGGCGTTTTTCTTTTGGTTTCCAGTAGGTGGCATCTGAGCCTCTTGGATCCTTGCTTTATATAATGTCTTAATAATGCCTTTTTTTTCTTTATAGTTTTTCAATCACACTTGCTACTCTTGGTCTCAGTTCCTGTCAGTGTTAGCGACAGTTTCGGTAGTGTTTGTTCAGATTCCCCTGGGGCTTTGCAGTGTTCAGTCTCAGAGGATATAGGGGGAGGGACCCTCTGGGTTGGGGGATGCGGGCTGCAGCTCAGCTTGTTTTGCAAACGCAGCCAGTTAAAATGAACTGTTTTTTCTCTGCCATCCCTGCTTTCCTGCCATCCCCGCTTCTCTGGTTTCTGCTCTGATTCCTGGGCACTGCCACTGGCTACGTGGAGCTTACAGCTCTCCCAGGTAGTGCTGTTTAGGAAAGTCACCACACCTTCTCCCCTTCCCCTCCTCCTATAGGGAGCTCCTGCTGTGAGATACAGCTTTTTTTTTTTCTCCCAATCTATCGCCCAACTTCGGGGTTCTGACCTATGATAGCTCTTATGCCCAGATCATATGCTTGAGTTTTAGATGTTCAGCTTATTGTTGTTTCAAGGGGAGAAATCTGGGGATGTCTTTCAGTCTGCCATGTTTCTGGCATCTGAGTCTTTTTTTACCTGGCTCCTTTAAGCTCTGTGCAAGTTGCTTTAGGAATGCATGCACAGCTGCTTGCTGTATAGTTGAGTTGAGGATAGGTAGCTACTACTATACTATGAGCCAAAATTGATCATAATTTATGTCCAAGCTTTCTCTTGGAAGTTGTAAGCCTTCAGCAGATTCTAGAGTTCCAGAAAGTTTATATCAGACAGATTCTGTCAGTGCAGTTTTTTTTCCAGATGGGAAGACAGGTTCTTGGTGCTTCCTACTCCATAATATTAACTTATTGACTTTTAAATTCAAGTCTCATGTAGATTTCATTTAAAAGAGACAAGTTCTTGTCAACCTCTACTTTTGATCAAAAAAATTTATGCTAACAAGAGAAATTTATAAATAAAACTTCATAACCAATAAAATTCATAATCCAAAATTATTCAAACTAATATTATTCATTGAAATGGGTCAGTGATATTTTGCTCAAAGTAAATCACTGCTATAAATGAAAATATGCAGTTTGTCTTTTTTTGTGGTAAAATATAAATAACATAAAATTTACCATTTTAACCCTTTTTAAGTGTTCAGTTTAGTGGCATTAAGTATTTTCACGTTGTGATGCAGCTCTCATCACTATCCTTCTCTAGAACTTTTTCATTGCTCAAAAGTAAAACTCTTTATCCATTAAACAATAACTCCACATTCTCCCCTTTCCCAGCCACAGATTCTTTTTTTGAGTTCTATGTATTTATCCTTTAAAGTGGTGATTTAGTTCTCTTATCACTTTGCTTTATTGGACATACCTTGACATTTCGTTTATAGTTTGCTGTGACATTATTTAGTATTCACTTGGCAGGAACTTGTCATTTATATGTGAAGATTGCCTCTCTCCTTTTTTTCACTATCTTTCTATGTTTAAAGTAATGGTTTTTATCAATTAGTGGTGGCACATAAAGAACACATGTTATTCTCTCAGAATATACTTATATTAATATTTCAAATTAGCATTAAAACACAATTTTAAAAAGTTAACTACAAATTTTGTATAAGTTTTGGATTTCCAGTGTGAAGAATACAGAGTTAGATTATTTCTTAGAGACATGGTATAAGGTCATAAGAGCATAGGCTAATGTGGAGGAATTAGGAATAGAAAAACAGGGCTTGCTATGTGAAGGAGTAGAAAGTATGGCAGTAGATCCAGATATGAAGGGAGTAATGGAAGCAAGGGTGACTCCAAAGATATGTAGACTGAGCTATAAAGGGACAACTTCTATCATTAATGTAAGTAGAAGAATTTAGAGGAAAAGCTAATTTGAAGGGAAAAGAACATTTAATGGGTTATCAAGCTAAATCTACTTTGCAGAAAGAAGTGATACATGGTTAGAGGTGTGCTTTAGGATTTACTGGCATAGAGGAGCTGAGATTAATAATCAAATATTTCTCTGGAATGAGAGAGTATATATTTAGGATAGCAGAGACAAGAGTGTTTGGGTTTTCCTCTAAGGTTGCAGGCAAGAAGCAAGGACAGTGGAAAACCCAAGAGGTGAAATGAGAATCAGGATAATCATGCCCCAGAATCCAAGGAAGGCATGTTTTAAGATGGCTGAAGTCAACAGTATAGGATATGGCAGAGAGTATTAGGGCAATAAAGTATGACAAAAACTAAAATACCATTCAATGCAATTATTAGCTGAAATTTTATTCTTTTTCAAGGAAAGTAGAGTTACGTGTTTTCAATGAAGAATATCTGATTGTAGTGTTATTTGGGAAGATTATGCTATTTCTTATTCTTTTGGAATTTTTACCTCCTGTATTCTTAGATTTCCTGAGAATCTCTTTTTTAATATAAAATACTCTATATGATACTTCACTTGTTTTGGAAGTTACAGCTAACTAATTTATTTTGTTTTTAATTTCATAACATCTTTTAAAATAATTTGAGATGTCTTAGGATATCAGACATTTAGATTGGAACATTTTGAACATTCCTAAATGGACATTTTAATTTCACAGAGTACTCCTGTTATAATTTATTTTACAGTTGTTTCCAATATGTAGAAATATGGTAGTATGATTTGGTTAAGTTGGTTTTATGTTGTGAGTAAAGGTTGCACTGTTAGTAAGGCATATTGGTTTTGAATGGGTTTTAATGGGAAGAGAGTAAGGAGGACAAAATGGGAATTGTTTGAAGAAATTTGTACATATTAGGTGGTTTCTTCATTGGAGTAATTATTTCCAATATTTGCTTTTTAGAAAATCATTTCAAGAAATATACCAATCAGATTCTGAAGGATGGGAATCTTTAGAAGATCTGAGAAGTAATCTTGGACATATAGAATCAGAACTTCTATTTCTAAGTATGCTTACTGGTATTAATATAAGAAATTACTCCAAGAAGACAGAGAACCTAATGAGCACTGAGGTGGTGGAAAAGAGTAAGTGTTAATTTTAATCTAGAAGTGTTGTTGAAGCTTACCTTGTTAAGCATGGGAAATTGATTGGGATGTGGTTGAATTAAAATTCTGAATGTGTGGTTGTGGTACATTTGTTTTGTAGGGTGTCTTTTGAATATCACCGTGTACATAATACTCTTAAAAGCTACTTGAGGTAGATATTAAAGAAGACAATCTCTCATAACTTTAGTCAAGTGACAGCAATAAGCGATTGTAAAAAAAATAATACCATTAATTTTGTAATTCTTAGGAGTTGCCGACCACTGACATGAGAGCTGCTTTATCTGCAGTGCTGTAATCCTAATGAACATGGCCTGTGGCCAAAATAAATGTTTCAGTAACTGGACTATTTGACTGAGGAGGGTTTCTGGTCTCAGTAACTAAGTTTTATTGCCAAAGATCTGTGATGCTCTAACAGAAAAGAGGAAGCTAATTCAGCTGTGCAGTTGGATGTCAGGAACTTTGGACTAAAGTTAGCATTCCCTAAAGAAGAAATCACTTTTGGTAATGCTTCCTGATTTCCATCAAAATAACCTTCAAGACAGCAGAAGAGGGAGAGTGGGCAGTTCACTTCAGTGTAAGTTTGAATTTCATATAGAAATGAATGATGGAATTTAGATACTTTAGGTACTTGAAAGGAAGAGATAGAATACAGAGAGGATGGAGAGTGAAGTTAGGCCATGTATAAGACTTTTACAGTGCAAATGTCTCAGTCTTCTTATTTTGAGCACCAGGTTCACCTCCATCAGTTGATACTTGGTGCTGCTGATTCAGAATGCCTTTCTGGTATTCTGCTATATAAATGGTCTTGAATCTGAGCTTTCCCCATTGCTGGCTTGGTTTCAGTTTTCCTGAGTCTGCCAGTTCAGTTCTACTTTTCCATGTGATATCTAGCTCATCCATCTGATTTACAGCTTCCAAAATTATGTTACTCTGTTCTTTCTCCTACTTATCCTTGTAGAATTGTGCTCTCCTCAGAATACCTTTATTAGTCAAACTACGTGGTGATAAAGTCAGAATGGTGGTAATCTCTTGGGGTGGGGAGTAGCGTATAGCCTGTGAAAGAGCATGAGGCAACTTCATGGGGTACTTTACAATTTCTGTATCTTGATCTCAGTGGTTGCTACATAGGAAATACATATGTAAAAAAATATTGAGCTGTATACTTAAGAATAGGGCATTTTATGCATTTAAGTGTATTCAGGTTATACTTCAAAAAATACTTTTGCTATCATTTTAGTAAAGTTCTAAGAGAGAGCACGTAAACACATATATTCAATTTATCATCTTTAACTAGGACAAGGTAATGTTGAAAAAATGAAAAACATCTATCAGTTATGATTCAAACTTGTCTAAGTTTGTACTAACCTATTTCTATTTCTTAATCTTTGATATATTTGAGAAATAGACAGTACAATTTGATTTAATCCTATTTTACAAGGGTAATCAATTTGGTGCACATTATTCTAGATATTTTCAATGCAAATACTAATGTTTACTTCATGCATATGCCCGTATGAATAGTATAGGTATTCACACAGAATTTCTTCAAATAACAGGTATTGAAGAAAATTATTATTTGGAAACAAAATATTTATTTTTCTGCATTACAGATATAAAGAAAGTTCTACAGAGTCACAGATTATCAGGAAATTGCCACATGATTACATTTCAACTTGAATTTCAGATTCTGGAAATCCAGGTAAATTAAGGAGTATGTTGTGATAACAGATTTTTTGCTGTGAAATAAAAAATTCCTACCCACCCCCAGCCTTCAGTAGTGGCTGAGCTAAAGAGGAGTTTATAAACCAGGGTCCCCTTGTAGCACATTTTTGCAAAGTGGTGTATCATTTCAAAGAGCTTTTAAAGTATAATTACAGTAACCCAGCAACTGCATATGGTAGGGTTGTTGTCAAGGGCATAGGTGCTTTATTGGAGCCATAGGTAGCCAAAAGCTCCTGGGCTCCCAGGGTAAGCCCTGAGGTCATGGAAACAGTCCTGGATGCCCTCACTAGTTAGCCGATATGCTGGCCATGTATTATCCATTATCTATTGGTGCTTAACAAATTTTTCCAAAATTTAGTGGCTTAAACAACAACAGAAGCATTTTTTATCTCACCTGTTTTTTTGTGGGTCGGGAATTTGGGAGACGCTCAGTTGGATGTTCTTGCTTAGAGCCTCGCATGAGGTAATGGTCATCTGGGGCCGCAGCCATCTGAAGACTGCTCAGCGCTGGAAGATTAGACTCCAAGGTGGTTCATGGTTATGCCAGAAAGTTCTGGACTGCTGAGATACAACATAGGAGGAAGATACTTTTGGCTAAGCTTTTCACATAAAATCAGGAATTAGACAGAATGGTAACATGCAACACCTGGCTGGGATAAGGCAGAAGAACAAATCTCAGACACTTTCAAAGCCTGGCTCTGAGAAGAGTGGTATCCAGGCATAATTTTGAGAACTGACAGGGGCGAGGCTTTTGCTTTGATACCAGAAAGCACTTTCAAGTAGTGAGTTTTGCCAGCTGGGCCTACAAGGAGTATGTATAGAGGAAAGGCTGAAGGAAGGGCAGGCAGGCTGCTCTGGCCTTAGCTTATAAGATAACTAAAGTGGATGTAGACTGGTCATCACACTGAGTCCTATGGACAAGGTACTTGCTTGCATTCATGATCATGTGCCAGGATTCCACATCCTTGTCCTCAGCCACAAAAACAGCTCCATTGTTCCTTTTTATATAGGACAGGAGTTGATGTCAAGTAACCAGGACCCTGCCTCCTTAGGTATCAGACAGCCACCCACAACTAGTCAAGAGTGCCTGGGTCCAACTACTGGGCTAGAAGATTTTGCTTCTTGAGAACTCTTTGCAGTCCATGGTCTTGATTGTCACCACTGATCCTGGCAGACTGAGAATGAGCTATGAATTTTCTAGGTCCCTCATCTGATGACAGAACTCCCAGCTTGATCTTACCTCAAACTGTCCCCTTTTCAACACTGCTAGGGTGACCAAGAACATCCACAGTGTGGTATTGCCAAGGCTGATTGAACAGAATGCAACACAGGAGCATAGGTGATAAGTGGCACTAGGGGAGTTATACTCTTCACAGACTGTCACCAGGCTTTGGAACCACTCAGGGTTACCAAGGTGATATCATTGTTCTGCCTGACCTCAAAGATCATTGCTGAAGACTAAAACAGATCATGGACCCAAATGCAATGGTCCCGTTTGGGATAGACAGCACATGCCAAGACCCCAGGCTTCTCCATCGTGTGGCCCAGGAACCCCTGGATGTTGTCCCATTGCAGAAGGTTGCATTACAGAAGGACCAACTACATTTTCTTTCTTTGTGGCCAGTGTGATCCTAAACTCAGAGTAGTGATAACATCAAATGCATCCTGGCCTCCATTAATGGGCCAGGACTACAGGCCATATCCTAAGTAGCTTTGGGGTCTTGCAGGCTTTTTCTGTTATAGGTGTTCATCTTTTTCCATAGTTATTCCATGGATTATCTGGGGAGAAGCTATATTATGGGCAAAATTAGGCTTGCTCTTGAGAGGTTGGTCCACAAGTCCAACTTAAAAAAGAGATTGTCCTCTAAAGTTGAGGTGAATGAGCAACTCAGTGGAGCTGGACATTCCAGGATGGGTTATGCACAAATATTTATCAGTGTGCTCATTAATAGAGCTATGGCCTGAGAGATAAAATAGACTGTATATTTCAACTTTATGTCATTAAGTGCATACTTTGGTCACCTAAGTCCCTGAAGGAAAGCATCAAGTAGTAGTTTGATTCCATCAGGAGTCAGATCAAAGATGAGGTCACAGTTTGGGGACGTTTTTATAATATGATGTGCTTCTGAAGAATGGCTATTCTTTGGTCAGAGGCATTCCCAGGGCGAACTGGCAATGGGCCCCTGCAGCTCTCGCAGTGGTTTAGTTTGCTGGTCCTGGGTGGCTGCTCTGAGGCAGCATAGACAAGACCGGAGCTATGTGGGTCCTGCCACACAGGCCCTGCTCCCCCTACTGCAGTGGCCATGTTTCCTCCCTCCTACCAGGCAGTGGCAGCACCAGCCCAGCCCTTCCCTCCATATCAATAGTATTTTAAGCTAACATTCTGATCCCATACCACAGAGGCATAATTGAAAATTTTGTGACAATCTAATAATGACTTAAAGTTATACCATTAGTTCACATGATGAATGAATCAGAATTAGTTGAGCTGCACATGACAGAAAACTTAAAAAAATGGTGGTTCCAGGTACTACAAGTTTATTTCTCTATTGCTTAAGCAAATTGTAGAGTAAGTTTTCAAGGGCTAGTATGGTGGATTCATGATCATTAGGCTCTGCTGTCACCACATGGCTTCTAAAATCATGGGGTGAATCACTAGCATTTCAGGCATCAGGAATGGGGATGGGCAAACAAGGACTCACCTTTTCTATTGAGAAAACTTTTTAGAAGTCGTAACACCCATAATTTTCATCTACATTCTGTTGGCTGATAAGTTAGAGCAAGGGAGGCTGGAAATTTAGTCTTCATTATATATGGCCATGTGCTAATGAAAATGTGGGGCGAGAATGAAGTGCAAAATTGGGGAATACCAGCAGTTTCTGTCCCATATGCTTTAGAGGATGCATAAAAAAAACCTGAAAGGAATAGCTGATATTCTTTGAAAGACACAGAGCATAGTAATTGTCTTTTACATTTCAAAGTATGTAGGTATTTTTGAACTATTTGGTTTACTTGCTACAGAAGGAGCAAGTTCTCCCTGGCTATATTGAGAACACTCACTTTCTCTATGCCTGTTTCCAATTTTATGTTTCTTGAGGACCAGATTGGTAAGCAAGATCTTGTAATCACAAACAATTTTCATTATTTTACTTTATTTAATTTTAATTTTAATTTTTTTATTTTTACTTTTTAGGCAAGTCAACCCTTGGTTGACCTCACAGATTGCAAGGAACTTGTCAGCTTACAATCCCTTATTTTTTTAAATTTTTACGCCTATAGCGCCTGATCTTCCTAGGTGGTCTCCCATCCAAGTACTAACCAGGCCTGAACCTGCTTAGCTTCCAAGATCAGATGGAATCAGGCTTGTTCAGGTTAGCAAGGCTGTAGACACAAACAATTTTCTAATCAGCAAAATTTTAGAGATAACTCATATGTGGGACTCAGGCATTTTTGGAAAATGAAGGAACAAAGGACTCATTTTTTATTTTTGTTGCTTAGAATTCTGATGTAATGGAGTAATGAGAATTATTTTAAAATTTTTCTTAATGGTAAACCCTCACATATTCTAGGCCTACTCGTATAGATATACCTTTAGAAATGTATTTCTAGTAGAATTGCTAAGTCAAAGGAGATGTACACGTTAATTCTGATCGATGGAACTAGGTCGCCTTCTAAAATGGTTTTACCATTTTACATGTTGAAAAGATTTTTATAGGTAAGACTGATGGAAAAAAAAACTGGTGAGGACACAGTGAGGACACAGTGACCTTTTGTGTTCTAAAACATTTTTTTAAATAAAATTTCCACCAGAGGGAGATGTTTAGCTATCAAAAAAATTTTAATTTAAATAATAAAGCTGTCCTACTTATAGAATGGTGTTATAATAAAATCACGGTAATACCATATTAAAAGCAAAAGTCACTTAAAGTCATATTAACAGAATGTTGGAACCAAAAGTGACTTTATATATTATCTAGGTCAGCTCCGTTATTTTATACGGAGAATTTGAAACATACCCGGAGAATTTGAATGATCACTCATATTGGCACAGCTATTGTTGTCAGAGGTGGTTGGAACATGCAACTCCATTCCCCAGATTTACTGTCTGATGTTGTTAGTGCTATACTATTTATGCGGAATTGTAAGAACGTCAGAGTTGACACGTGTCATCATTCATAGTCCATGCGCATAATAAACAAGATGGGTGGAAGTTTGTGGGAGAGGGATGGATTAAGTATCTTTCCATAACTTCTCTTCTTTAAACCCAATGAAATGAATAAAATGATTCAAAAATAGGGAAATTTTTTAATTAAAAAGAATAAAATCCTGTCACAGGCTCCAGAGAAATGTACCTAATGATGATATTCGAATGTGAAAGAAAGAAAACACTGAAATCTTATATAGGATGCTTCATGAGGAGTATATTAATTTTGCAAAGTTAACAGGACCCTTTTCCTGAATGTCTCTACCTATAATCCTTAAGTTGTAGAGAAGAATGAGAACTTTGGGCTTAAGTTAAATGGACTGTGGTAGAAAGGAATGTGTTGCTAAGACTCAGGCTGGGGATTCGAGGTCAGCTTGTTTCTAAGCTCCATTCCCTCCTTTACTAACTGGGGAAGATTGACCTGGTTAGCAGTATGACAAGTAAGAGAGAGATGGGCAAACAGTATCTTGAAGTCAGCTTACCAGTGCCTGGACAGAATCAAGCTCCACCAAAAAAATAAATAAATAAAAGAAATAGAGGGGCTAGTAAATCATAGGCTCTATACTGACAGGATTATTTACCTAGCCTAATGGATGAAAGGCCAAAATCAGCACACCCACACATACTCAAACAGAAGATAAGACGTGCCTCAGATTTTTTTCTTTTTTGTAAAAACTCTCTTGAGATATAGTTCACATATCATATAATTCAACCATTTAAAAAGTATACATTCATTAGTTTTTAGTATATTCACAGAGCTGTACAACCATCACCACTTCAATTTTAGGAAATTATCACCTCAAAAAGAAATCTCATACTCCTTATTCCTCCCATTCTTCCCAGACCCAAGCAACAACTAATCTCTTTTCTACCTCTATGGATTTGCCTGTTCTGAACATTTCATGTAAATAGAATCATAATTTGTGGTCTCTTTAATTGGCTTCTTTCACCTCACATAATGTTTTCAAGGTTCATTCATGTTGTAGCGTGCATTGTTATGTTACTTCATTCTTTTTCTTTTCTTGGCTGAATAATATTCCATAGTGAGGATATATCATAATTTGTTTATTCATTCATCAGTTGATGGACATTTGAGTTGTTTTCACCTTTCGGCTATTATGAGTAATGCTGTTATAAACATTCATGTTCAAGTGTTTAAATAGACATGTTTTCACTTTCCTTATGTATATATTTAGGTGTAGAAATACTGAATCAAATTCAACTAACAGATGATGACTAATGATGTTGAGCATCATTTCATATGCTTATTGGCCATTTGTATATCATCTTTGGAGAAATGTTGTGATCCTTTGCTCAGTTTTTAATTGGGTTGTCTTTTTATTATTTGAGTTGTAAGAGTGCCTCTAGAATGTGTTTTTGATTACAGTGGTATATGCCCACAGATAGCCTACTTAAACGGTAGCTGTTCCTAACAATTCCCACTGTACCTTTGAGCAGCTAAAAAGCTAAACGAAGATTACAAACCATCAATGTTTATTTTTCCAGCAAGTCAGATAGTAACCCTACAAATGGGAAAGAATTGAGGAGTATCCACTAAGTCTGTTCCTAGGAAATAGCAAAAATTTTTAGACCTATTCCTATTAACAAAATTCAAAGCACAAAGATGGTACAGAGTTCTTTCATCATCTTTTAGGACTTATGTAAAACCACTACCATGAAAGGAATTAATGAGAAAATGGAGATAAATGCACTTTGGAAGAATTAATCCAAGAAATACAAGAACATGGTATATAAAAATTGTTCTGACTCTCAAATGAAAGCATATAAAGAAAATTTAGTAAGAGTAAAAGAACTGAAAAGGAAGGACGGGCGAGAGGGAGGGAGGGAGGCAGGGAGGGAGGGAGGGAAGGAAAGAAGGAAGGAAGGAAGGAAGGAAGGAAGGAAGGAAGGAAGGAAGGAAGGAAGGAAGGAAATGATGATTATAGTGCTGAAAACTACATTAGAAGTAGCCAGGAGTAGAATATAATATGGAGGATAGGCTTGAGAAAAATCATGTGTAAGAGCAATTTAAAAGAAAAAAATCTGGAAATAGGCAACAGAGAATCAATATATAATTTTTCCAAAAACGAGAATAGAAAAAATGTGAGAGAAATTAGAGGCAAATATATAGTAGAAGAAAATTTACTAGAGTTAAAAAGAAAACCTGAGTTTGTAGTTCAAAATATGTAACAGTTTATTTAGCAATCCTCATTATTGAATGTAGAGTTTTTTTGGGGGGAGGGAGGTTTTTTGTAATAAGTAGCCAGAAGTCTTTGTCTTTATTACTTTAAGATAGATTCTTAGAAGTCAAATTGCTGGAACAGAGACTGAATGTGTTAAGTTACACATTGCCCAAATGATTTTATAGAAAAAAAAAATCATCTCATTGTTTTAATTTACACTTATTTTATTACTAGTGAGAGTGAATGTTGTTTTCCATATGAATTGTCTTTTACTTCTGTGACTTTTTAGTTCATGTCCTTTATCTTTTTCTTTGTAGTTTTCCTATCTTTTTGTTATGTTTATGGTAAAAATTTTCCTGTTTATTGCTTCTCTTTTAGTCATAGTCATTTTTTATATAGATATTTTGACTTTTTTATGTAATTATATTTGCTTATTTTTTCTATTAGTTTGCTTAGAAATTTCTTCCTTGTTCAGTTATTAACTTAAAAGTCTATTTCCTCCTAATATTTTATGGTTTCAATTTTTAAGAAAGTAATTCATTTGGAGTTCATTTTGAGTTTTGGTATTGGGTGAGGATCTAATTTTATTCCTTTAACAAATAACCAATATTTCAGTACCTTCTAATGATTAAATTTTCCTATTACTTGGTGGCATTTCATTTTTCATATTTTTAAATTATTTTTGTCTTTTTATTTTATTTAAAAGTTGCTGTGCTCTGATAGATATACTTTTTTTTTTAAATTTTAGAATAAGGAGAGTTTATCTTCTGTTATTACTGACCTCAACATAATAATGGAGCCCACTTCATATTCAGAATTAAGTGAATTTGTGTCCAGGTAAGATATTTTACAGATTTATTTTTTTAGGGATTGTTTTCACTTTATACTTTTGAATTTATAAATAAATATCAAAATATTTCTGAAAGCATCACACTATTATGGCTTATATTTAAGCCTATATTCTCTATATCATTCTTTAACTCGATAAAAATTTACTATACTTTTGCTATGCACTAGGCATTAAAATTAAAATGTGAGCAAAAACATATAATCTTTGATCCTCATGGAATTTGTAGCCTAGTCAGGTATTAAATAATCACAGAAATCTAAAATTATGCCTGTGTTAAATGCTACAGGGAAGAGTTACATAATGCATTTGAAGCACAGATCAGAAATTTAACTTTGTGGGAGAATATGGAATGAGTTCCTGAAACTTGAGCTGACATCTGAAAACTTAGTAGGCATAAACTAACGAAGAGATCTTTAACATAATAGCTTGTGCATAGACGCTGTGCTAGGAGGGAGCATGGCATCTGTGAGCAACTGGCAGGATGCCTTAACCATTCGAGGAGGGCAAGAGCAGGGTAGTGTGATATAAAATGAAGCTGCAAAGTATGGAAGGTCCACATTATGTGGAGTTTGGTATAAGGAGCTTGATCATAGTCCTAAGATCAAAGCTATTGAAAGGTTTTAAGCAGAGTCTAAGGAAGGCAGAGATATGACATCCTAGAAAGAATTATTCTGGATGCTGAAGGAAGAAGGGATTAAATGGGTGCAATAGTGGATTCAGGAGGGCCAATGACTATGCAGTTAAGACAGTTCAAGCAAGAGAAGTTTGTAGTTTGGACTAGAATAATGGTAGCTAGATGGATTTAGGAATATTTAGGAAGCATAATTGAATAGGCATGGTGTTGGTTGAATAAGAGGGGTCAGGAGTTATTGACAGGGAATAACTTCTTGATGATGGTGATTGCAATTGTTGAGATAGGGAAAGTTGGAAGAGGACCAAGTCAAATGAGATTGTGATTTCATTTTGGACATGTTGAACTTGAGTGCCTGTGAAACACCAAAGTAAAAATATGGAGAAGGCAGCTCAGAAAAGGTGTAGATATGAGATATATATCATTGGAGTTATCTGCCAGTGGATAGAGGTTAAAGCCTTGAGCAGGAATGAAATTGCCTATGGAGAGAATATAGAGTGAAAATAGGAGAAGGACTGGAACTGAACCATGAGGAATTCTAAACTGTACTGCTGAATAGAAGAGAAGGATCCTGCAAAGGAATTTAAAAAGGAATTGTTTGAGAGGTAGAAGGAAAACCAAGAATGTGTTTTTGACCATTGACAACTGGGTATCTTTCACATCTTTAGATACCCTTTCAGTGTCTTCTGGAGTGCATAGGTTGTGACAAATGGCCTGTTAATATTGTTATTTTCTCACTGTGTGTTTTTTGGTCTGCCTTCAAACTTTTCTCTTAATTTCTCTTTTCCACAGTTTGTGCTATATCTAGGGTGTATTTGTGTGAAAATTTTCCACCATGTCTTTTCAAATGCTTCTGTTCTCTAGTCTTCTGTAACTCTAATTATGCATATGTTAGAAAATTTGATATGTTGTCTCAGTGTTTGGATGCTTTGTTCTATGGCTTTCACTCTTTTTTTTTTTTTTTCATTTCAGTTTGGATAATTTCTTTTACCCTATCTTCAAATTTACAGATTCTTTCCTCAACTGCAGTCCAGTCTGCCAGTGATCCCATTGTAGGAATCCTTCATCTCTAATGTCATGTTTTTTAGTTGTAGCATTTTCATTTGATTCTTAAAATCTCTCTCTGCTGAAATCCCCCACTTATTCATGCATGTTGTCCAACTTTTCCCCTAGATCTCAGAATTATTTTTTATTTAATGTTTTATTATGGAATATTTCAAATATATATAAAAACAATATTATGATAATTAACCTGCAGCTACCCATTAGGCACCTTCAACAGTTATCAATATTTTGCCAATCTTAGTTTATCTATTCTTACACACACGGTTTTTATCTTTTAATTTTGAAATAATCATAGGTTCACAGGTATTTGCAAATAACTGATATATAAAAAAATTTCAAACACCCTCATCCAGCCTCCAATAATGGTAACATCTCATGTAATTGTAGAATACTAACAAAACCAGAAAACTGACATTAGTAAAACCCAGAGTTTTTTTCAAATTTTACCAGTTTTATAAGCACATGTATGCGTGTGTGCATTTTATGCAGTTTTATCTCTTGTGTAGCTTCTATGAAACCACCACTACATTCAAGATACAAGATTATTTCGTGGTTCCTTTGTACTAGCTCCTATTTTTCCCCAATTTTTTTTATTGTGATAAAATATATATAACATAAAATTTACATTCTTAATCATTCTTAAGTGTAAAGTTCAGTGGTATTAAATATATTCTTAATGCTGTACTACCATCACCATCATCCATCTCTATAACTCATTGCATCTTGTAAAATTGAAACTGTATATACATAAACAATATCTCCCCATTTCCTTCTTCCTCCAGCCCCTGGCAACCACAGTCCTTCTTTCCGTCTCTATGATTTTTAATCATAGTTGTTTTATAGTCTCTGTCTGATAGTCCCAACATCTGAATCATCTTTGAGTCTGATTCTTCTGAGTTGTTTTTTCTTGAGTTTTTGTCTCATAATTTTTTTATTGAATGATGGACCTTATCTATGGAAAAATGGTAGAGACTGAAACAAAGAGTATTTATGCCCAGAAATGGTACATTTCTTTTATCAAGCTGTTAATATTGGGATTAATTCAAGGTAGGCAGCAGTTGAGCTGGATTTGGGATTTTTGTTGCTTTCATTACTTTTAAGCACCACGGGCTTCAAATACTTCCATCAGCGAATTTAAATTTAATTCATCTGTATGTTGAGAATGGGGTTTTGAGAACTGGAGGGTTTCCCTCAGTGTCCCAGCTCTGCTTGGCTCTCAACAGTCCCTATGTGTCTGTACTTCAGAGAGGAATCTTTCTTTGCACTTGATGCTCCACTAGCAGTAGGTGATGTTTGTTACTTGGTGTGAAGTTCATGGTGAGAACAAAGGAAATCCTATGTTTTCATGGTCTGCCCTCAGTTTGGGGCAGATCCTGTGGACCTGTGCCTTGGAGGTAGGGCTCTCCAGTATTCTTGCTCCTTCTTCCCAGTGCAGCCAAACTCAGCCTGGGTCTGTGAATGGTCTTGGGTTCCTTGTTCCTCCCACAGTGGTAGCAGACATAGGCTTGGTACTAGTGTAGGTTCCTGGGCCCAGTGGGTTTCCTGCCCCTGCACAGAACAGAAGGTTTTTGCCTCTGCTCCCATTCCCAAAACAATGGATCTTTGCCTTGGTAGCAGGAGTGTTTACTGCCTCTCTCCCAGAGTCAGATAAGTTTGACTTCTTCCTCTCCCTTGAAGTAAGGGATTTTTTTCTTCTTCCCTTACTTTGCTGCCTCTTCTTCAATGGCTTAGGATGTTTCTTTCCCATCAGAGAAGAGTTCTGGATTCATTTTGTACCCTAGCAGCAGCTGATCACCTCTTCATGCCTATGCCACTTGGGGGAGCTCTCTCCAGGCTGTTACCATGACCCCAGTCTTTCTGATGGAGTCCCTGTCTGTCTCGGGTTCCCATCTGTTCTATAGTGATATTCTACCTCACATTTGTCTTTAAGAATTTGTTGAAATTTTAGCTGATTTCTTGTTACCCACTTGTGTAGTGGCTGCTTCCCTCCTCTATGTTTATCCAAAGGTGAACAGTTTGTTTCCTGTCTTTCTTTGAGGGAGAAAAATGTTACTTTACTTGGTTACCTTGTGACTTCAGGTCTTTGATGAGTAAAGAAAGGTTATGATTTTATAGATTATTCAGAATTTCCTTGATGTTAGGTTAAGATTAACCTTCTGTGTAGCTTTTTACATCCTAAATAGCAGCAGAACTCTTTCCTGATTTACTTTGATTCTCATTCTGGAATTTGAGACATAAAGTCTTTTTATCTTCTGCATCTGATTTACCCTTTCTTTATATCTTGTCTATTCATTATCTCTGTGCTTATTTCTGATTATTCCTCAGATCTATATTTCAGTAATTATTTTTTCATTTTGTGACTAATCTCCTCTTAAAACCCTATCCGTTGAGTTTCCAATTTCACTGACCATATTTGTCTTTTATAAAAGTTCTATGTATCTCTTTTTCAAATTTTCCTGTTTTTTTTTTTAAATAAAGAATCTTGTTTTTTAATAGTTGCTTTTCCATGCTGTTATTCTAGATTATCTCCTTAGATGTGTATTCCAGTAAAGGATAAATATTTCTTCGAGTCGTGTCTAAGCTGCTGTTATTAAACCCATCCATTAATATTTCAACCTCACTGCCAGGACTGGTCATTTCTCAAAGTTCTCCTTTGATCTTTGTGACCTCTTTTGTAATTTACTTTCCTTTTCTTTCTTTTTTGTTTTTATATATTTTAATTAACATACAATAAAATTGACTATTTTTTGTCATAGAAGTCTTACCAATTTAACATAAATATAAATTCTTATAACTGCCACCATAATCAGAATAAACAACAGTTCCATAATATCAAGAAAAGCTCCCTCATGCTGCCCTTTTTTAGATATAATCCCCACTCCCACTCCTATGCCCCGGCAACCATTGGTCTGTTCTTCATCAATAGAGTTTTTGCCTTTTCCAGATAGAATCACACAGTATGTAAATTTTTGCAACTGGCTTATTTCACTCAAGATAATACCTTCGAGATCATCCCTGTTGTTGCTTGTATCAATATATTTTTCCCTTACATTGCTGAATAGTATTCTACTATATGGGTATTCCACAGTTGACCTATTTACCCACCGAAAGACATTTGGATTGTTTCAAGTTTTTTTGCTATTATGAATAGAAGTTATATAAACATTTGTATAGAGGGTTTTGTGTGAATGTAAGTTTTCATTTCTCTTAGTCAGGGGTGGGCAAACTGATATACAGACCAGCTGCCTATTTTTATAAAAGTTTTATTAAAACACAGCCATACCCATATTGTTTATAGTTGCTCTCATGGTATAATAGCAGAGTGAAGTAATTGCAACAGAGACCAAATTGCCTGCATGCCTGAAGTATTTACTATCTTGCCCATTAAGGAAATTTTACTGACTTCTGCTCTAGGATGAATACCTGGGTGTTGGTTTCTTGGGTCATATGTAAGTGTATTTTACTACCAGCCCATTTTCCAGATGGTTGTACCATTTTGCATTCCAACCAGCAATACATGAGAGTTTTGGTAGCTCCACAGTCTCTCCAACACATGGTATTTATGTGTTTTTGAATTTAGCCATTCTAGTAGGAGTGTAGTATATCTCATTTTCCTAATGGTTAGTAATATAAGTATCTTTATAAGTGTTTAATTACCATCTGTTTATTTTCTTTAGTGAAGTTTATGTTCAGGTCTTTTACTCATTGCTTTATTGGGTTATTTGTTTTGTTTTGTATTGTTTTTGAGCATTCCTTTGCCATTTTATTTTCTGACAACAGCACTATAGAACAAAACCCTAACCCTAACCCTAACCCTTCTATATACAGCAAATCTTTGATATTTAAAATTTATTCATCCATCCATTATTCCTAAATCATAGCAATGTCTATCCTTAAAAAAAATTATGTATAAAAAACATATAAATATGTATATTCCTATATAAAAAAATATGTATTTCCAGGACATTGCTTCTAGACCAATTAGTTCTGTAAACTTATTATAAATACATTTGAAAATGCAGTCATTAGTAATAATATAATAATGTAATTTACAATTGAACTTGTTAATTAATCAAATAATGTCATATATTTACTTGTAATGGTTTTCAGTATCATGGGCCTGCTTTGAATATCCAATAAAATGTCCAAATTTAAGAAGTTGCTTCATTTCTTTCTTACTGTTGCTCTGAGAGTTTTTATATACTCTGCATATAAATTCTTTGTTGTATATGCAATTTCCAAATATTTTCTTCCATTCTGTAGCTTGTCTTTTCTTTTTCTTAATGGTATCTTTCAAAGAACAAAGCTTTTTGATTTTAAGAATTTCTCATGTTTTCGGTATAATGTCTTGAGAACTTTTAGCCTAACCTCAGGTCATGAAGATTTTCTTCAAAAATTTTAGCAATTTTTATAATTTTATATTTTACATTTAGACCTATGATTTATTTACATTTAATATAATTGATATATTCGGATTGAGGTATACCATTCAATTATCTTTGCTGTTCTCATTTGTGTTTTTTTTTTTTTTGGTTTTCCTTTCATGCCTTTTCTGGATTATTTGAATACTTTTCAATATTCCATTTTAAGTTGATTTTTGCTATGTCTCTTACATATATAAAATGTGTGTATACATATAATTTCTGATTGCTATAGAGATTAGAATTAATCTTTTTTTTTAGTCTATTAGAATTAATATTTTGCCACTTAATTGGAATATAGAAACCTTATACTAAATATATCCCTTTACTTTCATCTTTTCATATAATTTTCATGTGTTCTACATACATTGAAACACCTATCAGATGGTGTTATAAATCTTATTTTCTGCCTTTTTACACGTTTTAAGGAATTTAGAAGAAGTAAAGTCTGATACATTTATGCAGACTTTTACCATTTTGGTTGCTCTTCCTTCATTTTTGATATTCCAAGTTTTTCTGTGATATTTTCTTTTCAGCTGAAGAACTTTCTTTAGTATTTCTTTTTGAGTAGATTCACTTGGACAGATTCTTTTAGTTTTCATTTATCTGAGACTGTCATTATTAAACTTTTGTTCCTGAAAGATATTTTCACTAGATATTGAATTCTGGATAAACAGGTCTTTTCTTTCCGTATTTTAAAAATGTTATTTCAGTTCTTTCTGGCCTCCATGGTTTCTGTTGAGAAATCTGCCTTCTTTGAATCCATGTTTCCCTATATGAAATGTGTCTGTTTTTCTCTGATTTCAGGATAATTTCTTTTTCTTTTATTTTCAATTTGATTATGATATGTTTAGGCATGGATTTCTTTGTATTTATCCTCTCTGGAACTATTTGAAGTTATTGAATTTATGTCTTTTTACCAAATTTGAAATTGTTCAGTCAGTATTTCCTTGAAAAAAGTTTTTTTTCCTCAATACTTTTTCTCTTTTGCTTCTGTGTCTCTGATGACACAAATGTAAAACCTTTTTGTATTGTCCCACATGTTCTTGAGGCTCTGTTCATTTTTTTCAGTCTTTTTCTTTTTATTCAAATTGGATGGTTTCTGTGTAATCACCACCACAATCAGGATATTGAACAGTTCCATCAACACAGAAAGAAATCTCTCATGTTGTTCCTTATAGTCATACGCTCCCCCTACTCTTAATGCCTGGCAAAACCTGCTGTGATCTTTATCGCTAGAGTTTTTGACTTTTTCAAAATGTCAAATAAATGAAATCACAGACTGCCTTCTTTACTTAGTATTCCTTTGAGATTCATCCATCTTTTCCCTTCTGAGTAGTATTCATTGTATGAATACTAGTTTATCCATTTACCCATTGGAAAGCATTTGAAGTATTACCAGTTTTGTTGATTACAAGTAGAACTGCTGTAAACATTCATTAGAAGTTTTTGTGTGTATATAAGTTTTCTTTCTCTAGGATAATTAATAAGAAGTGGGAATTGCTGGGTAGTGTGATAAGAATATGTAATAAACTGCCAACTTTACTAGAGCAACCATACTATTTTACATTCCCACCAGCGATGTGTGAGAGCAACTGATAATATTTTAGTGAATTAACTTCTGGTATTCAGCTGGTTTTAGACCTAATATTCCTAGGAATTTTGAAATTAAAGTTTAGACTTTTTATTCTAAATTTCTCTTTGTTTTCCTTTGTCCTTGAGAAAGAGGCATTTAAGGTTATTTTACTTTTCTGACTACTCCAGCATTTTGTGAAAGAAATCTATGACATCTGTTTTATATTTAGTGAAGTTTGGGCTGTGCTTGGGAAAAATAAATAAATTACAGTCACTCTTACAGCTATATGACACAATTTCTTTCTATAATGGAAAACTACATACGCTGTAATAGAGTACCTTTTATGGAGATGTAAATGGGGTTCATGGAATTGTGACTTACTCCACTTTTAAATAAAATTCTTTTTTAAAATTTATGTAATGGAACAGTCTGTTTCTCTTTTTCTCTCTCTCATTGTCTGTAGTGTGTGTTTATATTTTGGCCTTGTAGTTTTGAAGATTTTTTTTTCTTGGCTCACTCCCTCATCACATGATCATGAACTTATTTCTAGCTACCTTGTTTGATAGAGATGAAAATATCATGTCACTTTGACCTGTAAATTCTAATGCAGTAACTACTGCTCTTGCTGGGCTTATGTTCTCTGAAGAGTAATTTTTTCACTCAGATGTTGAAAAGGTATTTGTACTAGATATTGGAGTAAGTTTTAACACTTAATCTCATATTTCCTGTAAAATATATGTTTATGTAGCTGTCTATTAATGCAACTACTCTTATTCATTGTTTTTCTTTGTGTCCCCTTTGGTCATTTGTTCCTCTGTTCCCATTTCCTGCTTTCTTTTGGATTATTTAAATATTTTTTAGTATTCCATTTTAATTTATCTACTGACTTTTGGGCCATATGTGTTTGTAATTTTTTTAATTGGCTGCTAGAAGGATTGCAGCATACATAACCTAACTTTTAACAGTCTACTTAGGTTTAATACTTTACCACTGTGAGTACAGTTTGGAAGACTTATAATCATGTAGATCCCTTTCCCTCCCTGCTTCATGTTACAGTTTTCATATGAATTACATTCATATGTATGGATTGAAAACCCAATCGGATAATGTTATAATTTTTACCTTTTTATTTTTATTTTTTTTTAACACCTACAGCATCTGGTATTCCCAGGTGGTCTTCCATCAAAGTACTAACTAGGCTCGACCCTGCTTAGCTTCTGAGGTAATTTTTACTTTTGACTATTATACATAGTTTAACAAACTTAAAGAGAAGATTAATAGTTTGTTATATTTACCCAGATTTTTACTATTTCTGTTGCTTTTCCCTCATGGAACCTTTTTTAGAACATTGCATATATCATGGCTCTGTTCTCCTAAATACATTGGTGTGCATTTATAAGAATAGAGATATTCCCTTATATATTCATAGTGCCATGATCGACTTTATAAATTGACATCAATATAATACTTTTATTTGGTTTGCCATACATATTCCAATTTTTGTAGTTCATCTAATAATTACCTTTGTTGCATTATCTTTTTCCTTGTAGTACATGATCCAGTTTAGGGTCAAGTATTGTATTTATTTGTGATGTCTCTATAGATTCCTTTATTCTGGAACAATTTCGGAGCCTTTTTTGCCTTTTATGACTTTGCCATATTTTAAAAATACAGTTCTTCCACCTCCCCTGCCACTCACACCCAATAGAATGTTCTTTATTTTGTCTTTGATCTTTTCTTAGGACCAGTTGCTACTATGTATATGGTAAAATACCATATAGGTGATGTTTTGTTCTTTTCAAACATCTGTGCCTCATAGGTGATTTTAACTTTGATCATTCAGCCAAACCATTGCCTCATTCTCTACTGTATTATCACTGTTATTGTTTTTTTCCTCCCTTACAACTAATAGGCAGTCTGTAGGTAGACACTTTGTGACGATAAAGATACTACTCAAAAATTATAATGAAGTTATAATTTTTGCCTAGATTTAGCATCCTTTGATGATTGTTTGATTTTTTTCAACTCTAGTACTTCCTCTATATTTCTCAATAGTCGTTATGCCTTGTGCTTAAGAAATTGTCTCTCTTCTCTCCTATGTATGTGTGTATATATGTACATATCTCTTTATTATGGATATAGTTCTATTCATATTTTCATCAATAACTTATAATTCCTTACTTTTCTTATTTATTTTGGTGCTCAAATTATTTTAGACTTGATCAGTGAGAAACCCTTCAAGCTGGCTCCTGAATTTGTGTGGGATTTTCGCATTGTATTTTTGAGCACTTCCTTATATTCTGGAATTAAAAGATTTCCCAGGCTCAAGCAATACCTCTCCTATCTCAATATGTAAATTTAAAAGTAAATACATGTGTTGAAAGCATAGTATATACTTTGTACTGTATTAATCTTTAAGAATATAATGATGAACAAGATATATATTTTCTGACTTCATGAAACTGACAAACTAGGAATGAGCAAAAGCAGTAATGTGTAGTAAATGATGAGATAAATGCTATGGGAATGTAGTGCATACCTACTATATGGCAAGCTTTGTTGTAGGTGCTTAATATGTAGAAGTGAACAAAACAAAACATCTCTGCCCTCATAAACTTGTTTTCTAGTATGGGAAACAATAAATAAAATTAATATAAAGTAAGTAATATATAGATAAATGTTACCAGGAAAATAAAGTAGGATGGGAGATAGGGAATGCACAGGGTGAAGGAGAGGCATCCATTTTTATTAATTTTGTAATTTTTCAATTATAGTTGACATAAATATTAGTTTCAGATGTACAATGTAGATTAGGCATTTATATAATTCAAAAAGCGGTCACCTCGGTAAGTCTTGGCGCCATACATAGTTATTACAGTATTATTGATTATATTCCTTATGCTGTACTTTACATTTCTGTGACTATTTAAGAAATTTGTATTTCTTAATTCCTTTACCTTTTTCACCCAGCCCCCAACCCCTCTCCCATCTAGCACCATCAGTTTGTTCTTTGTATCTATGAGTTTGTTTCTGTTTTGTTTATTTATTTTGTTTTATAGATGCCACATATAAGTGAAATCATATGGTATTTGCGTTTCTCTGTCTGACTTATTGTACTTAGCATAACGCCCTCTAGGTCTATCCATGTTGTTGTAAATGGCAAGATTTCATTTTTATTTATGGCCAAGTAATATTTCATTGTATGTATGTACCACATCTTCTTCGTCCAGTCGTCTGTCCAAAGGCCGTTTCCATATCTTGGCTATTGTAAATAATGCTGCAATGAATATATGGTTGCATATATCTTCTTGAATTAGTGTTTTGCATTTTATCAGGTATATACCCAGAAGTGTAATTGCTTGGTCATATGGTTGTTCCATTTTTAATTTTTTGAGGAACCTCCATACTGTTTTCCATAGTGGCTGTGTGAATTTATTGTTCCACAGACAGTGCATGAGGGTTCTTTTTCTCCACATCCTTGCCAACAGGTGTTTGTTGATTTTTTTGATAAGATCCATTATGACAGGTGTGATGCTATATCTGTTTATGGTCTAGGTTTGCATTTCTGTGAGGATTAGTGTTGTCAAGCATCTTTTCATATGTCTACTAGCTATTTGTATGTCCTCTTTGGAGAACATACTCATTTCCTCTGCCCATTTTTTAATCGAATTTTTTTTTTTCACGTTAAGTTCCTTATATATTTTGGATATTAATCCTTTATCAAATGTATCATTAGTGAATATTTTCTCCCATTTGATAAAATTTTTTTTTCTTTTTATTGTTAGTTTCCTTCACTGTGCAAAAACTCTTTAGTTTGATTTATTCCCATTTGCTAATTTTTTCTTTTATATTCCTTGCCCAAGGAGAAATATCCAAAAAGATATTACTAAAAGCAATGTCAGAGTTTATTGTTTGTTTTCTTCTAAGAGTTTTATGGTTTTGGGTCTTATGTTTATGTCTTTAATCCATTTTGAGTTTACTCTTGTATATGGTGTAAGAAATTTTATTTTTTTGCATGTCTTGGTTTATGTTTCCTAACACCATTAATTGAAGGTACTGTCTCTACCCCTTAAGTATTTTTGCCACTTTTGTCGTAGATAAATTGACCATGTAGGCATGGCTTTATTTCTAGGCTTTCTGTTCTGTTCCATTGATCTATGCATCTGTTTTTATGCCAGTACCATGCTGTTTTTATGCCAATAGTATGCTGTTTTGATTAGCCTTGTAGTATAGTTTGATATAAGGTAGAGTCATACCTCCAGTTTTGTTGTTTCTCAAGATTGTTTGGCAGTTTGGGATCTTTTCTGGTTACACGTAAGTTTTAGGATTATCTGTTTTAGTTCTATGAAAAATGCCATTGGTATTTTGACAGGGATTGCATTGAATTTGTAAATTGCTTTGGGTAGTTAGGACATATTAATAATGTTAATTCCTATTCATGAACATGATATATCCTTCCATTTATTTGAATCTTTTTAAGTTTCTTTCTTTAGTGTCTTATTATGTTCTGAGTACAGGGCTTTTAACAGTTGGTTAAATATATTCCTAGGTATTTTATTTTATTTTTTGATACAATTGTAAATAAATTGTTTTCTTAATTTCTCTTGTTGATAGTTCATTATTTATATAAAAATGCAACTGACTTCTGAATATTAACTTTGTATCTTGCTAATTTACTGAATTCATTCATCAGTGCTAATAGTTTTTTGGTGGACTCTTTGGGGTTCTCTCTATCTAGTATCATGTCATCTGCAGATAATGACAGTTTATTCTTCCATTCTAATTTGGATAAGCTTTTTTTTCTTGTCTGATTACTATGGCTAGCACTTCCAAAACTATGTTGAATAAAAGCGGTGAAAGTGGATATCCTTATCTTATTCTTGATATTGTAAGTTCGTCATATATGACCTATATTATGTTGCGATATGTTCCCTTTATTCTCACTTTGCTGAGAGTTTTTATCATAAATGAATGCTGGATTTTTTCAAATGCTTTTTCTGAATCTCTTGATATGATCACATGATTTTTGTTTCATTTTTATGTTTCATTTTGTCTGTTAATTGATTTGCAGATATTGAACTAACATTGTATTCTGGGAATAAATTCCCCTTGATCATAGTGTCTGATCTTTTTAATATGTTGCTGGATTTTGATTGCTAATCTTTTGTTGAGGATTTTTGCATCTATATTCATTAGGGATATTGGCCTATAATTTTTTCTTTTTCCTTCCTTCCTTCCTTCCTTCCTTCCTTCCTTCCTTCCTTCCTTCCTTCCTTCCCTCCTTCCCTCTTTCTCTCCCTCTCTTCCCCGCTTTCTTTGGTGTCATTTTCTACTGTTTTGGTTTCATGGTCATGCTGACCTCATAAAATGAGTTTGAGAGCCTTCCTTCCTCTTCATTTTTTTTGGAATAGTTTGAGAGGGATAGGTATTAATTCTTCTTTGACTGTTTGGTAAAAATCACCTGTGAAGCTGTCTGGTCCAGGGCTTTTATTTGTTGAGAGTTTTTGATTACTGATTCAGTTTCATTAGTAGTTATTGGTCTGTTCAGATTTTGTTTCTTCTTAATTCAGTCTTGGAAGATTTTGTGTTTCTAGGAATTTTTCCATTTCTTCTAGATTGTTCCTAGAAGAAATTTGTTATCTTATAATTATTTGTGGTATTTTTTTTTTATAATCCATTCTATTTCTATGGTGTCAGTTTTCACTTCTTTTTCATTTCTGATTTTATTTATTTGCCTCATGTCTTTTTTTCTTGATGAATCTGATTAAAGGTTAATCAGTTCTTTTTATCTTGTCAAAGAACCAACTCTTGGTTTCATTGATTTTTTTTTTGTATTTTTTTAGACTTTTGTTTATTTTTGCTCTGATCTTTATTATTTCCTTCTTTCTACTCATGTTGAGCTTTTTCTGTTCTTTTTTTTTCTCCTAGTTTCTATTGGAGTAAAGTTAGATTGTTTATTTGAAATTTTTCTTGTTTGTTGGGATAGGCCTTCATTGCTTTGAATTTCCCTCTTAGAATTGCTTTGGCTGTGTCACATAGATTTGAGGTTATTGTGTTTTCATTTTTATTTGTCTCAAGGTAATTTTTTGGTTTCTTGATTTCTTCTTTAATCTCATTGTTAACCATTCATTGTTTAATAGCATGTTATTTAGCCTTCATATGTTTGTGTGTTTTCAGTTTTCTTCCTGTAATGGATTTCTAGTTTCATATTAATGTGTTCAGATAACATGCTTGATATGATTTTAATCTTCTTAAATTTATTAAGACTTGTTTTGTGGCATAACATGTAGTCTATCCTGGAAAATGTTTCATGTGCGCTTGAAAAGAATGTATATTGTGCCGATTTGGGGTGAAATTGTTCTAAAAATATCAATTAAAGTCATCTTATCTAATGTGTCACTTGAGGCTACTGTTTTCTTGTTGATTGTCTTTCTGAATTATCTATCCATTGATGTCAATGGAGTTTTAAAGTCCCCTTCAATTACTGGATTATTGTCAGTCTCTCCCTTTATGTTTGTCATTATTTGCTTTACATATTTAGGTGCTCCTATGTTGAGTACATAAATGTTTATAAGGGTTATATCCTCTTGTTGGACTGATTTTTTATAATTATAAAGTGTCCTTTTTTGTTCCTTCTATGGCCTTTTTTAAAGTCTATTTTGTCTTATATAAGTATTGCTACGCCACCTTTCTTTTCCTTTCCATCTGCATGAAATATCTTTTTCCATTCCATTACTTTCAATCTGAAATGGGTCTCTTATAGATAGCATATGTATAAGTCTTGTTTTTTAATCTGTTTTGCCACCCATTGTCTTTTGATTGGAGCATTTTGTTCATTTACATTTAAAGTAATTATTGACAGGTATATAGTTATTTCCATTTTATTGTACTTATTCATGTTCTCCCCGCCCCCCTTCTTCTTAAAGAAGTCCCTTTAACATTTCTTGTAATGCTAGTTTGCTGATGATGAACTCCTTTAGCTTTTTCTTATCTGGGAAGTTCTCATCTCTTTCGATTTTAAATGATAACCTTCCAGGCAGAGTAGTCTTGGTTATAAGTCTTTGCTTCACATCACTTGGAATTGTTCATGGCAGTCTCTTCTGGCCTGCAAAATTTCTGTTAAGAAATCAGCTGACTGTGTTAAGGGAGCTCCCTTGTAGGTAACTTACTGCTTTTCTCTTGCTGCTTTTAAATTCTTTAACTTTTGGCATTTTAATGATGATGTGTCTTGGTGTGGGCCTCTTTGGGTTCATCTTGTTTGGAATTCTCTGCACTTCCTGAACTTGTGTACATCTATTTCCTTCATCAAGTTAGGAAAGTTTTCACTAATTATTTCTTGAAATAGATTTTCAATTCCTTGCTCTGTCTCTTCTTCTGGTATCCCTATGATTGCAAATGTTGTAATTGTAATGCTTGATGTTGTCCCAGGGGTTCCTTAAACTACCCTTATTTTTTGGATTCTTTTTTTTTTTACTGTTATGATTGGGTGTTTTCCACTACCTTGTTTTCAAGATTGCTAATTTGATCCTTCATTTCATCTAATCTGCTGTTGATGTTCTGTAATGTAGTCTTTATTTCAGTTATTCTTCTTTTCTGGCTGGTTCTTTATAATGATCTGTATCTCTTTAGGTAAGTTCTCACTGAATTTATCTGTTCTTCTCCAGTTCATTGAGAGTCCTTCTAACCAATGTTTTGACCTCTGTGTCTCGTTGCTTGCCTTCATTTCACTTATTTCTTTTCCTGGAGAACTCTCCTGTTTTTTCATTTGTGACTTTCTTTTTCTTCTTGTTTTCTCTGCTTCTCTGTCTTTGTTTCTGTGTATTAGATAGATCTGTTACATCTCCCAGTCTTGACGGAGTGCCCTTATGTAGTCAGTGTCCTGTGGGGTCCAGTGGTGCAGTCTTCCTGGTTGCCTAAGCCAGGTTGTTCAGGGGTGTCCCTTGTCTGGGTTGTGTGTGCCCTCCTGTTATAGTTAAGCCTCATTGCTGTTGGCATGTCCCTGGGTGGGATTGACCCTTAGGATGACTGGCTGTAAGGACTGACTGTGACTACAGCAGACAAACTATATTGTACAGGGGCTAACCCCACGGAGATGGATTCATTTTAGTGGTGCTCTGCTGCCTGTACAGTCTGCCCTTTGGGTGTGTCATTTGTAGAGCTTGTTGGGTGGTCCTCTGGTGTGATCTGAAGCCAGCCACCAGGCGTGTCAGTTCTAGTCCCTCTCGGGATGGGCTCCAGTGCTGGCCGAGGTCAGCCACAGCCTATGCCTGGCTCGAGGCCACCTTGTAGGAGCTACAAAGTAACCACCTGTGCTGGACTTGGAGATACCCAGAAGAAGCTATGCTGCAAACTGTGGCCAGTTGTCTTAAGTGCCCAGCTTGGGGCAGCTTTGCCAGAGGTTCAGGGCACATTGAGGCTGGCCGCTGGTCGTTTGGGGTTTGTGGACCTTTGAGAGATTTTTGGAAAGTTTGAGACGATGCAGGCAATTTGTGAGGAAAATCCTCTGTAAGTGATCTGATTAGAGGTACAATTTGGGTTAGTTGGGGTCTCAAGGAATCACCAAGGTGAGACTAAAAGTATTATTCAGGTAAATGGAGTTCAGATTTGGTACCTTTGTGGCCCTGCAGGCTGGTTAGGTGGAGAGCTCAATAAAAGAACAATTGTATCTGTCAGCACATCTCTCCTTGGAGATAGCTGCCCTGACTTCTCTCCCTCCAGCCCTTGTCCTGAAGCTAGTCAATATATTTCCTCCCTGTATGTCCCTGGTGCTTTTTGAGCTGCAGCTCTGAGCGAGTGAGTTTGTGAGCAAGTGAGTGGGTCTGTGCATGGGCCCTTTAATACTTGCAGTGCTTAGGTCTCTTGCATCCCGATATCTTTCTCAAACATAATCTACTCTGGTTTTCGCAGCCAGATGTTAAGGGGACTTCTCTTCCTGGCCCTCGTGCCCTGGGCTGTGGAGCCTGGTGTGGAACTGGGATCCTACTCACCTCATGGGGACCTCTGCAGTCGAGATATCTTTCCAGATTCGTAACCACCATGATGTGGCTGTAAGGGCAGCTCGTTTTACGTTTCCTCCCTTCCTACCTGCTTGGCTTGTTTATATCCTTAGTTATGGGAATTCTGTTCATCTAGTTTTCAGGTGGTTCTTTGTGAAGGTTGCTCTGTCATTTAGTTGTAATTTTGATGTGGTCATTGGAGGAGGCAAGCACAGCATCTACCTCCTCAGCCATCTTGGCTGGAAGTCTCCATTTTCAAATAGCATGGTCAGGGAAGTCCTCTTTAAGTGGGGGATATGTAAGTAGGTCAAGGAGCTAGTCTTTCCTTAATGTACCCAGTTGGTTATCAACTCTAGGTACTTTCTAAAAATGTATCATATTGTACCTTATGTTATAATCACTCAGTATGTATATCTTATCTATAGTATAGTTTAGAAATAGGTGTTAAGGATGGTGTACCTTCATATATCATATTGTATTCATTTTTTTTTCTTAAACTAATGACTAATGCCACTGAATTAGGAAAGATATTTGATTTCAGTGAAGCTCTTTCTTCATCTGCACAGTGAAGGAATTGGATAAAATTATTTGCAAGGTTCTGCCCATTCTGAAAGTTTATATGTTTATGAATCAAAAATATTTCTGAGAAATAATGGCGCTTATTGGATTTATAATAATAGAGCTGTTAAAAGAACATCCAAGAGTTAGGTCTCTCTTTTACAACATAGAGTGATTGTCAATGTTTTGGATATACTTCTCAGCAAAACTAGATCTACAAAACACTGTTCCTATGGGCTACGCACTCTACATGGAATTACTTCATTTTACAGATTGCTTATTGTTTGGTATTACTGTGGCACAGATTCTTAAACTCCTTCACTAAGTATGCATGCCCACCACTATTTATAGTATACTCAACTAATCTAGTTATAAAAATTCCTCAAGAATGAATTCTGTGTGCCAGATAATTTCTTTATTTGTTTTTAAGAAGGTACACTTTTCGAAAAAAAAAAAAAAAAAGCACAGAAATGTATAAAAAGCTATGACTGGAAGGGATTTGGGAGGAAACTTCCTCTTATTAATCAATATATGGGTAAGCTGAATGTCTGTTAAGCACACATGCACATTTTACATATGTCTGAGTTTATTTTGAGGACATCTTCTAAGAATCACATTTCAATTAATTCCTGAACGGACTTCCACAAGTGCCCTTATGGAGCTATCATTCTAAGTTCTAATAAGCTCACCGAGATTAGCTGCAAAGTGGATTCAGAGGGTTATTTACTTGATCAAGAGCTGCCCCAAATTAGTCTCTTTCAAAGAAATATATGGTTACCATGAAGACTAGTTTTGTGGAGAAAATAAACCTCACCACTGCTGTTTATTGTGGGGTCATTTTTTTTGCTATCTGCATGAACCAACAACTTATGTTTGACATAACATCTATATTCTCACGTACTGCATGGCTAATAAATAATAAATGCATGGGAGCCTATTTTAGTAGGTGTCATATTATTTATTGATTAAGGCCAGCAGACCAAGAGATGATTGCCATTGAAAGGTCAGTTTGTTACTCACAGTTCCCGGTGGAGGGGCAGACAGTGCCACTGTGGGCCACAAGGAGAAATGCTGTAATAGGTCAAGAGGCAGAGGGAGAAGGGGAAACTGGGCAAGAGCCTTTGATGTGGTTTCTGCGGGAAGTAACAGATGAGACAGTGTGAGCAGGCTTTGGCCTGGCTAATGTGAATAATTTCAGGAGGCTCTGGGGTATACGGACTCTCCTTAGTTGTCTGGTTCCTGGCCCTAGGGTGATTAGGGCAGATGGATAGTGGCCAGAGTTGGAGAGCCTGATAAAGGAAGCTGTTGGGGTGTGGGTTCTGGCCTGGTTGGATGACATTTGAAAAGCACACATAGGAGTGAGTTGTTTACTATCTCAGAAATGGTTAACCTTGGGAGGGACAGTTCCTTCAGAGTCAGCAAGGCCCCAGATGTCAAAGCATCAGAATACAGAAAATAAAAGACATGGTTAATACAGAGGCTTCTTTGAGGTTTTTTTTTTTTTTTTTTTTTAATATTCCAAGGCATAGACAACAGTGAAACTAGCAGAGTAAGGAAGTTCCTTTGAAGATTCTCTTCTCCATAAACACAACAAAAAAACTGACAGAATCTGCAAGAATTAGATTTTTCAGAATTCTAGAAATAAACCAAATGCTTGTAACAATCAGGGAGCATTTATTCAGGAAAAACAGCAGAATCTTTGAAAGAAAAGTGAGCTTTGTGGCTTTTTAAATGCCCTATTCCCATCTCTCCCTTACTAGCTTTGAGTTAGCCTTGATTACCAAAAGCCTGTAATCACCAGAGGATGCAGAATCGGTTTAAACTTATTCAAAGCCTCATTGTTAGTATTATTCAGTTTTTCTGGTTCCCTGAAAGATCTCATTTACAAGACTATATTTGACCTGACTCAGAACTCATCCAGTGTGAAAGTCTTTTCACTAGGAGCATTTGTTGAAGATATTTGGAGGCAATTTTTAAACTTCATGATTGCCTGAGGTGGTGGTTAACAGCTGCAGCAGTTAATAGGGTAACCAAAAAGCTTAAAAAGAAAAGCTGGAGTGTGGGATTGCTATAGGGACTCTGAAAAGCCCTAACATTATTACGGGGTATCTAGAAGATCCTGCTTATGTGTTGGGTTGTGTGCATGCCCAGGGTTATGTGCATGCTCAGGAAAGACGTGAGATGGCCCTAAGTTGTCACTACTAGCTAATCAATCATGAGGCTTTTTAAAAGCAGGAAGTGAGGGTTAAAGTAGTTTCAGTTATCTTGCTGAGTATTGAAGATGTACCCTAGGTACACGAAGAGCCCCTTGGCAAAGACTGGGAGACATGGGTTCTAGGTGTTTAACTAAATCTTTGCCCAAATATTAGCTACCTGAGCAGAGACTTCAGTAGTTAAATACAATAAAGAGTACAGACTACAGATTATTTCAGAAAAGCCACTAAACAAACAAAAAGAACAAAAACAAACCCTGTGGAGAGGGGCAATCTGATTTCGAGAATTACTATACTATATTATTATAATGTTCAGTTTGCAACAAAAATTACAAGACAGGCAAAACACAAAAGAAACAAAAAAAGTCTGGCTCATACACAGGAAAAAAGCAATCAGTCAATAGAAACAGTTCTTGAGATGTGCAGACACTGGACTTACTAGACAAAGACTTTAAATAAGCTATTTTAAATATGCTCAATGAGCTATAAAACCATGTGAATGATGATGTCTCTGGGAACAAATGTCTTAATTTTTTTAAATATGATAATGTCTTTATTTTACTTTCATTCCTGAAGAAGATTTTCTCTGAATCTAGAGTTCTAGTTTGACAGTTCATGTCTGTCAGCGCTTGAAAAATGTGCCACTTGCTTCTGACTTCCATGGTCTTTTGGTGAGAAATATACAGTCATTCTAATCATTGTTCCCTTGTTTGTAATCCTGCATTTCTCTCTGCCTGCTTTCAAATACTTTTGAGAAGTTTAGTCATCATTTGTCTGGGCTTAGACATCTTTATGAATCTGTAAGTACATTTTTTTAGTCAAATTTGGGAAGTATTCAATCTTTATTTCTTCAAATGTGTTTTTCAACCCCAGGCTCTTTCCCTTCTTCTGCATTGATGACATGAAGTTTAAACTTTTTGTTATTCTTTCACAACTCCCTAAGTATCCGTCCCTCCTTTCCTTCCTTCCTTTTTTCTTCCTTCCTTTTTTCTTCCTTCCTTTTTTCTTCCTTCCTTTTTTCTTCCTTCCTTCCTTCCTTCCTTCCTTCCTTCCTTCCTTCCTTCCTTCCTTCCTTCCTTCCTTCTTTCCTTCCTTCCTTCCTTCCTTCCTTCTTTCCTTCCTTCCTTCCTTCCTTCTTTCCTTCCTTCCTTCCTTCCTTCTTTCCTTCCTTCCTTCCTTCCTTCTTTCCTTCCTTCCTTCCTTCCGTCCGTCCGTCCAACCGTCCACCCGTCCATCCGTCCTTCCTGTGTTATTTCTTCTTGGTCCCATTGGTGATTAAATAGTATGTTGCTAATTTCCACATTTATGAATTTTCCATTTTTTCTTCTTTTGTTAATTTCTACTTTTACATTATTGTTGTTGGAAAAGATACTTTGTATTATTTCAGTTTTTCAAATATATTTAGACTTGTTTTGAGACCTAACATATGGTCTGTCCTGGAGAATATGTTATGTGCACGTGAGAACAATATACATTCTGTCGTTGGGTGGCATGTTTTGTATATGTTTGTTAGGTCTTAATAAAAGTGGGGTACTGAAGCATCCAACTATTATTGTTAAATTGTTTATTTCTCTCTTTAATTTTATAAAATTATACATCATATTTTGGGGTCCTTTGTTAGGTGCTTATGTTATATCTTGGTGAATTGACCCTATTATTATTGTATCTTCTTGGTGAGTTGACCCTTTTGTCAATATATAATATAATTTTTTGCCTCTTGTAAAAATTTTTGATTTAAAGTCGACTTTGTCTGATGATAGTGTAGCCACCCCAGCTCTCTCTTGGTTACTACTTGCACGAAATATCTTTTCAAGCCTCATTTTTTAACCTCTGTACTATTTTTTAACTTCTAAACTAAGTTTTTTATAGACAGCATATAGATTGATCATTTTTTAAAGAATTTATTCTGCCAATTGGCCTTTCAGTTGGAGAGTTTAATCATTTACATTTTAAAGTAATTATTAATAAGGAAATACTTATTTCTGTCATTTTACTATTTTTCTGTATGCCATATCTTTTTTATTCTTCCATTACTGCCTTCTTTACTGTTATATTGATTTTTGTGGTGTACCATTTTGATTCCCTTTTCATTTCCTTATCTGTGTAATTTTTGTTATTAGTGATTAACTTGAAGTTTACAATTAATATCTTAAATTTAAAACAATCTATTTTGAATTAACATCAAATAATATGCAAAAACTATTTCCTTATATGTCTGTCACTCTTTTTATATTGTTATTATCACGATTAGATCTTTATACATAGTGTACCCATTAAAGTAGATTTAAAATTATTACTTTACGCATTAGTCTTTACAATCACATAGGGAAAAAAAGGGCTATAAATAAATGCAGTAAACTGTTTTTGTTATTTATCCATGTAACCAATGTTCTTTATTTCTCCATGAAACATTGAGTTACTGTCTAGTATTCTTTCATTTTAGCCTGAAGGATATTCCCTTTAGCATTCCTTGTAGGTCAGGTATATTAGTAATGAACTCCCTTAGCTTTTTGATATCAGAGAATGTCTCGATTTCTCCTTCCTTCTTGAAGGATAGTTTTGCCAGACGTAGAATTATTGGTTGATTATTTGCACATTAAATGTCATCCCAGTACATTCCGGCCTCTATGGTTTTTGATGGTAAATCAACTATTACCATTCCTTATGGAATGAGTCACTTCATTCTGAAAATTCTGTTAGGTATTGACAGTTTGAGTATAATGTGTCTTGGTGTGGATCTCTCTTGAGTTTATCCTTCTTACAGTTTGTGAGCTTCTTAGATTTGTATAATTTTTTCATCTAGTTTGGAGAGGATTTGACCATTATTTCTTGAAATATGCTTTTAGCTCTTTTTTCTCTCAGATTTTTCTCTGTGACTTCCATTATGTATATGTTGGTATACCTGATGGTGTCTCAGATGTTTCTTAGGGTCTATTTGTTTTCCTTCATTCTTTTTTCTTCTTGCTACTTAGACTGGATAATTTCTTTGTACCTATATTCGTTTTTGCTGATTGTTCAGCCTGTTCAAATCTACTTTTGAATTTTTGATTTCCTTTATAATACTCCTTGGTTCTAAAATTATTTGTTTCTTTTTTTATAATTTCTCTCTCATTGACATTCTCTGTTGTACATATTGTTCTCAGTTTGGGATATGTTAATTCAGTCCTGACACTACCCAGATTTAGCACAGACCCACAGGTTGAGGGCAGAGTCCTCCACAAGACTGCTCCATTTTGGATGTCACCCACAAGTCTTAGAGGACACCTGCACTTCTGACCTACATGGCTATAATTTGGGTGTCCTCGCAACCTCCTCAGATTTGGTAATTTGCTCAGACTCAAGAGAATTCACTGAAAGTGCTCCGCTGAAAATTATAGTTTTATTGTAAAAGATATAACCCTGAAACAGCCAAATGGAAGCAATGAATAGGGCAAGGTCTGGGGTGGGGGCATGAGGAGGAACATAGAGCTTCTCTGCGCTTTCTCATGGAATCCATGTACATCAGCCCCCCAGCACATCAATATTTTTACCAAGCAGGAAGCTCCACTGAGCTGTGCTGTCCAGATCATTAATTGGGGTTTCCTTACATAGGGATCTTTGATTAAATTATTGCCCATGTAATTGAGCTCCTTCCTCCCTATTCCCCTTTACTGGATGTCTGGTTGGTCCAAAGTTCCAATCTCTTTAATGAAGTGGTTGGTCTTTCTGGTGACAAGCCCCTATCCAGAGGCTTTCTAGGGACTAATGTGAGTCGCTATTAACGTAACAAAGGCACTCTCATCACTCAGGTGTTTTAAGGGTTTTTGAAGCTCTGTGCCAGCAACTGGAGACAAAGACAAGATATATTCTTTATTGTACCACAGTCATCAAATAAGATTTCAAAGAGAATGTTGCATCTGAATGATGTCTGGAAAGAGAGGTAGGATTTAAACATTTGAAGATGAGGAAAAGGTATTCCAGGCTGAGAGTAGCATCAGCAATCAGACAGGGGCACATACTCGAAAGTAGAGTTCAGTATGTAGAAATATATCATATATTTTTTTAGCTTTATTAAAGGAATATAAAAAGCAACAATAAGAAGTAAAGCCAGGTTAGAGCTCTCATTTAATGATACTTATTAATCATAGAATATTTTATTCCTACAGAGCAGAAGAAAGAAGAGATCTGTTTATGTTTTTCCGAAGCCTACACTTTTTTGTGGAGTGGTATGAATATCGTAAGCGCACATTTAAACATTTCAAGGTAGAGTCCAAAGTCTTTAAATTTAAACACATGTGAAAAACTGGAGCTCATGTTAATTTGGGGATTTAACATAACATTCTTTCCTTAAAGGTTTTAAACAACAGAAAATGTCTTAATTGGCTTTCGGAATTTGTGGTTATTTGGAAGAAATGAAGGAGGAATGTTTCAGTACAAATCAGTGAATCTTATATGATTGACTATCTTGAAAGTATAATTATATTTTTATTGAATTTTTAACACACATTTTGAAAAATTAATCTATCAAGGGTACTTAAAATAAAATGATAAATGTTAATAAAGAATATAATCATAGCAGGCTTAACACAAAGCAGTTTAATCTTTACTTCCTGAGCCAGACTCTATATTTTGAGCTTAATTATCATATATTTCAAGTTTAAATACTGAAGCCCATTTCTTGTAAAGTAATACTTCTTGTCTGAAATTACTGCATTCAAAGACTCCTTTTTATTTCCTTTGTTTGTTTTGTGGAATAACTAGAATTATGTTTGACTGCATTGAAATCTCTCAGGTCCTACTCAGTTGGATAGCATCAAATTATTGACAACAGTAATCCACACAAAAACTAGTTCTGAAAGATTCAACATAAATGACATCTCACGGTTCAGGTTTCTTTGAAAGCCTAACTGGGTCATGACTATTGTTTTTATGACTGGTATTAATTCTCCTTTATTTTGGACTTCTTTTTCTTTTTCTTCCTCTTATTATTATTTGCATTCTATTTGTTTGAGCTAATAAAATTTACCAGGCATAGGGTTTTCTTTAGAATGAAACATGCCAGTACCTGTCCTGTACCTGTACCTATACTATGGTCCCTTGAGAAGTTCTCATGATTATGTTATTTGCTTGCAGGTGCTCTTACACCAGAACAAACTAGCTCTGCTTCAAAGATGATTGAGGAATATGCTGGCGTTTATCGTTATAAATCACCTAATGTGGTTGTTTACTTATAAATTTGAATGGGTGTGAGAAATGTGAGCGCTAGTCCCATTTCCAAAGCCAGTTCATCTTCAAGTGCTTTCAAGGCAGGTGTAGAAGTATAATTGGTGTGTTTTTCCTATAGAGCAGGGGTCCCTGACTCCCAGGCCACAGACTAGTACTAGTGGTATTAGTCTGTAGCCTGTTATGAGTTGGGCCACACAGCAGGAGGTGAGCAGTAGACAAGGGAGCAAGGCTTCATCTGTATTTACAGCTGCTCCCCAACGCTAGCATCAGTCTTAGCTTCACCTCAGATCATCAGGCATTAGATTCTCGTAGGAGCATCGGTCCCTGGTGCCAAAGAGGTTGGGGACTGCTGCTATAGAAGGTATAGTACTTCTATGAACAGGCCTTTGCTAATGAAAAGGTTATTAGAATGGAAAGAAACACATCGTTGTGCAACCAGCAACAATATCTATCTCCAGAACATTTTTATCATCCCAAACTGATATTCTCTCCCCATTAAATTTAACTTGGTATTACCTCCTCCCCCCAGCCCCTGGGAACCACAATTCTACCTTCTGTTTCTATGAATTTGATTATTCCGGGTACCTACCTCATTTAAGCAGAATCATAAAATTTATCCCTTTTGTCTGGATTATTTCAAATAGCATAATGTTCTCAAGGTTCATCCATGTTGTAGCATGGGTCAGGATTTCATTTCTTTTTAAGGCTGAATAATATTCCATTTTATGTATTTACTACATTTTGTTTATCCATTCATCTGTTGATTGACATGGGTTATTTCTATCTTTTGACTATTGTGAATAATGCTTATATGAACAATGGTATAAAATATCTGTTCAAATCCCTGCTTTCAGTTCTCAAGTATATACTTTTAAGTGGAATTGCTGGATCATGTGGTAATTCTATGTTTAATTTTTTGACAATCTGCCCTATTCTTTTTCTCGGTAGCTGCACCATTTTACATTCCTAACAGCAATGTCTAAGGCTTCCAGTTTCTCCAAATCTTTGCCAACATTTGTTATTTTTTTTTTTCTTTTTGTTATAGCCAACCTTAATGAGTATGAAGTGGTATTCTCATCATGGTTTTGATTTGCATTTTCTTAATGATTAGGAATGTTGGGCCTCTTTTCATGTGCTTATTGTCCATTTGTATATCTTCTTTGGAGAACTGTTTATTCAAGTCCTTTACCCATTGAATCAGGTTGTTTGGATTTTTTTTGTAGTTGTTGAGTTGTAGGAGTTCTTTATATATTCTAGATATTGATCCCTTATCTAATATATAATTGGCAAAAATCCCATTCTTTGGATTGTCATTTTATTCTCTTGACAGTGTCTTGATGCACAAAAGTTTTTAATTTTGATGAAGCCAATTTATCAGTTTTTTCTTTTACTGCCTGTACTTTTGATGTTATATCCAAAAAAATCATTGCCAAATTTAATATAAAGATTTTCCCCTTTTTCCTGCCTGAAAGTTTTATAGTTTAGCTCTTCAGTTTAGGCAATTGATCCAGTTTGTAAGCTAAGGGTCCAACTTTAGTCTTCTGCATTTGCATATTCAGTTTTATAGCACCATTTATTGAAGACACTCTCTTTTCCATATTGAGTGGTCTTGGCACCTTTGTTGAAAATCATTTGACTATTTATGCAAAGGTTTGTTTCTGGACTCTATTATATTCCAGTGATCTATATGTCTGTTCTTATGCCAGAATAACACTTTCGATTAGTGTAACTTTGTAGTTACATTTTGAAAAGAGGATGTGTGAGTCCTCCAACTTTGTTCTTTTTAAATTTGTTTTGGCTAATTGGAGTTGTTTGAGATTCCATATGAATTTTAGGATGGGTGTTTCTATTTTTTTCAAATAATGTTATTGGGACTTTGCTAGGGATTGCATTGAATCTGTCAGTTGCTTTGGGTAAAATTGATATATTAACTATTCAGTCTTCAGTCTATGGACACAGGATATCTTTCCATTTATGCATGTCTTCTTTAGTTTCTTTCAGGAATGTTCTTAAGGGAAAATATTTTTAATTTTAAGTTCCTATTTCTTTAATTATCAGTGTCAAGAATGAAGCAATGTCTAAGATAGTGACCAGCATGTTTTTACTAATCTTATTTGTTACTTAAGGATGTATATAAGGTTGTCAGGTACCTATATTCATGTCTTCTTTTTATTTAGAAGTCTCAATATTATTTTTTAATGATAATTCTATAATACAGAGTTTTTACCAGTGTCTTTCGTAATTATTATTTTATCTAAACTACTAGTTTTTTACATTCTCTAAAATTTGAGTTATTTTATGATTTTTTTTTCCTCTTTAAGTTTAATTATATAAAGAGCATGGGAATATATTATTTATTTGACATCTGGAAATGTGACAGGAATTGTCTCTGACCATTTTCCTCAGTTTTGGTTCCCAGCACTCAATTCTCCTTATCAGGTTTATTTTCCCAGATATGTTATGGTTTATTTCCATTGATTTATTCATGACTATAATAGTTTGAAGATTCTGTTTTTCCAAATAAAACAGAGCCCTTTTGTTTAAATGGATTTTATTTTGCATTATTTATTGTATATTCAATTCAGATGTGCTCACTGTAAGCCAGGCACTTTGAAAATATAAAGGGAATATTGGATGTGTTCGGTGTAATCAGTGAGCTTTCAGTCATAGAGAAATGAAGCATGCACAGAAAATAATGAGAAAGCCCTACAATAGTTACGATTATCAGTTACCAAAGTTAAATAACTGAATGAGTTAATAAGTGTTATGGAGTAATTATTGTGGCTTTAAGAGATCATGAATCATTTAATAAAATGTTTCATTTTGGGGTCAACCTTGACAAAATGGGAAAAATTTGAAAAACAGGAGGTCATTCTAGGTAAGGAAAACAAACAAAAAAAATGCTTAAAACTATGAATAAATATTTGTTCTGGGAATAGTATATGGAGACCAACTTGATTCTAATGTATAATTTATGTTGGAAACAGTGTTGGTAATTTTTATATACACAGTTTAAACTCATGTTTCTAAAGCACTGATAATTTTGTATGTGACCCCTGAGCAATGTAGAGACTAAGACTTTTGAATGGGATTTGGGCAAGTGGAAAGTTATTTCAGGAACTTTAATCTGCTAACACAGTGTCATCATAAATCATCACTATTAGGTTAAAGTGAATTCTCGCCATTAAATGTATTAGTGAATGGTTTTTAGAAAATGTTGCTCAGAAACTTTCTTGTCAATATACAGTCTGTTTGCCTGAACCTGTATCTGTAAGGGTGGTGGGAGGATGGTGTGTAATCACACCACCGAATTCATTTTGTTTTCATGTCTTATATTTGGACAAATTTATTCATGAGATTCTCATTCCTATAGTGTAAAAAGAAATATTTTTCAGTATTTATGATATTCTTAAATCTTAACAATAGAGAACTTTATGGCTATTTTTCGAGAAATGGGATGGACTTTCAATTTTTTTTTTTAATAAGCATACTGATTTTGTTGTGCTTGACTTCTTAAAATATTTTATACTAGATTTAGAATGTTAATATTAAGATAAAAGAAAATTTCGTACTACTTTACTAAAGCCTTTAACTGTGTGAATATAAAGCAGAATAAGTTGAACATTACTATATTAGCTGTTTATCAGGGAGTAAAATTATACTTTATTTGGAAAATTTTGCCTAGGTATAAGGCTATGCCCTATTTCAGGCTAAGTAAAAATATCATAGCTGCCTTAACAGAAAGGAAACAGAGTTTCTACTTCATAATGAACAATGCATGACTCATAAAAGAAAAATGGGATCTCACTGGAAATATTTAGCTTTTCAAAGTTTTTGGAACGTCAGCCTTAAATGCTTTTGAGATCCAGTAAAGGCCAGAAAAGACAGTTTAAAGTCTTGAACTTTTCTTCTCACTTCATTAGTAATAGAAAGAATGCTTCTTAAATTTGGATATTTATATAAAAAAGCATACCTTTCAAATGGCATTTTACTACAAACTACAAGAATTTTGTAATACTGTTTAAATATTTTCACATTACTTTGTTTCGAACTTAGAGATTCAGTTTTACTTTTTGCTTGTTTATATGTAAGCTTTTTGAACATCCTTGCATAAAACATAGAATTCCTTCATAGTGGGATACAAAATTAATATTAAATATGCTCCTTTAGACATTATTGAGACAGATTATAAGTATGTGTGTACTTTAGCTTATATGCCACATTGATAGTGGTTAAAAGTATGTCCCTACAGGTAATTTTTTTAAGCAGATAAAACTGTTGGGATGTTTTCCCAGGATGACGGGATTTCCCTCCAAGCGTATCTCTTCAATGCGGTCCCGAACATAACGGATGTCATTAGCCTTGCAGAATGTATCATCTGTAATTGAAGTTATGTTGTTAAACTGGAAAATAAAAGGGAAAAGTTGTTCAGAAATCTGAAATCAACCTTCTGTATGCTATGTAATGGGATCTCATGGAGTATTTATCTAAAGAATGATTTTTAAACTATTGTACATACTGTGTATCATGGTAATAAAACCCTCTCTGTGCAATCTGAGCCTTTCTTAAGTCTACAGTATGACTTTGGAAGAACAGACTATATGCTATTACTAGAATAATATCCATGTAACAGAAAGTTCTGAGTATAGATGAGATTATATTAGCAGGAAAAAGTATTCTATTCTAGAATATCAACTCAAAATACATACTATGTCCTTCAATATTCTTTAAAGAAGTAAAAAGAACAAATAGGAATTCTTGTGATTCTGAAAGACCAATTTCAGTTTATTTTTTTTCCCTCTTCACTTTCTGTTACCTTATTGATGTTGGACAATAAAGTCAGTTAGAAAGTCTTCAAAAGCTAATGTTTACTGCTATTTGAAGGAAGAAACATAAACCAGAGGTCTTAGTGTCCTCTAACTTCAAATCCATGTGTCAAATTAACTAGGAGATACTAAGCGCACAGATGGAGACAAACCCCATTTTGAGGAAAGACCTCATACCTAGTATTGCTGGTCCTTTCATGGTGCTCTGGACAGAACCAGGGCTTCTGGGCAGGAGAGTGCATTGGGTTCAGTATTAACACTTTTGATAGGCAGAATTTACCTGTAAATCTAATGAGTCTTAGGATTGACCCTTAGTTATTTAAATTAAGGTTAGAAAGGGCAATCATACCTGAAGATGAATTACACGTAGACTTTCTGGTAAATTAAGAGGCACAGATTCCAGTGCATTGTGGTCCAAGTAGAGGAAGGATAGGTTACTCAGTTTCTGTAAGGAAAGGTAGTTTTGCTTGAGAGTTTGAGGTCAGTGCATTTCTTTACAGGATTCAAACTCTACACACACATGTATGCATGGATACTGATATAGATATATATCAATACTATTAATCATTGCTTTAATAATATTTCGGCTTTGGGGTTTTTTGGTCCTTTACAAGAGGCAGTAGAGTCCCGCCACATCTCCACATTTCTGTCCAGTCATCTGATCTCTGAATACCCAGCTATGCCTGGCCTCAGCCCTCATGCCAGCTTCTGGGACCCTTTGAGTTTGTCTTAGGATCAGCTAAGGAGGTCAGTCTCTGTGTAGGATTTAATTTGGATCCCGATGCTGCCATAACTTCTCTTGAACCTTCAGAACTTCCCATTTTGGCTTCAATTTGTAGCAAAATGAATACTCCTAAGAGATGTCTGTGTGTGCTTGTTAGTAAGATGTTTTCCAAAGCTGTTCATTAAATACTTTCCAGGTATAACCTTTTCCCTCTAAGGGCTTGATGTTGGATTTCTCTTCATGATCAGTAATCCATTGCTGTATATAAGTTTATAATATGATTTTAAGATGTAGTTACCCCTCACATTAATATTTTACCTTATCTTTGATATGCATCCAATAGCAGAATTTGCTTTTTTTTTTTTTAAACTGATTTGCTGTTATTTTAATCTTTTCTTAAGCATTCTACCATCCACCATACAGGCCCCAAGCTCCTATCTTCCCCAGTGGGCCTCTTTACGTGCGTTAGTGTAACTTGATTTTGCTGGTGGCTTTTGCAGCCTAGGACGTTAAGCAAAACTACAAAGTAGCTTAGTTTATCATTTCTATGCCAACTTGTCATGAATTCCTTCTGTAATACACATGTAAAATCCAAAATATCCAAACATTCCTTTTGTAAAGTTTTGATCAGCTCCTGGACTTCTTTAACATGCCAGTTATTCAGAGTCTTACCAGCTTGAATGATATATCTTAAAATTACAGGGGTTTTTGTTTTTAAAATGAGTCCAGTTTTTAAAAGTCCTCTAAGAATCCCCTAAATTTTGCGGAACTTTGATGTATCTCTAGAATGTCCCTCAAATTTGAAAATTGCTTCCTTAAATGTAGACAGAAAAGAAAAAAGGAATATTTTTACATTTTCTGACAGATTATATGTTTGTGGACAGTTTGCACATTTGTGTGATTATCATAAACTTTGTGATAATGAATATTTAATAGTCTTGAGTGCATATCATTAGAACCTTCAAGACTTCCTTTTGAATGAGGTTGCCTGTTGCCAACAGTAGCATGACCCTTTTATTTAGGATTCCTTTCGGGACTAGAATGAGTATATCAGAGAGCTATGTAAGCCCTGGGCTGAGGTGATTACTTCTCCACATACAGTGCATTTTGAGACAACCTGGCTACCTAAATCAGAGTAGAACACCTTCCCTTTTCTCTGTACATATATTTTCTTGAATATTAAATTTTAAAAAATGTATTTAATTTTTACTACATACAAAATTTTGTATTAGGTGCCATCATAGAATTCAAAAGAAAGTCTACCTACAGAATTTTGTGGTCTGATACATTTAAGTATTAAAAGCAAAATTCAGTGTTTACTTCTAGAATTTTGTTTTTTTCTGGCATTTATAAATTATTAATATTGTAAGGAAAAAGAAACACAGGAAAACTCCCATTTTGAGGTTTTATACAGTCTTGGTGCCACAAGCATGTGAACCGTGTCTGTACAAATATTTGCTGTGTGAACAAGTGAGAAAGATGGGACATGATGTAGTCCATGAAATAAGATAAAGGTTATATAATTTTAAGTGAGGTACAGGCATAAGCTAGACAGAATGAATCTAACAGTATAGCTATTTATTATGTAAATTATGTCTTCATTTATTAAATTAAAATTGTTTTTAAAATGAAACTAAATTCTAGACCAGAGTTTCTCTTTCTTTTATCATGTTATCATTGGCTGTATAAACTGATACTGTGTTAACTCATACTATAAAATACTTACTTTGAATGTATTTGCTTTGATTCCTCTACTCTTGATTTTGTTGTATTTCGCATTAAATAAAGTAAGCTTGGGAGGAAGGACTGGAAGTTTCAGTAGTTGATTTTCAGCTAGTGTAAGTTCTTCTAACAGAGAAAGTTTTGAAAAAGTGCTATCTTCTATATCTTCAATCAAATTTCCAGTAAAATCGAGTCTTCTTAAGTTAGCTTGAAGGAAAAATATGCAAAAAATACAGAAAATATACAAAAATAAGAAGTTAAATTCTCATTTGTCTGGACTGAAGAAAAGCATTTAACAGGTCATTCAGACATCTTTTATAAGAATAAAGTGTCTAATAAAGTGTCTACAATCAGTAGCTCAGGAAATTTTTGTTGAATGAATGTTGAGCATTTGTTCTGTGCATGACACTGAGGGCCATTCTCCCTTGAGTCCTAGAATCTCAGGTTTGGAAGGGAATTTAAAGTTAATACAATCCTTCTATCTTTCTTTTTCATTTCCCAGAATGTTCATGTAGTTTGAAAGAAATTTTTGGTGGCAAATCATAGAAAGTAAGCAGTACATTTGATTGAATTGAATCATGTAACTATTTTTTTAAATTTTTTTTGCCAGCATGTTGCAGTGTCATTGTGTGTATGTTATCTTAATCTATGTCTTACTGCTTAACAAGAAACAAAAAAATGTCCCTAATTAGTTAAAGTGATGCAGACTAAGAGAGAAATTTAGTATGCACATATATGTGTATATCACTTTTGTTTGTCTGGAATGATTAAGAAATATAATCAGTTCTCATTAATTGAGATAGTCATGTGTATAAAATTGCTGCAAACACCGAATTAGTAGATATTGAACCATTGTTTCTAGGAAAAATGCAGGGCTTGTTGCCTCCGAGCCTCTGGTCACATATTTTCTTCAACTAATCAGTACATAATTTTGTGTGTGTTTCTTTTTAAAGACATCTTATTTAGTGTATACTGTTGATACATTAACATTGAACTCAACAGCCATCAGCAGATTAACTCACACTTGAATGAAGATTATCTAACACATGTATTTTCTCTGTAAGGCATATCACAGCCTCCTTGCACTTGGGAACAGTGGAAAGCACATCAACACTATACTTGGGAGCCATTTTAAACAGCAAAAAACACGAAAATGATAAATGTGGCACTAAGTAGATAGAATTGGACACTTGTTTACAGTATAAAAGCAGAAATAAAAGGTCAGAGCATTACCTTGTTCCACCTTGGCTGGGTAAGTCAATTTTTTTTTTTTTTTTTTGCCACTGTACGTGTCTGCAAATGACCTTTGAAAGTGCTGCAAAAATTTTTGGGGGGTTACAAATAAATTGTAGCAAGTAGGTGAGTTTGATAATATGGAATCTACAAATAATGAGGAGCAAGTATACTTCAATCAGTTGGGAGCTACCAGTGGCAGCATGAAACCAATTATGGTTAAACTTGTAGATGTGTAGTGGGGCCAGTTTGCATCTCTTGGCGTGATTTTCTTCAGAAGCACTGGCGACAACTTTTGAGGGATTAGTGATCCAGGACAGGGAGTCGGCACTGAGGAAGTGGAGGATTTTGGTGGGCTTATGGTAGTGCCCTAAGTGGCAAACTGTTGTAAGATTTGGGAGGATGTCAGAAGTCCAAGATTATTAATGACCTGGGAAGGAGTTACATGGCGCTGTTTTTAATAGTTCCATGTTAGAGTCATCTGAGGGTTTTAGTTAATGATGATGCCTGGGCCTCTCCCCACACCTAAATTAGAACTTCTGGGGACTAGGACTTGGTATCAGTATTTTTAAAATGCTTCACCAGATATTTTAAATCATGTAGCCAGATTTAAGAACCATGAGTAAGGAAAGCAGTTTCTATGCTTTTATTGTGAACGTAGCAAATAAAACATTGTGATTGGAGAAGCATCCTGGTTATATTGGTGCTACTGACTGACTAAAGCAAATAAATCTTGAAGTATTAGAGTTGAGAAGACATAGTTTGCCTATATGTAAGATTGGCTGTCAACATAGACACCAAAGTCACTGGTAAAGAAAGATGACAGTGGAGGTCTAAATGGAAAAGAGATTCATCAATGAAACAATGGATTTTTGTGAAATGTTGTAGATACTTAAACATTCCAGCAGTGACTGTTTTAGATGTGATAGGCCACAAATGCCTAGCTAGAATCTTCTGTTTATGTGAATTTAATACTAACATGAGTTAATATTAATATCTTATTTAGAACTAACTTACGTATTTCTGCAAAATCTTTGGCAGTCAGCTTTTTAATTTTGTTGAATCGTGCATAAAGATACGCTGATTCCTTTGGCAAGGGTGGTACAACATCAATGTCAATTTCTTCACAGTATACAGAACCACTTAAACATACACACAACAGGCATGTGGGCATTTCTAAAATGGGAAACAAAATCATAAAAATATAAACTAGTTTAAAAACAGTTGACTTCTAATGGTAAAATGATTGTTGTCATGAATGTTATTACCAATTTAAAAGATATTTTATAGAATTATAGGTGATAACCAGGGAAGATATCATAGTTATAATAGCTATTGACCTGTGTCGTAACTGATAATTTACCAAAATTTTATTTCAGATTTTGTAATCCACAATCTTTTATTCTGTGTTTTAGCATTGATCTCTTAATTGCTGAATTGATTGAGTTTTATTTCCTCCTTCGAATACCAAATACATTTGTAAAGCAGAACTTAAGATAAACACAAGCTTGATTTTTCACTTGGGATGGCACAAACACATTTCAGACTAGTGGTAGCTCAGGGATTTAGAAACCACTAGTTAGATAAGCAAACTCTTAACTTGAAAATTAGTCATCATAGGCACTGCTGGAATTCCATTTCATTGTGCCATTGTTCACTGCATTTACTTGTGCCTCTTTTATTCCTTTCAACCTGGAACAGTTTCTTAGTCTTTATTTTTTTATATGAAAAATTTCAAAATTTTTTAAAAATTATTTTTCAGGGCATTTATTTTGCAGAATGTTTTTAAATTAGGGTTTGTCTGAGGTTCCCCATTTTTGGCAGGTATACCATAGAAGTGATGTTGGGTCCTCAGTGCCATGTATCAAGGGGCACATGGTACCTATTTGTCCATTCCTGATAACGGTGTCTTTGGTCACTTGGTGCATTTGTTGTTCACCATGTTTTCACTCTGTAAAGTAAATATTTTTCACTTAAGTGTCTTCCAGAAAAGTACTTTGAGATATTAAACATCTTGTTTGTCATTAAACTTTCACACAGTAGTTTTACCATCCATTGATTCTTACCTGAATGGTTTATTACCATTAAGAGAGTTGCCAAATAATGATTTTCTAATTCCACCATTCTCTCTGTACTTGTGAGTTGGCATTTTGGTGTAAGGTGAACATTCTCTCTTTATTTATTTGTTTGTTTGTTTGTTTGTTTGTTTGTTTGTTTCTGTCAGTATGAATTTATGAATTCCTTATCCTGTGGATTATAATACATTACCATCATATTTGTTTTTATAATCAATTGTCACAGATTAGCCAATTGGCTCTTTTATATCCTGCCATAGCTTTTTGTTGTCAGTTGACATACAATAAGTTGCACAAATTTAACTTGTATAAGTTTTTGACGTTGTATATATCTGTGAAACCATTACCATAATTGAGATAATTAACCTATCCATTACCCCCAAAAACCTTCTCATGGCTTTTTGTAATCTCTCCCTCCCGATCTTGTTCCCAAGCAACCACTCATCTACTTTTGGTCATTATACATTAATTTGCATTTTTGAGAATTTTATATCAAAAGAACCATGTGGTGTGGCTTCTTTCACTCTTCATAGTTATTTTGAGTTGTTGCTTGTATTGATCTGTTGTTGCTTGTATCAATAACACATTCCTTCTTTATTACTGAATAGTGTTCCATTGTTCTCGATAGACACAATTTATACCTCATCTCTTATGGATATTTTGGTTGTTTCCAGTTCTTGGCTATTTTAAAGAAAGCTGCTAAAAACATTTATGTACAAGTTGTGTAAACTTAATGCATTTATTTTCTGGGGTAAATACCTAAGAGCAAAATGGCTGGATAGCTGTATATTTACCTTTTGAAGAAAGTCTCAAACTGTTTTCCAAAGTGGTTGCACCATTTTATATTCCTATCAGCACTGCATGAGAGTTTCAGTTGCTCCACATCCTCACCAACATTTGATATGTTTGGACTTTATAATTTTAGCCATTGAATCAAGGAAGGTGTGTTGTGTTATGTTGTGTTTTAATTTGTATTTTCCTAATGATTAATGATGCTGAGCATCTTTTGATATACTTATCATCAACTTAATTTTCTTTGGTGAAGTGTCTTTTTATGTTTCTTGCCTGTTTTTTACATGGAACTTTTTATATTATTATTATTGCATTTTATAAGAGTATATATTATAGATATGTCATTTATCAGATTTATGTTTCACAAATGTTTTCCTTTAGTCTGTGGCTTGTCTTTTTATTTCTTGTCAGTGTCTTTTGAAGAGCAAACATTTTTACTTTAATGAAGAACAATCGATTCTTTTATAGTTCATTTTTGTGTTGTATTTAAGAAGTCTTTGCCAACTACTAAATTTTTATCCCATGTTTTCTTCTAAACGTTGTATAATTTAAGCTCTTTATATTTAGACATAGGGTTCATTTTGAGTTAATTTTTATATATGGTATCAGGAAGGGTTAAAATTTCTTTTAACTGGATTTTTATGTGTGTGTGTGTGTGTTTTGTAAATTAGAGATATTAACTCTTTATCAGTGATATAAGTTGCAAATATTTTTCTCAATTTTCATTTGTCTTTGACTTCATTTATGATGGTTTTGTGCCATGCAGCAGTTTAATTTTATGGAGTCAAATTTATAGATCTTTCCTGTTATTGCCTCTGGATTTTGAAGCAACTCACACCCAAGTTATCTTCTATGATTTGTGCAGTTTCACTTTTTAGAGCTAGACCTGAATTTTACTGGAGTTTTTTTCTGTGTAAGGTATTGATCTAATTATATCCTTTTCCAGCCTATACTACTCAGTTGTCCAAGCATCATTTAAAAATATATAATCTTTGCTTCAGTGACTTAAGGTGCTGAATTTATTATAGTGTAAATTTCTACATATATTTTTATCTGTTTCTGATCTTTCTGTCCTATTAATGCACCAGCATCATGCTTTTTAAAAGTATTGAGGCTTTAAAGTACATCCTGATGTACATTTTGTTCCTGCGGTAAATATATCCTTATTTTTAAGTAGTTCTCTGGCTGTTTTTGCAGGTTTGATTTTTTTTCCATATGAACTTGAGATTCAACTTTACCAGATCTTTAAAGTCTATTGTTATAAATTTAGGGAGAGCTGACATTTTTATGATGTTGAGTCATCCTATTTAAGAGCAAGGGATTCTTTTTTTTTATTTGTTCAAGTCTATTTTTACTATACCTTTCAGGGTTTTAAATACATATTATCTGTTTTGGTCTATTTTAATTTTATTATAGCAATATAGAAATTGGTATGTTGTTTTTTTTCATGTTGTCATGTGAAATAATCTTCTGTGATAGAGCAAGAATAAACCAAATAGATAAGAACTATTAAGTAGGACTTTGTAGTTTGTTACACATTTTCTATTATTTCAATTAAATGTATATTTTAATAATTTATGTAGAGCCATGTACCCTATAACAACATTTTGGTCAATGACGGACGGCATAAAACAAGGTAGTCCCATAACATAAGATTACAATGGAATTGAAAAATTTCTATCACATAATGAAGTTGTAGCCTTCATAACATCATAGCACAGTGCATTACTCACATATTTATGGTGATGCTGGTATGAACAAACCTACCACAATTCCAGTCATATAAAAATATAACACATACAGTATCATACAATCCATTATACTTGATAATAAATGACGATGTTACTGGTTTATGTATTTACCACATTGTACTTGTTTATCATTATTTTAGAGTGTACATACTCTTTCTACTTATTAAAAAAAAAAGTTTACTGTAATCTTGTGTTGTTTTATACAGTAACTGTACAGGCCTGTAACCTAGGAGCAATAGGCTATGCCATAGGTGTGTAGTAGGCTGTACCATCTAGGTTTGTATAAGTATGATGTTTGTATAAGTATGATGTTTGCATGATGAAATCACCTATGATGCATTTCTTAGACTGTGTACAGATGCTCCTCAACTTATGATGGGGTTACCTCCCAATAAACTGAAACTTGAAAATACGTTAAGTTGGAAATGTGTTTAATATGCCTAACTGACTGAATATCATAGCTTAGCCTAGCTGACTTTAAATGTTCTCAGAACACTTACATTAGCCTACAGTTGGGCAAAATTATCTAATATAAAGACTATTTTATAATGAAATATTGAGTATCTCATGTAATTTATTATGAGTATGGCTGTGGAACCATTATAAAGTTGAAAAATCAAGTTGAACTATCCTATCTCAAGGACTGTGTTTGAAAATAACCAGTGTTTAATAACTATTTCTTGAATTGATTTTATATAGACAGAAAGAAATACTTTCTAAAGGCTAAACTTGGACTAAACTTTGGTTGTTCTTGAATGTTCCTATTCCATGTTTCTCATACATAATGTGAGATGGGAAATAATGTGAACTCCCGATACACCTGTTTGACTATCATTGGAGATAAAATTCCACCATTTGGATTTACTATATCCTGAGGCAATTTTTGATTACTATAAAGAGTAAAGTTCATTGTAAGCTATTTTTTAAAGCTCCTTTAAAAAATTAGATAATTGACTATTTATACTTACCATCATTTTCTTTCTTGGGAGGTAATGGTGTTAAACTCTCATCCTTTTGTAATTGATGACTTTTCTCATTAAGTCTTATCATAGCTTCTTTTTCCTATTAGAAAAATTAAAATGTATTATCAGATGTAATAAAGTCTAATTTTGAATATAAAACTGATAGATCATGGACTGTATCTGTTTTATAGTCATAGTTATGGCATTTCTTTTGTGTTTTATTAGGATTTTGTACATAATTCCATTTTATTGTTCATAAAATCATAATGTAAATATTTGTTTGGCTTGTTTTTACTCCATACTGTGGGCTCCTTGCGTAAAAGAACCAGATATTTTATATTTTTATCTCCAAAAGTGAAACTCAGTACTTCCTAAATGTTGAACATATTGAAATTCCAAATGGGAACTAGGAGAGAATTCTCTGACTTGAAATTAAAGGTTTTCTGAGGTGAAACCTAAAATGAAGATAGTGTCTTGAGATTATTTTTATGTAAAGTAACTCTTCTAATTATTCTTCATGGTTCTTCTCCAGATAGAACTAAATCATCAGTCGTGTTATACATGTGCACACTGAGTAAGCTCTTTCTGTCTCTTCTGGAAGTGAGCCTTAATTACCTACATGCCTCCTTAAGCCCTGATCCTTGGCGTACTTTTATTCCAGCCTACCCACCATGCTCAGACCAGTGGTCCAGGCTATTAGCTCCAAGAGAATTGGGGTCTTTATAATTTACTCTGTTTCATATATTGGGAGAGAACGTTTTCTGCTATTAGACTAAAGTATATTATGTGGGGTCCTAGCTTCTCTACCCTTTGGAAGCATTTCCCCCCTTAGTCTTGGTCTTAACTTCTTCATTCTCATGTGTGTTCTGGTTGAACAATCCCTTTCACTCTGTTTGTATATTAAGTGCTGTTGAATTCTACTCCACTTCACAAATATCTTAGTCCCTGCATTTATATTAAGATAGACTTCTAAAGAAACATAAAGAAAAGAAACAGAGAACTTCTTTTACTTATTATATTTTCACAACCAGGGAAATTTGAAAGTATTAACTGATGGGTAGATTCAAACCATCCGTGTGAGCCAATAGCTTAGTATTATGATGGGCTTTTTTTCTTTTTTAATTTGAAGCTGTAACTGGAAATCCCTATCTTCTTTGTGTTGGGCAAGAATAATACTAGCATATTAACCAACTCCACTGAATGAAACTGTAGTGTTAACATTTGCTCATGTACTAGGAAGAAAGAAAAAGAGAGGGGTAGAGAGGGAGAGGGAGATGGAAGGAAGGAAAGAAGGGAAGGAAGGGAGAAAGGAAGGTAGGATGGAAGGGAAGGAAAGAGGGAGAAAAAGGAAGAAGTAATTATAACTGGCTACTTTAAAAATCTTTGCCATTTTATTTATAGTGGAGAAGAACTGAAGCAATCAACATCGTTATATATTTGGCTGCATTTCCTATTTCTGTGTGTGTGTGTGTGTGTGTGTGATGCACAGTAGGCAGACAACAGATACTTATGTGCTGTATTAACTTTTTCCTTACCCAGTGTTCATGTCTGTATGCCAAGAAATCCATAAGTAATTACTTAGCCCACACAAGTAGATTATGAAACATGTGAAACAGTATTAACTCAATGACAATTACAGTTACTTGATATAAATGGACAGAGAGTCTAAATTGTTGAAACTGATTAAAAAAGAAAGCCCCATATTAAGTAGTTTTTTATTTTTGGTACTGTGTATAGTTGTCAGGTATAAACTATTGTGAAATACTGTACATTCCAAAATAACCAGTACTCTTCTATTTATTTTCTTGAACCACTTCTTCCTAAAATAATAAACCTTAAGCTGATAATTCATCCTTTTTTCTCCTATTACACATTTCTTCTTTTTTGAGTCAGTGTAATATAAAATATAGAACATTGTGTAACACTGCTTAACACAAATCTCAACTGGTGAGGAATCAGCTTACAGTTTACTTTTCCTTAAGTTTTATGTGTTTGTTGCTATAGATAGTTTGGTTACCATAGGTACTATTTATTAATTTTGGAGGCATGCATACTTTAAAAATATAATCTTAGGGACACTTATTTATAATTACCTTGAATCACTTAAAGTGCTTTTTCTGTCCCCTTACCTTATCAGACACATTCAGAAAAAACAAAAACGTGCATTTAAATGGGTTAGACTATGTTAGAAGTTAAATTTAGAGTAGAAATAAGGTACCTTAATATTTTTCACATCCAGGTGTTTATCCTCATAATCTTGGGTAAATAAAGTTTCTTCAAAATTATCTGTTCCATAATCATAGATGATGCGTAAGTCCTGCTGAGTTGGTGGTGCTGGCTTTATCAGAGGCATAAACAGTAACAGGAGAAGCGTAGATTGCAGAGTCTTCATTTTTAACAAAAATTCAGGTGACTGGAAGTTATTAAGCTAGTGGCCTGCTGACTGTGGGACAATACTCTCTTTTTCCCCTGGAAATAAAAACGCAGACTATCGAAGCAATATTTAAGAGCTTAGAGGACTTTTTGGCAGGGTGTACGCAGTAGGGGCCAGGGAACAAGTATTTAACCCTTAGTGATCTTTAATTATATGCTAAAAGTTTTTATGTATCAGTGATATTCTGAAAAACAATTTCAGAAAATGGTTTTCTTTTTTTTTTTTATCAAAAATCCAAGCAATGTTGACAATTTCAGTTTCTTAATAATTAGGTGCCTCGAACAAAGGTACTTGTATGCACTTGAAATCTTCTTAAAATACCTGTAGTGTAAATAGTTAAAATGAAGACCCAAGATCCTGTTTCACGTGAGTTTAAAATATCATATTTCAACTTTGCTACTTTATTAGAACTCTTGGTTTGTATTGGCGTGAACAAAAACAAGTACCAAGAAGTTTCAAAACTTAAACTTTAAATTTAACATTATGAAAGGTTGTCATTAAAACTTTTAGGTGGCACAAAATGTAAGAAAAGCCATAATTTTCATTTTCTTAGTTTTTAAATTATAAGTGTTTCTGTTTTTAGTTAATAGCACTGCTTTTTAAATTTAAACTATGAAAAATGAAAAAATTGTATTGCAGAGTAGAAAAATATAGAACTTCTAATCAAGGTCTTGAAAGAATGTAATGGCAAGGATTTAGGCTCACCAGTGAATTTTATCTGGTGGTGTACATTTCAGACTTTTTCTCAAGTAACTTCAAACAGAATCACTCAGAGTTGCTAGTACTGCATTATAGATGCCAGTTTGTAAAAAATCAGTGGATGAAAATTAAGAATAACGTGGTTTGTGACCCTGTTCTTGCCTGCATGGATATTAAAGTTATGCAATGATATATACTAAAGTATTTGTTAAAAATAGTTATTCAGAGTAGTTGAAACTTAAAAAAATTCGAGATAGACTTTACATTTATTAAGACTGTTAGATGAGTCACATCTTAACGAATGATATTTAAAATAATACGTGAAAAAGGAGCCTACCGTTGTAGCTATTTTGAAGTTTTTTTGTGGTTTTCCTCAATAGATGTTCATGCCTGTGCATAAGCCCCAAGTGGGAGGGTGAATGAGGAAAGCTGTGGATTGATTTCAAACTGCTGAATAGAATTTCAGGGCCCAACAGCTTTAAAAGCAGTTTCCATGTGGTAGAGATCTTTGCCAGCATTCTTTCTCTAGGGTGAACTGTAGTGTGTTGTAGAGAACTGTACTTAAAATATTTGTAGCTGTTGTATTTAGTCTGCTTCTACGAAATACTTAAGTTCGTGTTATTTGTACCTTGTAAAATAAAGACTAATCTTTTTGTGAATATTAGTTTATGAATATGACATAGTTATAAAATCATGCTTTTCATTTTAATGCTTTCCCAGGACATAAAACATCTGCTTTTTGAATGAAATAAAATGCCAAACCAAAGCATAGTTATCTTCATTTTTGAGAAGTAAGAATATTGTTCTAGTACTACAATTAGTATATAGCCAAGAAATGTTAAATGTAAAATTTAGTTTTAGCACAAGTTATTTTATAGTTTAGTTATTTGGGATCTCCTCTCCTTTATTATAGTTGCATATAAAATAACACAAGGGTCAGAATCAGCTTTTAAAAAGTAAACTTGATTTATACTTTGTGGTTTGATAATAAAAAAATTTTTTGTTTGCCAAATGAAGGAAACTGAATATTTAATATTAAATTTAATTTTTTAAAGTTTAACTGGTACTTTAGATAACTACATGAATATCTTTAAAGATTTTCTTTTATTTTTATCACTCTTCGGTACTTTTAGCAATCAAGATAACATTTTTTTTTTCTACTCTAAGCTAAAAATTCAATAAATGTGGATGTGGATAAATATTAAAAAATAGAAATGAAAGAATACAGTTTATTCTCTTTTTTATTCAAAATTGGCTTTAGATTTTTTCAAATTAAAGCTTGGATAAACTAAGACTTGAATACCCATGTTTTTATTTGAATGTGAATTATTTTAAAATTAGTTGTGATATTTTCTGGTTTAGGTTGATATAAATTGTCAATTTTATGGTTTTAAGGATACAACTTTTAAAATGTTTGAAAATATCCAGTATAAAACAGCGTTATTTATTTGATTATTTGTGTGACAGGTTTAACAGGATGGGAACAAGTAAACTGGATAGATATTAAATGTCAGATTTAGAGAATCTTAGATTTGTAGTTTTACTAATGGTATACACATTTTGATACGTTGTACTACAAAAATTATTGTAGAAAATTATATCTTTCCTTGAGAAGTTATAACCAGTAAATACAGTTTTATCAATGTTCATTCATCTAGAAAAATTTGACTGAGCACCACTTCTCTGCCAGAACTACAGACAAAACATGCAGTCAAGCAAAACTCAGTTTCTCCCCTCAAGGAACTTTTACTCTGTAAATCAGCAGAAAAGGCAGCAAACAAACCACAGGATGCACAGTGGGACCTGCTACACAGAAATGTGCAGGGTTCTATGATAGCTTGGGAGAGGGTGAGTCCACGAGGGCTTCACCAAGCTAACATGTAGAGAAAATGGGTAGGTAAGGTGTGAGGGCGGTGGCAGAGGTAGAGATGTTCTAGGAAGGAAAGCATCACATAGGTGGGGGATAGTAAATCATTGAGAAAATTTATATTAGTTGTATATGGCTGGAGATTGGAGGGAAGGAGAAAAGAGGGGCGCATTAAAAGATCAGACAGGTGATTAGAAGTCAGATTAAGGAGAGTCTTTTATACCTTGCTAAAGTATCTGTAGCCAGTGAGAGACTACTGAGAGATTTTTTTAGTTAGCGAGTGACATCTTATTTTTATTTTGGAAGTATTCCACTAATGTTGTATTTTTGAAGAATACCACTACGTGTCTATTGTATTGGTGATTTATTACAACTTTAGTGGCTTAAAATAATATTTATTACCTCACAATTTCTGTGAGTAAGGAGTCCAGATATAGTTTTACTTGATTATCTGTTTCAGGATCTTACCTGAAAGCTGCAATCAAGGCTTTGGCTGGGGCTGCACCTCCACTTCAAGAGTTGAGTAGGGTAAAGGATCTGCATGTGAGCCCAATTGGTTATTGGCCACAACTCTGTATAGAAGGTGGGACTAAGGGCTTCAGTTATTTGCTGAAAGTTGATCAGAGGCCACCCTCAGTTCCTTGTAATGTGCCCTCTTCCATCAGGCAGCTTCTAACATGGCAAGTTGCTTCTTCACAGCTAGAGAGGGAAATAGGCTTCCAGCAAGATGGGCATTATAGTCTTTGTAGCAGTCATGCACACATAATCATATACATGCCATTACCTTTGCCGTGCTTTGTTGGTCAGAAGCAAGTCAGAGGTCACACCCATCCTGAAGGGGAAGTTACTACACAAGGCAAGATTCTAGAGATATTCAGAATTGCACTGGAAAATAAACCCATCTTTTTGCCCAGAGTTAGTCAAACTTTAAAGTTCAAGGACACAGTCCCCAAGACCATCTTTACTTCTTACAACACTGTAAGTTTGGGGAGATTCCCAAAACCACCCTCACATTTGATAATTTGTTAGAAGGCCTCATGAACACACGGATAGCCATTGTTTATTACAGGGGAAGGATACACCTAAATATCAGCCAAAAGAAGAAATGCAATGGGCAGAGTCTGGGAGAGTTCCAAAGTGCAGAGCCTCCATTGCTCTCAGCATTGATGTGTGACAACACGCATTGTCAACCCGGGAAGCACTACCAAGTCTCACTGATCAGAGGCTTTATTGGGGCTTTATTACTTAGGCATGATTGATTGAATGTCCACGTAATTGACCTCAGCATCCAGGTCGACTGATACAGCATAATTTAAAGCCCCCATCCTAAATCACATGATCTTCCTGTTATAGCCAGTCCAACTTTAAGACTGTCAAGATGATCATTCCCACCCTCAAATCTGGTGTGCTGACCCTTGACTCTAAAGAAGGATATGAATTACCTCCTAGAAGCTGAGAGCAAAGCCCAGACCTCTCTTTGGGGTTAAATTCTTTACTACACAGTTCCCAGTATAAAATATGATTCAAATTTAAGTTGTTTTTTATTCCAGAAAGAAATATTGTATCCTAGTAGAAAGCTGTTTAGCTTTCATTGCATAGTAATAAAAGATGAAAGCTGTTTAAGGCTCAAGAGCGGGCATTTATCCAAAATTGAGAGTTTTCTCTGTGGAATTCTTTTTGGTGACTATCGCATTATTCTTGGTATCTTTGTAGGGTTTTATATCTTTGAAGGTGTCCCATTGGGGTGTTGTTTCTCAGCAGTAGACAACTAAAAATGTGTTGAATGGAATCGTGTTTCGAAAAGAAGGATTTTCTTGGAGGAGTATTTTTTTGGAGGAGGCTTAGTTTTACTGATAGAGAACATATAACTACCAAGTGGATTGAGTTTAAAAAAACAAAAACAAAAACAAAAAACAAACTACAACCAGAAGCGTCCTCAATCTTCTTTATAGGAAGTAGTATAATTTAGGAGTCAGAACACCTAAGCATTAGTTTTGTTCTGTCATTTACCTTCCCCGATCTTGGTTGAGTTAAATTCTTTACAGTTTATTTTTTTTTTATCTGTTGGACTAGAATTTAGTTCCTATAGAGTTTATCAACCTCAGCACCAATGAAATATTGGACCAGGTAATTCTTTCTGCTAGGGACTGTCCTGTGCATTGTAAGACATTTAGCAGCATCCGTGCCCTCTGCCCACTAGATGCCAGTAACACTCCTCCACCAGTAATATTTCCTGCCTTGACAAACCTAAATTGTCTCAAGACATTGCCAAATGTTCCCTACAGGACAAAATTGCCCTTATTGAGAATCACTGAGTTGCTAGATATTTATAGACTCCTTTAAATCCAATATTCTAGGATTTTTTGGAAAGTCTATGATTCGAATCTCCATTTTAAATCTTGTGCTTATGCCTAAAGTGAAGTCATTTGGTCAAATGAGATTAATATGAGAACTGAGTATTTCTCAGACTAAAGGGTGAAATTTAAAGGGAGGGAAATTATGACTCAATATAAGGAAGAGTTCATGTTCAAAATGTATTATGTTTGTGAGTTTAGTTTTTCTGAGTAGTACATAAATCTCCATATAGAGGATTCACAACCTAAATATGCAAAGTAGTAACAGATATGTTCATGATTCTGTGATATTTACTTGGTTGACTAGTGATATTTATGTAGGAAATTGGAACATATTAGAAACCTCAGATTTTTAGCTGCTGTGATTTAATTTTGTTTCCAGCTGCTGTTATATTTTATTTACAAGATTTAAAAAAAAATGTGGTTTTGGAATCAGGAAACCAAGGTTTTAGTTCTAGGCATCCTTGGGGTCATATGAATTCTCTGCAATAGTGACAGTATACAGAAGGGGCAAAGTTTATTTCTTCTGTTTTTTTCCATGGTGTTGGTGAAGTGTGTTACATGATATGAATACATCTGCATTTTAGTTTAGTGGTACCAGCTTGAGGAATAAAGTCAAAATATATAGTAATATTTAAACTCAAGCTAAACATTCTTGGCTAGTATTATTGTGAGCAAATTTATGAAATATCCTTTATTTTTATTTTCTTTCTAAAAGCTAAATGCACGTTATGCTTTTGTGTTTGTTAATTAAGCTTGGGTGCATGATGTGATTTGGATTTGTTAGTGGTTACAAACAGAATTCAACCTAGCAGCTAATATAACTAACACTTTGAAATGTAATGAGAAAATAGATGGGTTTTTATCTTTTTCCTTCCTGTTATAAACATCTGTTTTAATCTGTGCAATCTTGATGTGCTAGTTGATGAAGTACTTTATTCTTCACTTTCTCCTAGGGAAAGCATTGAGGATTATTTGTTTTGTTTTGTTTTTAATGAGAAAAACATGGGGGTGGGTATGAGTTCCTTAGGGCATTTTCAAGTAACAAAATGTGGTTGTTAACCTGCCTTCTCATTGGGCCCTGCAGCTGGAGTTCATTTGCATTGCGTTTGCATATACATACCTTTGGAGGGAGGAGCCAGAGCAGAGTTTATCTCTTCTTCCTGATATACAGGAGTTTGACCTTACTCCGACCAGAGTGCCTTGTGAGGGGCTGGAGGAAACCCTGCTCTTCTCCCTGGCAGTCCATCCAGAGGTGCTTTGGAAAGCTGAACTATGAGATAGTGACTTGGAATATGTTTGTTTTGCATATATGATTTAAGCACCCTTCCCCCTCTCCCTAATGAAATCTTTAGTCGAGTTCACTATCTTTTATATGAGTAGAATCTTGGAAGGAATCTGAAAAGAATCTTGGAAAGAACCTGAAAAATATTGACTCTGTCCTGGGGCCCCTGAGAGAGATGTATGAAACACAGCTAACATCTGGAGAAGAAAATACATCCAGCAGGTTGCTGGGCTGGACATGCTGAAATAATGATTCCTGTGACTGTCATGGACTTTGTTACAGCATTTATCTTTGTTAGGCACACTATTTCTCTTTATCCTCATAGCATTTCCTATGAGAACCACCTTACTTGTAGAAATATGGAAAGGGAGGCTCCCAGGAGTTAAATAAGTCATCTAGCTTAGTTAGATGTATGAAGTCAGGCTTTGACCCAGGCACATCTCATTTCAAATTCCTTGTTTTGAATTGCTAAATTGTGCAATTTCAATTTTTGCTAAGGCTGTTCTTTGAGGATTAAATTGTATTTTCTTTTATCAGTTTAGGAGGAGGTAAAAATAAGCCCTCAATTTCTGAAAACTGTAGTTTTTTTTTTGTTTTTACTGTACAAGAGATGAAATATGTAATTGCCACATCTCTATATTAATCTTGCCCTGGGAGTGTGTTTTTTCCACTCTTGCCAGTTAGTTCCTACTCACACATCTTCCTTGAAGCCTTCAACTACTTCACCACATGCCCACCCAGAAGTTACATTTCTTTTCATAGCTTCTGCCACTTTAGCATTTTATTTCTTTCTTCCTTGTGTTAGAATGTATTTGATCTTACTTTCTTTGTTAATTTTTTAATAACAGCTTTATCGAGATAATTCACACCTTATACTATTCATCCTATTAAAGTATACAGTTCAATAGTTTTTAGTATTTTCAGACTTGTGCAGCCATCACCACAATCAATTTTAGAATACTTTTATCACCCCAAAAAGAAATCCTCTACCCATTATCAGTCACTCCCTACTTTCCCTCTATTTCCCTGTCCCTATCCCCAAGCAGCCAATAATGTCTCTGTCTCTATAGATTTGCCTGTTTTGGACATTTCACATAAAAGGGTTGATATGTGGTCTTCTATGACTCACTTTTCACTAGCATAATATTTTATGGTTCATCCATGTTGCAGCATGCATTATTACTTCATTCCTTCTTTTGACTGAATAATATTCTGTTGTGTGGATATATCACATTAGGGTGCTTTCTGGCTGTTAATGGATAGTGCTGCTGTGAACATTTGTGTCCATGTTTTTGTGTGAACATATGTGTTCAGTTCTCTTGGGTATATACCTAGCAGTGGAATTGTTATATCAAAGATAACTGAAGAACTGCCAGACTGCTTTCTAAAGCTGCTACCATTTGATATCCCTACCAGTGTTACATAAGGGTTCTTGCTAATCTCCTTGCTAATACTTGTTATTTGTCTTTTTGATTATAGACAGCCTTTGAATGTGAAGGGGTATCTCATTGTGGCTTTGATTTGCTTTCTGTAGTGGCTCCTCATTCACTTAAATTATTCTGGGTAAGAGATAGTCTTATCTCCTAAAACACCCATAGTATTTTATACATATTAGCGCATAATAGATGTATAAATTTATAACGCTAGTTTTAAAAATTAGTAAAGGGGTAGGTGGTCCTTAAAAAATTTTTTTTTTATCTCTGTTGAAAGTGAGCTTTACCCACATCACTAGCCTTTTGCTTGGACTTTACCCTCACATCTGTATCTTATGGTATCATAGATGCACATAGGTACTCTATTTCTTGACTTCTTATTGCTAAGTCTTGCACACCAAGTGACTCGATGATCGTTAATTAAATGAATAAATAGAGTGTTGTATTTCTTCATTTTGGATTGTTGAGCTTGTCCCTGGGGACAGGTGGGTGTCCTTTTTTTGCTAATTGCTAATAACCTACTCAAAGTTATAAAGTGCATTTGAAGCTTCATTTTAAACTGTCATCTCCAGAAAAATAAAGACTCACCACTTGAAAACTGCTTCTAAAATATAATTTTACTTGTCTGGTCTTTGCGTATTGTTCAAATTGTTATTGTTTGTTCTTTGGATTACCTGTGTAGGCAGCCCCAGATTTGTGCTTATTTTTTATTGAGGAATTCTATAAAATGTTAGCTTGGTAAATCAAGGAAGTTTATTACAGCAGTTAGATCATCTTCATTTATAAGGCATACTTAAAATACTTCAAAATAATAGATTAAATAATATGATTTTTAAGGTTTTAAACAAAATTTTAAATGCTGTCCAAGTTTTCAAGAAACTATTCAACTTTAATAATATGTAAATAAACATTGGCTGTTATACATATGTTTCTAACTAATTGTGCTAGAATAATAGAAGTGTTTAAAAATGTCGATAAATTTTCTTATGCTAACATTAACTTAACCTTGTGAACAAAGCAGTTATTTATTAGGACATCTTTATGTAACTAAAACAAAGAAAACTTTCTCTGGTGAATTTACAATAAAAAAATATTTATTCCAGTTAAAATGGAACACAGTAAAGATTATTTTGGACAGTTTCTGAAATTTGCTAAATATAGATTGTGATGAGATAATTTGGTGTTTTTTAGTTATCCAAACACAGGGTTTAAAATTTTGTTGTTTTGGTGCTCTGAGAATAAACAAGACTCTTTGATTTCATGAATCTCCATGCCTTAGATCCTTAGTAGGATGGCCTCTTTTGAAAATCAAAAATATTCTACGCTGTAATTCGTGGGGCCAGAGGGGTGTATGTCATGGTGATGAGATCTCAAATACCAATATGAAAGCTCTTCTGGAGATCAGGTTAAAGAAAATAATTTGTTCCTTAAATGAATGCTGCCATTACATTAATGGGACCTTCTAGCATTTAAGCACTATCCTCATAGTAATTCAAAGCAGACAGCTTACAGTTCTCAGCTTCCAATACTATTTCTTTCATCATTCTTAGAAAAATTACTGTTAATAGAAGTAGCCTATTGACATTTACTCAACATGATAAATTTTTTGTTTGAAGTGTAGTTTTTGATTCCCATTTGTCATTCTAATTTACATTTCTAAGGACTTGTATCATTTTGAGTAAGTTCTAATCCTTTGTAATTTACATTCAAGTACTTTATCTTATACTAAGACAATTTTAGTTGTATTACTGAGCTGTAAGATTTTGTGGAGTCATAAATGTATACCTATATAGTTTCTTGCCATTCCTGACTTCCATAATAGTGAGGGTCAACATTTTCTTCTGTTTCTTCTTGTTCTGGGCCTTCATGACGATCATCATGTTCTTCACTATCGGCATCATCTTGAAGTCTCCCTAAAACTTGGGTCTTCAGTTGTATTGTTTGACCATTAGTGCTTCTTTGTTCACCATAATAAATACTATGTATGTGGGGGAAGCAGAGGAAAATGTATGAGCTTATAGGCTCTTTTAGCTTATTTTGGTCCACACGAATGTATGTTAAATGGTGGTAATATAGTGGGTCAACAGATGGACACATCACTGTAATATTGATATCTGAAAAATACAAATTAAAAATTAATCCTGCTATATTGCATTCATAATCCTATATTGAATTTTATTAAAATCTTATATAGATATAGTTTAATTAATTAGAATACTTAAAAGTAGAATTAGGTTTAATTATTTTTACAATAATTAATAAAATGAGGGAAATGAAACTATAAATGAATTTTATAGTGTCAAAATAAATGATGTCTTCATTGGCATTTAGTAATTATTTAAGTAATAAAGTAATAAATTTTTAGTAGATACAATCTCAAGTATAAAAAAATGATCAATCACTTATAGTCCCACTATTCAAAGTACTCATATTTCTTTATATATTCTACAGTACAATTTCTCAATGTTCAAGGTGATAAAATTTAATAGAAAAGACTATAAACTTTATAGAACAGCTTTCTCTGGGGCCAATTTCTGCCATTTTCCTAGCCAGCTTTAAAGCAACCATTATCAGGAATGTGTAAAGCATAGATTTGTAGAAATTCATTATTTAAAAGATCAAAATACTATTTTTTATCTTTAAAATATAATGAAATTTTACGTACTTTCAATTTCATTATTTTCTAGGTATAGGTGTTCTAAATTTCTTGGGATATAGAATGCTTGCTTCAGTTTGTTGTGTCCAACATTGAGCTCTATAAGGTTGGAAAGATTAAAAATATTATAGGGAATGTCTTGTAATTGGTTGTGTGACATTCTTAGAGCATGAAGTTTTGGAAGTTCATTGAAGTAATTTTCTGGTATAGAAGAAATTGAATTATTTTCTAAAGACAGATACATAAGTGAAGAAGGCAAGCCAGGAGGCATTGATTCTAATCTGTTATGACATAAATTGAGCTGCATTAATTTTTCCATTTTAGCAAGATTTTTTTCTTGTAACATGGGATCATCAAGATGATTATAACAGAGATCGAGCATGGTCAAGTTTATTAGCCCATCCATGGCATTTGTCTGTAGTCTGGAGATCTCATTGTAACCAAGAAGAAGTCTTTCCAAAGACTTAGGAAGAGGAAAAGGAAATTCTTCTAAATTGTTATGCTGTAGGTGAAGTTGTACTAGATTTGACAACTTAGCAAACACACCATGCTCAATCTTTTGGGATTTAATTTTGTTGTGGCTGAGATTGATTTCTTTAAGATGAGTTGCATTGATGAATGAATCTGTAGTCACAGCCTCAATTTCATTGAACTGGAGATAGACTTGCTGAATGTGTGCTGGAATATTTGGGATAGTCTGGAGTTTGCGATTATCACAGTACATTGATGATGGAAAGTTAGGTGGACAGTAGCATTCACTGGCACAGCCTAAAGGATGCTGATAAAAAGGTACTCCATAGTCTACATTTTGACGCAATTGAAATTCTGGTTGGTAGACATCATCTGGCTCTTCATCATAATCTTCATCCCATTGATAATTTTCATATTGGCAATATACTTTGACTCCAAGAAAGAAGAAAAAGACACATATTGTACTTAAAAAACCCATATTCTCTTTTGTCCTAGTGCAAGGAAAAAGGAAATATAAAAGTGAGTGAAGCTTAGAATAATTCTTGTATAAATTGCCAATTATATAAAACACATAACATCTATATCGGTATTGAAATATATGAAAGAATGTCCAGAATGAATGGGCAATGCTCAAGCCAAAATTAATGTTTAAGTACCAGTAAGGAGGTTTATTCTTTTTAAAGTCATATATTGCATTGAATCAAACAAATAACCATCCTGTAAGAGAATCTCAGTTTGTCTTGCTTACTGTAGATTTGCAGTGATAGTATGATCTCAACCCCAAAGCCGGTGTTTCCTCCGCTCTAAATGCTGAGTGTTCTCACGGACTGCTTGCTCCCTCAGTGATGGCCACTACCGATGAGAGAAGAGACTCTTTGTTTTAGTTAGAGATCATTTGTCTAGGAGATTCTTTCTTAATATTAACCAAAAATTTTCCACTGCAACCTCTGTTTGCTGATGCTCTTTTTTGCTCTTCGGAAAACATGAAACATTTCCTTTTATGTGAGAACTTGAGATATTAAAAATAGCTATCATGTTTCCTCCTCGTGTTTTCTGTCCAAGCCTAACCATGACTTCAGCTTTTCCCTATGAAACAGTTTCCAAAATCCAATTATTTCATCTCTGAGTCTATGTGAATGACTTAAAATCCGAAAATAAGATATTTACATTCTACCAAGTTTTAGTTTCTAATAGGTTATTCTTTGAATTTTTTTATTGCCTTCCTAGCTTCCTTCTTTCTACTAATATTTTTGAGTTAAGTTCCACATATATGGATATTAAAAACACTCTGTTCTGTCTCCCAGGAGTTTAAGTCTAGTGGAAAACCAGAGAAATGTATAATGCAGTGAGTGGAAGGGAGTGTGTGAGAGGCAGGATTGTAAAGGAATGAGCCTTCAACTTAGGAAAGACAGACAATTAACACTTTTGCTGGAACTTGAAGTTGTAGTGAATGGTGGATTGCATACTAAATGAGGATCCTGAAAACCTTCATTTCATCCTATCACTTATGATGGTCAAGTCACTTACCATATGTGCCTCTTGTCTCATCGGTACATTGAAATATAATTGCTTGCCTGCTTATCCCACCTGGTAGTTGTTAGGGTCATATGAGATGTGCATGTGAATGTGCTTTCCAAATTGGAAAGTGAACCAGATGGAATAAGTATGTTATTTAGGAAATGGTTAAAAAAGAAGCAGCAGCACATTTCTTTTATTCTGAGTTTATTTTTCTCTGTCCTTCTCATCCTGGGTTTCATGAGAAGATTAGTGTTCTAACACATCATTGTATATAATGAAATGGTTTATCTCCTATTTATCTAGAATGGTACCTAGTACTTTTCATCATTGGGATAATTGAGAAAATAGTTACTTAAATCATTTTCTCTGATAGAACCTCATTTTAGAAAGGCTGCTGTAGACCCAAACATCTCAGTTTCTTCTTCCTTGTCAGACACTAGAACTTGGTAGAATGGAAATACTGTGTGTATTTCGGATTTTAAGTAGTTATTTAAGTAGAGTCAGAGGCCCTTGATCTTTTTCCTTCAGTTATATTTCCTCCAGTCTTCCTCACCATTCCTGCACCCACACCATGGGCCTTGTCATCATTACTGGTGCTGTAACCCTTTCACACTCTGACCAGTATCTTCTTTCTTCATAATTTGCTCCATATAGTAACTCTTAACTGCAAAAATTCTTCAATTTATTGGTATGTAAAATATATTGATCCTACTATTTTTCAGTGCCTTTTACTCATACTTCCCAGTATACTCAATTCTTTCTTACCAACCTAAATCACATTGTGTATCACTGCTGTGACTCCTTTGCACATGCCCTAAGCTTTCTGGCCCCTTATATTCTCTTACTCTTCTGGTAAACTCCAGCTCTGGTTCAGTTCTCCACCTACTCTCAGACTGACTCAGGCAGCTGAATATGACAAAAGAAACCCAGGACCATGCCAACCGGTTTCATTTTAAATTCATGACTTCTCAAGTGCTGCCCAGTAACATCTGCTTAGTCCATTCCTTTCCTTTTCTCCTAGACAAGACTCTAATACCTCATTCCTCATTGGTTTTGGATGATGACCTTGCTTCCTATTTTTACCAAGAAAATGAGATCAAACAATCATTTACTTTTATATGTTTTCTTAAATTTGGTCTTATCCCTACCTATAGAAACAGCAATGGTTTGATCTTTTTAAACAATCTGTGATTTTGAAACTCATAGTTTTCTGTTGTAAATTGAAATAGACTCCATCCATTGTTCCTTCTGTGGAATCATGGACAATGTGATATTTGAATAAGACTTTGAAAAAATATTAGGGTGTTCATAAAGGGAGAGAAGAGGATTTTCAGATGTAAGAGATGAGCAAAAATATATAAGCAACAAAGGGCGGGGTGTTTGGGAACTGGTGGCTAACTGTTGAAGGGGCAAAGTAAAACTGTTAGAGGCAATCTGGACCAGAATCTGGAGGGCCTGAATTCTGACCTAAGGAACTTACACTCTGGGAATGAATACCTAATTTAATTCATTAATACAATTGAGCTGTGATCTTCACATGGCGGTGTTTGTGCATGAAGTAAGAAAGAGTTCTAGAGGAGGAAATGTGAAGGAGTGTGATCTTATTCCAGAGGGTAGTTAGTATTCAGTGCTGGCTGAACCAGATGGAAGGCCAGGAAGCTCCCAATGGGTCTCTTTGGGAATGCTTTTTCATCTGCTGAAGTTTGTGACCTATACTAAATGTGTGTATGAAAATGGTTAGGAAAGCATCTTACAACTGTTAATAGTTTAATTTGGTTGAGTTATTTCAGTTAATGCTTGTCTTGAATTATTTCTAGGGATGAGGCACTGTGGTTGGTGGGAAACATAGAAATAAAGAAGATGTGAAGGCATGGTCCCTTCTGTAAAGAGCGTATAGTTTCGTGGATGAGAAAGGCACAACACAGTAAACCATATTCTCAGGCAAAGGAAATATAGTTTACAGCAATAACACCAGTGCTGTGGGAGTCAGTGGCTTAACCCTGCTTAGGAGACACAGGGAAGTCTTTAGAGGCATCATTTAACCCAGATGTTGGGAGGTTAGCAGGAATAGGTATAGAACATTCTATACATTTTATTCACTAGTTGAAAATTTATGTATTAGATTTATAGTATTTTATAATACTCATTATAGTATAGGGTATTAACTTTTTGAAGTATTGTCATACTTCATGTTAGTCTTACTGCATCATGGAGTTGGGGTTCTGTAAGGTTGCCATGTCCCAGAAAGATGAAAGTGGAAGCAGAGGCAGAGGTATGTAGCTTCATGGGATCAGGCCATGTAGGGAGTCTTGGAAGCTTACTGTTGTTATACAGCTGAATTTTGAAAAAAGAATGTTGCTCATCAGAATTCTGGATTTTATCCTTGCGTTAAAAACATTAGAAATCATTAATTAGTAATTTTACATTTGAGAATTAAAGTCATGACTCCGTTGTTTAATAATTATGAGAAATTATTGGGGGAAAAAGGAGACCTGGATGATACTTTCAATCCTATACTTAATTGCTTACCTTTGACTTAGAATCAAGACCTCATGATGGGGCCTCCCTGGAAATAAAGGAATTCTTAGTGCTGTCTGCTTTTGGTCTTCTTGACCATCTAAGAAAAAGGTTTTTCTTCTAAATCTGAACTAATCATCATTGTCTTCAACCCTTGAGGATTGTGGCCCTTTATCTCAGCCCTGTCCCAGTCCCCTCTGAATATTAGTGAAGCTTTCTGGTCTGAAATCCATCCCATTTCTGTCCATATATTCATTATTTTCTATTCCTATTACTCTTACCTTCACCCCTGATAATTTTCACTGTTATGAAGGTCTCATTTCTTTATATCCAAATTTTCATTTAACTAATCTCTTCCAGCCAAATATTTGCTAAGCATATTTTTATTATTTCTAACTTTTCATGTTCTACAATTTATGCCTTGTTCCCTAAAGGATAACTCATAGCAAAATAGTATCACTCACTGTCAATCATCTCATTTCCTGACCTCTAATTTTTGATAGTATCAAGTATAATGCATGGTATATAAATGCTCAAAAGTTTGTTGAGTGAATGATTGAATTAATAATTTATAGATTCCATCTTGTTAACAGTGCTTATCACTACTAATGCCTTTAAATAAACAGTCACGGAGAACATGGTTGTTCTCTTTTCTATTGAATATTTCTCCATCACAATATACTATACCCTTCACTTTCCTATTATATCATGTAGTAGAAAAATAACAAATGTGAAAAAGAAAGTTAAAGCAAAGTAAAATACAAGTTACTAGTTTTAAAAAATTATCTCAATGTGAATTTTTCATATTATAGCTATAAAAGTCTCTTTGTCATAACATTTCCCCTACTTGGAAAAAAAGCACTTGTGCTTTCATCAGGAAAGTCATTTTATTATTTTAAAGACTTAATTGTTTTATTGGTATGCCGCAGAAACTAAAATACAAGAAACCAATTATTAGTATATGGTTCAGAATTTTTTCCAAAGCAGTTTTAAATTTAATTCTGTAAAATTAATGTGCATCCCTATTACACCCAGTGCCTATGGAAGTAAGACTCTTTGCAATTAAAAATATGAAAGTCTCAAAATTATTTTAAGTCGTAATGCATTTAAATTTTAACTGAAACTCAAGAAACTAGATCCTTCAGTACTAAATAGAGCACTCATATCTTCTCTTTGAGAAACAGACAAATAAAAACAAAACCATTCTAATATCAACTATTTGGTTAAATAGAAAACTTTTGAGAAAATTTCTAGTGAAATTTATACAAACATCCATTTTCCTTACTACCGGAATCCCTAACACTGCTCAGATATATGGCTCAAAGGCATTTGCCAATTTTTTATCTTTTAAAATAGAGAGAGAGAAAGACAGAAAATTATTCCATTAACCTAAGAATCTTTCATTCAGAACAAACAAAAAAGTATATGTAAACAAAGGTTATTTATTGGATAGATCTTAAGTTAGAAAATGAAATTCACTATACTCTTTCTTTCCCTGAATATTTTGGCTATTCAAAGTTTTAATGTAACTTTTACCAGATATTTCTTCCAAAAATTGTGCTTTTATGGCTGCAAATCTATTTTAATGTTAAATAAATCAAATATACTTTAAAAATTTTTAACAGTAGGAATACTTTCTTAAAAAAATGGAAAATTATTTTATCATCATACCTGTTGAGTTTGCTTTAGTTTTCAAGGTTGATGAATTTGAAAATCCCGTAAATGAATCAGAAATTCCTAAATTCTTTGAGTCTCTTAAAAATCCACAGTAACTGTATGTCCAAACAGGGCTGTCTCTTGAATTACTGTAGCAATTTAAGCAAATATAATCTGCCTGGAAAACACTTGGGTTGAATTAAAATCATGTATTTCTTTTCATTATCCAAAACTTTGTGGATTCAAATTAAGATGCTTGTGTTCTTGGTCATATTTATGTGGCTTACTTCTTTCTTTTCCTCTTAAATTTGGTTTGAGGTGTGGCAAAAATTTCCTCTAATATGAAAGGCAAACAAAACTAAATGAAACAGCATGTACTGATTACTGTTTTTATTTTCTTTTTCATGCCAAAGAATTCCTAAAATTAAGGTCCACTGGAACATGGAGCTCAGTGTCTCAGCAATTTAAGGTGGAACTCAGCGTCATCTTGAGACTTTAGTTGTCTGAAACTTGTATTCACACCAGTGCTTCCGAACTTCATTAAGACAAGGATCTAGGATTAAAAACATTTAATGTTTTGCATCTGGTTTATTTTTTAACTGAAATAGATTATCATTGGTTACACAGATTAAATATATCATTTTTCCATACAAAGAATTATACCTCTTTTCTATCAGCTATCCCTTTTGTTACCTTCCTTCCAAATATACCCACTAGAATGGCTTCTAATATCCTTTGAAATAAAAATTAATCTCTTGGTTATAGAATTCAGTGTGTTTCTTCGGAAGGTAAATCTCTTATTTGTCTGGTTTTAATAATACAAAAAATAATTTTATAGTCTTAAATAAATGGAATTAGGAACCTCTGCTGACCAATTTCTATTGCCTTTATTTTGCAGATGTAGAAAATTTCCTGATTTCACTGAGCTATTTCTCCTGAAGAGTAGTAATTAACTGTTTAAATGCTATATTTTAATACTAATGTTTTCATATTTTAAAGAGAAAGTTAACTTGTATCTCTTGGCAGTGAACTTTGAGTTAATTCTTTCGGAGATTGTTTCAAGCTTGTGCAAACTAATAAGGTGAAATGAATCTTGGAGTTTGTTTTTATTTCTTCAAAATAATGTTTTCCATTAAGTTTTTACAAAGATCTCACAAGATTTATTTTGTTATACTTCAGATTTTTAAAAAATGTAGTGTTTTAAGTTATGCTTTGACAATATTGAAAAAAATCTCATCTGTTGTTTGACACACTACTATGTAAAACGTGGCAGGTTATTTTTGGGCCAAGATTTCATCTTGTTACTGATCTTTTCCATATGTTTCCTATTAGTCTTTGTTCTTAAACCTCAAGCTTTCCACACTAAGGAAAAGAGAACAAATCTGTATACTTTTTCCAAAAATTATTTTACATGTCCTCAATTCTTTTGGAAGATTAATTTAAAATCAACAGCTTAATTTTTATATGATTCCTCAGTTAACTCTGTGATTTGAACTTATGATAGTGATTATATTCACGTTCCTAACAAATGTGAAAAGAATATTTATTAACAGATAGCTCAAGCACACAGAACGAAAAATGTGTAGGAAATTTAAGTGAGGTTGACAGTGTCCAGGAGGTTTAGGTTTGGGGATGGAATGCGGGGGGATTGGAGGCGTGGTTCAATCAGGCCTTAGAGGAAAAGTAGAAACTGTGATTGTGATAGTTCTGTTTTAGCTAGGTGGTTACAAATGAAGCAATTGAGGAGAAAAGTCAGTTGAATTGGTGAAAAGTCTAAATTATATTCTATTATTATAATTTGATTAAAGTAGTTATTGTATCTCAAGGCTAAATAATGTATTGCTGACCTGACTGAGACCTGCTTAATTATGGTCATAAGCATAAAGATTATTTATTCATTTATTCATTCAGCTAATTTCAAAAAATTTTATATGTATTTTTTTCAATTATAGTTGACATACAATATTATATTAGTTTCAGGTGTACAGCACAGTGAATAGACATTTATATGACTTATAAAGTAATCACCCCAGTAAATCCAGTACCCATCTGATACCATACATAGTTATTACAATGCTACTGAGTATATTCCCACGCTATATTCTACATGACTATTTTGTAACTATCAATTTGTACCTCTTAATCCTCTTCCCACTTCACCCACCTGCCCCCAACCTCCCAGTCTGACAACCGTCAAAATGCTCTTTGTATCTATGAGCTTGTTTCTCTTGTTTGTTTATCCTGTTCTGTAAATTCCACATATGACATTTGTCTTTCTCTGCCTGACTTACTCCACTGAGCACAATACCCTCCAGATCTATCCATGATGTTGCAGATGGCGAGATTTCATTCTTTTTTTAAGCTAAGTAATATTCCATTGCATATATATAGCACCTCTTCTTTATCCATTCATCCACTGATGGATACCCAAGTTATTTCATATCTTGGCTACTAAAAATAAGGCTGCAATGATCATATAGATGCACATGTCCCTTCAAAGTACTGTTTTGGGTTTCTTTGGATAAATACCCAGAAGTGCGATAACTGGGTCCTTCTTCATCTCTTGTTATAGCCTTTGTTTTAAAGTTTTTTTTTTGTATGGTATAAATATTACTACCCTAGATTTTTGTTAGTTTGTTTCCATTTTCATGAAACATCTTTTTTCATCCCTTTACTTTCAGTCCATGTGTGTCCTTAGATCTGAAGTGAGTCTCTTGTAGGCAGGTCTTATTTTCTTATCCATTCAGCCACCCTGTGTCTTTTGATTAGAGCATTTAATCCATTTACATTTAAAGTAATTGTTGATAGATATGTAGTTGTTGCCATTTTATTATTCATATTTTTAATCTTTTTTCTTCCTTTTAAAGAAGTCCCTCTTAACATTTCCTGTAATACTAGCTTGATGATGAACTCCTTTAGGTTTTTCTTGTTTGGGAATCTCTGTCTGTCCTTCAGTTCTAAATGATAGCTTTGCTGAGTAGAGTAATCTTGGTTGTAGGTCCTTGCTTTTTATTACTTGGAATATTTCATGCCAATCCCTTCTGGCCTGCAAAGTTTCTTTTTAGAAATCAGCTGACAGTCTTATGGGAGCTCCCTTGTAGGTAACTAACTGCTTTTCTCTTGTTGCTTTTAAGAGTCTCTCTTTGTCTTTAAACTTGGGTATTTTAATTATGATAGGTCTTGGTGTGAGCCTCTTGAGTTCATCTTGTTTGGAACTCTCTGCACTTCCTAGGATTGAATGTCTGTTTCCTTTGCCAGGTTAGGGAAGTTTTCAGTCATTATTTCTTCAACTAGGTTTTCAATTCCTTTTTCTCTATCTTCTCCTTCTGGTATCCATATGATGTGAATGTTGGTATGCTTGATGTTGTCCCAGAGGTCCCTTAAACTGTCCTTTTCTGGGGGGATTCTTTTTCTTGTTGCTGTTCTGATTGGGTGTTTTTTGCTACCTTATCTTCTAAATCACTGATTCGATCCTCTGCTTCATCTAATCTACCGTTAAATCCTCCTAAGGTAGTCTTCATTTCAGTTACTATATTCTTCATTTCTGACTGGTTCTTTTTTATGTTTTCTATCTCCACTTTTATGTTTTCTGTGTCTGTTAAATTTTTCCTGATTTCATCTATTCTTCTTTTAAGTTCATTGGGCATCCTTATAACCAGTGTTTTCAACTCTGCATCTGCTTGTCTCCAGTTTGTTTAGTTCTTTTTCTGGACCTTTGTTCTAGCTTTTCATTTGGGACGTGTTTGTCTTCCCATTTTGGCTACCTTTATGTGTTTGTTTCTATATATTAGGTAGGGCTGCTATGTCTCCTGGTCTTAGTAGAGTGTCCTTATATAGTAGGTATGCTTTGGGTCCCAGTGGCACAGTCTTCCTTGGTCACCTGAGCTGGGTGCTCCAGGTATGTCCCTTGTATGGGTTGTGTGTGCCCTCCTTTTGTAATTGAGCCTTGGTTGCTGTTTTCTTGTCAGTGGGAGGGACTGACCCTTGGACTGATTGGTTGTGGTGACCATCCGTGACTAGTAGAGGAGCTGTTATGCATGGCCTGACATTATGGAGTTCGCTTTAGCAAGGCTCTGGTGCCTGCCATGTTTGCTCTTTGGGCGTGTCATCCTCAGATGTGACTCAATAATAATTATGGTAATAACAACAAAAACAGCAACAACCAATTGAAAAATGGGTGAAGGATCTGAATAGATGTTTCTCTAAAGAAGATAACAGATGGTCAGTAGACACATGAAAGTCACTAATCATCAGAGAAGTGCAAATCAAATTCTCTAGGATGGCCGCAGTCAAAAAGATGAACAATAGCAAGTACTGGTGAGGATGTGGAGAAATTGGAATCCTAATATATTGTTTATAGGAATATACATTGGTCCAGCCACTTCAGAATACTGTCTGAAAAAAGTTGAGCATAAAGTTGCCATTTGACCCAATAATTCCACTCCTAAGTATATACTCAAGAAAAGTGAAGACATGTCTACACAAAAACTTAAACACTGATATTTATAGCAGCATTATTTATAATAGCCAAGAAGTAGAAACAAATTTTATATCTATCAACTGATGAATGGATAAATAAATGTGGTCCATCCATACAATGGAATGTCACTTGGCAATAAAAGGGAATGAAATACTGATATTTCTACAACAGGAATGGATTTTGAAAACATTATGCTAAGTGGAGGAAGCCAGTTGTAAAAGACAACATATTACATGATTCCATTAATAAGAAATATCCAGAATAGGCAAATCTATAGAGACAGAAAGTGGATTTGCAGTTACCTAGGGTGGGAGTAAATGGGTAGTAACTTTTAATGAGTACAGGGTTTCTTTTTAGAATGATGAAAATGTTTTGAATTTGATTGTGGTGATGGTTGCTATCCTATATATACTAAAAACCATTGAACCGTATACTTTGAATGGGTGAATTATATAGAATGTGAATTATATCTCAATAAAGACATTATTAAAAATAGTGAAGGGAGTACAAATGAATATGATTGGCTATGAGTTGATAGTTTTTGAATCTGAGTAAGAAGCACATGGAAGTTCATTATATTGTTTTATCTACTTCTGCTTCTGTTGTATATTTTCCTTAATAAAGAAGTCTCCAGCATTCAACTTGCAAGTCTAAATGTATCAGGACTCCATATGACTGACTGTGTCCTGTGTGCAGAGCCAAGAATGACACATGCTTTTGCTTTTTAGACTGATTAGTCTCTGTGTTTCTGCCTCTCCAGCGTCTGTAAGCAATTCCTCTGTTCATGTTAGGGCTCATTTTAAACCAATTCTCTTTATTCCTTGTTACTATTTTACCAGGAGAAATATATCACTGCTGGAAATGCTCGCTTCACTACAGCACTAGTCAGAGCTGATTAGGTGGGAGGATCTGATTCAGAATTCTCCAGAGACTGTGATAAATCCATTTAATAACACTCAATCATTGAGAAAAAATGCAGTCTGCATCTACCTCTGAGTAATGCAAAGCACACAGTACGTCTGCATACAGTGAGTGTAGTAGGTGGGAGAGCTGGAGAGCAGGGTGGGCTGCTAAGATGGAAGAAGAAATGTAGGATAAAAACACATCACGTTCTTAGGGTGAGGATAAAAGTTTTTCTTTCCTCTCACTAATAAGCACCCTGCACTGATTTAATTCAGAAACATATGTTGAGTCAAGGTATTGTGGTAGTCTTTGGTAGGGGAAGAAAGGGGATACAAAGATGACTAAAATATAGTGCTTGCAACCAAGATGTCTACAAATTCCCTGGAGAATGTTAAAGAAAAGACCAATGTATAAATAGCCATAATAAGTTAGGTTGTGATAAGTGCAAAATAGAAGCACAATACAAATACAGGGAAGATTTAGAGAGGTGGGAGGGGGCGAGAAGGCACGTCTGTTTATGAGAGAATCAGGAATATGAGCTGAGATGGGTGACTTGACATAGACATTTGAGGTTGGGTAAGATTTTGATGTAAAAGGTGCATGAACAAAAACACATAAGCCAGAAAACACAGAGTCTGTTTGAGAAATAGCAAGTAATCTTGAGCTGGAACATCAAAAGATGTAAGAATGAAAGAAAAAGCTCAAAAATTATTATTTGAATGTAGATCACAGATAGTCTTGAGGGGTAGGTTAAGAAGTTTTTGTCATTTAGCAATCAGTGGGAACTATTATAGGCTTTTGATGAATAACCAATTCAGATAGCACACAGATCTGTTAGGCTGGTCATGTTAGAGTTGGACTGGTAAAGTGAGGCCAGCAACTGATTTTGGTATTCTAACTAGGAAATAAAGTGATTGTGATATAGTCAATGAGAATTAAAAGGAAGGAATGGATACAAGCAACATGGGAGCTAGGGCAGAACTTGGCACCATGTGGCTGTGAAGGAGAAGGAGGGTCAGGAATAAATCTGAACAACTGGAGGAAAGACAAAGATAAGAGGGGGACAGTGCAGGTTTGAAGGAAATTGTTTATGATGTCGATTTTGATTGAGTTTTATGGCTCCAAGTATTTAGGTTTGCTTTTGAGAGTTTGTTAATTTCCAAGTGAGGGCCATGTTTGAGAAGTGGATTTCAGAGGCCTCACCTTAGTTAGAGGCTGAATGCATAGGATGGATGAGATCGCCAGGGAGCAGAGACAAGAGGCCCAAAGAAAAATGTTGGGAACACTAGCCAACCATTAAAGGGCAACCTGAAAAATATGGTGTATGGAAGTCAAGTAAGTAAAGAGTGTCCAGAAGGAAGCACCATACACAGTTTTAATAATGATGATTACTGATTGAAAAATTAGTGTCTTATCACATTTGGAAGGATGGAGCTAGACTGCTGGGATCAAATCCTAGATCTACCACAAGTTACTTAATCTTTGTTCCCCAGTTTCCACACCAGAAAATCCAGGTATAAATATACCTTCCTCATAGTGTTATTGTGAGAATTAAATGAATTAATGCAAGCAAGATATTGGGAAGAATGCCCAAAAATATTCTTCAAATGTCAGCTATTGTTTAATATTATTCATACAATATGATTTTGGGAAGACAAGATTTAGGAGAATTGTTAAGTCGATTGCAATATGTTACGGACATGTGTGTAGAGAGATAATTAAGACCAAAGTAAGCCAATTCTATATATTTTTTTAAAGATGGAATTATGAGGGGCAGAAAAACGATACAATAGTTTAAGGAGGGAAAAAAACGATTTTTAAAATAAAAGCCTTAGTTGTAGTGACTTCAAGTGATTTTCTAAAGATATTGTCTGATTCATGAATTCAATGATCATTTTTTTAGTGTATGATGTCAGAGGAGATAAGGATATTGAAATATTTTCTACGATAAAATCCTTAATAAACCCAGTAAGTTGTAGTAATTAATTTGTTTCCAAACTTTAATGGGTAATATTTTGTATTTACCGTAAAATGGATTGGTAGGAGAAAACTTCAGTATAGTTTTGGTTGTTTATAATTTTTATTTGTGATTTCTTTTTTGTAAAGTTACAACCAAAAATGGTTAACAGCCGTGGGGTGAAAAACAGAAATATTAAGTATAGTATATTAATTGCAGTGATTTCAGTAATTATTTCTAGTATTTAAAATATTTTACTGTCTTTTCAGAAAAATTTTAACTTAGCTACTTTAAGCTCCACTACTTAGATCATAGGCTAATCTGTTTAGATGATTCTAACCTTAGCATTAACCTTATGAATTTAATTATTAATTTTAAGAAATAGATTCTTAAAATTTCAGTGAACATTTGACTGTAATTTATGTTCTTAGAAGTGCCATGATATGACAGTTTTATTTTTATGACCCAAAATTAAAATATTTAATTTTAGAATGATTTTCATTGTAATATATTCTTTTATTTTTAAGGATTTCATAACCTTTACTTTTTTTTGTCAGTTAGTAATTGTCCAGTATCATTGTTACTTGTGTTTTATGAATCTTTATGATTCACAAAGCATTTCACATACATTTTTATCATTCAATCCTCATAACAATCTAATCGATCAGTATTTTCACCCTACCCTTTATAGAGGATGAGACAGTTTCAAAGAGATTATGATCTGTGTAAGACTATAAATGGAAGTAGATTTCTGGTTTCGTTCTTTCAACTCAGAGCTCTGTATTCCTGGGCTCTTTCTGTTCATCACTGATATAATTTTATTAAACAAAAAGAGCTGTTTTGTTCCAAGTCCTAAACTTGCTTCAGAATTTAGAAATTAAGTACATTTTCTATAAAGCAGTTATTCTCAACCACCTTCTGTTTGGATCCCTCACTCCCCATTGAGAAATTGTCAATTGCCTCACAGCAGGTGCTACTGGCATCCTAGTGGGGTAGAAACCAGTGAGCTGCCACACATTCTGCAAAGAACATGTTTTCTATGCCCTTCAAAGTTATTTAAAATCTAGTTTTTGAGGTCATTTAATATAAAGATGACTATCTTTCATAGCACAGGCATAATTTGAAGCATTTCAGTACTATTATTAAGAATAAGCATTAATACTATGCTTCAAAAGTTATATAGATTAAAAAAAATGAAATCCTACCATTTGTAACAACATGGATGGACCTAGAGGTTATTATGCTGAGTGAAATAAGTCAGAGAAAGATAAATACCATATGACTTCACTGATATGTGGAATCTAAGGAAAAAAAGAACAAACTAATCAAAAAAGACTCACAAATATAGTGGACAATTTGGTGACAGACAGAAGGGAGAGGGAGGGGGTTGAAGGGCTGGGAGAATGGGGTGAAGGATTAAAGAAGTATAAATTAGTAGTTGATAGTTGGGCACGAGGATGGGGAGCACGGCACAGGGAATGCAGTTAGCATTAATATGATGGCTAAGTGGAGGGCCAGGGGAGGGAGCTATTGGGGGGATCGTTTTATGAACTATATAGCTGTCTAACCAATATACTGTAGACTTGAAACTAATTTAAATAAATAAATTTATTTAAAAAACTAAATTAAAAAGTTGTATAGAAATTAGAGTTTTCTGAAAAATAGTTCTTGGATGGGAGAAGAAAAATTAAAGCAAAGCACAAATGTTTTCTTTCAAACCAATATTTTAATGTTTTCCTTATTTCCTAGTTTTACTTATGTTGAATGCCAATAAAAAATACATAAAATAGTCTTAACTTTTATACAGAGATTTTAGTTTCTGTGTGTTTTACTTAATACTCTGCCTAACTAGTTAAACCAGGTGTGTTTTTTAGAGTTATCCAGTCTGTGCATATTTGAGGAGACAATTTGGTATAGAATTTATAGTGTCCAGGCTGTTCCAACCAACGTTTTACAAAGGGACACCTTGAAAATATCCCTTAGTGTTGCAGTGACAATGTTACATAACCTAACAGTTGACATACTGTTAGAAGCTTATAATAACTGTGCTAATAAAAAATATGAGTTACAGATTTTATATAAACACTCACTATGCATTTTATAGAAGTTTTATAATTGAGTAATAATTATTTTTTTAAAAAGCATGTGCTATCGCTCAAAAACCAGCTCTGTGAATACCATCTGTTGAGTTAGTAATGAACATTACAGAGGACTTTATTATAAAGGGTTAGTTTTAAACATATAGACAGTAAGGCTCTAAGACATGAGAATTTGAATAAGATTATATTAAGCCATACTTCAACATTATTAGAAATATTATAGTACTACCCGAGTTATGAAAGAAAGAATAAGAAGAGTATAATGTCCTTTTCATATTACTGTCCTTGTCAATTTTGTTTTTCTAACAGCAAATGAAAGCACAGATTTAGCTAAGTCAAGCATTCCATTTACAGTACAGTTCTTTTTAAAAATGCACTTGATAACAAAATGTTAAATATTGAATGTCTCTTGTTTTGTTAGTGAGGAAGAATGTTTAAGCATGAGATATATGCAAAATCATTTGTTTGTAGAAGAAAACTGCAATAAGATGCTTGTTTCTCTCAATCTTGATTTATCAATAGTTTTGCAAAATTCTGCTGAAATTTTTTGTCCTAAAGTAAGACACGGGACTTAATACATGGGAATAGATTTTTGCTTCCATGCCTAATACCACCATTATTAATATAGTTCAAGTATTCCAAAAGTAACATTTTTGAATTTTATATTAAATGAATATTATTGATTACTAATTATTACTTTCTGAAGTTCCCAAGCTGAACACTCATTCTGCTCAAAACACAACGAAATGTTGCAGGTTGTACTTCCCAGTACTTCACTGGGTTGTTGAATAAACTTATCGCACTGTATAAAGATTTCTTCATCTTTGGCACTGTTGGGCAGAAGTCATTCACTCCCACTTTCGTAATTGAATTAGAATGAAGGAAGATTATCTGTTGTCGTAGGGAAAAAAATGGATTAAAAATATACAGTAAATGTAAAACGAATAGATTAAAAATACGCCAATAAATGTGAAAAGAAGATATTCTGTTTATAGGCAACATTTGTTCATGAGTTTTACACTGATTCGATTGTATTTCATTTAAAATATATAGACGACTTGTGCCTTTTAAATAATATAACAACTCAACCTCATTTGTTATACATGAAAGTGTTATTTGTGTGAAATATGCCAGGGCCCCAGAGCACACTGCCTGGTCAGCACATACCACTCTCCTTCTCTACATATATACATAAGTGTTTATGTGTGTGCACGTGTGCACGTGTGGTTAATTCAGTGCCATGTGTACAATATGTGTTTTAAAAGTATTAAAAATGAATAAAATAATGAAATTTAATGCTTCAAGCATTAGGCTTCCAAAACGAATTGTTAGCTAGCATTTCCTGTGATTGAAGGAGAGAAGTATAGAGCTGCTTTTTTTGTAAGTTGCTTTATAGTGGAGTATATCTGTTGACATCTTAAATATATATCTGGAATATGACGTCAATAGTTGATTCTTTATTTGCACCAATGGACAAAATACAGTTTTATAGGTGTATATAGGCCTTTAAAAATTGAATCATTACTCAGAATGGACAGTATAGAATCTTCCCTTCATTCCCTTTAACATCCCTTTGAATTTCTTCTTTGTTCCTTTTTGGCAACTGAGATTTCTGGGAATTTAAAATGGTCTTTTCAACTGACTGCATTTTGACATATAAAAAAGTAGGAGCCTTTTGCTGGCAAAGCTAAGATACTGCTCTTTCTACCTTTAGATTCTGCCTTTACGTCTTGGTAAGATTGATCTGAGCCAGTTATGAGAACTCTAGGCGTTACTAAAACTTTTATGCTTGGTGTTAGAGCCCCCTCTGCCCTTTGTTTTGGAGATACTGTGACAGATGCTTTATATGGTTTCTGGCATTTCCTGGCAGCTCAGTGTCAGTGCAAAGTATAGTTTACCACAGCACTGACCTCATTGGAAATGGAAAACAGTGCTGGACATGGGTCTTTTTGCTTTGTGGACATTTGTTGAATTGTATTCTCATGATTTCTGTTCTTTGTTAGTGTTATAATTCTATTCATTTAAAAAAAAAATGCTAGCAAGAGTAAGGGTAGATTTAAGAATGCCCAGAAGCTGGGGTCAGAGTTGTAAAGTATGCAAAGTTGGGATAGCTTGAAAGAAGGAAGACTCAGGTCATGCTCACTGGTTAACAATAGACATTTAAATGTAGCATTTGAAAAAGCAAAGCAAAAGTTGTAAGCTTGAAATGAACATCTGCATATATATAGCACATCCATTTTGATGGTTTCTGTCTCAAAGGAGTGCAGTTAACAAAACTTATTTAAAGGTAAATAGAAAAGAAATCTAGAAGAAAGAAGTGGCTCAAAGCTCAGCTTTGTTCCATGTGGTTTTGCCTCTTGAAAGATGAGAATGTTGTATAGCAAGGAAAGCACATGAGAAAAATGGACTAAGGTAAAATGAGATTAAGCAGAGATTCTTAATTTGAAGTCTGTAGGTGAGAATCAGGGAGATCTGTGTAACTACTAAAATTATGTGCAAAATATTGTCTCCATTTTTGTTCTTGGGAGCATCTAAAGCTTTATCAGATCCTCCACGGATTCTGTGGCCCCTCCAGATGAGAAGGAAAAGATTTCTAATAATGAAGAACAAGAAGTGTGAATTGATAATGCTCCAAATACTGACTTTTAATTTTATATTCTGGCTGAATTTTTAAAAAAGCACACTCACTTTTTATCTAGCACCACATTGGTAGTGAAAATACCTAGACCCTCATCTGCATAGTCTGTCTTCATTTAATGTTTCCAGAATGAAAGGATATGTGATCCTACTTGGTTTCCTTATGGCCAGTTCTGCCTTTACCTAGCCACTGCCAACCCAGAAACCTGAAATTACCTGGGAAATTAGCTAGTACTTCTGCCACAACGGCCTTAGCAGTTTCAGTAGGAGAAAAAGGAAAGATGGAAATGGGTACCTGAGTGTTTCAGCTGATGTTTCCATAGCAACTGTTCTCCTAACCACTTTCCTACTGCATAAAATACCTCACACAACCTGGAGGGTCATTATGTGTGACTTACTCTTGCTACTTGCTTATTCTTTGCTTCAGGTACTAATAGGTTTCATAAAAACAAAAGTACAATATCTACAAAGCATAAGTAGAATGTTTTACCTGGAGGTATTTCAATTCCTGTAATCCTGAAGGGATTTTTTTTAGTTTATTGTTTTCCAAGTGTATTTCTCTTATGCGTGGTATATTAGCAAGACTTCCATTTTCGATATCTGTGATTCTGTTGTTTCCTAGGCCCAGCCTAAAAGTGACATAAAATTAATCAACTCTTAAGCAGATGGTATAATACAGTTAGCTGAAAACACAACAACCAAGTTAGAAATGTAAACCTGTCATATATATATACATCTATATGTATATATGTGTATATACATACACACAAACATATGTTCATATGACATATATATGTTCAGAGAAAGGTATATCATGGTTTTATTTAATAATCTATTTTAGTATGTAACAGACCTCTCCTCTACTGTCAGAAAATTATTTAACCTATAGTCAACAAAAGAGACGTTTGAAAAGGGCCAGCTGTCTCATTCCACTTGGTGCCCTCTTTCATTACTGAGAATAGCAGTTCCTTTCAGTTTTCTCTTCACACTCTCCAGTAGCAACAATGAAAATCTTGATTAGGTTCCTCTACACATTTTCCAAGAAGTTTCATTAATATCTTCATCATATGGACTACCCCTTCTGAGTTAGGAATTTGGGAACTTTTACCTTTGCAGATCTTTGTATCGTTTAAAATCCTCGAGTTCCACAGTTGAAATTTTATTGTAATCTAAATGAAGCTCTAATAAAGTTGATGGTAGTTCTGATGATAAGGAAAGAAATATGTCTGTTAGATCAAGATCAAGCTGTATTGATTATTTGCTTGTTAAATTTCACATTATAGACTTTTAAGTAATATTTTAGGCATCTGCTTTTTTAAAAAAAATTATTATGTAAAATTTCAAACATACACAAAAATAGAAGCTAGTATTATGAACCACCATGCTGTTGACCAGCTTCAACAATCCTCTATATTTCCAATCTTGTTTCATTTACCCCACTGATTATTGATTATTGACTTATTGATTTGTTTTTATTTATTCACTTATTTTTTGTGGAAGTATTTACAATTAAATTGTATACATGTCATTTCACCTGTAAAGATTTAATTAGGTGTCTCTAACTCATAAAGTCCCCTTTTATTTATGCAACCATCATGTCAATATCACATCTAACAAAATTAGCAATACATATTTACTGTCATCTAATATTCATTTCCTTAATGATCTCAAATGTATCGTTTTACAGTTGATTTGTTTAAGTTGGGGTCCTAGTAAAATTTACATTATACATTTGATTTTTATATCTTAAAATCTATTACTTTCTCTTTTTTCTCCCTCTTCTATTGATTTCTTTCAGATTTTGATTTGTTTGAGATATGTACTTATGGGTTGGGCTGATGACTTCCACAAGATAATTTATCCTGATCCTCTACCCCTCCTTATTTCTTATGACCTGGTAGTTAGAACTAGAGACCAGATTAGACCTGATGGTCTTAGCATAAATTGATGACTGCTCCATAGATCCATTACTTCTTTAAGAATGAGAACATGGTGATTTTCCTGATTTTGTCATTCTTCATGCATTTATTAAATGGAATTCTTCTCTAAAGAATTTTCTTTCATCAATTATTCAGTTATTATACAATATAGTTTTATAGGGAAGGCAGCATAAATACTTGATTCTTTCAAGAAATGGTACAATGCCCAGAGAGCACCAGTGAAATTTGTAAAATATCGCAATAAACATATGGATTTTTATGCTCTTTGATATGTTTGGTCCATTGCAGGATTTATTTTCTTTTAATAGTGGTTTCTGCATGAATTAAGAGAAGCATCACTTAATTACTTAATCTGCCAGTACCACCTGGCACATGGCAAGTACCCTGTGAATGTTTGCACCTTCTCTTTTTATACCTGCGTGTCCTGATCCCGGGCCTTCCCAGATTAACTGAAACAGAAATAAAAGAAACTAACCAGAAATTTCAGTCAAGGTTCATTTTATCAGTCCTATATAGGACCTGGTATTATATGTAATGCCTAGTATTGAAAATATAAGATATCATTTGTCAACCAAAAGTTTTAGTTAACTAGCTGGAAAAAGTGTTTTTTTTCCAACTCTTGTTGAAATATTTCCTTCCTATATTAGTGATAAAGACTGATAAAGGTAATTGAAGCATCTTTATAAATACCAGTATTCTTCATTCTGAACTTATGTTGATTCCAGAATCTACTTTGAACTTTAAAAGTAAATAACTATAAAGCAAGAAAATAATTCTAAACTGAGAGGGTTCTAATTTCTTGAATTCTGATTAGTTGAGCTTAATTTTATTTATAGAATGACTATATACTCACTTCAATAGGTACAAGAAAAGTTTTCATTTTCAAAGCCCTTAATCACTAGAAAAATTTATCATAAAGTATACCAACCTATTCTAGAATATATTGTAGCAAATCGAAAAAGAGAAATCTCTGTTCATGTTTAGGTATCAGGGAAACTTCTTGGCTTTTTAGAACTTGAAGGGACTGTTCCATCCTTTAGGATGTAAAGAAGGTAGATAACCAAATATAAAAGTGTATCCTCTGTGGGATAAATAAGCAAAGATATGAATTTGGGTATAAGCTCATTAAGTGTCAACAAATATTAGCATACTTTTGTACAGATATTTCTTTTCCTACCATATCTTCAAGCAGGTCTTTCCTCCCTTTCACATAATACTATTATGAAGTAAAATTTTCCAGATGAATAAGGAGAACATTTTATGTGAACTTGTCACATCTGGTAAGGACCCTGTGGTCCTAATTTATTCTGCCACAAGGAGTAGTAATGATTGAATTATAACAGGCAGTAAGCCTTAACATTTTAGCAAATAAGTTATAAAACAAAGAAGGTAACTGGATTTTGAATGTCATAGAGATGTTGAAGTAGTTACGTAAGTTGACAGATTTAATTCCAGTTTAAATTTCTAAAGATATAAAGTGTTCCTTTAGGCTTTCGAAGAATTTTGAGAAGCTTAACTTTTGTTTTTGAGATACACTTTGAAACTTGAAGAGAATTGCAATCAGGATATTTTGCAGTATATGAAAGACTGCTGGTGTCAATCTAAAGAGCAATGACAACTTCAGGATGCCTCTGAGCCACAACTCTGGGGCAGTGCCCTTCTCTTCAGTACCTCTTGTCTCTGAACTGTCTCTCCCTCTTCCTGTTCCCCCTCACTCAATGTTAGCTTCCAGCATATGGAAGGGATTTTATATATTTTTTAACTTGTTAGGTAGAGTTTGTATTTTGTTGTTGTTCTAAAGATGAGAAAGTAACTATTATAACATTTTTTGGTTTCTTGTAGAAAAACAGCCACCTAAATTAAGGTGTTTTTTAATTGTATAGTTCTGAATTAAACTGGTTTTTCCTGTATATATAAAACAAACAAACAAACAAACAAACAAACAAAAATCTTTCCACTTTAGATGATTTTTCTGCTAAGCAAAAGATCATCAGTTGATTAATAATAGCAGCTCTGCTATATCTTTTAAATTATTAGTTTATATTTGTTTTGTTAATCTTCTCGATCAGGTGGGTAGTAGAAAAGGAGTTATGGTGAAGTTGCTACTTTTACTACAGATACTGAAAGACACAGCTATGTGAAAGAAAAATATATTATTAACCATAGGGGCTATTTCTGATTCAGGTAGTCATCATAGCAGAGAGAAAGAACATCCTTGTCAGGGATGAGGAAAACAACACTTTGAGCATGAGCCCTGAGAAAGGCAGTCCTATCCAGGTAATCATTAGACTAGGAGCTTTCAGTAATGTGTTAGAAAACTGGTCCAGTAGCAAACTTAAGTATTTTACTTTGAGAAACCAGCTTCAGGTCACATAATAAAGAGTGTGGCACTCATTCCGGTAACAGTTATGTCATGAGAGGGCATTTACCATATCCCCAACATTGTTCTGACACCTTTCTGTGCATTGATTTATTAATCTGCACAACACCTGAAGAAACAAGATACAGAGCACCTTGCCCTAGGTTCATGCCCTTCCTTGCTAGAGCCACCATTTATCCTAGTCCATTTATCCTGGCTTCAGAGGCCAACCTGGGAAGACCACTGCCACACAACTGGGACAAGGGTTTCTGTGCCTGTGCATCTGTCTCTGCTTTCTCCTCTATAGAATTCTCACCTCTAAGAGACACTTCACAGAATGACAACTATAGATGAGTAGATGTCAGGAAAGAGAAGGAAAATAAAAAGTTTATTTCTTCTTAATGTTTTTTCTCATTGGGGAAAAAAGATTCTGGTTTCAAGGAGATAGAAGACCTGTTCTCATAAATTTATAAGTCATCGAAAAAAGAAATTGAAGACGAAACAAATAAACGGAAGCATACACTGTGCTCATGGGTAGGAAGAAACAACATCACTAAAATGGCCATACTACCGAAAGCAATTTGTAGATTCATTGCAGTCCCTATCAAAATATCAATGGCATTTTTCAGAGAGCCAGAACAAATAATCCTAGAATTTATATGAAACCATAAAAAACCCTAAATAACTGTGGCAATTTGAGAAAGAAGAACAAAGTTGGAGATATCACACTACCTGAAATCAAACTATACTATAAGTCTACAGTAATCAAAACAGCATGGTACTGGCATAAAAACAGATACATTGATCAATGGAACAGGATAGAGAGCCCAGAAATAAATCCACGTCTGTATGCTCACTTAATACATGGCAAAGGAGGCAAGAATATACAATGGGGTAAAGACAGTCTCATCAATAAATGGTGTTGGGAAAATTGGACAGATATATGCAAAAAGAAAAAAAAAAACTGGACCAGCTTCATACACTGTATACAAGAATAGACTCAAAGTGAATTAATGACTTAAATATAAGACCCGAAACCATAAAATTTCTAGAAGAAAACATAGGCAATAAACCATCCGCTAGTGCTAACAGTAATTTCTTTTTGGATATATCTTCTCCGGCAAGGGAAACAAAAGAAAAAATAAATACGACTACATCAAACTAAAAAGAATTTGTACGGCAAAGGAAACCATCAACAAAACAAAAAGACAACTGACTGATTGGGAGAAGATATTTGCTAATGATACATCTGATAAGAGGTTAATATCCAAAATATATAAAGAACTCATACAACTCAACAACAACAACAAAAAAACAACAACAAATAATCCAATTAAAAAATGAGCAGAAGATCTGAACAGATACTTCTCCAAAGAGGAAATACATATAAGCCAATAGACATATGAAAAGATGCTCAAGGTCACTAATTATCAGAGAAATGCAAATGAAAACCACAATGAGATATCTATCACCTGACACCTGTCAGAATGACTATCATCAATCAATAAATCAAAGAACAACAAGTGTTGGCGAGGATGCAGAGAAAAGGGAACCCTCATACATTGTTGGTGGGATTGCAAATTGGTAAAGCTGCTATGGAAAACAGTCTGGAGGTTTCTCAAAAAATGAAAAAGGGATATATATACCTTTTGATCTAGCAATTGCACTTCTGGGTATTTATCCAAAGAAAACCAAAACAATAATTTGTAAAGGTCTATGCACCCTTGTGTTCATGGCAGCACAATTTACAATAGCCAAGATATGGAAGCAACCTAAATGCCTATCAACAGACAACTGGATAAAGAAGTTATGGTTCTGGTTCGTTCCTGGGTTTTGGCACCAAAACAAACAAACACAAACAAAAACAAAAAAACAAGCAAACAACAACAAAAAAGAAGTTATGGTTCATATATACAATGGAATATTAATTACTCAGCCATTAAAAAAAATGAAATCCTACCATTTGCAATGATGTGGATGGACCTAGAGGTTATTATGCTGAGTGAAGTAAGTCAGATAGAGAAAGATAAATACCATATGATTTCACTTATATGAAGAATCTAAGGGACAAAAAGAACAAACTAATCAAAAACAGACTCACCAATATAGAGGACAGTCTGGTGAAGGCCAGAGGGAGGGAATTAGGGGTTGGGAGAATGGGGTGAAGGGTTAAAGAAGTAGAAATTAGTAGTTGATAGATAGTCATGGGTATGGGGGGCACAGCATAGGGAATGCCATTAGCATAAATGTATTGGCTAAGTGGAGAGCCAGAGGAGAGAAAGAGCAATTAGGGGGATCATTTTATAAACTATGTAAACATCTAACCAATGTACTGTATACTCAAAACTACTAAAATAAAATTTTTTTAAAAAGATTCTGGTTTTACACTGACCAAAAAAAAAAAAAAAAAAAAAAAGCACTACATGTGGCTCTTTATGTGTGCATGAGAAAACACCAAATTTCATACTACCCCAACCAGCTATACTGGTAAAAAAAGTTTCTAATTACAGTGTGATTTTGACAGTTATACAGTTTACAACATTACATTAATGGTCACTTAAGGATGACAATTAAAAAAAGTATCTTAAATAAAATAAATACAAACCTTTAGGAATTGAGGTCAGTTTTGCTTCTGCAATTCTGATATGGAACACTGTTACCCCTTCAAATGCTCCTGGCTCAATCCCATTACTATCAAGAGGGTTTGCACTCATTTCTGTGAGGGGAAATTACATAGTTTAGCATACATGTATTATATAAGAAGGAAATTCAACAGTGCAGAGATACACATCCCAAGAAAATTCTGAGAAATAGGAGAATTACTTAGACTCTTTTTCATTCAGCGTATGTACTTCTGTGTCTATTTACTCCCCTTTCTGTAAGTCTCAGAAAAAGACTGCTTTGTATTGCATAGGCTGGAATATATAACACAGTCACTGTTTTGCTTTAAATTACAAAATTAGTAACTTATACTCTCTTCCAACCATGAATATGATCAACATGATCAAGGATTCATTGTAGTAATTTTACATTAGAAGAAAAGGTCATTCTTCATATTATTCAAAATGTATGTGTTTGCCAGTATTCATTTATTTGCCACCTAAACTTTTAAAATTATGTCATTTAGAAATTGTTACTCAATTAACAGAAATATAACCGAGAACATTCCAGTAAGTGAGGCTATTTGGTAAGTGTTAGGCACTTGGTTGAATTAGATAAGTGAATAAATGAATGAGAATATTGGTTAGGAATTTTGAATGCATATTGTAGGGGGTGTGGTTATTCCATGGGAGTTAGAAGTAAAATAGGGTGGAATTTAAAATGTACAACAAAATTCATTAGCTCAATAATTTTAAGCAAATAATGGAAAGTCAGAGGTACATTTGAGACAATATCTGAATTAATTTGTTACAATATATTTGAGTATGTTGTGCTACTACCTTTAAATTAAGAATGACAGATTTGACCAATTAGGCACAGTCGGAAAACCAGGTGTTTCGGAGTGTGAGTGTATGTATATTACAAAAGGCATCTTTCAGTGCTATAAAGTTTGTACAATAGTTTAATTGATTTTTAAATGGCTTATCTAGGTAAAGGTTATTAGATTCAAAAAATTAATTTTGGGAATTATCAGTCTTAAACATTGTTAATAATGATGATAAAAATCTCTACCTTTGCATATTCCATATAATTTCTGAATGTCTCATTTGTAGAAACTTACCCAGAACATGTAAAGTACTCATTCCTTTGAATGTCTCCTTTTGTATTTTCTTAACTTTATTATCATGAATTCTGAGTTCTGCTAATGATTTGGGAAGGTTAAGTGGTATTTCATTTAGTTGATTGTGGGACAAATACAGCCTCCTCAACTTCTTTGTGGTTAGAAAGGCTTTGGGGTGAATTTTTGTTAGCTTGTTGTTGTTCAAAATCAAAGCCTAAACAAAGCATAAAAAGTTACATCATATTAGGAAGCAGTAATTCTACAGTAATTAGTTACTCATGGAAATCAATGCGAATAATAATATTTTGTATGTTTGATTAACCATGTAGATCAATTTTTAGTCCAGTCTAAACTAAAACAAAACAAAACAAAACAAAAACTACTGAATTGGAACAGTGTGCAAAAGCTTTAATGATTGCTTTTGTGCCTTTGAGTAAGTGATGCATTCACGTGGTTGAGGCCCCCCTCCGGTTTTCGTTTCCCTTCATGGAAGTAATTGATGGTATTAATTGTATCTATGTACTCTACAAAATTAAATGTAGTGCACACCAAATACATTTTTGCATGCTTTTATTATCTACTTTTAAAACCTCACTTCTTTCATTTTTCCTAATGTTTACCATCTTTCTCAGAATATAGGCCCGTGGGAATAAACGCCTACAAAACACCCTCAGACATATTTCAGACATTCGAGAGACAGTGGTGAGTCCTGAGGAATGACTCAACCCTTTCTCAGTGCCATGTGATGTTAGCAGCACCCTTTAGAGGAGACAGCCTTGCAGTAAAAGTGCTTTTAGCAGTGCAACTCTATGTCCTCCACAGCTAAGCCCTTTGTGCCACATAGAGCATTATGACTGCCTCTGTCTCGGTCTGCTGGGATGTAAGAACTTCAGAAACAAAACCGAGCAAGTCCTTGGCAACCGGGACTTGTCAGTCACCCTAGTAATTATTTTCACTACAAAATTAACATAGTTTAGCCCTTGCTTTCCTGCCAGATTTTGCAGAAATAATTTTTAATATTTCCTAAGAGCAATGGCAGTAGCTTAGCATTCTTTAGAACTTTTTATACCTCTCTGCTAGTCTGGATCCTCTCATTCTTTCAGGGAACAGCTGTAGATTAATTCCTTTTATGAATTTTGACCGCAGTCCCATTCTATAACATTCTTCCTATTTCCAGACTGAGTTAATATTCCTTTCTGGTATTATTCACGTTATTGTTGCGCAGAAGAAATAAATATGCTTTGGCAGTTAAACTTCCTTTATTTTTATGTTTATTCGTTCCACTTGTTGGTGCTGTGCTTCTCCCTTTTCTTACCCCCCTTTCAGACATATCACTACTGTTAAAATTTTTACCGAGAAAAGTTAAGCCTAGCATAAGAGATGAAACTACATTTTGTTACTAACTGGTAAATTGTGCTCCTTTCTGAATGTATGATGCCAATTAAGAGTTTGTTCCTTTTACCTTTGGTTATACTGAAATATGTGTCTGGGAAAGGAAGGCAAGTTGGTGAACTAGCACTCAACCCCATGAGATAAATTTAACAAAAATTATTTCTTTCCTTTTAGTGATAAGGAGGTGGGCACAGTGAAGAAAATTGACTTGCCTCCTGCGTGGCCCAGCCCCTTGGCCCTGCACACTTTGTTCTTCGTGTTGTGTGCACTTCCTGTGGGCTGCCACTGTAAGGAGCCCCAAAGGGAACGTGTGCCTCAGTTAAATCCAATCATTATGTATGGGGTTTTGTTTTCTTTTTCCCCTCTGGTTAAGACATACAGTTGTCAGAGCTGCATAAAAGGAAGTATAAGTAATATAAAATGGGGTAGGAATTTTTATGTAGTACCATTAAATGCTGCCCCAGCAAGTTAGATGAGCAGAATATCTCCAGTTAAGCTGTACTTTCAGTGTTGGCTTTTTGCATAAAAATTCCAAAAGTGGTAGACACAGAGCCCCAAACAATGTGGTTATATGTAAGGACAGAAGATGAGAAAAGTATAGCCTTTCAGGAGTAGGACAGTGATTTTTTATGATGAATGTGGCTGTAATAAGGGACTGTAAGTGAACAGGGAGTATGAGTGTGTGTGTGTGTGTGTGTGTGTGTGTGTGTGTATAATGATCTCATGTGTTCTCTAATGCTGAATTGTCCTTTGTATAAGAACCACAGTGCCAAACAAACCATTAAAACATAATATAGAGAATTTATAGAATATCTAAATATTTTGATTCTCTTAAAAAATAGGTACCATAGAAGATGATACTATAAAAAATAAATGTTTTGAAATATACAGGATGCCCACAATTCAAGTATAAAGTATGTACTTTAAAAAGTGCCTTAAATTAGTACATTGGCCAATCTGGAAACACTAGGCTAGTGACAGCAGTAGTTAATAGTTGGGTGTTGAGCTTACATATATTCACTCATATAGTCTAAATATCACTCTGAAATCCATGCTATTGTTATACTCCTTTTATAGCTGAGGAAGGTCAGTCTTAGAGAAGTAAGATATGAGCCCAGGTCCCCTACACTTTAGAACGCTCTCCCTCCCCACACAATGCCATATAAAATGGACTAAAAGAAAATTAAAAAGGCCTAAGACAGCTTCTGACACCTTTTAAATTCGCATTTCCTAGTGATTAGCAGGAATACATGTGGACTAAGTCCCTTTAACATTCCTAAAATGTAAATAATGATATGCTGACTTAAAAATTTTGTATAATTTCATTATTAAATACAACTAATTATTCTTTTGATTATAGCTGAATATAGGTTAAAGAAGTGGTAGAAACATTCATAGGCTGTATTTCCAACTTCTGAGGGTACAGTAATGGCCTTGCTGTTCTCCAAAAGTTTCTGTGGTCTGAAGTGAGTAGGGTGGACTGGATGGATCTTTGATGGAGTCTATTGTGCTATTTCTGTTTATCTTAATATTTAAGTGAGTCATCTGTTAAAAGATAAATATATGTTCTTCCAGTTGCTCATATGTATATATATATGGCAACTATGGTATGTATGGAGTCCACCCAAATCTGAGCTGTCTGCATGGTGCATTTGAAAAGAAAGGGAGCAATCAAGGTCCCATGAGCCCAGCTATATGGAAGCTCAGGGAAGAGAATGGCTTTGCAGGGAGGTTGACTTGGCTCCCTTTAGGCACCACTCCTTCCAGGAAGGCTTGGCCTGTGGATTAAGCAAGAGAGCTTAGTAAAGAGCATCCCTCGTGATGCCTAGAACATGATCAGCCTGATTGTCCTTGCTCATCCAGTTGACAGACAGGCACTGCTTTGCATTGGAACTCAATAGTCCCCTTTCCTTGCCTTCTGGAACATGTCAGTAGGGTCTATGCAATGACATGAGGGTAATGAATGGGCAGGCAGGGTCACCTCAAGTCTCTCAGATACAGGAAGGTAAGAGGTCATGTGGTCATGGTGTCTCTGCCTTCCCCTCTTAGTGCTCTAACTCTGCTGCAGATGACAAGATCCACATATCTTCTCTCTAGCACAGCATAAGAATGTGAGAAAATGGCCTGGAAGAGCAGTATTGGCTTACCACCATAGCCTAGTGCAGAAAAGAGACTGTCCTACCCTAACATCATGCTGAGGGGAAGAGATGATACACCATGCCTGTGACAGTATGAAATCAGCTTCTCTCAACAAATTAATTCCAAATTAAATTAGAAATTTTACTTGCTAAAATCTAGAGGCCCAAAATGTTAAAAAGAGAAATAAGAATCTTTTAAATCTTAGAAAATTAAAATATTAATAATTATAGTAATGAAAAAAATTTCATCTTTAAAGGTCTAGAAAAAAAAGCCTCATATTAGTCAATTAAATATATTGCATGTGTTACTGTTAGACATTTGTGGTGCCTTCAGTGGGTTAGAGTACAGATTTTTTTACACAATATGCTAATGAGTTCCTATAAATAATCATAATCTTATTCATTTTACTGTATAATGATTTTAATTATCTAAATGAATTATAAGCTATTTAAGGACCATTTACTTGATTCTGAGGTCACTGCCTATCACCAGGCTGTTATTCAGCAAACATCAGTTGCATTAAATTATTAATTGAATTAATTCTGTAATATTTCATTAACTTGAACACTGCTGATTAACAGGGATTTCATCATTCTTCACACACAGAAAAGTAAGACTTGTTTACATGAACAAATACAAGTAATCATTTTAGCAGTGAAAGAGATTTTCACTCATATTTGAAGATATGAGGATATATTCTTACATAAAGTGAAGTGAGTCCTTTAAAATCATTTTCTTTGATTTCCTTAATTTTATTGTTTTGAAGGTCAACCATTCGAGTATCAAATGGAATGTTGCTTGGGACGGAGGACAAACCTGAGAAATAAACAAATATGTTACATACATGTATGTTGAAGATGAGATTGCCAATATGTTAAAAATGTGGGTTTGTTAAAATCTATTAAGGAACAGATGACTTAACATGTGAGAGATGACAAAAACAATGTTCTTTGGAAAGGCCCAAAGAGCTTTTCAAGTAACTTATTTATTTTTACAAGGTGTCTAGCAGGGTCTAGCTGTCACTGCCCATCTGCTGCAAGGGAACATGGGATGGAGGTCAGATAGAGCTTGCCAGTATGACTGCAAGGAACTGACGGACAGCTGAGGCACAGCTTCTGCTGATGCACTTTTGGCTGAGGAAAATTAAAGTGCTTTGTAAATTTTCAGGCTGTTGTAGTGCCAAATTGAAGTCTGTGAATTTTTATCATTTTAAGAGCCTCAACATGTAGAATATTGTGCTTAGAAAATAGATGAATTAGATTATTTTCATATACACTCAAAAATTTAGCACCCATTTCTTTTAATAATGAGCTTCTCTAATTAGTCACAGATTATTTTATTTATAAAAACTTATTCATCCATAACCTATTGTTGACATCTAGGTGTGCGGAATACTTTTATTGAACTCATCATCCACAGCATTAGTTATTTTCTAACCATGTGCTCCAGTTTGAAGTTACCTTGGCCCACCTGTTAGTCACCATTCTCTCTTTGCAGGTATGAAAATAGTTTCCTTTTTCTATCTCAGATTAAGGTACAACTGCATCTTCTTTGTGTAGGTACTCAATAAATGTTAATTAGATTATTTAAAAAAATTTAAATGTGTTTTTCCCTCTCGAATTAAAAACAAAGAGAGCAGAAAATTACCAGGAGCTGTACATGATGTGCTTCCTTACTTTTTTTTTTTTTTTTTTCATTCCAGATGGCTGGACATGCCCATCCCTGCTTTTTATCAAACATTCCATACAATAGTTATGCTGGATGAGCATGGGGTCTTGTTTTTCTGCAATATTTTATTGTTAAAATGATCAAACATACAGAAAAGCCAAAAGAATTTTATAGTGAAAACCCATATTCTCTTTCTATTCTCAGCACTTCACTATACTATACTTACTGTCCATCCATTGATTCATCTTTAAAAAGATACATTTTAAAGTGAGTTTCAGATATATAAGTACAGTTTTGAGGAATCCATCCCTACTCCTGAAGTTATATTTAATAGCTATAATTGAAGAATTCAGTATCTAAATATTGTGAATATCAATATTTCACTCTGTAGCCTCCCTCCGTACTTTAAAACTGACAGCTCTTTTAAGAAGTTTGACCATAGATATGAAGAGGGAAAAGGAGGTAACTTGTTGGGACAGCAAGGTTTTGTTAGGTTATTTTGGTTTTAGAAAATGAAGCGGAAAGTCTTAAAGGAAGCTGGAAGTCCTGTAGGAAGGGCCTAGTAACATAGACTTTGACAAATCTTCCCCTACCCTACCCCTGATGAAATTTGGAGCTCTGAAAAAAATTTAATTACCTGAAAAAGAGCGACAGGTGTCCAAACCTTTTTCACTGTCAGTCATAGGGGAGATGTGATATACATTGCTAATGGTGACATGTGATCTTAAAGGTAAGTGTCAGACTATTACAGATGGCCTTAAGTGAATTTCATTTAATAAATTTATTCAAAGCTAAAATATTCAGGAATACACTATTTGCAAACAGCTGTCTGTAATGAGGTAGTTTGTTTTTTCTCAGCTCTTTGATGATGGTCATGTACTGGAGCAAAGCTATGTAGTGCTTCCTCAAACATTTTCAAGTTGAAGCAGATGACTTTGCTCTGGAACAAATATGAAGGCCATCACATGAGGATCGTCTGTGTTGAAGATGAACATCTCCTTAGTCGCAATCTTACCCTGAACCAATTCAGTTTACATCCCTCTGTATCAAAGTAGATATGTACATTTATTATTGTGATTTTTGTTTTACAGAGTGCTTTCACATGCACCAACTCTGCAAGCTGATGGTAGAGTTGTTACCTGCATGGGATGCAGCTAAGCAATGACACTTCATTCTGATATTCTTTAACTCTAGTCATTTCTCATACCAGGGTCTGTCTCAGCTTCTGCCTTTCTCCTTCCTGCTGTTCTTCCCACACTCATTCTGCGTGTGCTTCCAGACTAGCTTTTCTCAAATATTGCTTCATCTTTCACCTCTTTTCACAAGAATACCAAAGGTAAAGCTTAAAACTCATTTTTCTTAGCCTGCGTAGTCCATTAAGAGTTTCCCAATGATTCTAGCTCATAGTAATCTCTTTTTCTGAATGCTTTTTGTTCACCTCTCTCATTTTGTCCCTTAATAGCACACTTTATTAAAATCTCTGGAGTGGATTGTAACAAGCTTTGACTATTGCCACAAATGCTGTAGGAAATGAGTCTGAAGATTTCAGAGGCACCATCTGCTCATAGGCATTTTGGAAGTTGCCCTGATGGAAGGCGTGTGACAAACCATGACTTCCTGCATTACAGCAAATTTGAGCCATCACCCACTTTGGAAATAGCTGTGTACAGCAACTCTTGACGCGAATTTCAATCACACCCTCTCCCTGAGTCATGTATCAGTGTGCCCATCTGTCTGAGAACACCTTCATTAGAAATATTTAAAAAATAAAATACTTGGCAGAGAATTACACATTCATAAGAGACTTTAGTAAAAAGTAATTTAGTTCAACCACTTCTTTTCTTGACAATTATAAACTCAGATCATTCAAAACAAATAGAGCATTGCCTTTATAATGTCTAGATTAGATATTTCACAACTCTATAACCTATTTATTGTTCTGGACAGTAATTTACTTTGTTATTGTAGAAATTTGCTAGAGAGCACAATCTCAATCTGGTAACTTAGATCAAGAAAACACAAAAACATCCATTTTCTCTGAAGGAAATTAAAATGAAGCACTTTGGTTCAAATTTGGGAAGAAAAGGAAATGTTCTATATATGAAATTACCATTGTTTACCTCTGATTTATTTAGATTTTTAAAATAAGTTGAGATGCGCTTTAAGGTTTGTTATGGTTTCCAAAAATTTAAATGAAAAATCTATTTGCAGTTAATGAGCTGATTTTTGAAATTTTAGTGAGAACTTTTTCTATTTTTTTCCTATTCTTTTAATTTTGTCAGAATGACATTATTCTCCAAAACAAGTTGACATATGTTCTTACCTAGATCAGAACAGTGTACAACTCTTGAGTAGCATTGGCATCCAAACGGACATGTTGGAAACAGATCGAATGGGAAGAAGGGGTTAACTGATTCTCTTGCTGGAAAAAGAGAGTTGTCAGGGTCAGTGTCACTGTCACCTTCATCTTCCATGTCCTTCAGCATCATATTCTTCAGTATCTTGTGCGAAGGGCGGAATAAGGGTTTGGCAGAGCACAAAGTCAAGAACACTAGGAGCACACACCCCTTCATGTCGTCTTGTGTAGTGGACCAATCTAAGACTAAGACATTGAAGATTAAGTTAAACTTTAAACAGATTCAGTTCTTGCATCTGTACATTTTTCGGAGCTGATGAGAATACAACAAAATGGCATTCTTATCCATCGCTAGTATGAGAGTAAATTTATAAAAAATGTTAGAAATCATTTCAGCAGCATGCATTGGAAGCTTTAAAATTATCTTTATTTTTCATCCAGTAATTATACTTTTTGGAATCTAATCTCAGGAAATAATTCTAATGTGCATAAAGATGTTCGTCATAGAATTATATAATAGCAAAAAAATTTAAAACAATACCATGGTTAAAGGGAAATAGTAAAATAGAATAGGGTATATTCATGAAGTACTTCGTAACCCATAAAATATTTGCAAAGATGTTGAAAATATGAAATATTTTCTTGAAATGAAAAAAGCAAATATAAAAAATTCATGCATACCAAACAAACAAAAGCCCTGACACAAATATACTCAAATGATGATAGTCTCCAGGTGGTAGAATCATGAGAACCACTTGTGTCTTTTTTAAAATTTTTATAATGAGCAATAAGTGCAACTTTTATAGTTAGGAAACTAGTAAATGTTTTTTAAAAACAAAACCATTACCATACCTGTTTCCCATATCCTTCCATTTCCTTAATGTCTATGTCACTTTCAAAGTAAAATCCTCATGTTCCCTTAGTGCAGTGGTCCCCAATCTCTTAGGCACTAGAGACCAGTGCTCCTATGAGAATCTAATGCCTGATGATCTGAGATGGAGCTGAACGGTAATGCTAGTGCTGGGGAATGGCTACAAATACATATAAAGCTTTGCTCCCTGGCCCGCCACTCATCTCTTGCTGCGCAACCCAGTTCTTACCGGACCATTGATGAGGTCCACAGCCCGGAGGTTGGGGACCCCTGCCTTAGCACAACATCTAGAAGTTTAATGGCTCTCTCTCTCCTACCACACTCCCCAGTCTCACTCTCAGAGTTGGTCACTTTTTCCACAGTGTAATTTGGATTTCTTCTTTATAATCTGTTCCACTCTCTAATACCTGATCCAAAGCATCTGAGATCCAGACTATTCTTTCTTACTCACCTTTTCACTGCTTGCTGTTTGTTTGTTTGTTTGTTTGTTTGTTTGATTTTGTTGGGGGTGAGGCAGATTTTGCTTTAGATGTATTTTTTAAAGCCCACACAAAACTGGAATGTACGAGTGAGAACCATCTGAACATAGATTTGTTATCTGATGGTGGATATTCCCACAAGTACATTTGCATATCATGGTTTCTTAACCATCATCTGTGAAACATACATTCTTTATAATTTTCAAAAAGTTGAAAGCATCATGAAGCCATCTAAACACACTCATGCCAGTCTTCCCTTTGGGGCATGCATTTGGTTCCACAGATGCCTGTTGATGAGGCTGTGTCCTGGCAAGAAGTTATCTACACTCACTCAGATGTTCCTCAGCTAGGTCACCCAGCAGCATGTGCAGAGTGAATCAGGGTTGATCCAGCCTTAGGAAAACCTGGCCCCCCAAATCCTCGAATCATGCCAGCTGCTTATAATTTCCCAGAATAGAGGAATCAGCTTTAACACCTCTTTTTCTGGACATAAAAATCGGAAGTGAATTAACATGATTAAAATGCTCGTTTATATGTGGTGTGACTTTTAATCACCAGAGGAAGGTTTAAAAAAAAAAAAAGCCCTCATATCATCAGTTATTAACCTGATAATTAACATTATTTAATTCTTAGAAATCTAAATGGTAACATAAATATTTTGCCCACTGGGTAGCTAGACATCACCAGCTTGATATGTGAGGTTTTCCTACACAATAACCTACACAATCGTGGCTGGGAAGGAGATTATAGGACATATCTGAGAATGGCAAAAGCTTTTTATATTTTAATAATTCTATACTGAAATCCTATTTCAGAACTCTGCACTGCCTTTGTGGAAGAGTCAATGCAGTTTATTCTAGATGCATCTCTCATATTGACCAGGAAGAGTAGGATGTGCAAAGAGCTTCGTTGGCTTCCTCAAGGCCACATGAGTAAAGAGAATGTGTCCTATGTGTCCCAACCCATTCTCTGCATCTTCTGATATAGCCCACACAGGAACCCTTTAGAATGTTATCCCAAAATTTAGTGGCATCACAGGTACATTCTGTCATCTCTTCCTCTCCAGCTGGTCCACACATTGTTTTCTGTTTTCCGGTAAACATTTGTACAGGAAGAGGTGCGTGCATAGCTTAGGTTGGGGGAGTGGGAGTGAGAGTAGTTGTGTGGTCAGATTTGTGTGGTCACAGAGATCATGCTGGCAGTTCAAAGCCCAACAGCTCTGTCAGCTGTTCTGGGGGATGAGCAGGTTAATATTCTGTATTCCTATCACCCTGGAACCCTGGCATGAGTGGCCGGTTAAGGTCAGCTGGGCTTTCTTTCCAGTATCACTTTGTCTCTTGCACATTATTTCTGCTTCCTGGTTGCCTGCCTAACTTAGATCCATTGTGTCTTGATCTTAGGCTTCTTTGTGGTTCCTGGCTCCTTAATGCTTGGTTCTCAGCTTTGCCTTGACCTCCAAATCTCTCATTCCCTAGCTAATTCAGTTCTTGGTCCTTAGCTAAACCAAAGCTTATCCTGGTACCAATTTATTCTTTAACATTGTTTCATATTGCATCTTTATCTTTTGAGTCCATAGCTGCCCCTAACCTTGTCTGACCTTGGCAGAGAAGCAGTTGAATTAAATGTTATTTGAGATCCTGTCTCTGGCTTTGTTTGAGGTTGCTAGAGTTTTTCAGTGGCATCCATCAGGTACCTGCTTTGTACCAGGCACAGTATTAGGATGTGGAATCTGTTAAGGGCCTCTCTTAATGGAGATGCCCTTCCCTATCCTCTTTCTTGCTCAAAAAGCAAAATCACAGCTCCTAATCTGCTACTCTTAGGAAGTATGGGACTGTTGTAAAAGTAATACTTAGGTACATTAATAGAAAAACTGAAAAATAAATATCCAAATTTGTAAGTAGAACTAAACTGCAAGTAGCCCGTGCTGACTGTATACACGATGGCTCGAACACTTTGAAAGAATCTCCAGATGTGTGGTCCCCAGATTCTGATAATAAAATTCTTCATCATAAATCTCTCTTCATAACCCTCCATTTATTGTTTGAGAACATTAGAAATAAAGACATCTATAAAATATACACTCATGAGAAAAAGATTGAGATAGAATACACAGACTTAAATAAAGAGGGATAGTGAGATTATGAGTAAAAGATTATTTTCCTCTCTGATGCATATTTTTAAATTATTATGTTGCTTTCTACATATTTTAAATATTAGCCTGCCAACAAAACTTCTTTGCTCTGGTCCTCCATGTACTTTTGTCTTTTCCTCCCTTTCTGTAGCAGTAGACAGTACAATTAAAGGTTTCCTACACACTGTCCCTAAAAGGCCATTAACAGTGCCCACCTGTTGGGAAGTTGTTTGGGACCACAATTTCTTGAGGCCTAGCCCTGTTTACTGTAATCCATGAGAGAGGAAGAGTTTGGTTAAAAAAAAAAAAAATGTTTTTCAGTTGGTTTGCTGGTTGTTTGAGTTTCAGTATTTTTTTTATAGAAACTTAGAGGTATAAAGGTTATAGTTTCCCAGTCTGGACCAGAAAAATCTTTTTAACTCTTAATATATCTGAAATTTAGACCTAAGGAAACCATAAAACTTTAAGAATCATATATAACAAGATGAATGTGTTAGAGTACCAAAGTGGGAAACCAGGACAAGTAGGCTTTCCCTGTGGCCTGGCAGCCAGGGTACTCATCTTCACTCCTACAGACCCCACCATCTTTCCGCTTCCTGCTCCTGCTCCATTCGTGGCGCCCTGCGACAGGAGAGCCTCAGTGCAGTGCAGGCTAGGATGAGAAGAACGGGTGTGACTGACATAGAGCTGGGAGAACACAGAGAAACCAGGCACACAGATGAAGGAGAGGAAGGAAGCCAGGCATGGGGAGGGGGTGTTTTTTCTTTTCTATGTCCCTTCCTAAGGTTGCTGACCAGCCAGACCCTCCTTTCCTCTCTCCCTTCTACTTTGTCCTTTCTTATACTGATTAGTTATGTGAGACTCTTCCTGCCTAAGATGAGGTGGAGACTCTGGCCTGCTAGATTAGACAATGGCAAATGTATGGTAGTTAGGAAGCTTTCCAGCTGCTGGCTGGTTGGGGCAGCCACCTGTCATGCCTTCCTGGGCCCTTCCTTGGTGAGTAAGAGGAGACCTGTGGAAGCAGGAAGTGTCATCTAGTTGAAACTCCCTCCTGATGTTGGAGGTTCCTCCAGAAGGTTCTGGACCAGATAATATGTCCAATCTCTGCTTGCATGACTCCAGTGAGAGGAATCAGGGAGCACGCCTCCTCGAGAGGCATCCAGTTCCACTGTTGTCCATCTGTGGTTGATAGAAATTCTTTATGTTGAAACCAAAAATGCCCTCTGACAAATTTGTCTCACTTTACTAGTTCTGTCTTCTGTTAGTCATATAAAATTAATCTTATTTTTGCATTCTCATATTCTGGTTACTTGAAAAGAGAAATCAGGCAAACCTTGATTCCATGAGGAACTCACCATTTACACCCTTGTAGACCACAAACCTTGCCTTATTCCATTTTAGCAATTTTTTTATCAGTAGAAAAATGTTGGAATGTCCAGGAGGGAATACCATGTAGCATTGTTTTTTTCTCTATTATTCAGAAAGAATATAGAGAATATTATTTCTCATTTAAAATGATGTGGCTTTTAGTTGTTTATCTTATTTTAAATCTCAAGTTTATTAATATGGCTCAAACCATATTAATTTACTTGATTAATTTTGGTAGTATTTAAATTATGTTATTTTTTAAAACCTTTAAAAATATTTGTCTTGTTCTCAGGAAGACTCAGTATTTTCCCGATTTAGACCAGTTTTGCCAGAGTTTCTTACTCATCGAAAGTTTTGGATCTTGGTTTCAAGTTCCTCTTAATCAGAATAGTAGTTGGAATATTATTTTGGTACTAATGCTGTTATTAATAAACCATGGCCTGTTAAGATTTTACTCCCATTGTCCTCTTTTACATCTGAAGAAGCTGAGGCCAGCCTCTTCAGTCCTGCACTGTCTACCCTACTACACAGCCTCCTCCAAGTGGGTCTTAATCCCACAGTAACTTCTAGATAGTAACCAGACTCTCTTCGGATAAGAGGTTTGCCCAGGTTCTCAAGACTGGAAATGTAGCTAAGAAATGTCTTTCTGAATTTGCATAAGTTCCTATTTTCCACTTAAATTTTCCACAAACTTAGAATGGAAAATTTGTCTAAGTGAAATGGTATTTCCTCTCAGACACTATTATTAGGAAAATAAGTCACTGTGCTTTTAAATCCCATGCTTAAAGGTCTGCTTGGCAACTTTTCCCCTTGGCTGAAATATTTCTATCAGTTCACAAGTACCAGTAGTAGTTTTCAGTATATATATGTTATATAACATACTCTGTGTATTCACAGAAGGATTCTAGACTAAATTCAGGTGTAACCAAGGCACAGCTTTGTAAGTGAACAAGTTAAATGTTCAAACATGCATTCGGAAACTTATTCACAGTACGTTTTGGTCATGAAAACTGATACTTTTATAGACTATCCTTTCCTTAAAGAAATAATTAACTTTACCTTAGAAGTATAAATAGCATCTGATTAAAGACCTTGCTGGCCACTTTTCCTTTTATACCAGTTTTGTCCTCCATCAGTTTTTCATTGCATCTGGCAACCTAGCTGTCTTAAAAAGCAAAAAACTTTACCTCTTCATTTTTGTAGGTGTTTCCTATAGTGCCTTAAGACTTATGCTTATAAAGTTAATCTATTTTGTCTCAAAATTCAGATCAGTTATTGAATATTCTTTTAAATGCAGTAATTGTAACAAAAGACTGCACGTTCCTTCATTTTCCCTCCACTACTATATTGCTAAACAATGAAAATAAACAAAACATCAAGATGCTTTCATATAGTCTCTGGGTTCATGATTTATTTTTCTTTTCTCTTTTTTAAACAACCCAGTGATTCTTGGTGGTATTAAAAGAAAAACAAAAAACTTTCTTTTTGGAGAGTTATAGACCCCTCAAGTTTCTTTGTAATTTAATCCTGCACCATGTGGCCACTGTTATGGCTGTCACACCTCTGAATAGATTAACAAGAAAGAATGCAGTACTCTATTTAGATTATGAAGCAGTGGAATATCAAATACATTGTTTAATTTTTTAAAAATATTTGACTTAATAAAGATTTTATTTTGGCATGGGACAAAGGAAATCTTTGTTTTAAATTCAGACTTTATGGATTTTGTGAAAAGAAGTTTCTAATTTTTCATATTGAATATAGAGCTAGTTAACCTATTGCTGATAGACATTCTTTCTTGGAATTGTACGGATTTCCATTTTAACTTACAGTGTCATTTCATTACATAAGAATAAGGAAGACATTTATCAAGGGAAAATAGGAATATTCAAATGTGTAAGTAAAAATGAATAATTTGAATAATTCATGTTTTAAAAATACATTAGAAAATAGTCTTACATTTCAAAAGAAATATTTGCTGTTTTATTTAATGTATTTGTGATATTCTCAAACTTCCTTATCATTAATTATTAAGGTACTATTTCACTAAGAACATACAGAAGTTTGTTTAAATGGTTTTTAAAATCAGTCATGTTAATATTTATGGTAAAGCATAATGACAGGTTTTCATTTAGCTTTAAAAAATGTCACACTTATATTGAAAATAAATTCATTATAAAACAAAATGCTAGAGTAGTTTCAGGTTGAATTAAGTGCTGGTATTTAAGAAATGAATTATACACATAATCTTTATCATATAATTTATAAGCATTTATGTTAATAATATTAATGTCTCCTTCGTATTGATTATAAAATAATTGTACACTGGTACATGAAAAAAAAGACATGAAAACATACCTTATAAGAAGAGAGTAAGTCCTCTTGAAAGCAAAATTATCCACTGTGTACTACTTATCTGTAATGAAAATGTTCTCAGGTACTTAAGAAGATGAGGCATTACATTTAAAAGAAAAGCACCTTTCAGCAGAGCCTGGTGTGGCTGCACTCTGGGTGACACTGAAATAAGCTGCTTCTACAGATTAGCCCATGTTAGTACTGAGAAGCGAGATTAAAACTTGTTACTGCTCATGTGTTTTCCATCACTGTTTGTACTGTAGCCAAGACTTCTAGCTAAACTCTAGACGTCTACTGGAAGATTCTGAAGAAAAAAAGAGTGTTTAATAATGCATGGCAACTGGCCATTGAAAATGTGGTCAAAGTCATTCAAGAAATAGCTGATTTAAAAAAATACTTCATGAAATTCTTAAATCAATAAATAATTATAGATTTAAAATTTTTAATTATTCACCCTATATAGACCAACAAAATATTCGTTGGTCTTAGTAAAGAGTACCAACATTATTGAATTATAAATCTAAACTCCAGACGTATCTGAGAAAGGAGCCATGCTGTTGTTTTCTTCAGACGACTGAAGTTATATCAAGTATTCTCAAGATTTTCTTTAAAAGCTTTTAGCCCTGCCATAGGCATGTCAGGAGAAATGTAGACCAGGCCCTGTATGATGACCCCAGCCCCAGCCTATGTGCTGTGATACAGATGTGAACACACAGATCCAGGTGATACCTGCTTGGACTTTCCCTTTTTGAGAGAATATCAGCTGTGACCATACAGTTTTTAGGGAGGACTTGGGAGCAGGAAGACATCATTCTCTGAGAAGAAAGGCATTGTTAGCATGTCCTTTCCCACTTACCCCTGAGAGAATGCCCAATTCCCACATCAGCTAAGACATCATCCTTTAAGAGAGGACACTTTCCTAAATCTCATGAGAAAGACTCACAGTGCTAGGTGACACCAATGGGTCTTCCTGCTATACAGATGTGGGGGTCAGCGTGGTTGCAAAGCACATTTCCAGTAAGCAGAGTCTCTTCTCTCCTTCCGTGAAGAATCTGACTGTCCTTTCTTACCTCCTAGAGAAATGGTAGCTACAGCCATAGAGAGAATATTGTGCCTCAGATATGTAGGGTGGCCAGGCCCCACTTAAATAAAATACCCTTACTTGGATCTCAAGTCGGTCAGTTTCATACATTGGCTCCAAGAGGCTTCAGGCCTGCTCCAGATGCAGCACCTTGAGGAGTGGCAGTCCTCCTGTTTGGTTAGAATGCTCATGTTCCCATTTATCTAGTTATGTTTAGTTCAAAACGTGTATCTGATACCTGTATGAATTTGGACATTTGGGAAGTTGAACTGGATTTTGTTAACCTGAGTTTCATCAGAGCTGTGGCTATATATGGGAAGCTCTTGGGAAAAATCCCATTTGTCCTGCACAATGTTTTGCTTTTTAAATTTTAACTGAAGTATAACAAAAATATAAACACATCATAATGGTATAGTTCAATTAATTTTCACAAACTGGACCCTTGTCAAGAAATCCCTGCATTCCCAGAGCTGTCCTCAGAATCTCTCTCTTCAGAGGCAGTAACTGCCTAACTTCAAACACTGTAGCTTATTCCTGAACTTTACGTAAATGGATCAATCATACAGGGCATTCTCTTTTGTGTCTGGTTTTCTTCAATGTTATGTTTTTGAGATCCATCTAGGTCATTGTGGTGGTTAGCAATCATTTGTTCATTTTCATTACTGTGTGGTATTCTATTATATGAATATGCCACAAATTATATATTTTATATATGATTTTATATATAATTTTATAATATATACATAGTCAACTGGGTTAATTCCTGTTCAGAGTGCAGCTCTGAATATTCAAACATTCTTTTTGTCTGAGGCTCATGTGTATGAATTTTTAAGTGGAATTGCTGTATTTAAAAATTATGAGGTTTTAAGTTCTCTTGAAAAGTACAGCTTTGCCATCCTGTTTTTACATGGCACCACTTGCCTTGGGCTGAGTGGTGGCTCCTCCTCTCAGTGAGACATGTGCTTCTCACTCTCTACCTTTGCTTTTGTTCACATAGTTTGTCCATGTCACCCTCCACTCAGTCATGTCTTCTACACAAGCCTTCTAGGTGTAGTTCTACTTTGTCTGGAGAGTTGAGAGGCACTTCCTCTGAGGTTGTTTTTCTAGAGGTGTGTTACAGCCTCTTTCTCTTCTTTCCACTTGTGAACCCAAACTTGTCTTCTACCAATGTCTTGGCTTTGATCTTTGGTCAAAGGGCTTGAGGAAAGAAATAGGCCCTGGAGTATAATGCTGGCTTGGGGTGATGTATTTGACTTATTCATCCTATTCTGCAGACAGCATAGCCAGACATTCAGCCCAGTATCCAGACCCCCTCCCATAGTTTTGCGACTGAAGGGTCTGAAGATATACCTCACAACTGCAGAGCTGGTCCAGCATGTGCAGATACACCATTTGGAAAGAAATTGAAATTTTTTCCCCACACCTTTACATGTTGTTATTCCAGACATAGCAGTGTACCTCTTTCCTAAAATAGTGTTAGGAAAATCTTCTGTTTTTAGTTCCTGTAGGGGTTCTGTGGAAGGGATCTAATTCTTTTCTGTGTCTTTGTTTGTTTGTTATTTTTATTGTTTGGTTTTTGTCTCATCAGGCTTTGGTCTAATATTAGAGAATTAGTTTTATTATATCAAACAATATCTTTAGGAATCATGAATAACCTGTACATTATTACATGGTAAACAAAAAATAAATAAATTATGAAACTGAAAAAGTAGTAACATTTCATGAACAGAGAGACATGGATTGCCATAAAAAGTACTTCAACACAAATTTCTTTCGTTGCTCAATATATTCCAACCATGTAAAAATAGATTGCTTATGACCCTTCCTGACCTCCTGCTGTAGAAATGGAGCAAAGTCCAAACAAATAAAAACTGGAAAGGGCCTTGGAAGTCATCTCATTCAAATTAAGAATACAGTGGCTGAGGATTAGGGGTGACTGTGGCCACATGTGACGCTTTCCTGAGTTCAGTTATCACTCATATGATTGAGTTTTGTGGTGTTTACCAGCTAGCAACTGGTGCCTCCTTCCCTCTCTGTCCTCACTTTCTAAGTACAATGAAATGGATTGTATAACAGTCTGTTCGTCTATCTGTTCATTCAATGAATGTCGTTAAGTGCTATAGAGAAAAGCAAGATCAGGGGAGTAGAGGGAGGGGGGAGGGGGTTTAGTCATCAGTGAAGCACTGAGGGACGTGAGGGAGCATGCCTTGCAAATAAATACCTACTTTAAGAATGTTCTAGGCCATCGAATCCTAGGATATAAATAGCATATGTTCTTTATGTATAACATAGAGGTTGTATATAGTAGGCACTCATAAGACTTCTAAAAGGAGTGATTTCATGGGTCTTTTTTGAATGTTCAGACATTCCCTCATGGTGGACTAGATTCTGGTTTATAATGAATTATCTTTATATTGTGGTGTAGATCACAACCCATGGGAAGTATTCAGTCTGCAGATGTGTTATGTTTGGAGCATATGGTATTTTTAAAAACCAGGAAATTTTATATCAAAGTTCAAATTTACAGAATATCTTTAAAAAATCAATCTGACAAAGCCAGCTCTTAATTCCTGTACAGTTCCAGCAATTGGCTATGCTCATGGTAGCAACCATCTTCAGATGGGCTCCTGGTCTCTGGTTCTCAGCTGTTTTTCCCTCCTCTACCTCCTGTGCTGTTGAGGACTCACTTCTGCGACTCAAAGCCTGAGGGACATTTCACTCTGAAAATGAATTAATGCCACAAATTGTCATTTAAAATGAATTAAGTTTAATTTATGGAAAATGAAGAACTTATACAATTTATAATATTGCACAGGCATCAAATATTTTTAATAATGCCTCAAGTCTTACATTGCAGATTATTTCTTAATTACAAGGGGAAGAAGATACCACCTTAACCAAATGTCTCAGCATCACCAGTAACAGGACAGCACAACATTTTGTGCCTCGTGATATGATGCAAAAATAAGTATGTGACATCTCTTAAGTGAGATTCTTGCCAAAAATGTTTACCTTAATCTAATCGTGAGGAAACAATCAGACAAATGCAGATTAGGGAACATTTTACAGGATAGCTAGCGTGTATCCTTCAACAAAGTAAAGCTATAAAACACTCATATAGGTAGGGAATTGCTAGCCTATATTACAGAAGACTGAAGGATCAGGATGTGAACTCTGGTTGGGTCTTGAAACACACACACATACACAGCAATTTAGGACATCGCTGGGACAACTGGAGAAATCTGAATATGGACTCTGTGTTAGGTAATACTTAGTCTTAAATTTCTTGGATTTAATAATGTGAGAGAATGTGATCATTGTCTCAGGGTTATATAAGAAAATATCCTTGTTCTTAGGAGATTCATACAGAAACGACATGTTAGAATATCTGCAATTTACGTTCAAATGGTCCAGCCCCTGTTGTCTGCACATAATGTATATGTATGTATAGGTATCGATATGGAAAGAGAGATAAAATGAATATAACAAAACATTATTATTTGGTGAATGTAGGTGAAGAGTATACAGATGTTTATTATATTAGTCTTTCTACTCTTCTGTGGCCTTAAAAATATTGCTAAATAAATAGAATAAAAGCTAAATAATTGTGGAAAATAAGGCAATTTGCCTTAATTTTAAGTCTTAAAATTAATTCTAGTTATGTATTTAGATATACAATTTATTTTAATTAAATTAAGGTGTTACCCTGAAAGGGACTCTTCACCTAGGGTACATGAATCCCTAGAGGATTTGGGAAAGGATTTATGCATCTTTGCTACATGTAGTGTTTTGCATATATGTATTTTTCTGTATAGAGGATTCATCATAGCCTTCATAATATCCTCAAAGGGTTCCATCCTTCAAATAGTTAAGAACTACTGCCCTAGAATAGATTTTCATTTTATTCTGAATATCACAATACTAGTTAAATTAGCATTTCAGACAGCTCATGTATAAATTTAACAATTGTCAATGTAATTCCCAACTTATTCAAAACAAATAAACCTTCAGCAGATTCTAATTTATAAAAAGACTTGTTTGTATCAGTGGATAGTTTAGTGTAAGTTTATTCGACCACAGAGAGTCTGTTACTTAGAAACACACAATGACATTTTAATGACATGATGTATTTCTTTTCTTTTCCAAACTAATATGTGTTTAGTGCAATCACATGTTATTTTTAATACAATCTGCTTTCTCTTGTGTGGACTTACATTCTTCACATTTTGTGCAAAGGAAAAAATATGTAAGTTTTTATTTTATCCATGTTCATGTAGAAAGAAAAACATAATTTCAAAGAAGAAATAGTCACGCCTTTATTTTTTCAGTTGTGTGATCACTAAGCTCTTTTTACTGGTTGGAAGCATTCACTTCTTTGCAAATAACTGTGTAACCGAATGTATTTCAGCATGGCTTACAGTCTCAACTGTTCCTTTTCAGCACGTTGAAGCAGAGACCTGAGTAATAGGTTAGAATATGCCGAAGTGTTGTTTAAGACACATAGGATCAAACGTGTGATAACATAGGACTACACTGTTTATGATAGATTTTTAGTTTCTCTGAAAATCTTTTACAAATGCCTCTGAATCTGTTCAGTTAGGTTCAATCAGAGCTGATGTTCACAGGGCAGTAATGAAATAATTACACTCCCTAGGAGAACTATCTGCCCAGAGCATGCTGCACCCAGCTACAGACAGGAAGGCTGAGGCTTTCATACAGATTCTTACTCCATCCCTGTACACCTACATGTGGGTTATCTCAGAGATAGAAATCTATCTGCAGGACAGGTTTATTGATCAGATACTCTTACAGTTTGGTTGGCCATTTTAATTATGATTTTTACCTCTTTTAGGTGTTATAAGTAATTACACTTATAAGTCAGACTTATTTTTCCTTTCAATAATCAGGATTTTAAAAAATCTGCTTCTGAACTACTCGCATGTCTATGACAAGAAATAGTTTAGACTCTGAATTCCAGTTTCACTCTGCGTTTATGGGGCCACTACTCGAGCACATTCTGCTCTAAATTCACTCTGCTCTGTGCCATGGATATGAGCATGCAGTGACACAGAGGAAAGGCAGCCAAAATTGGGAGGACCGCTGACATGGCTGCAGAGTCCCACTGGAGCCTGGCTCTCTACAGAGAGTATTTGTTGATCCCTGTCATAGTGTAATAGGCCCACTCATTTTCCCACTGTATTTCATAATCTAAGGTATTGATTTTCTTGAATAATTAATATCTACCATATTAAGAGGCTTGGCAGCCTTGAGCAAGTCACTGAACCTTTCTGCCTGTGGTTTCCCAGGGCCTGTCCATGAACGAGTGGATACTCACTTTATCTGACATTCACCCTGTGCCTAGCAATGTAATGGACATCACCTCATTTAACCGTCCCAGCAGCCCTGGGGGATAGATGTAGTTCCCCCCAGTTTCATGGTTGAGAAACTAGAAATCAGAGTCTAACTTGGCCAAGTCCACAACTAAGAAGGATTCCAGTTCAGAACTATGATACTTGTTCTTGTTTAACTATAAGAGATGGGACTTCTAGGGTGTAAGGGCCACTGGAGTCATTTGGTATAAGTTAGAGATGGCCAGAAACTTCTCACTATTTTCATGAGTACTTTTAATATTTTTGAACTTTAAGCTGACTAAGGATCTGAATTCACATTCAACTATGGGCAGATAAATAGTTGTTATTGTCAATCTGTAAATACTTCTATGAGGAAATATTCTGTTTTCTAAATAAGGGAGTGTGTTGGAATAAATATCATAGGTTTTACCCTGCCCTTTGAGGTTTTACTTAAACAGCAGAATTTGAGTATTTTATTCTTTTATGTCAGCATCTATGAAAGTAGTAATTCATGGTACGTTTAAATGATGGCTTTGGAAAACATAGTCAATGTTGCTATTATGCAGAACAGTCGGTTGATTCCTAAGTATTACCAGTTGTCAAAGCATGACTTTATTGTTTATAAAAAAATGCTCTGTGTTTTCTGATGTCCATATTAGGAAATATTAATAAGAAATTATTTCTTATTAATTTTATGACTATACAAATGTTTTTCAGTTCGTTTTTTCACTTTTCCTATATAAATCCTTAAATTTGCAGATCCTTTTTTGTTTTGTTTAGGACTGTTGTCAACATCAACTTTGGATAACTTATGAGCTGATCCAGATTAAACTAAGGGGATCAACAGTCATTTTAGCTCCTACTTTGTCCACAGGATACAGGGATCCAAGAAATGAATTGTCTCTGTTCTTAGTTTCACAGTCTTTGGTGGGAAGCAAGATACAGCAGGTATATCCTCTACCTGTTTACCATGCAACACCCCATATGCAGAGAAATAATCAATACAGATCTAATTCATAATACCAGATCTATCTGTTGCCAGGGTGGTGGCACACACATTGAAAAGAGGGGTGCTTTCCAAGGAACCAGGAAATAGTCATCTTTGGTTGAACATGCAGGCTGCTCTCAATTTTATATGAAAGTTTGGTAATAGTAAATATACTCATGCATACCGCATTTCCCAGATGCTTTTTATTTTTCTCCAGTTCTCATAACAGCCCTATGAGGTAGAGCTGGAAGGTTTTGAGGGTGGTGAGAGAACTATTAAAAGATTAAATAACTGAACTTCAAATAATTAAAATAACCTGCCCAAGTTCCTGGTGTTTTGCAAGACACAAAACTGATAGTAACAAGAGAAGTCAACACAATTTTTATATGTGTCTTTTATAAATTATTTTAGAAATAAACATGAAAGATCATTACGTAATGAAAATTTTAATATGTGGTTTTGGTAGGGTCTACTATATATATAGTAAATACTAATAGTTTTATGTTAAATTGAACCGAGGAAAAGGATACACTTGAGCAAATTAGGGCAAATAAGATAGGTGCTAAAATTTTTCAAAAATTCATTAGGTTTACATTTACACGGGTACAGTTGAGGATAATTAACTTATATATTAAACAACCTCCACTGCTTTCCATAAAATCTTTTGATCTTGAGTAAAGAATAACAAGGGTGATCTTAATATATTCTAACACTTTTTGGACTTACAGAAAAGTTTAATAATAGTAGGGAATTCACATGTATCCTTCTCCCAGCTTCCCCTAATGTTTATAACCATGTAAATAATCAAAGAACAATTCTCAAAACCAGGAAATTAACGTTACAATAGTATTTTAATTTCACAGATGTAATTAACAGAAGGAACTAAATAACGCTAACCCCAATAATTAAATGTATTTATATCAATGATTGTAGCATAAGGTCTTAAAGAAAATAAATTTTTGTTTTAACTGTAGAATAATAAACAGAACACTTATTCATAAATTCTGCCTGTTCTTTACTGCCCTTCACTTCTTGGTCTTGAACCATAACATACATAATTTTTAAATGGACTTGGGGAGTTTCCAGCTAATAGCAGTACTCACAGGCCTATATATTGTAAAAGACATGCTTATTTTGTTACAGATTCTCCCTGTCTAGCCCAGCAGTGCATAATATCCTAGTCCCATGAGAAAAACTTTGCCAAGAAATGGCTTCTTTCTAGAGTGTGAAAATGAAACTTCATTGAAGTGCTAGAAGACGAAACCTTCTGGATATATTTTTGTTTGTTCATCTGTGACTAGCAAATCAGATAAACTAGCATAATGATATTGAGTATAACATGATATGCAGTCTCTCTTATTGATGACGAATGTTACTACAACACATATATGAGTACAGTTTATAAATGACAAAGGCAAAAGTGGGATTACTTGATACCCTGTGGTTTAAGAACAATACTTGAATATGATCTTATGCATGAAAATGCATAGGATGATATTTCTCTTGTTTTAATATAATTATTTTCAAGATGAAGGTGTTCCAGTGTTGAATCACCATCTTCTTCCGGATTGCAAATTTGTTCTGGAAGAATATTCCTAAGGAAAAATAGACATGAAAATCACAAATGGTCCAAGTAATATTCTTACTTTATAATTTAGAAATTTTATATTTGTTTTAAAAATTCTTTTGTTCTTAAATAAAAATGGATTTCTTTTTTGTATTATATACCAGAAAAAGTTCCAAATACATAAAAGATCTAAATGTGAAAAAGTATTAGAATAGAGAAAGCACAGTCATACCCTGAAAGTAGAGAAAATCTTCCTATTTGTGATCCAAAAACTAGAAGCACTGAAAGAATAGATTAATAAATTGACTACAAGGTTTAAAAAATGCAAAATTAAAAGACAAATGGCAAACTAGGAGAAAGTCTTTGCAACGTATAACAAATATAGGGCTAATATATAAAGCCCTCCTAAAAATCTAGGAGGAAAAGGGAAGAGGAAGTAAAAAAGAATAACTGGGTAACCAGTTCACAATAGGGAGCCTAAATGTGTTTGGAATTTCAGAGATAGGGAAAAGAGTAAGGGTGTAATCCTCAGGGAAAAGTCCACAGAGCTCAGTGATCTGCCTCTCTTGTTGATGCGCACTAACAGTGTTCCACGTTAATTCTTGAGGCACTCATGCTCTCTGGGCAGACAGAACACATACAGAAAAGTGTGTCTCCAGATTGAGGGAAGCTGAATATCAATAAATTTATTTAGAACTAGTCCTTTAGAAGACTCTAGATAGAATTAATTTTCATTTTAGTATATATTTAGATTTTATACTCTCTCTACAGGTTAGAATGTTTATTATCATATGTGAAGGTGGGAGCAGCACCATAATCTAGCCTTGGTACCTTATTTCAACCTGTTAAGGTTCTAAGTATTATATAACAATACACTATTTAAAAAATATTTTACTATGAAAGTTTGCAAACATGGTACAAAAACAGAAAAAATATAATGAATCCTTCTGTAACTATTATCATCTGCCGTCAGTAATTATTATCATTTGCCAATCTTGTTTAGTGCAACGAAAGTGTTACTTTTTTCCTTAGAGTAAATTCCGGACATCATAGTTGTTTCATCATATATTTTGTCATTTGCAACAATTTAAATAGATACTTGAAAAAGCCAGAATTTACCGTATCTTGTTGTTGTTCAACCTCAGAAAATGTAGCGCTTTCATTTCTTGTATCCCAGGTGGTATAGATTTTAAGTCATTGTGATCCAGAAACAGCTCTCTCAGAGAATGGTAAGCCCCATAGAAGGAGACTCGGTCCACACTATCATCGGAGAGTTTGTTAAATGACAGATACAGGTATTCCAGGCCTGGCTTCATATGGCCAAACACGTAGCCAGGAATGCGCTCGATCCTGTTCCCGAGGAGCACAAGGTGCAGTAGTGACTTCGGGAGGTAGGAGGGGACCTGATAGAGCTTATTGTAGGAGAGGTCAATTGATTCTAGATTTCTATAACAAAGAAAAGAGTAAACAGGGTAGAACATCAGGGCAGTGACTATGAGCTCTAGGTTTTGACAAGGCCAGTTAGCATGCTTATTGGTTCTCCTGCCAGCATTCAGTGTGCAGTAATGATTCCTAGTGTGACAGTGGCTGTTTGGCAGCTGGCTACAAGGTGTATGCTCGTACCTGGGCCCCACACAGCTGCTCAAGCTACATCAGAGAGGAGTACCAGAGTTCAGAGAGAGAAAAACTCCTATCCCAGGGGTAATGGTGAGGCCCAAAGAGGTCTCCAAATATCTCTAAGTTCAAATTTGAATCAGAAATGAAATTCAGGAGTCCTAGCCAACATCAAACTGCCTATCCCTAAAGTCTTCTCTGGCTCCAGCAAGGAAGTACCAGTGTTATGGGGTTTTTGTATTCTTATTCCATATTTGATCTGACCTGACATCTGGGACTTGGCATGAGACTGAGAGATCTAGAAAAGATTGTTTACTGGCCAGAAAATCTGGGAAATGTGAGCTACCTGGCTGGTTTCAGGATGTTCACTTGCAGCCTCTGCTTGCCTATGAAGACTTCGCACCTGATGAAGATTTAATCACCTGCTTCCGCCACATCATGCTGAACCTATTAGGCCCTCGAGGCTTCTTGTCATCTCTCTCCACTCTGCTTCTGAAAGACACCTTTTCCTGGGCTATGCTAGTCAGATCCCTTGTTCCCTTGCCACATGCTGGACCTGCTGACAGGAATCAAACCAGCTTCCCCACATGGCTCATCCTTCCCCTTATGGTAGGCAAGTCCCCCACACTGGCCCCTTCTCCGAGGACTACCGCCTGGGACCACTGATTCTTCTTCAGGAAGATAGTCTCTGTTGTCTGCCTCGGCTATCAGGCCAAGCATTCTCCAGTCTGTTTTGTAAGACTTGAGTTAGAGAAATAGTTTGAAGGAATGAAGACAATGTGCTGTAGGACAGAGAAGCCTGGTGCTTCTGTGTAAACGAGGAGACGAAAGAGGGCAGTTTCCTTCCTCACTCTGTGCAGAGAGTTATCTCAGACTTCATGACTGCCCTATGAGGTCAACAGCAAGAGTGACATGGTAGTCAGACCTCAGGTCACACTGCTCAGGTTCAGTTGTGATTCAGCCAAATCACACTGGCTCAGCACTTGTATGTGGTAAGGTGTCCCTAGCAGCAATCACCATGGTCATTCTAACACTGGTTATATCATGAACGATTTGAACTGCATGAAAGTGGCTAAGTTTTAGGGAGTGGGAGTTTCACCAAGTAAGGATGCTGCCACCTCCCTCACACCCCCACGTTCATACCCTTTTTAATAATGGCAAAAGGAAGAAACTAAGAAAGTCATATTGTAGCATATTACTTACTCTTGATTTATCCAGGCTAAAGGAGCAATCCTGTTTTCTTCAATTTTGTTATAACATAGTACAATGACATTGATATTTCTGGTATGATTGAAACAAATTTCAGTTACTTCTTCAATTTGATTGTTTTCTAGGTATAATTCCTATAATTAAGAGAAAGGACTATTATTTTTTCTTCATGTTAGTCAAATATATTCAGTTTCATAGAAATTAAAATAGCATTATAGACTTCTCATTAGTATTATATAAAGTCTTTTACTGCTCTTCCAAGTGAGTTCATTTTTTAAGCTGTCAAATTTTCTAATTGGAAAAAAAAAATGTATCTGTTATGTTCTGGAATTAAATGAATTTTATTTAATTGTTTTTAACCATAAAATGTTGCAAGATATAGCATGCCAGAAAATTGTATAAAGCTTTCTAATTTATACAACTTAGTCACATAAATTATCTCATTCAGGCTTCTAACCCCTAGAAAAAAGGTAGAAATTATAATCCCCATTTAGCAGTGGAGAAATGAGGAGTTGTGCCGAAAGTTACACAGCTAACATCCTAGCTGGATGGAAAACTCATCCTAGCTGGGCCCCATCAGTCCATGTGGTCTGTAATTTTTTTAGGATCCCATTGTTTAGAATAGCTCATATTGTAATTAATTAACTAAAAGTTAATTAAGAGCACTGATTTAACATCAGGGTAAAGTTTGCTAGAACTTGAAGTTTTCAACAACTAGCTGCTATCAATCTAAATTCAATTGGTGTTAGAGTTTTTCACTCAAGGATCTTGTTGGAATTCAGAAGTATAATTGGTATATATCTTCCATGTAACTTTCTGTTCCTTTGTGGTAATTTCCCCTTCTTTGTCCCTTGATTTTTGTATTTGTTAGAAATGGGTAAAGAGATTTTTAGCTTTCTTGCTTTTATTTTCATATGTACTTAGGGGTAAACTAGATCCCAAACTTGGTAGTATATTAGAACCACCTGTAAGCTTTTTGAAGTGTGAATTCCAACATAGATACACCTCAGTCAAAGCACATTTATCCATACATTGTAATTGTGCGGCTCTGAAGCAGTGCCTTGGATAGACTCAGAGCACACACACCTGTGTGGACAGTACTTCTCACACTCCTGACAGGTCTTTTAGAAAGATACCAAGGACAAGAGGGCAAATGGAAACACTGCTCTTTGTATTATTCAAGAGAAAGGAGTGTGTGTGTGTGTGTGTGTGTGTGTGTGTGTGTGTGTGTGTTACTGTGTGCATGCATATCTATTGAAAATTTTTAGAAAAGTTATAAATTGCTGACTTCACCCTCCAAAGAACCTGATTTAGCATGTCTGGGATAGGTCCAGGAATCTGTATTTCTTTAGAATTCAAGTGATTGTGATATAAAGCCAAGTATTGGAACCTCGGTCTTTACTATTTTGGTAAATTCTAAAGTTATATCTATTTCTGCAACTAGGAGGAGGAGGAAGGGTGGTGGGTCTGGCAACAGCAGCAGATGAAGTTCAATGGCCCCCTCTTGGTTCACTGGGTCCATAGCTGTGGGAAACTTCTTTCTTCCTTCTTGCCGGTGACTCTGTGTGTGTGTGTGTGTGTGTGTGTGTGTGTGTGTGTGTGTGGCGGGGTTGGGGGGTGGGGAGGTGGCCCGGGTTTCAGCTAGGTCTGCCAGACCTCCATGTTCTTAATGCAAGAAGTTGGAGCGTGCAGTCAAAAGCAAAGGCCACCAGGTATTTTCCCTTTTAGTTGTGTTCCTTGCTGCAGCAAAGGAGACCACATGGCTGAGCAGTAGGGGGATCTCCAGAAGGGGCGGAAACAAAACAGCACTTGGGCAGTTGGTAGGAGCTGGTCAGAACTGGTAAGTTATGGGGAGGGGGACCTGCAGGCACAGTCAGCAGTCTTCTCTGTAGATTGCGTCTGTCTGCTCAAGGTCACTGCTAGTCCATGTGGAACTCTGGGTGGAGCATTTTGGGATAAATGTTACAATTCCTGTTTGGGACAGTAAACTATCTTGCAAGTCAGAGAATCTTTTGCAAGTTGTAGCTTCTGTTTACCTTTCAGTTCATCTTCCCCAGTCTCTTCCCAAGAGCTATCAGCAGGACCACATATTACTTTATCAAGTTGTAATATAGTTTCATAGTTATAATTTTGATTCATAATTTTATATTATTTGAAGAGAAAACTGTTCAAATTATGGTATATTCTAAATTTAGCATCAAAATTACTGAGTTTAATATGCACCACAATAATCTCTTAAATATAGTTGTTGTTTTTTTTGTAGCTTACTATATTTAAAATATAAAGCATTAGAAGAAAGATATTGGTACCTCAATAGAAGCAGGAAGACCCTGTGGTATAATTCTAAATTTATTTCTTCCTAGACGCAGGTAGGATAGGCTCTTCAAAGGTTGAAAAGCCAAAGGGTTGACATTGGTTTCACTGAGATCATTTCCTTCCAATTCTAAGGTGACCAACTGACTTAAGTCTATAAAAAAAAAATAATAATTTATCAGGATATTAGAATAATTGGAAAACCACGTGATTTCTATAACCTTATAAAATGTCCTTGAAATGTTTAGTTTATTTGTAGGGCAGGTGTTGTAGCTTGATTTTTGGATTTCTCTGTAGAGCCTTTACTCAAGTACTTTGTACATCCCAAATGTTCAGTTCAGCTAAGACTGAATGCTGAGTGCCATGGGGTCCAGTGGAGAGGCAGGCCTGTAGAGAAAATATGCACTATAAGGAACTGGGGGTTTGGGGGTTAAGAGAATTGGGGCACCCCACAGAGGCAGTGATGAGCAAGAAGTAAAAGGTTGTAAAAGATCATTTGTAGCATTTGCAAAGACAGGTAGGTTGAAATGGCAACATAATTGGGGATGGAGAAAGAGTGTAATGCAATGGGTGATTCCCTTACCAGGACAGAGAAGGAACACTCTTTGCCTGGCAAACCCTCAGTCTCTGAACACAGGAGTTGCAGCAGTGAATTCCCATTACCATTGTTCACTTCCTGGCAGAGAATGCAGCCAAATGGACATTTTGAAAGGAAAATTTTAAAAACTTTCTATGCATTCAAATCGAGCTACCAAGAAAGACCTTAATACAAACAAGTGTTTTTCTAAATTATTTCTACTGGCCTCAGGAATGGAATGATCCAAATTAATTGGAAGCTTAAAGAAGAATGGACAGTTCAGCAGTGATGATTCCCAGAGGCTTCTGAGTCAGACATTCAGGGTGTAACTTTGGAGTATGTTCAGTGGCCAAGATTTTTAGAATAGGGGATGTTTTCATATTCAGCTCAAGTCACGGAGAAGCATTGCTCTGAATGCTCTGTGCAACTTAGTTCCTACTCTTAGGCCTATCAGAGAAGCAAAACAGTACTCTCAGGAGTACAGATCATAGACTCTAGAAGATGAAACAGAGGAGACAGCAGGGTAGACTCGAATGAAAAGGAAATGTGAGCAGGGCTCAGCTGAGGTGTTTAGGATTAGGGGAAGGCCTGAGAGACAGGAATTAGGCCAACAAGTAAACCATGATAAGTGATTATATTTCCTCATAGTCTCTTTAATTTCCAAAACTGAATATACTGAGAATTTATTATATTTATCTAGTACATATTTGAGGTTCAAGAATATAATAGAAGTTTTCCAGTGAAAGACAGATAATAGAAGTAGACTAATGGTCATTACATGATCTCAGAAGAGAAACATAATACACAATGCAAGCATGATATTATTATACATCACTTTATAATTATTCTCTGGTTTATGTGTATACTGTACATGTAGGAAGCACTCATGGTATGCGTGTTTCTATATGTAACAAGAAACAGGATGGAGTTAGAAAAGGTTAAAATGTTCTTGTAGACTTGGGATAGAAAGAGGATTTATTAGCAAGGAACTGATAGGAAGTCTTTCCTGTTATGGGGTGTGAGAACAACATGACAGGTTATGAACATGGATAAATATGCTTGAGAACAAGATCTCATAGGTATTCCAAGTGAATAGCCATACACAATCATTGCTAGAGCAGCTGCTGTGATTGTGGGTATTAGTTTATTTCCATAATTAATGAAGACAGGAACATTTTTAAAGCACATCTAGTTTTCTCCTGCTGTACCTCCTTTCTGTCCTCCATCCCTCCCCCTAAATTATAAGACCCTCCTTTTCTCTCTAGTGAGTATGCAAATCTCTTGGTGGATCGTGGATGAACTCCAGGCACCTTGGCCCACCATGGGCAGCTCCTTGTTGTCTGGTTCCTGCCCATCTCCTACCCTTCACTCCCCACTGCTCCATCCACACCTTGTATCCCAGACTCACAGAACTGCGTGAAGTTCCCATAACATCCAGATTGTCTCATTTCCCCATGCTTTTGCACATGCTACTTCTCTCCCTCAACTGCCTTTCTTCCCTTCTCTGGAACTATATATAACCTGAAAGGTCATAAGTGAAGACTTGCCACAAGAGATAATAGAAGAACAGCAGGCTACTGATGGCCAAGCCAGGGAATTCCACCCTAAAGAAGCAGAATCACAGCACTGGTGGTGGCCTTTCTCAGGCTCACCCTGCTCACTGCTGGTCAGCCTGATCATCCACAGCAACAGGACTCACAGGAACTAAGGAGCCTCAATGGCTACAGTAGTCAAGAAAAAAACCAGCACACAAGGGGCTAGCACTGGAGCAGGACTAAGAACTCAGCCCAAACAGAAGAGGAGCCTGCCCACACGGAGTGGAAGAGGCTCTTTAGATGAAATGACAGTGGAGAGCCTCCTCACTGGCCACCTGCACAGGGCCCCTGCCTCCACAGTACTGGGACTATGGTGATGAGAGGGGAGCACTTAGGGTAGAGGGGAGGCCAGTTTGCCCTGGACCATAGTCGACTCTCTGGAGATATGGAAGCATTTATGCATGAGGGAGAAGAATGTGCAGAGAAGCAATCGCAGATATGTGTGAGAGCACCTTCTAAATACAGGCTTTTGTTTTACTGTCACTTGATAACACTGCTAGGAATATGTTCTCATACATAGTCACATACAGCCTGTTAGTATACTTCTTTTAAATTAAGTGTTCCTTTGGTCTATTTCAATTTCTAGTAGTTAGAAACTGAATTTTCTAATATCTTTCCCATACGACAAAGCCCATCAAATTTTGTGTTTATTAATGTTTTTCTTGTGTACTCTGAAATCCATCTGGAAATAGAGTATTTCTATAACTATGGAATCTTCAGATTTGGCAATTCACATATTGTTTTTTTTTTTTTCTCATCACCTAAAGTGTTTACTTCTATGAAGTTTTTTGGGAGTGAAAGGAAATAATTGAATTATTTTATGCCTTTAAAGGCTTAGGTTGTTATCAGTGTTAATATCATAAATATATTTATTATATCTTATCAAAGACATTATCTAGAATTTATGAAAAGCTAAATGAAAAACCGCTTCTTTTATTCAGAGTTCAGTATATGACAGCTTCAGTAATGCACAACCATAATAGGCAATTCCAGGTGTATCAAATGTATGGAATGTGAGGCACCTTCACTAAAGCCCATTCATAAGAAAGCCAGGCTGTCATGGCAGCCAAACACCCACACGCATCTTTTGTCTTGCCCTGTGGGGTGAGTGTACTACCTCACTGACACCTAGTGGCAGAAGGCCATGATAACCCTCTTGGGAACAAGATGGTCAAAGCCAAAGTGACTGCCATGGTGTACATGTGCTAAAGCTAATGTACTCTGTAGGATATCCCCTCAGCCTTACATATAGTGCCTACTTATTCATATTTGATACATAATTCTCATGTGCCATCAAATGACAAATTAAAGTAGCAAAATGTGTGGAGGTGGCAAGAGTTGCTGCTGAGGTGTATTGAGCATCTAAGAGTGTGATAAAAGAGACCCAGTCAACAAACTGCAGTACAGCATTACCACCACAACCACCACCCAACACATCAGTGCAGACACATCACCAGAACATATGGCTGTGCGTGGAAAGTTAGTGTAACCCTTAGGATATTACGGATTTGGAATTCAGTTATTATAGATGATGAGAACCTGAAATTGTAGAGTTTTATTTCTATTTAGAGTACTTTTTAAGACAATGAGCAGTTTAAAATGCATTTTAAAAAGTTTACCAGTCAATAGTTAAAGTAAGTTTACCGATTTAAATTGTAAAGTGACCTAAAAAAACCTCACTAGCAACTCTTTGGCAATACTGCAAATAAAATTCCCATGTGAATACAGAAGAAAGGTTATAAGGACATATATCATTAAACCAAATGCTTAATACCTGATAAACTTTCTTCATCAATAGCCTGAAGATTGTTTTCATTGATTTTAAGTTCTTCTAATGTAGATGGTAGTCCTGAAGGAATCTCTACCAAAGTGTTTCCATCCATATTCAGGTGCATTAACTTCTTCAGAAGCTTAAAAAGCAAATCTCAAAATTACTTATTTATCTGGTCACAGATGGTTAGTAATGTGTCTTATTTAACAGTCAGTTTGCTGTAATTACTGAAGTCTTACACCTGTACTTACTCAGGTTTAGACAGGAATCCCCGTATTCTCCCTGCCAGGTAGATGTTGATATTGTTAGTAGTATTTATTCCCAGGCATTTTCAGCAAACTACATTGGATGATTTTGTATTTCATACAACATATTTATCACCTATTATTGTGGTTTTATTAAGCAAGAGAAAGCTCCTGTCACCATTGGATTATGGCTCAGCAGTAGACACAAAGTTAATTAAATCATGCAGTATCGTGAATCTGTTGTGGATATTAAAATTAGGACAGCAATTTTGAATCCTTTCAATGTATTTGTAAACCTCAGTTTTCTATCATCATCAAGAATCATGAAATAGCACTAATTCTAGTGGAAATTCTTCCAAATAAAGTGCTACAAATATCACAAGCTATTCCTATATGGTACCTAAACAGTTTTGACTGCCTGAGAAGTGAATCTCCATTTGTGGTTGCATGCTTGATAGCCATACTAGCCTGCACTACCAAAGGAGTGCTGCAGTTGGTCAGGTTTTAGTGAAACCACGTGAACAATTCAGTGGTGCTCAGAGTCAAATTTCAGCAGTTTGGGAATGGGACAGAAAATTTAAAAACAAGCAAAGAAGGTAATTTCCTACAGTGTCGTGCTTTCTGTTCAAATTCAGGAAATGCATGAGTCCCAGGTATTATGCCAGAAGGATGGCTAGCTGGCATGGGGCAGGCATTCTGGGCCTGTGACATAAACATGTATACCACCTGGACTGTTCTCATCTGTCAGCCCAAAATCTGAATGAGAACCAGGAACTGAGCATTTAAGAGGCTAGCAATTTGTCCAAAGAGGATAAAGTTGGACCTTGTGAGATGTAGTATGTTTTACTTGGCTTTCTTAAAGCATACACATTTTTTAGTATTTGTTTATATACACAAACCTCTCTTTTCTTGCTTTTGCCTTTGTTCTGTTTTTCTGAAATTCCTTTCTTTTCTCCTTTTAAGAGAAAAAATTGTCAAATCTGAGTCTTTCCGAAGTTTATTCTGTGCTGTTTCCTCCCTTCTCTCCCTTCTCCTCCAACCTATCCCCTTGCCAATTTTCATCACCATCCATTTGTTTTTCCAGAACCCTTCTTACTAAAGTATGCTTCCTCAGATGTTCCTCATGACACAAAATAGGGAAGCTCTAACTTGCTGGCCTCAAAATATTAATAGAATTTCCAGATTAAGCTATCCTTTCTTCCCAGAAATACCTCATGTACTAAGAGACCATATTTCAATATGTTTTCAGCTACTTGGGGGAAAACTAGTCTATAAATTCACATTAGTTTTGTCATTGATAATGTTGTTGGTACTCTAATGGTGAAGCATAGAAAAGCCAGCCAGAAACATGTGAAACAACAGACTTTTTTCAAGATAAAAAGGAATAAGTTTAGAGACATCAGAGAGGAAACTTTCTTAGTCAAAAACTACCTGTTAAAACATTTAACCCTTCCTTCTTTTCCTATCTTCACCTGCTGCTGGTACATATCATGGAAAAGCCATCTAAGTAGACTGTTACTCGCAAATCAGTGTATTTACCTTAAATGCTTTTGGACCTATGCCTGAAGAGGTGATATTATTGTTGCTCAGATCAAGCCTTTCCAAATTCGGTAATCCATTGAATGCTTCATCTGGAATGGAGGTGATGGAATTGCCTAGGACACACAGCAGTTGTGTTTTAGGCCTGTGTGTCTATACATACATGTATATGTGTGTTCATGTATCACACACGTGCATATGCTTTATCTGGAGGAGAAAACAATACTCATAACAAGTATAGAATATATATTACGTAAACAAATGCACATTTAGGAAAATAACAAGAGTATAACTAGATTGTTTAACATAGTCAAAATTTTCACTCTAAGGACTTGTTATGTTTTAGATAAAACTGTTTTAAAATGCCAGAATATGGTTTGCTAGACAATTCTGTTAGCATTATACATTTTATAACAAGGACATGTTTCTGGTAACTTATATAGAAACTGATTTTTATAGTTCTTCATATTTTCCCATTGACATTTTGTAGACCTTGGATCAGAAATATGATGCTATTTTTAATCAATGAAATCTTGGACATATCACTCACCTTCTCTGAGCATCAGTTTCCTTAATAAGAAGCTTGGGGAGATAATCTCTCAGATCACCATCAGATTTAATGTTTTACTTTTATGATTTTAATTCACAAAAGTTCCTGCATGCCTTAAATTTGTGGGGTTGTTTGGACATTTAGTTAAGTACAGTAGTCAATGATTTTAAACCCAGAAAATGAGCTTACCAGAAATGTGAATACTGTAAAAACCACATGGTGACCTGATTATAAAACCAAGATAGTGTGACTGAGCACGAGTTATTTATCTTTCATAAGACTTTAGACTTTGACAAATTGAGTTTTCTTATGGCAGAGCACATTTGGCTGTGGCTGCAAGGGGATGGGGCATTACTAGAGGAGTCTCTATATATCAGAAGAATTTCTTAGGAGGTCATAAGTGGTGTCAGGAAGGCCACGACACTGGTAGTGTCCCATCAGACTGGCCATCCTAAACAAAGGTGTTGGACTTTTTCTAATGAGTATTTATTGATTACAGTCATTTATTACTTTGATGGTAGTTTATGATTTCCCCTAGGACACATCTGAAACTCTATTCAGATTCTGTCACTCCTGCTTCTGTGCCCGGCATGGGCCTTGTCATGCAGACAAATGCCCGAGCTTGTCAACCTACCCAGACTCCCCGCCAACCAGACACACACACACACACACACATGCCTGATCATGTCGTTCCTCCACTCAAAACCCTTCTAGGTGGCCCTATAAAAATATGATAAGCAAAAGATCTGGACCATTCTTTGTTCATCTGAATAGCTAAAATGAGGGGGAAAACAGCTGACAGGAAGTGGAGCTGCAGGACCTCTCCAACATAACTGGCAGGAATGTGGCAGCCACTCTAGGGACTGTTTGGTAGTTTGTTATAAGGTTAAACATGCATTTACTTGTCACTCAGCAGTCCTACTCCTGGGTATGTACTCTAGAGAAAAGATAAATTAGACCCACACAAACATCTATACGCAGGTTAAAGCAACCGCACACATAATTGACCCAAACTGGAAATTATCCAGCTGTCTTTCAGCTGGTACCTGTGGTTCATCCAAGCAATGAAACACCACTCAGCAGTGAGAAGGAACAAGATACTGATAAATTGCAACAACCTCGATGACCCTCAAAAGCAGTATGGTAGCCGAACTGAAAAAGCTATGTACTGAATGATTCAGTTTCCATGATATACTGGAGGAGGCAAAACTATTGAAAGAATGCATCAATGGTGGCCAGGGCTAGTGAAAGGAGAGATGTGAGAGAATTTGGGGAGGTGATGGAAATGTTCTATATCTTGATTGTGGTGGTGGTTGTATATGTCAAAACTCAAGAACATGCTAAAAATAAATTTTTACTATATATCAATTATACCTCAGTAAAGCTAACTTTAAGAAAAAAAGTCCATGGGAAATCATGATTTGATATGGAGGAATTTGCTTTCTACCTGTGTAAACACCTATCTTCTCTGCAAAGTTTATATGTTTGAAGATTGTGAAATTAGGCTATTTGGAGTCAATTTATATTATGAAATTAAAATATAACATTTATAGGGCATTGAAAATTATTTACTTTTAAAGCGCAAGGTAAAACAGACATCAACATCTCTTACCAGTGAGCTCCAGACTTGTTATCTCTGGTGCTGTTAGTGGTGGTATCTCTGCGAGGTCAGCACTGATGCAGCTGATGGTCCTGTAGGACAAAGAGCACCTGCTTGGCAGAGGAGGCATGCCTCTGGGAGGAGCAGGAACTGGGAGTTGAGAGGGCATCTTGAACACATCTCCTCTGATGGTCTCATCCTCATCTTTGTCTTCCTCTTCCCTTGCTGGGTTTCTGTGTTGATGGGCCTGCTTCCCCTCCTCCCCAGGCCTCTGATCTTCCTCTTCTCTGCTCTGTCCCTCGCTGGGAAGTCTTCCCCCATCCCCAGGTCTATGGATCTTTTTCTTTTGCTCCCTGTCTTCATTTTCTTTAATGTCTTCATCCTCCTCAAATTGAAGTCCCTCTTTTTTCAATGCTTGATCCATTTCCGCCTGAGGAAGTGGCAGTTGCTTCTGAAGTAAATGAGTAGATTCTCTTTGTTCTGAAGAATCACCAGAAAATTCCATTTTGTCATTTAATGTTGTACCACTGAGTAGTGAATAGGAGGCTACTGACCGCACAAGAAGTAGACAGCAGGGGCAAGTTGTAATATTAATAAAAGGAAGAATCATAGTGAAAATGAGGTTAGTATTAGTCCCTCCAGGTATTGGAGTACAGTTTAATCATGAAATGTATCTTGAAATTTGTGCTTGAATAATTTTATTTGTAACTTTACTTCTATTTTGTAAGATCTACTATGGACAATTTTTGTTTTGCCTGTGGCCTTACTATTTATTTTTACTAAATGTCATACTACCTGGTGACTAAAGAAGGAATAATATTGCCACATGATACAAAATGGTAATCAGTTTTATTGTGAGATTAAAATATAGTAAGACGTGATACCTTTATAATAATACTGTTCAATTCATTTGGGTTATTAATAATGCAAGAATTTGTACACTATCAGTCATAAAAAAGTGAAACGTGTATATTACTTGCTTATGGTAGTAAAATTGACTTTTGTTTATAGATTTATTATTATTTTTGTCTAATTTTCTTTCAGCTCCATGGGTCTAAAAGCATACTCTGATAGAGAGTTCTCTTATTTTTTTCCACTCAGTATCCACTTAAATCATTTTTACTTCTTGAGGCTTATAGAATACATCCACTACTTAAATGATGTTGTTTTAACAGACATATGCATGAGAGTACTTTTTATTATTCCATGACGATGAGAGCAGAAATATAATAGTAGAAAATTTATATACATTTGTATTTAGATGTTAATTAATATCTTAGGCTAATGAGAAGATGTGGCTAAGATCAGACTTCATACTTACCCTTTGAATGAAGAGTTCTAAGGAGGAATGAGTTCAGTGCATAGATTTTCTTCTACCAAAATATACAAATTTACTTAATCATCTCCCTGCTTTTTTTTTTTTTTTTGATACTCTATATGTCACCCCCCAAAAAAGTCTGTGAGTTGTTTTTTTCATATCTCTGGTAGAAAATGCAAAAGGAGAATAGGAAAAAATTAGAAGGAAACTAAAGCTATCATATTGAAACATTTAAAATCCTGCTTGTAGATCCAAGTTTATTTTTCCAAAATAATTATAGTATTTCAAGTATTTCAAGTCCTTTGAAAAATATTTGAGAATTTCTGAATCTTGCCTTCATAAACTTTGTGTTTCACCCCTAAAGAGTCAGTTTAATTATTAAACACTTTTTAACATTTTTTAAAAGTCATAATACCTTAGTAAAATAATTGGTAGAAGCTACCAAAATATAATTCCTGAATATTCTGAAGTTCTTCCTGACAGGAGACTTTTGTAGACACCTACTCTCTGATTATCCTGTGTGTGTAAACAACCTACCTTGATCATAGATAAAACACATTCCAATCCCTTATCATCAAATTATTTAGCATGCATTTGTTTCATAATTCATTGGCTAGACTTTTCTTGGGGCAGATCTGCACCTCCCTCCTGAGGATTCTGTGCTCCATCAGGTATGAGCCTCATAGAATATGGAGACAGTGAGCAGCCAACGAAACCCCATAGCTTAACCTTCCTCTGCATAGCAGTGCCACAAAAGAAAGCACGTAAAGGACTAAGCAGAGCCCTTCATACATACTAAGAACTCAGGGACTGTTGGCTGCGTAAGTTCTGTCACTACATTTCTAAAGCCGAGAGTCAAATGTGGAATGTGATCTGGTCCTAGTTTAATTCTTCTGATAGAGTTAGAACTAGAAAGCCAAGATCTTTTATTTCTGACCCCTACTATATGCTTTCCCAAGTGATTTTTATGTGTATCATAATTGTGCTAATATTTTAAGTACTCTGATGACTAGTTTATGAAAATTTAAAACTTAAGTATATGATTTCACTAATCTAAGGAACAAAAAGAGCAAACTAATCAAAAACAGACTCACAACTATAGTGCACAATTTGAAGAAGGCCAGAGGGGAGGCTAGGAGAATGGGGCAAAAGGTTAAAGAAGTACAAATTAGTAGTTGATTGTTGGTCACGGGGATGGGGAGCATGGCATAGCGAATCCAGTTAGCATTAATATGATGGCAAGGTGGAGGGCCAGGGCAGCAAGGAAGCAATTGGGGTGATCGTTTTATGAACTGTATAGATGTCTAACTAATGTACTGTGTATTTGAAACTAATTTAAATAAATTTTTTAAAAAGCTTAAGGTAAAAGACAAAATAAAAACACATGGAAGTTAAGGACCAAATCACATGTGATATTTTTTTTTTGGCTGAATATGTATACCGGTATCAGAGCAGACTGGGCAGCATTCTCCTGCAGGTGTAACTGTTTGGGGGCACATCTGAGGGTGGCACATGGTTTCATCACAAAGCACTCTTCCATTTGAGCAGAGGCAGGTAGTGCAGGGCTCAGGAGACCATACAGCTTTGTTGTACATGGTTATCCCATTTACCAAACAGTGTCCCTTCTTTCCTAAAAGAGAACATAAAACATTTAAATTCCTTATGTGGTTACCAGCCCATGTGAATGGAAGTGAGTACACTGTGAAGTCAGATAGATAGAACCACAAAAGAATAGTATTCTATGTGCATTCATGCTTGGCTGTAACCCTCTGGAATGCTTTTCATGTGCTCTTTTCTCAACCTCTCTCTCTCTTAGGCTCTGAGAGTGACCTCCTCATGGTAACTTGATTCTGTGAATTGTGCTTCCATTCTGTATCTGTCAGGATGGCTAAGTTATACAAGAATAGATATGTGGATAAATATGTCAACTAAGCAGGCCATTAGACAGTAGATTTGAATACTAGAGGGAATATTTTACTTCCGACCTTAGTCATTCCTAATAACTTTTCTCCATCTGATAAGCCATTGTCCCCAAATTCCACCCCCAAATGGGCTCTCACATTTGTTCCCCCCTTTCCCTTACCACTGTGTCATCCCAATTCAGGCCATGTCCTATTTCTCATTTGGTTACTTAAAGTAGACTAATCTCAGTCACCCAGTTCTTCTTGTGGAAAAATAGATACATGTAAGTTTTTTTCTGATTATGAAAATACAGTACTCAAAATTACTATAATCAAAATTTCAACAGCCATTTTTTACGGAAATGGAAAAGTTGATCCTCAGATTCATACAGAATTACAGCAGGTCCCGAATAGCCAAAATATCTTGGAAAAAAAAGAAAAAAGAACAAAGTTGGAGAACTCACCCTTCCAGATTTCAAAACTAACTACAAAGCTGCAATAATCAGCTCATGGTGATGTGGTACTAACATAAGGATAAACATATAGACCAATGGAATATCGAAAGTCCAGAAATAAACCCATACATCTATGGCCAAATGATTTTTGGCAAGAGTGCCAAGACTATTCAATAGAAAAAAATAGTCTCTTCAACAAATGGTGCTGGGACAACTGGATATTTACATGCAAAAGAATGAAGTCATCTTCCACTTCACACCAAATATAAAAATTAACTCAAAATGGATCAAAAACCTAAATATGAAAGCTAAAACTGTAGTTCTCATAGGAAAAAGCATAGATATATACATCTCCATGCTCTTGGATTTTCAGATATGACTCCGAAAGCATAAACAACAAAAAATAGATACATTGGACTTCATTGAAATTAAGATTTTGATGCATCAAAGGACATTTAGAAAGTGTAAGGACAGTTTACACAATGGGAGAAAATAGAAAATATTTTCGAGTCATATTTGATCAAGGCTTAATATCCAGAGTATACATAAAGAACTCTTAAAACTTAACAACGGAAAGACAACCCAATTAAAAAACGAGCAAAGGACTTGAATACACATTTCTCAAAGAAGACAATAAGCACATAGAAAGGTGTTCAACATCATTAGTCATTAGGGAAATATAAGTTAAACCACATCAAGATACCACTTCACATCCACAAGAATGGCTATATTTGAAGAAATGGAAAATAACACATGTTGCCAAGGATGCAAAGGAATTGGAATCTTTGAACATTCGCTGGTTGGTATATAAAATGTATCACCTTTATGGAAAACATTTGGTGTTTCCTTAATAAATTAAACATAGAATTATCATATAGCCCAGCATTTATATTCCCCATATTCAACTTCTAAGTATATACTGAAGAAAATTGAAAACAGGAGTTCACATAGGAACTTATTCACAAGTGTTTATAGCTGTGCTGTTTACAGTAGTCAAAGGTAGAAACAACCCAAATGTCCATCAACAGATGAATGGATAAATAATATGTAGTACATCTATATCATGGAATAATATTCAGCCATTGAAAAGAGTGAAGTACTGAAGTGAACCTTGAAATCATTATGTTAAATAAAAGAAGCCAGACACAAAAGGATGCATATTATGACTCCTTATATATGACATATTCAGTATAGGCAAATTTTAGATACAGAAGGATTAGTAGTTGCCAGGGACTGGGTTTAGGGGACACTGGGAAGTGATTGCTTAATATATATGGAGTTTCATTTTGGGGTGAAGAAAATGTTCAGGAACTATAGCGGTAATGGTTACATAACATTGTGAGTGTACTAAGTGCTACTGAATTGTGCACTTTAAAATGTTAAAATGGTAAGTTTTATGTTATGTGTATTTACCACAATTATTTTATAAAAAAGCACTATTAGACCACTGGAAAACATTTTAGGTTAATCGGGAAATGTTTAGTATACATCTGTGCTTTTTTATGTACACTACCCTATATTACATATTTTAAAACAGATTTGAGATCACATTATGTATACTTTTTAACCTTTTTATTTTTTATTATAGCTTGGATAACTTTTCACTTAACTAGGGAAAGTGACCTCATAATTCTTTAGCAGTCGTGGGTACACTATTATTATCATATGTTTTTAATAAGATTTCCCAGCCTCCGACTTTTTCTTCTGAACATGCTGTAAATGTGACCTAAATTGTATACTTTAATGGTGATTATATATTATTTCTCTTAACTTTGTGGAAATAACATTTTTTAGGAGCATTTGGCCACAGAATATTATCTGGTGTTATGTTTTGTTTTGTTTTTTTTTTTGTCGTTTGAAAGTTTTATGTAACCTATATAATTTTTTCTGTTTTTGTTCCAAACCTGCAAAAAATGTGGACCATTAAATACTAGTTTTTAAAAATGCTTAGTTGAAGTTTTGGCAGAATTTCTAATTTTTTCAGCCTTTAAAAATTCATTGGTTTAGTCTGTATAAAATAAAATCAGTGGCTTAACTCCATTTTTTTGTTGAAAATTTTTGATTGAAAATATTTACATGCCATGTATTTATAGAATCATCTGAATAATTTGTTTTATATCCTAGATGATATATCATTATAAATGAAAAAGCAGTTTATAAATTTATGTTATGTTATTGTAACAACTATTTAAAATACATGACATGTTAACAGACTAGAAATAAAACAAAATAGTAACTATGGTTTTGTAAGTATAGTTGGAGAATAACTGTTTTTTTTTTTCTGTTTTCCAATTTTATATTCTAAGTACATTCTGTAAATGATTTTTAAAATTAATTTAAAATCTATCTTTGTGGATTAAACCAAAAGATAAGTTAAAAAAAAATTTTTAAATTATCTTCATGGAAGTTCTTTCTCCCTCTCTCTTTAGTACTGTTTTCTTACCTGGCAGCACATTATAGCTTGATTCTATTCCAAGAAACCTTATAAAGGATTCAAACTTCTCCTCCATGCTGTAATCCAAGTTAACCATGGGAAATGTTGCTGTTGGTGTCCCCATTGTTGTCTGCTGCATTCCAGGCTGTCTACTGGATCTGTGGTTTGGCGAAGAACTTTTCTTCAATCTTCTGTAATACATCTTCCTTTTTTGCTTCCTAGGAATTGTTTCATTTTGTCCAAAGTCAGTTTGGAAAATGATAAGCAGAAAAATACAGAATAGATGTGCAAACTTCATGCTTGCTTTTTCACCATCCAGTTCCTAGAATGAGAATGAGTTAGTGGTGACTAACTTTTTACCTCTGAAATCTGGCTTATAATTGCCTACATTCTTCAGCAGCGAGTCTTTGAGAAATAACACATGATAGTGGGCTCTATGCTATACTATTACTGCCAAATCAGAATTTAGAATTTTTCTATTAGAATCAAGGAACATCTAATCTATAACAGGCATGAGCAGACTTTTCTATAAAGGACCAGATAGTAAATATTTTAGGTTTACAGGCCATATGTTCTCTTTCATAACTACTCAGCTAGGCCTTTGTAGCATGAAAGCAAACAATATGTACACAGATGGGTGTGGCTGTATGCTGATAAAACTATTTACAAAAATTCATTGGGTCAGACTTGGCACCTGGGTCATTGTTTGCCACTGTCTCTCTGGACTGCTGTGTTTTAGGTTTTTGGAGGTTACTCAAGAGATTTCTGAGTAAGTCATTTGTGACTGACATCATCTAAAACTCATTTTCCCAACTCTTCTATTTTTTTTTTTTTATATTCTAGCTTTATAATTTTTTTTGTTGGGTGAAGGGACATGATTACACTATATAAAAATAACAGTAAACTAGCATCAGTTACAAAGAGATAAGAGGGACAAAGTAACTCTTAGCCAGTCTCAGGAGCAGCACAGGGCCCTGCATGTGATAAAGCTGAAAAATGCATACTTCAGTACTCTTGATGAGAAAGACTAAGTATGTCAGGGGCTGGTTGAAGGATCACCAGGCCATGTGCTCTGGTCTGCAGTTAGTCTTACAAGGAAAGGTTTGTACAGTGTCCATTGCCCCTCTGAGCTTAGAGCCAGTGTCCTCACCTTTACCTCTCTGTGGCAGCTCTTCCTTTGCTGTTCTTCCCTCGGGTCCCCTCATTGTCAGTACCCTTTGAGATGGAATGCCCTCTCCATACAGCCAGGATGTTTGGAGGAGAATCTGAAACCCTAGGGACCCTAAAGACCCAGGATCGTTAGTTAAAGTGGCAGCCTTGCTCAGTGATAAAATTTATCACTAGGCCTGTCTCGATCATCTCTGTCAACCAGTACAAAACTGTTATATTTCAGAAAACATCCCTCTGGCTGGTGATGGGCAAGAATGATAAAGTTTTAAGGTAATATTACATACAGAGATTAAAACTCCACAGTTCTGGTCAAGATGGCTGAGTAAGTAGATGCTGTGCTCGCCTCCTCTCACAACCACATTGAAATTACAACTAAACTATAGAACAGCCATCATGGAGAATCACCTGCAGTCTAGCTGAGCAGAAGTCTCATAACTGAGGACATACAGAAGAAGCCACATCGAGACCGGTAGCGGGGCGGAGATGCAGATCAGGCTGGTCCCACCACCACATGTGGTGGTTAAAAGTGGGGAAGGATATCTCCGCTGCAGAGGTCCCCTCTGAGGAGCGAGTGGTCCCAGCCACACACTGGACTACCTAACCCAGGGTCCCAGTGACAGGAAGAGAAGTCCCCATAGCTTCTGGCAGTGAAAACCAGCAGAGATTGTGACTGAGTGAAAAGGAGGGTTATTGGAGTCCCAGGTGTTCCTCTTAAAAAGCCCTCACACAGCTTCACTCACTCATCCTGAGCCTCCAGTGCTGGGGCAGCACCTCGAAAGGCACTAGGGACATACCTACAGGGAGGAATGGAATTTTCTGGCTTCAGGGCAATGGCTGGAGGTACAGCTTTCTCCCAGACAGAAGCGCCAGCAGAAGTCATTGTTCCTTTGTTGAGTCCTCCCCTCACCCAGTGTGCACATGTAGGCAGTTGCCAGGTCTAATTCTCCATCAACCTGACTAACACCATTCACCCTGCCCTGATGATACCCTGAGACTCTGCCCCACCCAAATTTTGGGTCTACCTAAGACATATCCAGTGGCTTTTCCATACAAATGGCCTATCTAGGCTCATGCTATGGACTTTACAAAAATCTCTCAAAAGTTTACAACCTCAAACAATCAACATCTGGCCTTGGCATGCCCAATACCTCTTGCTAAGCAGCCCCAACCAAGCCTGGCACTAGTGGCAGCCAGCATTGATTCTCAGCTTAGCCTCTCCCAGGCACTTTCAAGGCACACACAAGTGGCAACCACCTCAGACCATTTTGTAGCTCATACCAAGTAGTTAGTGCTGGGCAGGGCATAGACAGCAGCTGACCCTGGCCTGCAACAGAGCTTCTCCCAAGAGGCCCCCAGAATCAACACATTGGGTAGCTGGCTTCAGAACATAACAGAGCACTACCCAACACTTCCACCAAAGACCCAAAAGGCAGACTGGGTAGGCACCAGAGCCCTGCTAAAGTGATTCCTGCTCTGTAAGATCAGCTCCTGCACAACAGCTCCTCTACTGTAGTCACGGCCAGTTCTTATAGCCAATCAGCGTGAAGGTCAGTCCCTCCCACTAACATGCAAACAGCAACATAGGCTCATCTACAACAGGAGGGCACATACAAACCACACAAGGGACATAGCTGGAACACCTGGCTCAGTTGACCAAGGAGACGGGACCCTACAGGTCACTTACTATTTAAGACCACACTATCAAGATTGGAAGACATAGCAGATGTACCTAATACATAGAAACAAACACAGGGAGACAAAAACAAACAAAAGTCCCAAATAAAAGAACAGAACAGAGCCCCATAAAAAGAACTAAACAAAGTGGAGACAATTTATCAGATGCAGAGTTCAAAACACTGGTTATAAGAATGTTCAGTGATCTCAGCGAACTTCAACACCAACATAGGAAACATAAAAATGGAGATAGAAAACATGAAAAAGAACTAATCAGAAATGAAGAATGCAGTAATTTAAATAAAGAATATATTAAAGGGAACCAAGAGTAGATTAGATGAAGCAGAGGATCAAATCAGCAATTTGGAAGATAAGGTAAGAACACCCAGTCAGAACAACAAAAGGAAAAAATCTTTCCACATGAGGGCATGTTGTTTTAGGGGCTTGTGGGACAACATCAAGTGTACTAACATTCTTATCATAGGGGTACAAGAAGGAGAAGAGAGAAAGCAGAGAATTGAAAACCTATTTGAAGAACTAATGATGGAAAACTTCCCTAACCTGGCTAAGGAAATAGAGATACAATCCCAGGAAGCACAGAGAGTCCCAAACAAGATGAACCCAGAGGCTCGCACCAGACACATCATAATTAAAATGCCAAAGGTCAATGACAAAGAGACTCTTAAAAGCAGCAGAAGAAAAGCAGCTAGTTACTGACAAGGGCACTCCCATAAGACTGTCAGAAGGGATTGGCATGAAATATTCAAAGTGATGAAAAGCAAGGACCTACAACCAAGATTATTCTACCCAGCAAAGCTATCATTTAGAATTGAAGAACAGATAAAGAGCTTCCCAGACAAGAAAAGGCTAAAGGAGTTTATCTCTATCAAACCAGTATTACAAGAAATATTAATGGAACTTATTTAAGAAGAAGAAAAAAATAATAAAGTGGCAATAACTACACATCTACCAATTATTTTAATGTAAATGGATTAAATACTTCAATCTAAAGGCATAGGGTGGCTAAATGGATAAGAAAATAAGACCTTAACATATGCTGCCTACAAGAGATTCACTTCAGAGCTGAAAGTAAAGAGATGGAAAAAGATATTTCATGAAAATGGAAACAAACAAAAAAAGCTGGGGTAGCAATACTTATATCAGATAAGTATAAGTATTAGAGACAAAGAAGGACCCAGTAATCCCATTTCTGGGTATTTGTCTAAAGAAACCTAAAACATGACTTCAAAGGGACATGTACATCCATATGTTCATTGCAGCATTATTTGCAGTAGTCAAGATATGGAGTCAGTCTGGGTGTCTGTCGGTTGATGAATGGATAAAAAAGAAATGGTACATATTTACAGTGGACTATTACTAAGCCACAAAAAGAGTTAAATCTTGCTGTCTGCAACAACATGGATGGAACTAGAGCATATTGTGCTGAGTGAAATAAGTCAGACAGAAAGACAAATGTCTTGTGATTTCACTTATGTGGAATCTAGAGTACAGAGTAAATGAACAAATAAAACAAATAAGCTCATACATACAGAGAACATTTTGATGGTGCTGGATTGCGAGGGGGTTGGGGGAATGAATGAAGGGAGGAGGGTATTAAGAGTTACTAATTGGAAGTTGCAAAATAGTTATGAAGATGTAGAGTATAGAATGGGTCATATAGTCAGTAGTATTGTAGCAATTATGTATGAATTTATCAGGGTGATCACTTTGTAAGTTATATAAATGTCTCTAATCACTATGTTGTACACCTGAAACTAATATAATGTTGTATGTCAACTGTAATTAGGAAAAAAATCCTTGGGGGAAAAAAAACTCCAAATTGCAAAGAAGGGACTTTGAAGGCTCAAAGGGCCAACAGTAGCTACAGTCTCTGTCAACCAGCAATCTTATTGTGATCTTAGGAAATAGCTAAGAGACCCTCTAAGCATTTAACTTTTCTATATGAAACAAAGTGATCTGTTGACATCCAGATGCGGTTACCTTTAGACCTGCTTCAAAACCTGTGGGTAACCCTGGGAATCTCAAGGGCATCTAAATGGAAGACTGTATACTATGGGTAGAGCAAGCCTTCCTCATCACAGTGCCTACCACCCACATTTGTAGGAAATGGGGGTGATCAGTGTCAAGTCCAGCCAAATATTGTGATTTGCTCTCAGTAGATACCTACAATGATTGTAGCAAACACAGTGTTGATAACTCGGGTCCTTTGCATAGGTACAAATGTCACTTGTTGACCTGTTTTTGACATTTTGCCATATGGTACCTCTTCACTTGGAGCTCAAGAATGAGAGCACTCTTTTGTTGGTGGTTTTCATCTCTACATTGCCAGCCTTCTTGCCAGAGTGGCCCCATGAAGTAGATATTCTTGGAGAAGCTAGAAGTTAGTTCATGGTCACCTCCTAGAAAACCTGCCAGCCATTGCACCAGTTTTGTGACAAAACTTAACAAATCTGATTTCTGTTTCCGTCCAAGATGGAGTAACATACAGATATACCTTCCTACCTAAAACAATTTAAAATTCAGACAAAATGCATGAAATAACATTTTTAAACATTAGACACAGAATAGACCAAGATAGATTCCTGAGAGAGGGAGCAAAATCCAAGGTGAGTCCCTACTTATTGCCTTAAGGGAGTTCCTTCCCAGGCTGCAGCCCAGGGAGGGGACCCAGGCTGAGTCCTACAGGCTCCCTCAGTTGTAAAGACAGACCTGAGGGTCTGGTGATTCCAGTGAGGCAAGAGTTTACAGGACAAAGTACAGAGGTGAGAGCTACCCAGATAAAGTCTTCCAGAGACCTCAAGTCTTCGGCTGAGTACTGATCAGCACATTTGTGCGTGTAAACTACTCGATACTGGAGAACAACTACCATAAAGGAAAAATCCCTGGAACTTAAAAAAGGCTATGCAGAGTTTGTGTGCTCACTAGTCAGAGTGGAAAACCTGTACTTCGCACGGCATCAGGCAGAGTACTCAGGACACTGGCACAGCAGAGGAAACAGTTCACCTTAGACTAATGGCTGCCCAGATCCCATTTAACAAAACTGAACAACAAGCCTTTCTGAAAGGATCAAACTATGTACAATAACTTAACCATATCCCAGAGCACCTAACAGTGCTTGAGAATCCAGCAAAAATTTACCAGGCACACAAAGAAGCAGGAAGAGTTAACCCATAATAATGAGAAAAATCAATCTATTTAAACCAATCCAGAAATGGTACAGCTGACATAATTATTAAGTAGGTCACTAAGTTATTATAACTATATTCCATATGTTTAAGAGGTAGAGGAAAGATATTTGAAGAGATCCAAATCAAAAATTTTAAAAGATGGAAACTAGAATGTGATAGAGAAAAACAGTACAAGGGATGAATAATACATTAGACATCAAAGAAGAAATTAGTGAACTTGAAAGCATAGATGTTATCCAAAATCAAGCACAAACACACAAAATTAATAAAAAGCATGAACAGAGCATCACTGAGCTGAAAGATAACTACAAAGCAGTGGAATAACTATATGTCCAATTCCAGTCCCCAAAGAATTAGGGAGGCACAAAAATATTTATATATAAAGAAATAGAGACCGATCATTTTCTAAGTTTGATGAAAATGATATACCCACATATCCAAGCTCAGTGAACCCCAAATATAAGGAATATGAAGAACATTATACCAAATATTTTTCATATTCAAGCTGCCTTAAAACCAGTAATAAAATCTTAACAGAGAAAAAGATAAAGTTATGAATAAAGACAGACTTATCATCAGAAACAGTACAAGCTAGCGACAGTAGAGCAATATATTTAAGGTACTGAAAGAAAAGATAGTTAAATATTTAATACACTCAACTGTTCAACATTTGCAATAATTAATACAATAATAGTGTATTTGGGGTGTTTATGACAGGTAGAAGTAAAATGTATGAGAACAGAAGCAAAAAGGAGGAAGTAGGACATGTAAATATGCTCTTGTAAGGTTCTATACTATAAGCAAAATGGAAAAATATCATTTGGAGGTAAACTGTAATAAGTCAAAGATGCATATTATGAGCCCTCAGAGTTACCTCTAATAAGCCAATAAAGGAAATAGAGTAGAATAATGAGAAATAATCCAAAGCATATTATATGTAAATTATTAAATGTAAATTGATTAAATCCCACAATTAAAAGGCAGAGACTATCAGATTGAGTTTTTAGAAAGCAGGACCCCAGTAGATGCTACCTATAAGAAACTTACATAAAGATACAAATGGGTTAAAATTAAAAGGGTGGCAAATATATACCATGGTAACACTAATCAAAATATGGGGATGTAAAATACAGCATATGGAATATAGTCAGGTGGATACTAAACTTACCAGGGTGATCACTTTGTAAGTTATATAAATGTCTAATCACTGGTGTAGCCCTGAAACCAATGTAATATTGTATGTTGACTATAATTGAAAAATAAAATATAAAGAATAGTGGAATGGCTATACTAATATAAGATGAAATGGATAAGATGAAGAAGAATATTAACAAGCATAAAGAGAGCCACTGCATAATGATAAAGGGATTTTTTTCTTCATGCAGATACAACAATCTTAAACCTTTATACACTTAACAATACAGCTTCAAAATACATGAAGAAAAAATTAATAGAACTGTAAGAAGAAATAGACAAATTTATAGTTGTCATCCAAATTTTCTACTTTTCTATCTCAAATATTGATTTTAAAAATAGTAGATTGCAAGTTAGAACAAGAAGATAGCACTATACAGTTATTAGAATGGACAAAATAAAAAACACTGACAGCACCAAATGCTGGCAAAGATGCAGAGCAACAGGAATTCTCATTCATTGGTGATGGGAATGCAAAATGGTACAGCCTTTTCTGGAGATAGTTTGGCAGTGTTTTAGAAAACTAGATATGTTCTTAAACATATAACCCAGCAGTCATGTTCCTTGGTATTGACCCAAATGAGTCGTAAACTTATGTCCACACAAAAACCTACACGTGGATGCTTATAGCACCTTAATTCACAATTGCCAAAACTTGGAAGCAACTAATATTTTTTTCAGTATGTGACTAGGTAAACTGCAGTCCGTCCAGATGATGGAATATTATTCAGTGCTAAAGAGAAACAAGCTATTGATCCACATAAAGACATGGAAGAACCTTAAATGCATACTACTAAGTGAAAGAAGCCAATCTGAAAATGCTGGTATTATATGATTACAATTATATGGCATTCTGGAAAAGACAGTAAAAAATCATTGGTTGCCAGGGGTTGGTGTTATGCGGGAGAGATGAATAATTGGAACACATAAGTTTTTAGGGAAGTGAAAGTTTTCTGTAATACTGTCATGATGTATACATGTCATTGAATATTTATCCAAATCCATACAATGTACAACACCAACTGTGACTTATGAATTATGGATGTGTTAATGTGATTAATGATGTATCAATATAGGTTCAGTTTTAACTTGCTGTGAACCTAAATATGATAATTGTCATATATAAAAAACATATTGCTCACATCAGTGTTTACCCCTTAAAATCAGGAACAATGAAAAGGTGTCTGGTTTCACCACTTCTACTCAACATTTTACTGAATGTTCTAGCCAGTATAGTAATGTAAGACCAAGAAGTAAAATGCATTCAGATTAGAGAGGAAGAAGTAAAACTGGCTTCATTCACAAATGTCTTGATCATCTATGTAAAAAATTCCATAGTGCCAATGAAAAAGCTTCTACAACTAATAAGAGCTTAGTGAGGTTTCAGGATTCAAGATCAAGATCATGGATAGAGGGACTGCAAATTGGTATGGCCACTATGGAAAGCGGTATGGAGGTTCTTCAAAAAACTAAGAATTGACCTACCATATGATCCAGCAATCCTACTGGATATTTACCCCAAATACTTGAAAACTCATATTCAAAAAGATATTTGCACACCAATGTTCATAGCATTATTCACAGTGGCCAGGACATGGAAGTAACTGAAGTGTCCTATGATAGATGATGGGCTAAAGAAACTGTGGCACATATGTACAATGTAATATTACTCAGCCATAAAAAGAGATGAAATACTGCCATTTGCGACAACATGGATGGACCTCGAGATAATCATGCTAAGTGAAATAACCCAGACAGAAAGGTTGAAGTTCACCATGATATCAATTATATGTGAGGTATAAACCTAAAAGCAACAAATGAACAGGACAAGCAAACAGAGACTCATGGACATGGACAATGGATTAGTGGTTACCAGAAGGGAGGGGGAAAATTAAAAAATTAAATGAAAAGAATTAAAAAAAGATCAGGGATAGAAAAATTAAGGTTATTTCTATAAGCTAACAATAATCAGAAAATTATGTTCAAAATATAACACCATTTATAATAGCATAAAAATGTGAAATCCTGAAAAGATAATTTTGACAAAAGATGTACAAGATCACTGCCCTGAAAACTATAATGCATTGCTGAGATAGAGGAATGATTATCTTAACTGTGTATATGGATCAGATGGCTTAGTTTTAAATTTTCAGTTTTCCCTTAAATTATAGTTTTGTCACAAAGGCCATCAGAATTCTAGCAGGGTTTTTTTTTTTTTAATTGACAAAGTGATTCTAAAACTTGTATGAAAATGTAAAAAGCCTAGAACAGCCAAAGCAACTTTGTGAAAAGGAAGAATAAATTTGTAGGACTAACACTACCTGGATTAAGTGATTCTAAAACTTATATGGAAATGTAAAAAGCCTAGAGTAGCCAAAGCAAGTTTGTAAAACAGAAGAATAAATTTGTAAGACTAACACTACCTGATTTCAATACTTAATAAAGATAGTGAGACATTGGTATTAAGATAAACAAGTAAATCAGTGGAACAGACTAGAGAGTATATAAATAGACTAAAACATATACAGTTAATTGGGTTTCACCAGAGGTGCCAAAACAATTTTAATGGAGGAAAGATGATCTTTTAGAGATATAATTGTACTAGAACAATTGCATAGTCACATATAAAACAAAAATACACTATAAAAAATTGATCATAGATAATGTAAGAGCAAAAAGTATAAAATTTGTAGAAGAAAATTGGAAAAATTTTTGGTGACCTTGGGGTTAGCAGTATACTTTCTATTAGTATATTGTTTTCTAATGCAATCTGAGAAACTTTGTCTTTTAATTAGAACATTAATTGTATTTATATTTAATGTAACAGTTGATATGTTTGGGTTTAATTCTATTTTCTGACTATTTGCTTTTTATTTATCTTGCTTATTCTGTTTTTTTTTTTTTTCCTGGCTTTCTATTTTTAATTGTTTAGTTATTATTCCATCAGTAATAATATACTTTTTGCTCTTCTGTGTTTTGTAGAGATTACCAAACACATCCTTGACTTCTCAGGTCTAATACAAATAGTAGCTTTACCTCTTCTTGGACAAGAACCAGGACAACTTTAACTTCAGTTACTTCATCCTGGCACATGTGCTGCTTTTATCATGTTTTAATTCTTTATATATGTTAAACCCTCGAAAGGTTATTGCCATTGCTGTTTTATACTTAAAGTTTATTTATATTAGGTTCTCTCAGCCTTAGCACTATTAACACTTGGGTTGGATAATTATTTTTTGATGAGGAAGTGGACTTTGAATACTTAATAGCATCCTTGGCATCAAGCCAGTAGATACCCCTAGCACCCTCCCTTCAGACAACCAAAAATGCCTCCAAACATTACCACATGTATTCTAAGAGATGGAGGGAATCATCCTACCCCACGTTGAGAATCACTGATTTAGATTTACCTAAACATTTATCCTTTTTGTTTTTATTTCTTCTTGCATCTCCAGTCTTTTTTTAGGATTATTTTATTTCTGACTGAAGAACACCTTTTAGTAATTCCTTTAGTGCAGGACTCCTGATGACCAATTTTCTTTTTGTGTATCTGAAAATATTTATATTTTATATTCATTCTGAAAGGATGTATTCTGTAGATATGGAATTCTAGGTTGGCAAGTGTTTTTGTTCAGCATTTTGAAGATCTCATTACAATGTCTTCTTGTCTTCATAGTTTCTATTAAGTAGTCATCTGTCAATCTAATTATTTCCCCTGTAAAAGTAACTTTTGTTTTCTGGCTACTTTTAAGATGTTCTCTTTGACTTTGGTTTTCAGCTGTTTTACTCTTGTACATATGATTTTCTTGTTTCTATCCTGTTTGGAATTCATAGTATGTCTTGAATCTGTAGCCTGATATTCATCATATCTGGAAACTTCTAAGCCCTTATCTCATCTAATAATACATTCTTGCTCCTCTCTCCTCTTTCTTTTTAGAACTATAATTAGATGTATGTTAGCCTTATTTTGTCTTGTTTTATTTTTTTTGTTGTTGTTTAAAATTTTTTTTTCAGTTACACTGGATAATATATTGGTTTCAGGTGTATAGCCTAGTGGTTAGACATTTATATAACTTACGATAAATCTAGTACCCACTTGACATCGTACATAATTATTACTTAATATTGAGTGTATTCCCTATGATGTACTTTATATCCTCGTGACTATTTTGTAACTGCCAATTTGTACTTCTTAATCTCTTCACCTTTTTAACCCAACTCCCCTCTCATCTAGCAACCATCAGTTTGTTCTCTGTATCTATGAATTTGTTTCTGTTTTGTTTGTTCATTCATTCTTTGTCTTTAATGTCTCTTTCCTTCTCTTGTATTTTTCATCCTTCTCAGCCACCTCTTCTGATCTGCAGATGTCTCCAGAAGAAAAGCTCTTCCAAATCTCTTTGTGTTTCAGTGCTACCCCATATATTGGCCCTGTTATTTCCCCACCTTGTCTGGTTATTGTCAGCAGGTGGTTTGGTCTGAATTGCCTAGACTGACATTTTTATTATTTATTATTTATTTGTTTATTTGTTTATTTATTTAATTTTTAATTAATTTATTTTCATTATGGTGCATTGGTTAACAAAATCCAGTTAAGTCAACAGTAGGCATATATATATATATTGCATTGTGTGTTCACTGCCCCGTTTACCTCATCTACCTCCACCTCCCCACTACCCCTCCATCTTCTGGTAACCACTAGTCTATTGTCCATGTCCATGAGTCTCTGTTTTAGACTGCTGTTTTTAGAAGCAGAATTTCTCTCAGATTCATTTTATTTCCTGCTGAAATATATCTTCTTTCTCAAAGAGAATGTTGTAAGTTGTAAACATTTTGAATTCTTCTATGACAGAAAATTTCATTCTGTTTAGTTGGAAATAGAATTATTTCAAAATTATCTTCTTTTGTACTTTACAGATATTGTTCCATTAGTTTCTTATATCTAGTGTTATGAGAAGTTTAACTTGAATCTGATTTTCATCTCTTCCTAAGAAATCTTATTTTCCTTCTTTCTGTAGAAGCTTTTTTTTCATATTGTCAATTCATCTTTAATATTCAGAAGTTTTACTACAATGTATAGGTTTTTTAAAAAAAAATTATTTATCTTGGAATCTTTTAATCTAGTGACTTTTTTTCCCCCACACAAGCTCTCTTTTACTAAGGCTATGTTTTTCCTCTTTTGATTCAGCCCATCTTCTCCCATCCTTGAAGGACGCCTCACAATTTCTGTCTCACCAGGAGTTCCCCTTCTTATTTTCTAGTGAACTATATATTCATGTGTGTATTTATTTGTAACATATCTTGTATTATTTCTAGGTATCTGGTGAGAGGAGACGAGGGTGTGATAGCTGCTCAATTTACCCTCCTGAATCTCAGTAGTTCTTTTTATAATTTCATCTACCAGAATCGTCCTCCTCTAGTCAAGTTACACTTGGATCATATTCTGCTTACCACCACTTCACCTTAGCTCAAAAGTCTCTAAGGTGTCTTTATGTCAGCTAGCCTCAGTGTGCAAACTTTGCTTAATATATATGTCCATTAATTACTGTAGTCATTTCAAAACCTTTGCGATAGGTCATTGAAATGAACCTATATTAGAATAACTTTTTGTAATCTACTTTTGTAAAAACATGCAAAACGTAAGGAAGGAGCATACCCCTTATCTGATGGGCAGCTAAAATTGTAAAAGTCAATTCAGAGAGCAAGCTAATCTTGGAAAAATAGCAATAGCAACAGGGGAAAGCAATATGAAAAGCTGGGACTGTGAGTAGAATTTGCTGAGTGGCAGGGGAGTGAGCTCTGATGGAGGGCATAAATGCTATGTTTTGCAGAAAAACATGCACAGGGAAATGTTCTTGCTTTGACAAGACTCTCCATCCTGTGGTGGGTAAGAGTTAGGAGGAGCTGGGCCCTGAACATAAGGTCTCTAGAAATAAATTCCCATTGGAGTCTCAGGTATCCTGTTGTCCCTAGGCCTCCTGTGAGTACTCACTTAACAGAGTAACTGAGCTGACCTTCCTCTCAATTTTCCCATCCCGGAAACTGTCTCCCTTAGTCTTTCTCTCCACCAGCACCCCCAAATTGGCTTACTTTTACTTATCCAGAAATCTAAATAGATATGTACAGAAATAAATTTGCAGAGCTATCTTAATTTGAACAAAATCAGAATCTGAAGTTTCATTGAAATGTTTAAATAATTTTTATGAAATGGTTTCTCAATGCCAATTTTATAATTGATGCCTAGGCCTTTGTGATTTTCAGTGATTTATAGAATTTCTCATTGCATTTAATATTTAATAAACAACTTTGCAATTGGGTGAATATACTTCTAGAGGTAACTTTATGACACTCTAATTACAATAGGTATTATTTTGATGAAGTAAATTCTTTCTAGCACTTACTGTGTTTATCACAACATTAAATATCATCTATAAACCTTGATTAACTTACTGTTTTTCTCTAAAGTTTTTCATCAGTTGTCTTAAGTAAGCTTTTAAAATAGTGAGTTTCGAATTTTAAACTTCTACACAAAGACATGAGATGTCTGTTATCCCTTTTAACTTCAATCAACAGGCTTAAAATGAAAAAGTTTTAATTAATCCTTTATATTCTTTTAGGACTTAAAAATAGAGAAAGAATGAAAAATTCAAGCCAACTTATACTTCTATCGAGCATATAATTCTATTTAAACATATAAAAATATATCTAGCCCTAATTCCATAAAGTTTGAAATACTTGGGAAGTATTCATCCTGAAAAAAAAAAGTAAACAAAATAATGCACATTTAAAACCTTAAAAATCTATTAGTAAGAGCTAATTTCCTCAAGTGTTAAACATATTTATAATACAACACACCCAAATATTAAAACCATTCCACATGCTATAGTAGAAACTTAAAATTTAAAACTTTTTTACCTGGAAATCTAAACTAAGTAGGCTTTGCTTGGTGTCATTTAAGTCTCCAGCTGAAAATGAAACAAAAATCAGCTTTCTTTAAAACAAAGAACAGAAGGGAATGGTGAAAAATGATAACTGACTTCTTAGTAAAATCTAAAATAACTGCTTCTCTTGGGAATAAATGCCTTTCAGTTCTCTGTGCAGAAAATCAGCCAAGGGAGTAACCAGGGAAAATGGTTACCAAGGGAAATATTTTTTTCTAAATCACAGGAAAAATGGAAAGCAGCAGCAGGCAGGAAAAAAACATTAGTCTGTAGGCTGAGAAGGCAGAAGCACGAAAATGGAGCTTGATTAAGAAATCTGTGGTTTTCATAGACTATTTGCATAAAAAATTCTCGACATTTATACTAGCCTGTGTGATACCATTTGAGTTTTATCAGATTACAGAGATGCCATTGTTGCCAAGTTAGAACTGCATTCCTGGGATGCCTTTACTTGGGATAATGCATCTCTCATCATCTCTCTGCCCACCCCCATCTCACATGCAGTTTTGTTAACAAAACAAAAAGCTGTTACATATTAATGTCATTGAAATTATGTAACTTCCAAACTTGAAGCAATAACAAGAAAATGTTCAAGAGAGCTGTGATGTTTCTGATTATAGTTACTCTGTTAAACTGGTTATGTACTTTGGCCTCAGTGTCTTTTATCTGCAATTGAGGAGGTCAGAGACAGGTCAGGGTTTTAGGCCCATAGCACTGCTTGCAGGTGACCTTGAGTGAGTTACTACTGTTTCTGACTAAAGTTTATTCTTTTGTACAATGGGGATTGTAATAGTTACCTTATTTTTGTGCAAATAAAATGAATAACATATATAATGTGCCAATCATAGAGTAGGTAATTACATAATACCTATTTTTTAAATGCTTATTATTCAAGTGCACATTTTGATAGCACATATATTAAATTCTTATTCTTTTACCTCAGGGGTCCAAAATATTTGACAGAGAAGAGCTACATATTTTTTCCCTAAATCTTAAAATGACCTGGATAGATCACATCTAGATGATGGACTAAGTTCATGGGCCACCCACATTTCTAAAAATAATTAAAAACTGTGGAGAGAGATTGAAGTATACAGGCATACAGAGTTGTCCACAATATACCAAGAAGATATAAGAAATTTCAAAACAGTACATGTACTATAATCTTTTAATATATATAATTTAACATCTTACTAAAGAACGTTGGAAGGAATAAACAACAAACTGTTAATAGTGATTATCTTGCTGATGGAATTATGGGGAAAATTTACTTTATAATTCTCTATTTTTATGTTTCAAGGTTTTTAATATCCACATCAGAAAACTGATAACTTTTTAAAGAGAATTTAAACAATCATTAAAAGAAGTAACAAGTAGCAGTATAGAAGAGTAGCATTAATTACCATGCCAAGATTGACAGAGTGACAGAGAACTAGATTGTACAGTTTCTGAGGTCCCTGCCCTAAAATTTTGTGGTTTAATGTACTATTTATATGAATCCTCTGTACAAACTATTTTAACCACAGTAGTACATGGAAAATGCTGGTATTAGAGTTTTCTACCCCTTTATTCCTATAGCGATCTTTTTTATTACTATTATTATTAATCTGTAATCACAGAATAGTATACAATTAACAGAAAACAATTATTTTGTACAAGCTGAATCAAAGACAATAGAACATGGAAAATACTACCTCTATCTGTAATTTGTTCTATGTACCAATAAAACCTGCTTTAAATTTCTGTGGTAATTTAAACCCCCATACTCTACCAGGCAAGGTTAGTGGATATTGAAAATACCATGAAGGACAGGTCTAGATATCTAAAAACATACTAAATATTGTATAAATTTTACAAAAATGAAAAGCACTGTACAGTGCCCAGCATAACTATATCTTAAAACTTGGCTCTAACAGCTGCTCTGCAGAGTTTAGTGTTATTCACCAAACAAGATGTGAGCAGGTCCCTCAGTGCCCAGGCCACGAGGGCGGCTAATGTGGGTTCCAGCTCCAGAACGTGTTTGAGTAAGGTCAGCTTTTCAGTATCTTCACCTCTGTGGTGTAGAGCAACAGAGAGTTAGTTTTTATTTTAAGGATGTAGTTCCTTTCCATATGACAATTTTGTAGATAACACCCAGATAAAGCTAAATTTTGGAAATTTTAAGTGGGGCCCCTCTCAGAAATGGGAGTCCTACCTTGCCTCCGGCCAGTTCTGTGTCAATGCCTCATTGTCATAGTCAAATGTTTTTTCAGCTAATTCACACTGAAGTATGATAGTTGCTTCATTTGCTTTTTTTGAATTCATCCTCTCAAAGCAATATTAACATTTAAGTGGAGTGATGATGTATAAATATGCTGTGACATATTCAACCATTCTCTTATTGTTGGACATTTGGGTTGTTTCCCCTTTTTGAGTTATGATGCGTGTTTCTGGGTTGCTTTCAAAAAGATTCTAGGAATGTATACTCCCACCAGAAACATATAAAATGCCCATTTTCCTACCATTTTACTTTTTAAATTATTTCATATTTTTGAATACTAGGATGAGGACTAAAATAATTGCTCATGACAGATTCTGAAAACATTTAAAAGAAAATAAGAGGATATTATGAACAACTTTATGACATAATTTAGATGATAGAGACAATTTCTAGAAAAATATAACTTAATAAAACTATCAGCAGAAGTAGAAAATCTGAATTACCTATAACTATTAAATCAAATTCATAATTTCAGACCCTCCCACAAAGAACACCATAGGCCTATATTTATTAACAAATTCTATCAAACAATTTGTTAAGGCTATCATAACTTTTATAACCTGTTAAGGACATTATAAGAACAGAAAATTTTAGATCAGCCTAACTAATGAGTATAGATTCAAAAGAAACTAAAATATTAGCAAATCAAACAAACCACATGTAAATAGGATAAAGCGTCATGACTACATTGGGTTTATTCAAGAAACCTGGTTGGATTAAGGATAAAATTCAAACATTATATGAGTATCTTAATGTTTAAAGAAGAAAGAAGGGAAGAAGGGGAATAAAGGAAAGTGGGAAGGCAGGCAGGCTTTTATCATACTAGAAATAGATGCAAACTCCTTAATCTGACAGAGTATCTACAGAAAATGACATTCTTCCACTCATTCCTAGCTATGTAATCAAGAGAAGTGGAAATGTATATCCATATGAAAACTTATATACAAATTTTAAATTTCACAGCTGCACTATTCATAACAGCCAAAATGTAGAAATAGTCCTAATGTCCATCAGCTAATGAATGGCTAAATAAAATGTGGAATATTATTTGGCAAAAAAAAAAAGGAATGAAGTGTTGACACATGCCACAATGTGGATGAACCTCAAAATCATTATGCTCAGTGCCAGAAGCCAGGCACAAGAAGCCACATACTATATTATTCCATTTATATGAAATGTTCAGAACAGGCAAATCCACAGAGGCAAAAAAATATGAGTAGTTGCTGGGGTGAGGAGGGTGGGAGTTGGAGCAGCATGAGTAGTTACTGCTGATGGGTATAGGTTTTCTTTATGGGGTGATCAAAATGTTCCAAAAACAGGTAGTGCTGCTGGCTCAGAACTATGACTATATTAAAAACCACTGAATTGTATACTTTAAAAGGGTCAACGTTATGGTATTTAAGTTGTATCTCAATAAAGTTATTATTTAAAAAAATACTCAGTGGTGAAATATTGAAATTTTTCCCTTTCTGGAAATAAGATAAGCAGGCCCACTATAGCTCCTAGCCAGTGCATTACAGCAAAAAAAAAAAAAAAAAAAAAAAAGGAAAATCTGAAATGATTTTCAGGTAAGTTATTAAAATCATCTGAAGAGTTTACACAACATATAAAAATCAGTTGTGTTGTTCTCTAATTAGAGAATGAAATCAAGGAAAGGGTGTACTTTAAATATCAAATATATTAAAAAATATATCAAGTACATAGGAATATCCTAACCAAAGATGAGCAAATGTTGAGAGAAATTAAAGAAGACAATATGGGGGAAAAGAGATACCACCATTAGGGAAGATATCATTTCTACTTAAACTGATTCAACCTGATACATTTTCAATCAAAATCCTAACAGTTTACCTTGCTGGGGTTTTTTTTGTTTTTGTTTTTGTTTTTGTTTTTGTTTTTGTTTTGGTGGAACTTGACAAGTTCTAAATGAATATAGAAATACAGAGGCCAAAAAATGGCCAAGCTATTCTTGAAGAACAAGGCTAGAGGACTTTCTGTCTTAATTATCAACTCTTATTATAAAAGAAACTACAGTAATTAAGATAGTTTAGTAATGACACAAGGATGAACAATAAACCAGTAGAACAGAAAGTAGCACAAAGGACTTGTTCACATTTGGCTACTTGATTTATGAGAGAAGTGGCCCTGTGAGGTGTGGGGACACCTCACATCAACCAGGATTGTTTAGAGGGACTGAGGAATAAAGACGGAAGAAACTGCAGATATGAAAACAGCCTCTGGCCTTGTTCTTTTATGCTCCAGAGACTAGAATCAATATCAGTGGACAGAGGATACAGACAGGCTGATTTGATCTTAGTTTAGAAAAAAACAAACTTTCTAATAGCCAGAACTGCCCTGCTGAGTTGACTGATGAGGTGCTGAGTCTGCACCAACTGGAGACCAGATGACATTCTATTGGGAATGCTGCAGAAGGGACTTCTCAAAGACACTGAACTTAAAAATATCATTTTAGTGATAAGGTTCCATGTTTCTTTGAGTCTGCCTCATTAAAATGGCATTGTCAGGCCACAGGGACTTTGGGGGTCACTCTCTCTCTGGGACTTCCCTCACTCCCTGAGCAGAGTTTGATCACGTCAACTATCAGAGGTGAGTTCTAGGTCAGGTTCTCTGTACATGTGTTCTCCAGTTAACTGCCCTCCCTTGAAGTTTCAGGTGTCTGGAACAGATCCTGAATCTCCATGCTGAGCATATCAGGCAGAGAATATATTGATGGGTTCCTCTGCCTTTACATCTAGGTATAGAGACAAACTCCAGGGAGTAAGTGGTAGAACTTGAGGGTGTAAGAGTGCTAATGTCTTGATAAGAGGAACTAATCTAACCTGTATGGACTCTAGAAACAAAGCCACTTGAGCAGAAGGCTCTGGGGTATCAAATTCCCAAAGCATGATCTTGAGGGGGAGGCTCTTGCTGTAAGAGCTCGTGGGCACCTTGCTTAGTGGAGAGGCATGACCAGAGGAGGGCCTCCAGTTCAGAAACCCCCTCTTGCCTGAGTCTAAGTGTAAAACTAACATTTGGAAGCCAAGCAGGATCATGAGTGGTAACTGTAGTTTTCAGGGGAGAAAATATTCTAGGTGGAGAAATCGATAGGAGTATGTCAACGACTTTGGTGTGGTGGTCTCATTGTGATGTGACACGGTTCCCAAAAATGATGTCCTATATAATTTCATGTTGCTAAATATACTTAGCTTTTGAGATAAGGGAAATGCTATCATAAGTAACACAAATTAAGGAAACTATTCTGAAATAATCTGGTTTGGAGATATAAAAAATACAACAAATAAACAAACAAGTAGGTTCTTATATATAACTGAAGAGAGCATCTTCACGAACTTGTCCATGAGTCAGGAGGAGTCCCTTAAGTTTGTCAGTCTGGTCTTGGGTATGAATACACACCTTGCAGGTGTCCCTATTTTTGGACTCATGACCTAAAACCTGAGTGACTCGACTATGTCAAGAGTGTGACATTTAACACAAGAGTGTGTTAAATGATGGTAGTGACTGCGTCTTGGAGGGATCACAGTGGAGCCTGTCCACAGCATCCTTCAGACAGGAGCATAGCAGTTTTCCATAATCTTAATTTGTTTCTCTTCTATTAATATATTCAAGCTTCTGTCAGCCAGAAAGAATCTTCTTATATCCTGTCTGTCTGTCCTCAAACTGCCATCTGGTCCTTCTTCCCATTCTCTATTCAGTTTCTTGAAAAAGTAATCTACTTGAAATGCCTCCACGTACTCATCTCCCATTTGTTACTCATTCCACTGTAGTTCTGCTGCAGCATTTTTTGGCTGTCATAAAAGTGCCCTCTCAAAAGTCCCACTGGCCCCTGAAGCCTTATTTTTTCTGGTCCTTCTATCAATTGCCATATTCTTGGATTTTGGTCTGCTCTTCTTTCTCATCATCTTTTACTGCCCCTCCCCCTTGTTCACATTGTAAATGTTGATGTTTTCATCCTTTTTCTCCCTCATAATCTTGTTCATTCATTAAGCAGATATAAACAGGCACTAATTACATTGCTTTACATATGCCAGTGAGTACAGATCTATTCTAAGTTCTAAACTGTTTCCTGAGCTTTATACTCAAATTGCCAACTTCTGTTTTGTCAATTTGGCTTGGATCTTTCCCAAGCATTGCATCAGCATATCCAGAAGAACGAGATGTGCTGTCTACCACCAAACTTGTTATTTCTTCTGTATTTCTTATTATAGATAATTCATGGAAATGCAGAAATGCAAGATCTACCTAACGACTGGTTTTACTGGCTGAAGGGATTTTCAAATTTAGTTTCATCTCTGCTTTTTATAGCTAGTTATTTAAGTTTAGGCTTGGATGCAGATATAAATTCATATCATGTACCTACAGCAAAAATATCGTTTTTGCTTACCCAAACCAGTATGTTTTAACACTTGTAATATTCTGACAAAAGTTCAAGAGAGTTGCTATTACAGAAAAAATTTTGCACAAAGAAAACCACATTTGGTATTTATAGTTTAGTTTTCATTCTTAAAAACTACAGTAAGTCATTTTTTGCCATAAGTACAAAGTTAAAAATGTATGTTATTCAGCACTTAGTTTTGTAGAATTTTAAAGTAACCTAGGAATACACATTTTCTATATGTTTATTGACAGAATTCGGTCCTCACCTGTTCCTACACACCCTGTACATGATGGGGATGGGACAGAAACAAGGGAACCAGTATTAACAAGTTCCACTGTGTACCAGATGCCTGGTTCTCTGCTAGTGTAGTACTCATGTATCTCGACAACTCCTTTAACCTGATAATACGCACTGATATCCTCCAATTTACAAAGAAGGAAAGCTGAAGCATTACAGAGGCTGAGTGAGGTAACTAAAGCTTCAAGGAGTTAAGTAATTGCCTAGCTTGCTGAGAAATGGGAGAACTGAGAGGGACTCCAAGTTTCTTTTTTCCACAGCAGTCAAGCTGGAGTCACTGATTAGCTTGCCCCTGCAGCGCTCCTTTCCCCAGCAGACACGGAAGAATGAATAGAACTATATTCTTCAGCCCTCATCAGCAGAAACCAACTCTCATCACCATTATGCTTCCACACACCCATAAAGCCATAGGAGTCAAATGCCTTCGAGATGAAAATTAGATTGCCTAAGTACTTGGAGAGCAGATGCAGTAACAGTAGCTGCAAAGCTATGAAGGCTGGAATTCATCTCTGCCGTTTGCCTCCCAGTGAGGGCGGAATGAGTCCTACCCTCCTCTGGGATTAGGTTCTTATTCTTCAAAGGAAGACCACTGTGGACTCCTCAGGTGTTTCTCTCTGCCATTCTAGATGTGGCATTCCCACTTTGGAAAGAACTGCAATAGCCGAAGCTTCCAGAACTGGTCTTTTTCTATCATTTTCCTCCTGCAAACCCTGAAACCTATGATTAGCTTGAGGTTTGTGAAAAGATTACACATATGGCAGTTTTAACATTTGTGGAGAATGGGGATTCTTTTCCACTGATACACTGTCTGAAGGAGGTGGCTAAAAACCAGAGTAACCACAATATTTACTAAGGTATTTAGTGAAAAAGATGATTTTGGCAAACAGTGTAACCCACCACTCATGGGGAATGAAGCTCACTTGAGGTTTCATAAATCAAAACATAGTGTTTGTCCACGGCTTCATTTTTTCCTCATTACTGGTAGATGATATCATCTTTTTCATTTCTGTTAGAATCTTTTAGCATCCAAGAGTAAGGAAAAATAATGTTAATTTCATTTATTATGCTGTATTTCCATTTTTAAAGAGAAATTTTATTTAAATTCTGCCATTTATATGAATGGAGTTTTCAACCTCTTTTCAGGGATTTATGGAACTTTTATAAGAATAATATCCTGGAGATTACTGACCTTTTTGTATATGTTCAAGGATATTGTTTTTGAATTAATATTTTTTCTCATTTTGCCCAAATAAGGCTGATCTTTAAAAGAACATAACTAAAACTAAACCCCCACCAAATTATAGCAGAATAGAAATCAAGAAATCGGCTAGAAAATGTAAAGAAGACAAGTCCATAATCATAACACTGTTGAAATTAATCATGCTAATATTTTAAAATACAATATTCATCTTTACCCTGCGTTTTTCTGACAGAGTGAAGAATTTGAGTGTTGACACTTACAGGTACAAATGTGTATAACCTATCTTGCTACAGTGGGGTAAATTGACAACATTAAAGCAAGCAACTCATATTCTTTTAAAAACTCAAATCTCCACTTTCTGATAGCTTCCTCTTTTCTTCAGTCCCTAACTTAAGATTCTTCTTTTCCAAGAAGCTTTCTCCAATTCCACAGTTCTCCCGTAGCACACTGGTTCTGCTACTTCGCCAGCACTGATGTCATCCCACTTTGTATTCTAAATAGTGGTTTCCATATGTTTTCCCCAAATAGTATGTATACCAGTGATTAAGTCATCCAACAAGTTTTTATTGGTTGAGTCTTGAGCTTATTTCTGAAATTGGTAACAAGAAGGTCAACATAATTCTTACGTATAGTCAGAGTCAGTTCAGACAAATAGCTGTGTTGGTATTAAACTGTGGTCATTTCTGTGGCTGGGGATGAGAGGTGTTATGGAAACATGCAGGAGGTACCTGTCTGGAGTTGTTAGAGCAGGGTTTAGCAACATTCGACCCAGATGATCCCCCTTCCTTCTAACACTCAGTGCTCTTGGTTTTTTTGGCCCCCCTTTTGTGTCTCACTTCTTAATCTTCTTTGCTGGCATCTCCTCCTCCTTGTCCTGATCTCAGGCCTGGAACCTCTTCTCTAGCTGTAATTTCTCTCTAGGTGAGTTTCATCATCTGTATACCATCTGTATACTGGTAATTTCAGTTACTTTCTTGACATATCTGTTTGAATATCTAGGAATCATCTCAAACCTAACAGTCCAAAGTTTTTGTTAAATATGACTGCAGTAATATTTAAACTGAAACTTGAATATTAAATAAGAGTTTGGACACAGAAGGATAAGATAAAGGATAATGTTCTAGGCAGAGAGGATGATGTGAGAGAAAGTCTGCAATGACACTGGCACCTCGTGGGAATGGGAAGGGAAGGTGATCGTGAGGCCTTAAGGGTCAAATACAGGAGAGAAGTGGTTTTGGAAATGGTATTTGTGGCTTTACTCAAAGGCTGCAGGGGAGGAGCATAACCAGTTTGGCATTTTAGAAAGATAACTCTATAGTTTGGCTTATGAAGCAAATGGAGAAACCACGTCTAAAGGCAGAGCACCATTTAAAAGACATTGCAATAATTCAAGAGAGGGAGATTTTTTTATGAGGTTAGGGGAGAACTCAAGAGATAACTAGATAATTAGGTAAAATCAACAAGACTTAAGATTTAATTGAATGTAGGGAAAGGAGGAGGAAGAAGAATCAAACATATGAAGCTCAGGTTTATGGCATGAACATCTGCATGGCGGGAGAGCCATTTCCTGCGGTGAATACAGGTTGAGGGAGAAAGATAATATAGTCAGTTCTGCAGATCAAAAGAAAAACCCTAGGCTTGATATTTAAGATCCTGTAGCATGGGAATGGATGGTACTCAAGCCACAAAATTGAATGAGATCAGAAGCCATGATATATAATTAGGCCCTTGGAAAAGGTTTACAAGAGTTACAGGAACTAAAAGAAGAGGATTTTAAAACTCTCCAAATAAGCACTTCTGCACATTGTTGATAGAAATGTAAATTGGTAGATTCTTTATATAGGCCATTTCATCAGCCTTTATTAAATGTTAAGCCATACTGCTTCTAAGATTCTAGCTAACAAAAATTTCTTCACAAATGTACAAAAATATCTTACAAGGATATTCATTATAGTGTATAAGTAGTGAAAATTACAAATAACTCAAAAGATTGTCAATATGAGATTGCTTAAATTATAATGTATATCTATGCAGTGGCTTAGCTTATTGCCTTAAAAATAACAAAGTAGATTTGTACTTATTGACATGAGATGTATCTTAGATACATAAAATGGCAAAAGCAATCATAAGTCATATGTATGGCAAGTGTGTTTTATTGAGCATTTTATATATCCCAGGCAATATATGTAAAGAACTCCAAAAATCTATAAGGAAAAGACAGACACTGAGTAGAAAAATGGGCAAGCATTTTTTAAATCACTATGAGATAGTATTTTAAATCACTATGAGATAGTATTGCACATTCACCAGAATGATTAATAGTAAAAAGACTGACAATAACAATTGTTAGAATATGGAACAATAGGTATTCTCATATACTGCTACCTAAATTGGTATAAACACTGATATTTTCTATAAAAGTTGAAGGTGCCCATATCCCTTTGTATATATCCAAAAGAATTGTGTTTATGTATATTAAGAAACATGCACAAGAGTGTCACAGTAGCATTATATGTAATAGCCCCAAACTTATAACTACCCAAATGTTTTTTAACAATAGAATGGAAAAATATAAATTGTGATATTTTGTATGTCATGAAGTACCATTTAGTATTAAAATGAACAAAAAAACATAGAGCTTCATGCAGCATTATGGATGAATCTCACAAAATCTTAGGCAATAAAAATAGACAATAAACAATATATGGTTTATGATTCTGTATAAATGAGGTCTGAAAATAGGTAGAACTAAACTGTAGTGTTTAGGGTTGCACACTTAAGTAAAAAAAACTATAAAGAAAAACAAGGAAGTTATTTGTATAAAATCAAGGTAGTCATCAACTTTAGAGGAAAATGAGGAGTACATGATTGGGAAGAGGAATGCCAATGGACTTCTGGGATGCTGGCCAGATTCTGTTGCAATGTACATTACATTTTATTTATTCTTAAGATACTTCTATTCTGTGTATTTTTAAAACCTCACTATCAAAAAACAAATTAAATCCAAGCAGGAAAAAAAAAAAGGAAATTCACAGCTGAATACATTATAATGAAACTGCAGATACCAAAGACAAGAACATTTTTAAAGCAGCCAGAGGGAAAATGGATTGGATCACCTTCAAAGTAGCAAACTGATTTTTCACCAATAGCAGTAGAAACCAGAAATCAAACTAAGAGCTTCAGTATGCTGAGAAAAAATATTATATGAGAGAAAATACACTATACTCAGCAAAAAAAAAAAAAAAAATCTTTTAAAACAAAGTAATATCTGCACCCTCATATTCATTGCAACATTGTTGGTAATAGCTAAGACATGGAAACAACTGGTGTTCCTCCAGAGATAGATGGATAAAGAAAATATGATTTATACACACACACACACACACACACACACACACACACACACACACACACAGAGGAATATTATTCAGCACTAAACAAGAATGAAATCCTGACATTTCAACAACATGGATGGACCTTGAGAGCATTATGCTAATCATAACTAGTAAAAGATAAATCCTGTATGATCTCACTTATATAGACTCTAAAAACAAAAATAAATAATAATTGAACTCATAGATACAGAGAACAGATTGGTGGTTGCCAGAGACAGGGGGTGAGGAAGGTTGGTGAAATGAGTGAAATGAATCAGAAGGTAAAAACTTCCAGTTATAAAATAAGTAAGTCCTAGGGATGTAATGTACAGCATGGTGACTATAGTTTATTATACTGTATTGTATATCTGAAAGTTGCTAAGAGAGTAGATTTTAAAGTTCTTATTACAAGAAAAATTTGTAACTGTAGTGAAGGATGTTAACTAGGCTTATCATGGCAATCATTTTACAATATATACAAATATAGTATTATGTTGTACACCTTAAACTAACATGTTTATGTCAATTACATCTCAATAAAGCTGGAAAAAAATTATAATGAAATAAAGACTGTCCTATAAGTAGCTAATGAGAGAATAGAATACTCTAATAGACGTTCATTTTAGAATGAAAGGATATTCTCAGGCAAAGAGAAAATGATCCCAGAAGGAAGGTTTGAGATACAAGAAGCAACAAAGAGGAAAGAATATAATAAATACATCAAACAGTGATTGTATAATAAAATCATAATAGTGTCAAGTGAGGTCTTTATTTTTTAAGCTAAAATTTAAAAATACACAGCAATACAAGGATGACTGAAGTTTAAATATTGTAAAGTCCTTTGTGAGGAGGATTGAGACGTATTTTTTTTAGACTTTGATGGGTATGTGTAATAAAATACTTAAGGTAACCATTTGACAAACTAAATAGAGCACATAACTTCCCAACTATATACAGGGAAAAAGGAAATATTTTAAAAGCCAATCAAAAAGAAGGCAAAGAGGAAAAATATTTAAAAGGAAATTATGTAAGTCAGTTGTGGTGAGACTTCCCACTATAGCAGAATGAAGAAGTCAGCGAATCTTTTCCATAGTAAAATAAGTAAAAAGTTGGAAAAATTGTTTTAGAAGGACTGTTCAGGGCTCTGGAGATTGACTAAATGCAAAGAACAAATAATTTGGAGCTTGATTCTGCCCTCTCTTTTAATATTTCTGTTAACTCAAATATTCTAGTCTTTCTAGAAAAAAAAATCTCACATATCTATCCTGTACCCCTATTGTCACTAATGGCATTGAAAACCATTGTGTTTGTTAAGACATTTTGCTTGCAAGTAATAGAAACCCACTTCAGATAATCCCAGGTACGAAGGGGGTATATTGGAAGGATTCTGAGAATACCCTCTTCTAGAAGGGCGGAAGAGATTCCCCAGGACCTGGCACCAGGAATGGAGTCACCCTCACAGTCCAGGTGGTCCTCAGGGACCCTTACCTTGCTTCCTTTTTCTGAGTTGCCACATCTATACCACTTTCTCTAAGTTTAGTTAATTCTATTCTCAGTAGGTCTCGCCTTCTGCAGAACAGCTCCCACTGGGTTGACAGACGATCTCAAAGAACCCAAGCCTGTTTACCTTTGGTGGTCTGGCCCTCAATTTCAAATTTCTCCAGAGAAACAGATTGGACCAGCTTGGGTCATATATCCACCCCTAGTCTCATCAACTATGATCTCTGGAGTTCTGGTCAAGAGTGGGTCAAATGAGCGTGGCTGGGTGGTGATGATATAAGATAGAATAGAGTTGAACACATATACAACAACAGCACTTGGACTATCCTATGTAAAGCTTATGTAACAAAGAGAGAAGTTATTACTATTTAATGTGACTTTCTGCAATCAACAGGTGTTTTATCTTCTTGAAGGAACATCTTTTTATTGTTGGAATGCTCTTTGTATAGCCTAGTACAAGCTTCGTACCTATTAAACTGTTGGTATTTATTGATTGGTTATTTCCTTTTAGTTTGATTCATTTACAACAATATTTATAAATGATTATAGATACCTTATAGTTTTTAGTTCTGTCTCATGAGATTTGTCCTTTAAATAGATATACGTTTCAAAGACTATGGTTGCTTTATTTTATTCTTGGCCTTTTCTGAATATGTACTTAAATTACTGAGAAGTTGGTTGGTTTGTTTTCCAAGGGTGGTTAAAAACCTTAGTTATAACATACAAAGAGCAAAGTCCTTGTTGGTTAAGGTGGTTTTGCTTTTTAAACTGACTAATTTCAAGCAGGTTTTAATGAAACAACATTTTCCCTCTGAATTCACTGGCCAATAGCAGGAGGAGCCATACCATCATCTGTTTATAAAAGTATGCCATTTGGTGTCTGTAATTCAGAATAGCAAAAGTAAATTTTTAAATGTTTTCATGTTGAAAATGGCTTATTTACATCTTTGGGGGGGGGGATTATCAATAGTCTAGCACTTAGCAGTGACAAAGCTTTCTGTCTAATTCCATGGCAAGCCCTATGCAAGCATTATGCTCTGTCAAATAGGAATCCAGCCACTGTGATTAGTACCACTTCATGTTTTCTCAGGGACCTGTTCTTGCCACTCCACTGCTCTCTCAGTCCCAGCCTGGCCATTTCATGATGCCATTCACATCTGGACACAAATTTCTCTTAGACTTTCTTTCCTTTGCTTCTCAAAATTAGATGAGGATCTCCCCTAAGAATGTGTTTCACATACTTTCTATATAGAGTATGTGCTCAGGACTTTATTTCTTTATTTATGTTTGTTTTAACCAACTAATCGTATTGTTTATTCAGCAGGCACTTATGTGCCAGGAATAGCAGTAGTTGCTTCTGTCTTGGGCCAGTTGCCTTTCCTAAAGTTCTAGAGATTTTATACCAAAACATTTATCTAAAACCTTCCCTATTTCTACTTTCTTGTTTAAAACTTTGTTTCTCAATCATTCTCCCAAACGTCTCAGTTTCACTAAATCTCTTTTATTTCCTTTAGCTTTTTCATATGTAGCTCATGTACATTCATGAATTTAACAACTGTTTATCAAGCACCTACTATGTGCCTTGATCTTATGCTAGCAATTCACAGTAAATAAAACACTCTCTATTATCAAATTTCATGTTATCTAGTTGCTTCAGTGCTTATTTAGTTGGAGGAACAAATATGTACCTCTCTCTGTAATCGCAAGTGGTTTCTATAATATACAAATTATATGGAGATAGGCAAGAGAGTCCTTTTTTTTTTTTTAAAGCCTACAGCACCCAGTATTCCTAGGTGGTCTCCCATTCAAGTACTAACCAGGCCCAACTCTGCTTAGCTTCAGAGATCAGACGAGATCGTGCATGTTCAGGGTGGCATGGCTGGAGACAAGAGATTCCTGAAAAGATGGCATTTGAGTAGAATGACAAGAATTTTGACACGTGCTGGAAGAAAGACTGTTCACTGGGACTGGGGTAAAGAATTAGAAGCAAAAGCTATAAGCAAATACGGAGAAATTTCACAGAGAGCCTTGAATGCCACATTTTAGAAATTTAGCCTTTAGTCTAGGCCAGCGGTCCCCAACCTTTTTGGCACCTGGGAACGGTGTTCCTATGAGAATCTAATGCCTGATGATCTGAGGTGGAGCTGAGGCAGTGACGCTAGTGCTGCAAATACAGATGAATCTTACCCACTGCTCACCTCCTGCTGTGTAGCCTGGTTCCTAACAGGCCACGGACCCATACCCAGGGGTTGGGGACCCCAGGTCAAGGCTCTACAAAATCACTTTAAGGTTTTGAGAAGAATAGTGACATGAAAACATTCGTGTTTCAGGAGGATAATTTTGGAGCTATGAAAAGGATATTTAGAGAATCAATAAATTAGGAATGATACCTAATACAGAGCTTGACCCCATTTTTGATACTTGACTCCTGACATCTCTTAAACCTTACCCTTGTCCCCCGTCCACATCTGAGCAAGCTGATAAGAAAGCCTGCATATTCCCTATGTGGCGCCAGCAAGTTGAAACCACACTACCCACCCCAATCACAATAAAAACCAGAGCCAGTTGCCCACCCCTGCTCTCAAAGAGCTTGGGAGCTGCCCTTCCCTTCCCATACTCCTCATCATGTGAGTAATAAATGTCTTCACACCCTCTTGTAATGTGTGACACTGTCAGTATCAGCATTTGTACCCAAGTTTGGTTGGGAGTGTTCATTGTGCTCTGTAGAGTGGCCTCAACATGTATTGGTAGAGAGAGGGTAGACATCCATTGTTTGGTGCTCTCCACCTTTCCCTTTCTTCTTCCTATAGCACCCCCTTCCTTTAAGGAATTTCTCTTCCCTCTTGGGCTGACACACCCTTGATTAATATGTACAGTATAATACTACCCAGCCATTAAAAAGAATATAGCAATCCTGTACCTTCACAGAAAAAGCTCTTCGATACATATTGTTGAGTGAAGAAAAGCAAGAGTAAATAATATGGGTATAGTATGATTTTATTCATTAACATTTTTATATTGAAGCATATTAACTGAGGTAATTTTCACGCAGTAGTTTTGACAAAAGCATACTGTCATGTGACCACCACCACAATCAAGATATAAAACTCCCTCTGTCCCAACAAATTCCGTCCTTCCCCTTTGTAGTCAACCCTTCTCCCTATCTTTAGCCACTGACAGCTACTCATCTCTTCTCCAACCCTATAATTTTGCCATTCCCAGACTATAGGCTTTTCTATCTAGCATCTTATATTCAGCAGAACTTGAGTCACCCATGGTGTGTATATTAGTAGTTTGGTTCATGGTATGGATGGACCTCACCAGTTAAAGGATATATGCATTGTTTTCAAATTTGGGTGATTAATAATAAAGCTGCCATAAACATTTTAGTACTTTGGTGTCAACATAAATTTTTATTTTACTTGGGTAAATTCTTAAGAGTGGGACTACTCAGTCCTACTCTTAAGAATTTTCCCAAGTAAAATAAAATGAATGTATGTTTAACTTTGTAAGAAACTGCTTTTCCAAAGTGACTGCTTCATAGGCATTCCCACCAGCAGCATATATGGACTCAACAATTCCACCTATTTTCTGTGGTTCCAGAAAGGTCTGCAGTGCAAGGAGAGATCTGTAAGACACTCATCCGGGGAGAGATGGATACTAGAATTGGGGTTATGTCAGAGGGAAGTTTAACTTTAGGTTTAACCACTTAATTTTTATGCATTTGTTAGTTACTTGTACAATTAAATAAAGAGAAATGAAAAAGTGATATTTCTCACCAAAAAGAAAGAAGGGGAGACTTAAAGAAATATGACAGGCTGAGATGACCATATCCACCCTTCCCCACCATTTTAAACACACACAAATTCTGGATTAAATGTAACATGTTTTAAGTACATAGTTAAGCTTAAGAGAAAGAAGTAGAGATGTCCTGAGAGCCATATATATGGAGTGAAATCAGAGCCGGGGCAGAGGCTGGTGCTGGGCAGCCTGCAGGGTCTCAGAGCAGATCTGGGCCCTGGGCTGGGGCTGGAGTGCTTCAGCACACAGATGGGAGGACAGCCTGGACTCCATCAGGTGGGGGCTGTGTCCTCTTCACAGAGCTTGGAGCCTCAAAGTCTTCTGTTATGTCAGTCAAAAGGGGAGGAGAATAACTGCTAACCACTCCCACAAAACTGAAGAGAAATTGGTGGTAGAGAAACCCATCTCTCCAGATCCCTGGCATAGATTCAGAGTCTCAGTTTATTCTGCCAACCTGTGGTTGAGGTAGAAGCCCAAGTCCAGAAAGGAATGTAACATGTGGATACATGGGCTCCTCCCGGGCTCTGGGAAAAGCCACTGTGAAACTGCCCTGGAGAGACATTCTCACACCTGTACCCACAGAATGATCACATAAAAGAATGACCCTGAAGTAATTGCACATCAAAAAAATATATATTAATTGAAAAAAAAACCACCTTTGTTAATTGAGAATTATACAGTGATCTGGACAAAAACTACAAAGTAAAAGACTAAATTCTCAAAGTGATAACTAAACAAATAGAAACCCAATTTAAAATGTAGAACTTTTTAAAAAAATTATTTAGTTTCAAGTATACAGTACATTGGTTAGACATCTATATAGTTCATGAAACGATCACTCCAATTGCTCCCTCCCTCCCCTGGCCCTCCACCTAGCCATCATATTAATGCTAACTGCATTCCCTATGCTGTGCTCCCCATCTCCGTGACCACCTATCAACTACTAATTTGTGCTTCTTTAACCCTTCACCCCTTTCTCCCAGTGTCCTAACTGCCTTCCCTCTGGCCATCACCAGATTGTCCTCTATATTAGTGGGTCTGTTTTCGATTAGATCATTCTTTTTGTTCCTTAGATTCCACGTGTAAGTGAAATCATATGGTATTTATCTTTCTCTGTCTGACTTATTTCGCTCATCGCAATAATCTCTAGGTCCATCCATGTCATTGCAAATGGTAGAATTCATTTCTTTAATGGCTGAGTAATATTCCATTGCATATATGAACCATAACTTCTTTATCCAGTCATCTGTTCATGGACATTTAGGTTGCTTCCATATCTTGGCTATTGTAAATTGTGCTGCCATGAATATTGGGGTGCATAGATCTTTATGAATTATTGTTTTAGTTTTCTTTGGATAAATACCCAGAAGTGCAATTGCTGGGTCAAAAGGTATATTCATTTTTCATTTTTTGAGAAACCTCCAGACTGTTTTCCATAGCAGCTGTACCAGTTTGTAATCCCACCAACAATGTATGAGGGTTCCCTTTTTTCCACACCCTCGCCAACACTTGTTTTTTGATTTATTGATGACAGCCATTCTGACAGGTGTGGTTTTAATTTGCATTTCTCTAATCATTAGTGACCTTGAGCATCTTTTCATATGTCTATTGGCCATCTTTATTTCCTCTTCGGAGAAGTATATGTTCAGATTTTCTGCCCATTTTTAATTGGATTGTTTATTTTTGTTCTTGTTGAGTTGTATGAATTCTTTATATATTTTAGATATTAACCTCTTATCAGATATATCAATAGTGAATATCTTTTTCCGAACAGTTCGTTGTCTTTTTGTTTTGTTGATGGTTCCCTTTGCTGTACAAAAAGTTTTCAGTTTCATGTAGTCCTATTTGTTTATTTTTTCTTTTGTTTCCCTTGCTCGAGGAGATATATCTGAAAAGAAATTACTGTTAGCAATATCAGGGAGTTTACTGCCTATGTTTTATCCTAGAATTTTTATAGTTTCAGGTCTTACATTTAAGTCTTTAATCCATGAGTCTATTCTTGTATACAGTGTAAGAAGGTGGTCCAGCTTTTTTAATTTTTTTTTTTTTTGCATGAACCTGTCAAATTTTCCCAACACCATTTATTGAAGAGATTCTCTTTACCCAGTTGTATATTCTTACCTCCTTTGTCATATATTAAGTGAGCATACAGGCATGGATTTATTTCTGGGCTCTCTATTCTGTTCCATTGATCAGTGTATCTGTTCTTATGCCGATTCTATGCTGTTTTGATTACTGTAGCTTTGTTGTATAGTTTGATATCAGGTAGTCTGATACCTCCAACTTTGTTCTTCTATCTCAAGTTTGCTGTGGCTATTTGGGGTTTTTTATGGCTCCACATACATTTTAGGATTATTTGTTCTAGTTCTCTGAAAAATACCATTGATATTTTGATAGGGATTGCATTGAATCTATAGATTGCTTTGGGTAGTATGGCCATTTTAGTGATGTTGATTCTTCCTACCCATGAACATGGTATATGCTTCCATTTATTTGTATCTTCTTCAATTTCTTTTTTCTATGACTTATAATTTTCTGAAAACAGGTCTTTTACCTCCTTGGTTAATTTGGTTCCCAGGTATTTTATAGTTTTTGACACAATTGTAAGTGAAATTGTTTTCTTAATTTCTCTTTCTGAAAGTTCATCATTGGTGTATAAAAATGCCACTGACTTCTGAATATATATTTTGTAACCTGCTACTTTACCGAATTCATTGATTGGTTCTAACAGTTGTTTTGGTGGAATATTTAGGATTCTCTATATATAGTATCATGTCATCAGCAAATAATGAGAGTGTTACTTCTTCCTTTCCAATTCCAATTTATTTCTCTTGTCTTATTGCTGTGGCTAAGACTTCCAATACAATGTTAAAGAGGATGGTGAAAGTGGGCATCCTTGTCTTGTTCCTGATCTTAAGGAAATGCTTTTAGGTTTTCCTCATTGAATATATTAGCCGCAGGTTTGTCATATATGGCCTTTATTATGCTGAAGTATGTTCCCTCTATTCCCACTTTGCTGGGAGTTTTTATCATAAATGAATGCTGGATTTTGCTGAACTCTTTCCCTGCATCTATTGATATGATCATATGGTTTTTATCTTTTGATATGTTAATGTGGTGTATCACATTAATTGATTTGCAGATATTGTACCAACCTTCTTCCCAGGAATAAATCCAACTTGATCATGGTGTATGATATTTTTAATATATTGCTAAATTAGGTTTGCTAATATTTTGTGAGGATTTTTGCATCACTGTTCATAAGAGATATTGGCCTATAGTTTTTTTGTTTTTGTTTTGTAATGTCTTTGTCTGGTTTTGGAATCAAGGTAATGGTGGCCTCATAAAAGGAATTAGGGAGCCTTCCCTTTTCTTGAATGTTTTGGAACAGTTCGAGAAGAATAGATGTTAATTATTCTCTGAATGTTTGGTAAAATTTGCCTGTGAAACCATCTGGTCCAGGACTTTTGTTTTGGGGGAGGTTTTTGATTACTGGTTCTATTTCATTGGTAGTAATGGGTTAGTACAGATTTTCTGTTTCTTCAGTCTTGGGAGATTGTATGTTTCTAGGAATGTGTCCATTTCTTTCAGATTGTCCAATTTGTTGGCATATAATTGCTCATAGTATTTTCTTATCCATTGTATTTCTGTGGAGTTCGCAGTTATTTCTCCTCTGTCATTTCTGATTTCGTTTATTTGAGTCCTCTTTCTTTTTTTCTTGATGAGTCTGGCTAAGGGTCTGTTACTTTTCTTTATCCATTCAAAGAACTAGCTCTTGGTTTCATTAATCTTTTGTATTGTTTTTCTAGACTGTATTTCATTTATTTCTGCTCTGCTCTTAACTATTTCCTTCCTTCTGTTCACTTTGGGCTTTGTTTGATGTTCTTTTTCTAGTTATTTTAAGTGAAAGGTTAGATTGTTTATTTGAGCTTTTTCTTGTTTCTTGAGGTAGGTCTATATTACTATGAATTCCCCTCTTAGGACTGCTTTCACTGTGTCCCATAAATTTTGAGTCGTTGTGTTTTCATTTTCATTTATCTCTAGGTATCTTTTGATTTCTTCCTTGATCTCATTAATAATCCATTCATTGTTTAGTAGCATGTTATTTAGCCTCCATGTGTTTGTGTATTTTCCAGTTTTTTTCTTGTAGTTGTTATCTAGTTTCACACCATTGTGATCAGAGAAGACGGTTGGTATGATTTCAGTCTTCTTAAATTTATTGAGACTTATTTTGTGTCCTCACATGTGGTGTGTTCTTGAAACTGTTCCATGTGCACTTGAGAAGAATGTATATTTTGTTGCTTTAAAATAAAATGCTCTGAAAATATCTATTGAATTCATCTGGTCTAGTGTGTCTTTTAGGCCCATTGTTTCCTTGTTGATTCTTTGCCTGGAAGATCTGTAGGACTTTTTTTTTTTTTTACAAGAGCCTATTAAAAAATGAAACAATTACATATATAATAAATATTTTTAAATTTTAAATTTAATTTAAAAATTAAAAACTGGTGAATAAGCCAAACCACAGGTTAGATATCACTAAAGGAAAAATTAGATTTAAAAAGAGCAGAAAGATAATTAGGTGGTTCACCATAATCTAATAAGAACTTCAAAAATAGAGAGTGAAAAAGTTGCTATATTTAAAGAGAAGTGTTACCTCATCTGATTCCCTCAGTTGTTTGTCCCTCCAGCCATGCCTCCAAGAAGTTCCAGTGTCCTGGCCCAGGGTTCTGGTTACAGCAAGAGGAGAGACAGGAGCATTCACCTTGCTAGAATAGTCAGTCTCCTTTCTGAGCCCCATGAGTAATGGATGTGTGTATGATTTTAAAGAAACCCAACACCTGCATTACTGAGAAATTTAAAGGAACAATTATAACTCCACTTCATACATAAATGTATCATTTCAGAATTTATAAAGGACATTTTTAAAGGAGAAAAAAACTGCCAAACTATTTTACAAAGTAGGTTATACCATTTACATTCTCACCAACACTTGTTATTGTCTGTCTTTTTTATTATAGCTATTCTAGTGGGTGTAAAGTGATTCTATATGCTTTTAAGGTAGATTTCAAACTGAGCATCCTGCAAATCAATTTTTTACATCAAACTGTTTTATTTCAAGCTGTTTATGATAGTTAAAATTGTTGCTGAATGCCTTTCTAAACTATTTTATATCACAATGTCTAGTTGTAGTTTAAATTGAGAATAATCTTATGTTCACATGTCCTGACTATCAGTTTTTATTCACTTTGATTATGATGTTTTTAATGTGTTTAAAATAGTATATTTGTCTGAGAAATACAAACTGCACAGTATCACTATCACCACCATTCTCCTCTAAAAAAAACGTTAATTCTTTTTTTGGTCCCAAGAACCTAAAGTTTCAAGAGAAGTATGTTTGAGGTAATCACTTCCTTCTTGTAATTAGTTAAGTGATTTCATATATACATAACTACGTTTGCATAGAGCCAGGGCCTTTAGGCCGGTCATCTAGAAGCAATTAGAACATCATGATCACTTTCACATACAAAGGTGTGAACAGAAAAGGCCCAGATATATGTAAGTGCTCTTTGAAGTAAGTGTGAACCTGTTTGAGCAGGTTCACTACCCGTGCATCAGTTGGGGCAAAGGGCCTACAGCTTCTCTAGTTGTGTTAGTATAGCTAGTTGTTAACTACTTGCTGTAAGATTTTTTCAAGCTCAAACTTTAGTTTCTTCTCTGTGCATTTTCTTACTTTATAAGAGGCAGTAAAAGATATCTGGTGAGTATTCAGTGCTTATGGCACTAGTAAATAAAGAACCCTCTTTTTGTTACAAATGTGTAACTGTTGTGCTTACAGCTATTTGATTTTAAAAATAGTGTGCAATTTGTATTTGTCCGAGGCTGAAGTTTGACTTTTAGAAAATTGGAATCTGTCCTGTGGCTGTTTTGTCTTTTTTTTTTTTTTTTTTTAATCCAAATAGACAGCTTGACTTTGTTGGCCCACACCCTCTGTTTCTTCCTGTTGCTGGGCTGCATAAACCACATTGGACAGGCACTGAGCAAGCCTCTGGGGTCCTGGGGCCCACGTTCCCCTCCAGTGTTTAACAACATCTCTCTGTTTCCAAATGAAGCTGAGGATTGTGCAGCCCTTTTTTATTACTTTGATCAGCTTTGGCCTCTGGAAAACAGTCTATTTCTTCAAATATTATTTAAACTTACAGGTTCAGCTGAATTATTAATAGGAGATTATGAAAGATAAGTAGAAAACACAAAATTCAAACAAATGTCTTTACAACTAACTAAAATTTTCATGTAACAGGGATCAATAAGCTGGAGCTTTTGGCCCACTTATTTCAAACATGATGCAACTAATTCTAGTTGTACAAAATCATGTGGATCATATTTTAGGATAGAGCAGTATTAAGTAATTGAACTTTTGTTCAAATGAGCCAAGAGGGAGTCAACAGTAAAATCTTCATATTTTCAGACAACTTCAAGCCTTTCCACACATTGAAATACCAAGAGGATGGGAATGCACTGAAAACATTATTTGTAACATGCAGAAAAGGAATCCCAAATCATTGTGCATTGAATAAGACCTTCAGGGGAAAAAATCCAAAAACTGCTCATTGACAAATGTGCCCTTGTCTGTTAATCATGATGCAAAAAAGGCATAGTGACTGCTTCCAAAAAACAGTATTTCAGATATCTCCACATCAAGAAAGACTTGCAGATTGCTAGTCTTAATCCAGGAAGATTGGAAAAACAAAATAGATTTTATGTTCTTTGTACCAAATTCTAGAGAATCTGTACACAATATTCCCTGCATTTATGGTCACTGCAGGACGGATATGACAGAATTGAAAGAGACTTAAAGAGAGACAGTGAAGTAATCGAGATGGCTACAGGGCTTCCAGATAGAAAAAGAACAAAGCCTTCTCCATCCTAGATAGTGACAACAGAATGGAGGCATTTGTGTATTTACTTATTTATTTTGTCTTTTCTGCTAGATCCTATGCTTCATGGGCTCAGGGATGCTGTCTTTTGTGTTTTAATTTTTTGTTTAAATATATACATACAGAAAAGGGCAAACATCACAAATATGTAGTTGGATCATTTACCTAGTTCTCTGTTTCTGGGCCTTACCAGGTTCTGCTGATTATAAATAGTGCTGCTGTGATTTATAGCCATTCAAATGTGTATGTTGTCATATTCCGTTGTGGCATTTCCCTGGTGCTCACTGTTTCTTTGTTTGCAAGGGTGTACCCAGCAAATGCCTGGGGTTTTCATTAGAGCTCTTTTAACACAAGTGACAGAAGATGGGACAGAAACCCAACGCACAATGGCTTACTTAGCAAAGAAGTTTGTGGCTCCAGGAGTAGTAGAGGGCAGGAGTAGGTCCAACAATCAAAGAAAGAGTTGCCTAGCTTGGGGATCTTGGGGATCTTGAGGGGTTGTACCATGATGGAGAGTTCTCTCTCCATTGCGAGCTCCTCATCTCTGCAGGCTTTCTGCCAGGGCAGCACGCTAACCTCACCTGCAGCCATCGGGTCATCTCTTCCCAGCTGGGTGAGCCCTGCAGGAAAAGGCTTTCTCCTCTCAGACTCCACCTGTCAGTTGGCCCAGGGCAGGCTTTTGGCTGTTAGTGAGGAGCTAACAATTCTGAGGTGACCTGAGCCAATCCTGTGGACAGGAACAAGTCTGCTGCCAGAAGAAGGGTGATGAGAAAGTACGCTGGGCAAAGAAAAACAGGTCTGACAGTCCACAGAAGCTCCATACACTAGACATTCTGAAAATAACAATTTTGAGTGAATGAATGAGTCAATCCAAGTTCATAGTGTATAGACCCCATCATGTGTTAGAGGATGAGCTTGAAATACTTTTAGTAAGGGGTCCTCTAGGAAAATAAAGCAGTTCCATGGCAGCAAATAAAAGCCTTCTGCACACAATTCCCCTAATTCGAGAGAGATTCCACGCTAAAATATGAGTCATTATTATAAGATCCGTTTTGTCATGCCAATTCATGGATGACCTGTAAAGAAATGAATAAATGAAAGTTTTTTCAGTGTTTGCTACTGCTCTGTTATGTTTTGAGTCTGAAGTCAAGCCTAGGATCAGCTGGCTCCTCCCTCCTGCCCTGGCCAGCAATGGAAGCCTGTAGTGATGGTGGTGGGCAGGGGTTCGGGGTGCTAGTTATGTGGTTTGTGGCCAGACAATAAGACGTGTGTTATTCTAGGATCCAAAGAACAGCTATGTATTTTCTCCTAAGATTCTTTAAGTAGAAAATGGGAGCCCCTTATTAAAATAACTAAGCATAATGCTTAAACCTGTGGCAGGACATGAAGAGGAACGTACAGAATAAGCATCTAGGTCAGTTTCTTACCTCTCATTAATCTCAATGTCATCTGGGATCCTGGATGAGAATCCTGAAACAGAAAAAGGACATTAAGTAAAAACTAAGGAAAGCTGAATAAAGTATTCGATTTAATTATAAAAGTGATGCACTGATATTAGTTCATTAATTATAACAAATATACCACATCAGTGTTAGATGTTAATAATATGAGAATTCTGTACTATCTTCCCAATTTTTCTGTCAATCTAAAACTTCTAAAAAGTACAATTTGTCTTTTTTAAAAATTTGATATAGGTTCTTTGGAAGGAGCCCATGCACAGAGGGTCCCTGGAAGTGTAAACTTTCTTAGTTCAGGGTGAATTCACTCCAACCTCCATTCTAACACTGAGCTAGACCACAGGTCACCTGAAATTTGCTTCAAAAAAGGCATTAGGATCAGGAGGTCAGCACAACTTGACTTCTTTACTTTGGGCTCTGAGTCACTGGAGCAGCCTTGTGTATCTCTGACCCTTATTTATCTTACTTTTAAAATGGGCATAATTTTATATTCACACCTCATAAAAGTGTCCTGTGATTCACTATGTAAAGATCTGGCAAAGCTAGAACTATTTTGCAAATAGACTAAATCATTGTCCTTTGAACTATTTCACTAAGGCTTGTTTTCCTCCCTCATGTTTTAATTCTCTTGTCCAATATTTATTTTATTTATTTTATTTTATTTTATTTTATTTTATTTTATTTTATTTTATTTTATTATTTTATTTTTTCCTTAACCATCAGTTTTGATGTTATATAACATTTTAACCATTTAAAATTTCATTTACATAAATGATGCCCTATTTTATTTTGCCCCAGAAGTGGGGGGTTTTGCAGGTGTTGACTTCATGGTTCATTTATTTTCTTCCCATTTTAAAAAACTGAAACCATTTAACATAGGGCTCTAGAGTACAAGTTTGGATATATATCATCAGCTCTTTAAATAAAATGTAATTTAAATATCATTTAAACCTTAACTTCCATACCCAAACTATTCATCAAGTGTGAGGGACAATGAAAAATATTATTAAACGCTAAAGCCCTTAAAAATGGAAGATTGAAACACACATCCTTTATCAGACACCCTGCCAAAACCCTTCTGAAAAAACAGTAGAGAGAGTTTTAAAAAGCATAATGCATAAGGCTGAAGAATGGGTGGAAGGAAGGCAACACTAACATACTTGAAGCCAGGAAGCAGATGAAAGTATAGTGACCAAAGCCTTGAAGGCAGCTGATTTGTTCTATGGAACCTATGAAAATAAGCCTCTGGATAGGAGAAGAATTAGTGTAAAATTTGTGTAAGAGTCAGTCCATCCCCACTCCACACCCCCACCCCCACCCCCAATAGAAGACCTGTCTGAGAAAGATAGGAACCACCAGAAAGGGCCTAGACTCTGGTCCATGCCTCCTATGGGGAAAAACTGAGGTCTTTAAATAGAAAAATAGACACAGCAAGTTTCCTTTACTATATCAGGAGCCCTTTGCACTTGGGGACTTAGGTCTTATTCGTGTCTAGTTCACTATATGGAATATATGAACAAACTTATAGGGCTAATTACGTTTCCCAACAAAATTTTTTTGTTGCTACCATCAAAGTCAGTTGCCAGCATGAATTATAAGTTAATTGTAACATTTGACCTGTGTATTACAACTATATTTGAATTTAGAAATGTTATATGGTAGAATGTCCACAAGCTCAGGTTTTGGAACATGATTGCCTATCAGTTTACCTGTGTGATCTTGAGCAAGTATCTTAATTTGAGCCTCAGTTTCATTTAAATGGGCATAATACCGATGATTTCATATGACCAGCTATCAGGGTTGAATGAGCATGTTAAGAGCATGGGGCCTGCAGAGATTGAGGATTCGATAAATTGTGTGTGGCAGTGTGTGTGTATGTTATCTTTTGAAAAGGAAACATAAGACCTTAAAAATTAAAGTGTGATTCCATGAAAAAATTTTAAATGAGACCATAATAACTAAGTTATAGCAGCTTCAGTTTTCAGTTACTTTGAGATTTATGAAATAGAGAGTTTAAACCTTAGTAATGATAAATTATCAGTGAATATCTGGAATATTACTTTCATTATCTGCATTATTTTGCTTGCATAATTCTATATTAATAACTATATGAAGTTGTGAATTTACCTCTAAAGAGTTTCTAACATTGATTATTATATTTATATATGTGTGTGTATTCAGCTTCTTAATTATTATTTCTGACTATTTTAAAAGAAACCAATTTGGCATACCTTTTTAATTATTAATCTAGGAGGAAACAGAACTATTTTTCAAAGCATACAGTTGCTACCCAATTAGCTTAGAACAACACCCTTAAAAACAAAACTACTGCTAGGTCTTATAGTCCCACCTGAAGTCATGTTCATTGTCTTGTCATCTGAATGGGTTTATTTTTAAGGGTACATTTGCCTTCAGATTGACTGCAAAGCATGCATTTCTTAGCTGTACATTTGACTAAATTTGTTTGCCTAATTTTCCCCTATTCATTCTAAAATGGGAAGGTATAAAAGACTTATATTTGTAAGCTTTATACCTTTCTTGGATTCTCATATCCTTCTCTTTCTTTTAATTCCATTCTCTAGACAAAGTATTTATGGCCATATTTCATGTTGTGATCACTCCAGTCAGCAACTCCTTGATTTCCTGAAAGCGTTACTTGCTATAGGGGAATTTTTTTTTTTTTTTTTTTTCCCGAACTGGCTGAGGAGGAACTCTGAGTGCAGGTGGCTTTGGAGAGGCACAGGGGTTTCTACCTGTGTGATCTGAGCTGGCTAAGGCAGGGGAGTCTCTCATTTTCCCCTTGGGTCCCTAGGATTGGGAAGGATGGATGAGGGCAAAAGGTTTGTGGGCCACAACCCAGCACTGTCCTCCCTGCACCTCAGAGCTGCTTTCAGCAATGGCTCTAGCAAAGGTAGAGGGATTCCCATGAGAAAACCCTCTGGATAGTCTGGGAGTGGGGTGGGAGTGCAGAGGAATCATGCCAGGATGGAGAAATTAGAAGGGGACATAACACGTCCTGGTTTTCTTTGAGGAGAGTGGGGGAGTGGTGTACTATTGGACATCAGAAAAGGCAGTATTGGTCTCACTGTTGAGCAGGTTCGGTTGGAATGAAGTCAAAAGATGGCATCCTGGGTGACAGGACAACTCAGAACACATTGTGTTTCCTGGGCCAGAAATCACTATTAATACCAAAGATTACAGACAAACAACAAATAAAATTTAAACATGCAATTATAAAATAAGTAACTGAAGGGTTTTTTGAGGACTTTTTCTAGCTTAATACAATTTAAAAGAAATATGAAAAATATGTAGCAAAAAATAAAGAAGTAGAAAGAAATATGGATTTGGAAATGAGGAATTTCTTCCTTAGAGGTCTGAGAACCATTTGATAATCAATACAGAAGCACAGAAATGACACTTGAACTGGACTCCGAAAGGAGTCCTGGAAACAGGAAGGCATTTGAGGAATGGAAAATGGAGTACAAAAGAAGAAAAGAAAGAAAGTACATTTCAGTCTTAGGGCTAAGGAGGACACTGGAGAACGTGTGAAGGGGTAAGAGTCTTACTGAGCAAGAAAGTCCCACCGTGTGTCCTGGTTTATTCCTATGGCTACACAGGACACGTGCATTCAAGGCTGCCCCTGTCCCCTATTCACAGGCACCACCCCCCTCCCCCAGGCTGAACAATCACTAGGCCATCCAGGTGTGACTTGGGTGGTGTTTTGTGTGTGTGTGTGTGTGTGTGTGTGTGTGTGTATCTGTTATACTTCTGTCTCCTAAGGTCACTTCCCAAAAGTAAACACCGTTAAACATGTGGTGTAGTTCCCTTCTCTTCTCTGGTTTGAGCTCTCTCCTCGGACCCTGCTCTCTCCACTCCTGGGGTTTCGTCCTCTCTCAGGAACATTTGGGCTGCCTGAGGCTCCACGTGCCCCTCTGGACAACCTGGTCTGCCAGACTTCTTCTGCAGGACAGCCAGACAGTACTTGTTGGCCTTTGGCCATGAGTTCTCTCATCACAGCACAAAAGCAGTCACAGATTGTGCTCAAGTGGGTGAACGTGCCTGCATTCCAATAGGACTTTATTATGGACATTGAAGTTTGCATTTCATATGATTTTCACATGGCACACTCTGTTTGATTTTTTTAGATCGTTTACAAATATAAAAACCATTTTAGCTGGCCAGCCATGCAGATACAGGGGCCGCAGAATTTGTAGTAGTTGAAATTTGCTGCCCTCACTCCAGCGCCTCCCTCTTCTGGTGGCACAGCAACCCTTCATATGGGACTTTCTTTTAATAAACACCCCCCCCCCCAAGTCTTTACTTTAAAAATGCTATTGGAATATATTTCTAAAAATTGGGTCACTGAGATCCTCTGGTTTTTCCCAAGTCTCACAAAACAAAACGGGGTAAAGAAGAGATGAGGCAAAGGGATGGGTCTGTTCTGGAGCAGCCTGGGGCTGAGCAGGCAGCAGGGCGGGCTGTACTCAGGGCTGGGGCAGCGCAGGATATTTGGACAGGCCCTTGGGGGTTCTGGGGTGTTGGTGCCAAAAGACACCCATGAGTCATGCCCAGAGATTTGTGTGTGATCTGCAGTGTGTGCTGCAATGACATCCTTTGGCTTTCTCAGATTTGTGAGCCACCGTGGGCTTAGAATAGAGGTTTCCTGGTTGTTTTGTCTCAGTAAGCAACATTTTTTTTTTATCTCCTTCCAGACCAACAATACCCTAACAAAGCTACTGAGCATTTCTCAATTATTTTTTGGGTGGTTCCTGTGGTACAGGGCCCCCAGGAGCCTGCGTCTGAGAGAGCTTGGGGACACTGTTTTAACCCAGCCATAGGTCTGGTCTCTGCCCCGCACCCTGGTGAGCTACTGTGCCCCTTATTTTTACCAACCAGGGCCTCTCATGTGCAGACACGTGTGGAGCTAAGTCTGTGTCTCATCCTTAGGACCATATCCAGGAAAATTGGGGCAATGTGGTTTATAAGAGGTAATTCAGCAACATAGCACTTCATCTTACCTCATGGGATGTTTACTTTAACCACATAAATAGTCTAGAAAAACTTGTCAGAATTAAGTTTGCACCATTAGACTTGGAAATGCAGTCTTTCCATCTTCTATGTGATCAAAATATTTAAAAGTAAGACTCCTTTTATCCAGTCCTTGTACCTTGGAGGGTTTTGTTAAAATTTCACTCGGATAGTGTGTCATGATTGCACTTCATTGAAATGAGAAGCTTTCATCTCTTCTAGTTGTTGTGCTAATCAGGAAATTTCCAGGTTTCCTGGGACGTCAAATGCTGCAGCCATTGGTTCTGTTACTTGAGACATATGTGATGATGCGAAGGATTTCCTTTCCAGAATTGCCCTAGAGTAGTCATTTCTCCCCTGCAATAGATTGTCACAGTCTGAGACCCCTCCTCACAACCACAGCCCTTCCTCTGACGAAGAGGACAGAGCACCTGGCCAGCACTTGCCCAGAAAACTTTCTCAGTAAATGCCAGATGAATGCCAGCTGCATTGTAGTTGTGCGCATTGTTAGATTGTTCGCAGATAATATGCATTCTTGCCCTCTGCTTTCTCTTCCCTCAAGAGGTGCCAGCATGCTGTGGGGGTCAGGATAGGGGCTTCTGGAAGACTAGGGTGGCTGATCCAGTAAATGCATTGAGAGTAAAGAGGGCGGTGATTTGCAGCCAGGGAAGGGAGAAGGATTAGAGGGCCCTGGGAGTGATCTCGCACTTGTTTTTTAACAGCTTGATATCCTTTATTTATCTATTGAATGATAGATAATATAAATAAATCTACATTTCAAGGATGAAAGCTTGCTATTACTGAGAATTATCTTCAACATTTATTGCTACTCCAAAAACAGGAATGTTCCATGCAACAATAGCACTTTGCTTTTTTTTAGCTGATCACTCGTAGTAGTCATACTCATTTGCCTATCCTTGCCATAAAGTGAAATTACTGCCTGGGACGTCTTGTAATTGGTAAAGTCGGAAAGTGAAACCATTTACATAATTCCTAGTTATATTTCTTTTAAGACTCTCCAAGAGCAAATTAACTAATATATGATGCTATTTACTGAAATGAAAAAAAAAAACCTGAAGAAAAAGAAACATCCTTCACTGTCTTTCATGCATGTCATTAATTAGAAAACATGAGGCAGCATCATCTGGTCTCTCGGATGACCTGAATTTTCTTTGTTGTCCAGTACAATTGTTGCTATCATCAGCATCCACTGGTTCAGTTTTTACTCTTATCCCTCCTTCTGAATGGTGCAAATCATCAGGCAAAGCAGCCAACCAATTTGAATCATCTTAATGACTCATTCCAGATGCTTTTGAAACCTCTCAGCTGTTTCAAGGCGTCAACATTTCTGCACCTCCATCATGACTTTCAAGATCTCTCTTGCTTGATGGGGTTGGCATTCGTTTATGAAATGATGCACATGGGCAAAGATCAGCTCAAGATCTAGCTTCTCTTGTCATTTTATACTCCCACAGCTCCTTACCAAGATATCTAAGAAATTAATAAGGATAGGCATATTGAGTTTTCTCAGTTCATTCTTGTGATCCACCTGCATAGGATGAAGCCATTAAGTGCCCTGCCTTTCCAAAGGGTGGATGATAAGATCTTCACATTGGAACTGGTTGTCAAACATCATATAACGGTCTTTTGTTTAAAGTGGAGGCTTAAAAGCTAGTCCTTCCTGGATATTTTCATCTGCATGCTCCCTGTTGTACTGCACTGGAGGTGATGGAAGGGCTCTCACTTGCTGTGGCTCACCCATTGTGGAAGATCAAGAACCTCAGCCTTGGGTTTACTTTGCACTTCCAAGTGTGGATGTCATAGGCATTTGTAAGCCTTCTGACTTTGGGAAGGTTTGGAACACTTGTCTCAGAAATTTTAGGTGCAGGTACAGTGCAGATGCCCAGCATGGCTCTGACAGCCTGCCTTCCAAGCTGCATGCGCCCCGCTCCTAGAACCCAGGAAACCATTAGCTTGCTGTTAAGCAGCTCCCCACCAGTGCCCCCACCTAGAGCTGCTGTGGGCGATGCCTGTGGCTGTAGGCGGGCAGGCTTTTTCTCTTCTTTCTGCACCCAGGTCCTTGGAGTCTGTGTGTTGTGTCAAATGACAAAAATAATAAAATTTAATAATGAGTTTGATGCTCTTTATTCAAAGGAAACTGCCCAGTGCCTCGCAAGCAGGGAGTACTCTTCTTGAGGGAGAGTGTTCTGGAACATTAAAGAAGCTGTGGGGAGACAGGCCAGAATCGGCCCTCAGGCCCTGTTTTCTTGGGGTGATGTTTGCTTGCTCAGCTGAGTCAGAGGATTGTGATTGTAATTGGCATCAGGTGTCATCCGTAAGTGAGCACGAGCTAATGTAGGTTTAAGTCTGTGCCCTCAGCTGGGCCTCAGGGGTGGCCTCCATTTTGTGGGTCTTGATCTACAGCGTAACTCAGCCTGCTCATGTCTGTCTCTGTGCTGTGATGATATGAGGTCAGCCTCCTCCTCCTCCCTCCTCTTTCATGAATCCTTTCAGTTAGCACGTATACCGTGCAAGCGCCTCACATCCCTTGCTACCAGCTCCTGCTGGTCCCCTGATTCCTCTGGCAACACAGCCTCCTGGCAGAATTGCCTATACGTGGGTCTCACCTCCTCACCTTGTATTCTTCTTCACCCCCAGAATCTGGCACAAGGCCCTGAACCCCACTAATGCCCTTGTCTCAGCACCACTGACAGAGCCACAGGGGCACTCACTCCTTCCTCCTGGAGCCTTGCCTATCCTCCCAGCCCTGAGCTGAGCACTTCTTCCACAGACTGACCCGGTGCCAGGAGCCCCATGCCTTCCTGTCACGCCGCCTCTTCCCCACCCTTGCTTTCCCTAATTCTTCCACATCCCTACATCCAGCGAGCCCTGTCCATTCTTCCTTAGGAACACATCCCATTGTTACCACCAGGCAAACCATCTGTCCCTCCTGGCTACAGGTCCCCCTGCTTCCTCCCTTGCCTTGCTCACCTCACCTCATCCTCTCTCTACATGCCAGTCAGCATGATCTCGTCAGAATGGGTGTGAGACCACATGCCGGGTGCTGGGGTGCAAGCCTGTTTTGTCCTGGCCCCAGCTGCCTCCCACCTTCATCTGTACCTTTCTCCACATCACCACTTGCCTTGCTGCTTTGTGGGACCTCAGTAAGCCAGCTCATTCCTGCTGCGGGCTGGCTCCACGCTGTCCATTCTCCACCTAGAGTCCCCTTCCCCTTGTCTGCAAAGGATCTGAATAGTTGTTTATCCAAAGGTGTACAATGATCAGTAAGCACATGTAAAGATGTTCTACATCATTGGCCATCAGGGAAGTGCAAATCAAAACTACAATGAGATACCACCTCACACCCACTAGAATGGCTAGAATTTTTTAAAAAGAGGAAAATAGTAAGTGTTGACAAGGAGATGGAGAAATCAGAAACCCATATACTACTGATGGAATTTAAAAATTGTACAGACACTGTGGAAAATAGTTTAGCGGTTCCTCAAGTGGTTACATACAGTTTCATATGACTAGCAATTCCACTCCTAGATATATAACCAAGAGAAATGAATACATGTCCATGTAAAAACTCATATAAAAACGTTCATCACAGTATTATTTCCAGTAGTCAAGAAGTAAAAAGCACCCAAGTGCTCATCAGCTGATGAATGGATAAACAAAATTAGCATATCCATACAGTAGAACAGTCTTCAGCAAAGAGAATGATACATGCTGTAACATGGACGAGCCTTGAATATATGCTAAGGGAAAGAAGCCAGTCACAAAAGACCACATATTGTATGACTGATTCCATTTGTATGACATGTCTAGAATAGGGCCATCTATAGAGACAGGAGATTAGTGGTTGCTAATGGCTAAGTGAGGGTGAGGGGGTCCCGAAAGGATTAAGGGAGGTTAGCTTAAGGGTACAGAATTTCTTTAGGGGATGATGAAAATGTTCTGGATTTAGAAAGTAGTAATGATTATATGACCTTGTGAATATACTAAAACCCAATGAATTATACACTGTAAAGAAGTGAATTTTGTTACGTGAATTACCTCTCAATTCAAAAAAAAAAAAATCATTGACTCAGCCAGACATAATCTTTGGGAACATATTGACGTCAAGATGAATTGACATATCTGTTGACACTCAAGAGAACGTTTATATTCAGGATTCAAGATTTCACATTCGTTTAAGGGAGAGGCAGGCTGGGGGGCGATCTGGCCGTTCCTCCTCGGCAGTGGGCTGGTGTGACTGATAATGCACACAAGATTGGTTTTCTTTAATGTTCTGTTAAAAAATTTGTTCCCTTTGGACCAGCATCTAGCAGCCATTCCAAAAGCAAAGTAGGTCTCATGTAAAACTGGGATAGATAGCAAATTGTCAACATTCTCACAGCCACCATTTTTTTGTCATAAGCGCCAGGAGAATTCTTGAATGCAAACTCCAGGCATATGGCAAACAGCTGAATAAACACGTATTTTGGATCACCACTTATGACAAGCTTCCTGTGGAAGCCTGATGGGTCCAGTGCGTAGTTCGAATTATTAGTGATCATGTCTAGGCTCTGCTCTTTGTGTTGTCTCTGGGCTGCTCATCGGCATTCTTCCTATGTGTTATACTCCGAACATATCTGAGGTCACCAGGCAAGTGAATGAAGTCGGACAAACAGCAATATTATTAACTTGTATATAAGAAAATTTTCTACACATCCCCCCTCCCTACCCCCCGCCTTCCCCCACAACACAAGCTGAATGCCTGACCTCTTCCTAATGTCAGCATTTCTACTTTTAGTGGTTAAAAAAAAGAAAAAGAGTACAATTTATTTTTTAGTGAAAGCTTCTAAATCTATAAACTCTCTTTTTGTTCATGAAGAGAAGGCCTGGCGAGGCTGTGAGGTCTGCCAGGAGGCTGAGCCTGCAGCCAGTTTATACCGCCTTTGGGCCCCATGCTGGAGCCGGCCCAGGCCACATGCTGCAATAGCTCAGCCTGGAAGTCACACTGCCACATTCACATGTTCTACTCTACATTCCTCATACAGTTGTTATTAATTTAGAAGAGCTTGAGGTTTAAAAAACAACCAGCAGTTTCCATTTAAAACACTTCAAGTAAAAACTGTATACATTTCAAGTAAAAACTATTTCGGTGAAGTTAGCTTAAACCAGGCCCACCCCAGTATTTGGTCAGGACAGCTTGGTGTTTGTACATGTCCTTGCTCTGTCAGCATCTTGCACACATGGATCTGGGAACACTGGACTCACAATCTAGGAACAAGATCACTGAAATGTAGGCTAATCCTTTAAAAGCTGTGACCCATCTTTGTCCACACAAAACCTCATTTGATGGAGCTTGATTAAGTTCGGTTCACCAAATACCTGTGGTCTCCAAAAGGCCCTATCCCCTGAAGCCTACAGGTTCTGCCCATCCACAGTTGTTGCCCTGCCCCTTGTCTTCAGGGGTTCTCTGACTAGTTTGCAGACCAAGCATTTTTCAGGTGAAGCTGTACCTCACTGTCCTTCCATGAGGCTCAGAGTGCCCATATGGCTGGGCTTGGGTTTGGAACATGGAGGGGCTTGCATCTGACTTCAGCATCAGCCCAGGTGTGCATTTCTGCAGCAGGCACTGTGAGAGGGGGAAAGAAAATGTGTCCTAGGAACTTGAAATCTCACTGTGGAGCCTACTTTAATAGTCTGACTCATATCACCCCAACCCTGCAATCTATTCCCACAAGAGCAAACAAGTTTCCAAGAACTGAGACAATGGGACCACTTGTAACTATATCTGTTGTGAACATTCTATTGTTGTTCTAATGACCTGAAAGCCAAGTCTAAATTAAGGTGTCAGTTCTAATATACTAAAGATTCCCTGGGCCTACTACACAGATAATAACAGACATTTCCAGAATTATTATATTATGTGGGGGAAAGCCACCCCTTGCTTAAAGTTTGCAAGCCTAGAAATTTTTGAAATTCCACTTCATTTCTCTCTTTTAGAGAGAATATTTTTGACTCTAAAATGGTACACTGCCTCATCATGAAGCTGACTCTTTTTGCAGGGCGTGCTCCCCCAAATTCCATTACACAGAATAACTGGGCACTGTGCCTGGGGGAGAGGAACAGTTCGATGGGAGAGTGGGCAGCCCCACGCTGTGCGGGAGCTGTCTGGTTACTGACGTGCAGGCTAGGGCTGTTTGGTGGCAAGTGTGAGCATAGAGAAGTCGGAGCACCCACTGTGTTGGAGGCCAGCCCACAGACCTCAGTTTGAAAGACTTTTAAAGCCAATGCCAAAGCTGTAGAGCAAAACAGTTGCTGTACTATGAGAAACCTGGTAGACAACAGCTCATTTCAGTCATCAAGGTCAGCGATCACCTTGGTGAGTCGTCTGGATCCTACTGACTGGCCGCCTCTGGGATGGATGGAGGGGCCGCCTCTGATTGGAGAGGACTAAGGAAGCAGGATGGCCAAATGCTATAGGACCTTGGCTGAATAAACCGGTGAAACTAGAACAAAGTTGTTCTGTAACATATTAACACTGGGGAGTTGATAGGGTGGCAGCTTAGAGGCCGTGTAGCAATGGAAAGATCTAGAACCACAGCACCAGTGAGCACAGGAGGCAGAAATGTGGATCATCCTGGCCAGGGCACCACGATGCCACATGCTGTACAGGTGACTGGCACATTGGAAACTTAAAAGACTTTCAGGGAATGAGAGACACCTCAAAAGGGTTTCTCACTTCTTTTTAGTTCTGGAATGGCATCCCTGTGCCCCACAGATTTCTCTGTAACTTTTTTTCTCCTCATAGGAAAAGTACCCAGCAGCTGTGCACCTCTCTGAGGGAGCCTCCTCCAGCTACATGAAGGTCCACAGCACCAGTAAGCCGGGGTGAGTGCGGATGCCCTGTGGCACCCTGGGCTAGCCTCGCTGGCCAAGTCCCTCCCCAGCAATGAGATGGCTGTTTCCTGTTAAAAACAAGGATAAAAATAGTAGAAGACAAATATACACTACCTGACATCTTGAGAGATGTCTGTGGAGTCATAACAGATATGCAGCCAGGTCGGGGGGGCTCACTGAGCGAGAGAGAAAGGGAACAGAGGGACAGTAAATGTCTGCATAGTTGATAGGGGGAGGAAAACGCCAGGAGGTGGGTTCACTGCCAGGGTCCTTAGGGGACCACGGAAGGGAGGCCAGGAAGAGGTGGAGCTGTTTTGATCAACTTATTTCAGAAAAGTTCAGGAGGCTACAAGCGCTGAGCGAGAAGACTCATCTAGGTCTCTCAGGTGCCATGGACGCCCTTGTGTGTGCACGCGGAGAGGTCTGCCTGCCTGTGATGTACTTGGTGACCTGCATATGAGCGCCTAAAGATGTTTTCATTTCAAGTCTTAAAACGGTGTTGTAGTTTTGTAGGCTTCTGGGACTTGGGTTTTAATAATAAAATGTTATTTCCAAATTTCACTTCTGGTGGCGCATGTAGCTGTAGATCATTTTCAGTGCTTATACTGCATTGGGCGAATACATGTATTTCTGCATTCTTCAGGTCTTGAGCATTTGGGTTGTTTTCCACTATTCCTAACCTTCCTGTTCATGTCCCCTGGCACATGAGTACACAAGCTCCTCTTGGGTGTATACCTAGAAGTGCAATTCCTGAGTAGTGCAGTAGATTCAGCTGTCACTGCAAAATTCTTTTCCAAGTAGTTTATCAATTTATATTTCCCACTGGTAATTGGAATTTTTTGTTGCTCTATGTCTTGCTGTACTTATACTGTCACACTAATATTAGTGGGTACAAAACAGTGTCTATGATCTTCATTTCCATTTTCCCGTTTGTTTGTGTTATTCATGTTTGACCATACTTCCTCTTCATCTGTGGGTAGATGTCTTTAGGAGCAGGGCCAACTGAGCAGGGCCTCCGGGAAGGTTGGGAGGACAGCACTCCTGCCTGCGTGGGTGTCCTCTTCCTGCTGCATAGTTTACTCTCTTGACCAGGTTTCAAAGGCACTTAGTGATGGGTCTTACCTCTTTCAGATTTGAATTAGTAATCGTTTGGAGGATACAAATAGATGAAGAAGGGAAGGTTTTGCCAAAGCTGGATCTTCTTACCAACGTGCCACAGCAAGGTAGAGAGGGGCTCCGTGTGGGTGTTCTGGTGACTTTCTCATGTGCCTGACAGAGACTTCTACTTATTTCATCTGGTTTTACATGGCAAGAATCAAGTTGAAAATCTCATCATTGTACTTTTTACCTCAGTTTTTAAAATATTTTTAAAATAATCTGTCAAAAAGCACGCACGGGGGGTAGAGGGGTCACTCCCCCATGGGCCTCGTGGGCTGAATGCACGAGGGGAAGGTACTGCCTCTGCCTCTAGCGCACAGATAAGCGCTGTGTTCACAGTCATGACACTGTCGCCCTGGCTCCCACTCAGGGTGGCCAGTTGGGGAGGAAGGAACGGTCTCGGTGAAGTTTCTTACCCAGTGTTTTCTTTACAGCCCTGAAGTTGGACAAGAAGGGAGTCATAGAAACTGCTCCTCTCAGCTTCCGAAGCCTGCTAGAAGTGCTGGGCATTGAAGCGGCTCTAGAAAGCCTAATAAAGTCGCTTTGCACAGAGAAAAACAACTAGTTCCCAAATAGTGAACACATAAAAGTCAGATGCTGCACCAGAAGGCATGTGATTTTATTGAATATAAACTTGTTATTTTCCACTGGGAAACCATACCTTTAGAACATGTTGTCTAAGCAGTTGTGGCACATTACATATAAACTGTCAGGACAAGAAAAATAAATACAGCTATTTAAATGCAAAATGCCAAAAGAGTGATATGTATATTTTTAAAAATGAGGTTAACATTTGAGAAAGTACAAGAGTGGGTGTCTGTCCTTGGATGCGGGAGGCTGTGTCCTCATCCCACCCCACCCCATCCCTGCCTGGCACCCAGTCTAAGGGCAGAGGCAGCCGCCCGCCACCTGGGGGCTCGTGGAGCCTTATTCCTTAGACATTCCTCAGATGCATCTCCCTCCTCACCTCCCTGCTCTGGAAAGCAGCCCTTGGAGGCGTTCACAGCACCTCTCCAGGAGTCCTCTGATGGTCACTCTTCTTGGTCTTCCACAAAAAAGTGACACATGAGCTTTAAAACGCAGTAAGACCACAAAGATTGCGTTGTTCACTCACACTGGGCCTTAGTACCCCCGTCCCTCTGCATAGAAGAAACAGGGTCGTTGTATAAGTCCCCCGGAGTCTAAGTGCTGCCCTGACCTCAGTCACCCATTTAAAATGTTGTTAGAACTGGTGAAAAAAATTGTTTCAATCAAGCAAACACCGCAGTCAGGATAGAGGCTGTGGTGGAGTGAGCATAGCAATGTTGGACTAAGGCCGGCCTAGCAGGAGGCAGTCATCTAGCTGCTCTTACTCCACGTTTCAATCTGGCCAGGATGGACCCTGGGACGCCGCCCAGCCAGCCTCAAGGGGCTGGGATTCCAGAGCTCTGTGCACAGGGACCCAGGGTCCTCTGTCGACGGCGGTGCCGGGCAAGACCATGTCCGTGTGTCATCATTGTGTCCTATCCACTCCATCCCCTGTTCCAGGACAGCACCAAGGAATAATCTCCAGCCAAAACAACACTGACAGCTGCTTCCTTCCCCACATTCTGGAGCCTATGACTCGCCCATGAGAATGCAGATCCACACATCCCTAGAGGCGGAGTCTCTAAAGCCCCCAAACCTCGACACACTCATGACGAGAGATGTGTGTCATTTGAGTATCTTTTTTACTTTCTGAGTATAGAAGTAAGAAGTAAATGTTAGTACAGAACTGAAGAATAAATTCTAGAAGAGCTGGCTTGATTCAAACAAGTGTAATTCTCAAGTTATCGCAAAATTCCCCACAAAAATTTATAATCAGCAAAATATTCTTATTTTTCATGTAGCATTTTCATATAATTCCATGTTTTCACTAATATTATAATATGTTACAATAAGCCTTCATTAGTCCCTCAATGATATAAATAATCAAATCTGTACAACCTACCATAAAATAAAAAACCGAAGCCAAGATTCCCAACAGTTTCCATAGCAGCCAGGCACACTTTGGGTGACCCCAACAAGAGCCCTCTTGGTACCAGCCAGGAGTTGCTCATCTTGCAGAAGGGAGGTGGCCCAGCACCACCTGAGGCTGCAAACACCATGCATCTTAGTGAAACCCGAGAGAGCAACAGGTACTGAGAGGAGAGAAAACTCAGTGCTGGCTCTGGAGAGCTGGCTGAGATTCCCCAAACACCCCAAAATGCCAAGAACACAGAGCTGGAAGGAACACTGCTGCCCCATGACACTCGCCCTGGGCACAGCAGCTCAGTGGTACAGCTCTGCTTCCAGCTTCCACAGCAGCAATTTTAGGTGAGAAAGAATCCCTTGTCTCCCCTAAAGTTAAAATCATTCTGTCAAAAAACAACAAAAAAAGAATGCAAGTCAATGCTCGAATGAGTGGTGTTCACCCCTGACCTGAGTCCTGTGATCCCTGCCAACCCTGTGCAGAATGGCGGCGACAGCACCTTCCCAGGGACCACAAGTCCACAGTGCTCAGAACGGATGTCTGCACCAACAACCCATCACTCTCTGCAGCAGGGAACCACTTAACTGTGCTGACATGTGGCTTGCGTTAAAAAAGTGACCAAGTTACTCAGCTGGGCAAGTTCCAGTAGTATCAATGTTTTCTTAAAAGTCCAAATTTTAAGATGTACATGACAATTCAAGTTTTTTATGTCAGGAGTCTGGTGGTAGGAGATCCAAACCTTGCGTCTTATAATAAGGCTTTTTGTATTAGAGATAAGACATGAGCCCAGGGCGGGAAGGAAGAACTGCCCAGAGGGGCCTCCCGGGACACAGCATACCACAGGGCTCACGTCTCACATTCCTTGTACATTTCTAGTACTCTTTCATTCCACATCTCCCAGAAGCAGTCCCACCTCAACAGTGGTTAAAAAGCAAAAACATTCACAGCCAAAAGTCACCCAAACACAAGAGAAAATAGCTCTGTCATTCAACCTTCACATTCTATGTTCAAGTTTCAAAGATACCACAGGAAGGAAGTTAGACCTTATGGAGAACTAATGTGCAATCTTCACTTTCCTTGAACCTAGTCGACATCATGGTGGCATCTTTGGTATGTACAGTCTTTGAATAGTAGTTGACTATCTTGCCATCCAGTTTGTACTGATGAGGGATGCTCTCGTAGGGCTTGAGGTCAAGGTCCAGCACAGACACAGAGAAGGCAAACCTGGATCTTGATGAAGGGACGATGGGCCTTTGATCAGAGCTGGAAATAAAAAAGCAATTTCAGACCTCCCAAATCCTCTTATGCCAGCTCACTAAGAGCTTCTCTATGCATTCCAACTCTGTGCCAGCTGGATGCACTAGTGCTGGAAGCTTCTGCAAGAGAGGCACCTACTGTGATACTTGCCACCACACCAGATGAGAAAGGGTTAAAGTGCAAAAGATGGGAAAGCAATTATGTAGAATACGTGATTGATATTTCCCATATCCCAGTGGTATAAATGAATGCTGGAAAAATTACTTTATTGTGGGCCAAGAATTACAAAACCTAAGAAAAAGTAGAACGTAGATCTGGTCATTCAACAGCCAAATGGATAAAATATTGAGGACAGAATTCTCATATGCCTTTCCCCTTTCTGATGAGAGCTGATGCTCCTTTCTGCTTTCTCATTTGGAGACAGAGCTGATTTCATGTTTTATTCTCAAATTGTATTTGCACTGTTTTGTATTTCGTTCCCTATGGCTTAGTTTTGTGGGTTTTCTAATCAGAATAGTCTTACGCTTAAAAAAAATATGAACGATTACTAGTACTTAAAAACACTCAGACTAATTCTGAATTTTGTCCTAAGACTGTTATGTTTCCCATGCTCAGTGCACATCTGTATCTGGGTGACCTGTTATCTGGTGTTAGATGAGTTCAGTGGGGCTGAAGGGAAGTAGAAGTCCTGGTTACCCAATGCTTGCTACTATTTAAATAGTAAGCAGTAAGAAATCATTCAAAAAATCAAACAAAACCCTAATTTCAAAAGCTTCTGCCTGGGAGAGGGAAGGCTGATGAACACATTCCTGTTCTGATGAAGCTAATCAGGGCTTAGGCTCTGACTCGGTTCCTACTCCAAAATACAGCTGATAGGAAAAATGAATCTGGGGCTCAGTTGCTGAGTTCTTAAACTACTCCCTCCTGAGCAGCAGAGGACACACTTGCAAATTCAGGTGTTGCTTTGGAGTCTCCTGTCAGGGTCTAAAGCCCAAGCTCCATACAGCTAGGCTTGGCATAGCACACATCTCTGGCCCTCGACAGGGCTACACTTTTTAAAGGACACCTCAATCTCTCACTTCAGAACTAGCACCCAACAAAATGATGTGAACCTATCACACAGAGGCTGGTGGGAGAGTGCTCCAAGGGCTGTCCCTATGGGAAGTCTGGCCGTTTGTCAACCACGAGAGCCCCCTTGTGAGCCCAAAGTGTGGCTCCTGACACCTAAACACTTTGCCACCCTAGATCTGAGACTGGTGCCTATGTGCCTCAAAACTTTCTAGATACGTGTCCCAGCTCCTCTCCCAATGTGTCAGTTTTTATTGAGGGTACCAGGGCCCCAGGCCTTCAGCAGGCCTCTCACATTTCTGCATCCTGACTGCGTCCTCGCCTCAGGCAGGGCACTGGATAATAGCATCTCATTCAACACTAGCTTAATCCAGCTAATGGGTCCTCATAGCTTAACACTGGGGGCATTTTCTTTGGTAATAACAGGAGTTTTCAACTAAACAGAACAACCTTTTTTTAATATTTTAGTTATACTCTATAAATGTGCCTCCAAGTTTCCTATCAGAAAATGAGTAATTCTGTATCTGCCAAAGAGCAGGAATCCTGGGAATATTTAGTTCAAACGCACCAGAAAAATGGGTGGCTGGCAGCCAGTAATGGTCATCTTGACCCTGGAACATTTGTCAGAAGCATGCAGAACATTCCACAAATACTGTGCATAGGGTTTTGCTCCCTGCAGATCAATGCTGAAAATGCCACCTAATTACTAAGAGATTATCAGGTTTATCCCAAGTTCCTAAAAAAAGGCGGGGGAGGAGACTGGATGACAACAGTGATGTCCAGGAAGAGATGCTACAAACAGGCAGAACAATGCACGTGTTGCTTTAAAAGCTTCAAAATGACCATGAAGGTCGGCATAGTGGGCCTGGTAGAGGACAGAGGAACAGGCCCACGGGAACTTAGTCTCTTGGTCCTCGGAATCTTGACAGAAGACGGGGGCTTCCTTTGAGAGAAAGGAATTTGCACCACAGCATCCAAACCGCTTCTAAGTCCTTAGGGTGTTTTCTTAGAAAACGAGAGTAATCTTCAATTTAATAGAACAATCTTTTAAAACTATTCTCATAAATGTCCTTTTGATGGAATTACAAGCTTCTAAAGAGTGAGAGTTATCAAGCGGAATGATATTTAGTAGGCCTCAGAGATGAGCCTCTGCTCATAAATGTGGGTCCTGCCTGGGGCTCCCTAAAGAGAGGGAAACTGACTCTATAGTCAATTCACAAAACCCACAGCAGTGGGCACCTCACCTCGCATCCTGCAGACAAGGGGACAGCGCGATCATGATGGAGCAGTCCTTTGCAGTCATGGCAACCCGGTACTGCTGAACCTGTGGGGGAAGGAGTGGTCAGCTCCAGGGCACCACGCCACTGCCACACGTACCCTTCCTCCCAGCAAGGTCTGGCCAGGCACAGAACCTGGAGGTAGGTTACGAAGCTATCAGCCCAAAGGGCTTCTCAGAGGCCAGCCCTGCCCTCTGATTTCTCACTGAAGGTAGCATGTGGACCCTGATTCAAAACTCTGGGACTTGGGACTTGTCTTCAGCAAGGCAACCACAGTCTGCCTTAGAAGAAAAAGCAGTAAGTTGCCTCAGAGCTTGCTGTGCAGCATTGAGTGAACATCACTCCACACCTCAAGATGGCAGTGCACAGATGTCCACCAAGGCCCTGCCTAGAGCAACAGAAAGTAGTACCTCAGGTCACGTGACATGCCAGGATGTCATGCAGCCACCTAGAAATACACTGCAGAAAGAGGAGTCACTGAGCTGGTGCTGAGTCACGTCATCCCCACAGTGCTAGTATCCTAGCTTATGGATGAGGAACAGATACAGAACAACCTGTCCACTTCACACTGCTAGGTGACAACAGGGCTGGACTCAAACCAGGTGTTTTCGCTCTGAAGTTTGTGCTCTTAACGCCAGGCTACGAGACATGTAGATCTGTACATACTGGCCTGGAATGACATCCACCAGGGCTGCCAACTTAAACACACAGCAGAGTTTGCTGGAGCTGACCTGTAAAGCCATGTGTGTGCTCACATGTGTATCACAGACAGAGGGAGAGATCCAAAATGATGATCACCTCTGTGGGGAATTTGGGGCACTTTTTTCTCCTTTCTTCTTTGAACTTTCATATATCATTTGATTTTTTTTAGATTGAAATAGTTCTTTCAAAAATAAACCATTTACAAAAAAAGGACGTGGGCCTTACATGTTATCACTGGCTTCAACATTTGTGTGATAACAGATCATAACCTCCTGTCTCCCTTTTAGTCATTCTCCTCCATGTTTCTCAGCCAGGAAGACCTGCCCTGAGAAAACATCCAAGCTTTATCTTCTACAAGGCAGGACTGTGTGGGAAGGATTGGGGGGAACCCCAAGTACGCATTATCTCGGACCTATTCACTGCTCTTCTTGGGGCCTGCAAAAACCTTTACAGTAGGGGGAAAAAGTAGCTCCTCTCCTTACACTCTATTCATTTAGCTAAGAAGTCAAATATTTCACAAAATAAACACAAACTCAATCCAAAAGAATTCAAAAGATAAATATTAAAGCATAAAATATTTATGCTGTCCTAATCTGCAAGACATAAAAACCAAAAGCCATAAAAGACTGAAACATCTGAATACCTAAACTTTAAATTTTTATATGATATAATCATAATTAAAATGTCAAAGACCTAAGAAAGAATGGGAGAAAATGTTTGCAACAAGTAAGAAATGATCAACATAAAAAATATATAAAGTGCTAAAGCAATATGGAAAAAGAAAAGTACCCAGAAAAGATATGGTCCAACAAAGAAAAAAAAATAGCCAATAAATATATGAAAAGATGTTCAAACTTAGTAGTAATCAAAAAAATGCAAATTATAAGTGAAATATTTTTACTCATCAGGTGGACAAAACTATAAATATATATGTATATCAGACATAGAATGAAAGGGTCAGACTTACACTTCAAGTAATGCTGAACTATGGAATTGGGGCCAACTCAAAGGGTAAGGTCAACTAGAAAAAGCTGCACAAAATATCAAAAACATCTGCTTGAAGGCAGAGCTCACAAGACCAGGGAGAATTTGCTGGACCACAGGGAAGACAAACACATTTGGGTCTTTTTTGCCCAGGAAGAGGGGTGATTATTTTGGAAGGCTGGCCAAGGGGCACTTTTAACCAACCTCCCAAGGCTATGGGGACAGTAACCGTGATGAACCCTTCTTTGGGTTAATATCCAAAATGCTGTACCTTAAGACTGAATGAACCAGAAGGTGACAGGCCTTACTAGGAACTGCAGCTCTGCTTCAAAGAGATCAGTCACCAAACTGGATTAAGATGACGCAGCTGGCTAATGCTTCCTAGGTCCCTGGCAGAAGCAAACCTAAAATTCTCTCTGGGAGAAGATACCATTCTAGGCATCAAATTATTTCTAAAATAACTGTAATTAATATAATTTCTGACACACAAGCAAAAACATCCAAGCACAAAACAAGATGACATGAATGAAAACCAGAAAAAAAAAAAAAAAAAAAAAAAAAAGAAAAGAAAAGAAAAAAGAAAACAACCATGACCACAGAAAGAGATGCACATGGGCTCCATTGCGTGGTACCAGACACACATGCTGCTCTGCTCAAAGAATAAAAGACAAAATGGAGAACTTCAAAAGAAAACTGGAGACTAGAAAAATGAACCAACTGGAAACTCCAGAACTAAAAACTACAAGACATCATGCCATAGATTCAAGAACAATTTTACACATGTCACCAAACCAAAACTAAGTACGAATCACCAGCAGACCTACACTAAGGGAACAGGAAATAGTGTTCTTCTTTCTTTAGACAAAACCAAAACGATCCCAGATAAAAGTTCAGAGATGCAGGGCAGAATGAAGGGCAATGCAAAGGATAAATATGTGGGTAAATGGACACTGTATAAAACAATAACAATAATGTCTTCTTGAGTTTAAAATGGAATGCAAAAAAACAACAGCAATGTAAGTTAGGAGCAGTAGTAAATTGTACTTTAAGAACTTTGTATTGTCCAAGAAGAGAGGAAAGGTACTAAATAATAAAAGTCAACTGATTGCTGGAACTGCTAGGATAAGCCACTAAAAGTAAAAGACTTCCAAGCTAACAGAGTGGGGAAATGAAATGATTAAAAAAAAAAAAAAAAAAAAAGACAGTAAGAGAGGAGAGTAAAAGAAACCTAAAGCAGGTGGGAAAATTAAATGGTTTAGGCCCAAATATGAGTCCAATTGAATGACAAAGACAATGTCAGAATGGATAGAAAACCAAACCATACCTTAAATACAAAGACACAGAGAGATTAAAAAGACTGAAAAAGATATACAGTGTAAGTTTAAACCAAAAGACTAGAGAAGTTACACTAATATCAGACAAAGGAAACTTTAAGGTAAAAAGTCTTATCAGAGATAAAGATACTGAAATAAATGAAAGTTACGTTTTATAAAACAAAATTGATAAACTCTTGGTGGGAGAGATTAAGAGAGAAACAAATACCATTTGTCAGGAATAAGAAGGCATTCTTCAGATCTTATAAAACATTAAAAGATAAAAGAATATTATGAAAGTCAAAATTTTGAAAATTTTAGACAAAACAAAAATTTCTACAAAAATACAACCTGCCAAAACTAACAAAAGAAAGAAAAAATCTGAAATCGAGATCATAATTTAAAATTTTCCTACAAAGACAACTGGCCCAGATGGTTTCACCTGTGAAAATGGGAACAAGACCATAATTCCCACTATTACATGTTAACTATATGCAGTTAAGCAAAACAAAATAAGTAAAAGGTATAAGGACTGGATAGGGGTAAAAGTTAAATTAACAGACAGTATGATAACAAATAATGAAAATCTAAAAGAAGATATAAATTGTTAGAATTAGTGAGTTTAGCAAGGCTGACAGAACAATCAATTGCCACCCACAATAAACACTTTAAAAATGAATTATTTTAAATGATACCATTTATATCTAAAACCATCAAATATCTGAGAATAAATAAAATAAAATATAAGACCTCTCTGAAGACAATCATAAAATGTTCTTATCAGATTTTAAATAACACCTAAAAAAAGAGAAAATGTCCATGGCGTAAGACTCAATGTTGTATCGATGTCCACTCATGCATCATTTTAATGCCAAACCAATCAAAAGCCCAATAGTTTTAGTGTTGCTTTTCCTTGTGGAACTGAACAGGTTGATTCTTAGACTTATGGAGACAAGCAAAAGGTCAAGAAGAGTCAAGGCATTTATCAAAGGAGAGACATTCTTGAAGAAGGTAGAAAGATGTGCTCTATTTGGTGTCAAGACCTGTTATGACTCTATAGTGATCAGGGCAATTCCATATGAAAAAATAGAATCCTACCTCAAGCCACATCAAAAATCAATCACAGGGTTACCAACAAAATATGAAGCAAAACAATAAGGTTTCTAAAATATCTGTAGGTATTTAAGGTAAATAAAAGGCAGAAGAAGACCTAAAAATAAAAAAGATGTAAATTAAACTACCTTAAAATTATGAACTTCCATTCATAAAAGGGCTCCATCATAAGAGTCTCTAGACAGCAAGCTACAGGCTACCTGTAGCACATATATCTGACAATGGGCCTCTAACTGAATATACAAAGAACTCCTTCAAATCAATAAGAAAATAAAAGACAACCCTACAAAAAACTGCACAAGAGACTCAAACAGGTATATTACAAATACACAAAAGACATATGAAAAAGTGCTTAATCTCTTTACCACAGCAAGCCACCACTATATATTCACCAGAATGGCTAAAATTAAAAACCCACAACCAAGTGAACTACCCTGGCCAGTTGTAAGGAATGGAAACAGTAAACCTGTTTTGTAATATCTACTAAAGCTAAATATGTTCATACCTCTGGCCTGGCAATTCCACTCCTAAGAATATATCCAAGAGAAATGTGTGCACATGTACACCAAGAAAACTGTATAAGAATGTTTACAGAAGCTTTATTCATAACAGCCAAAAACTGGGAACAACCTAAATGTCCATCAACAGTAGAATAAATTATAGTATATTCATTCAATGGATTACTATAAAGCAATGCAAACATGGAAACGTATACAGTAACATGAGTGAATCTCATTAAGTGTTATACAGAAAAAAAAAAGACAAGAGCTATATACATGACCCCATTGATAAAGTTCAAAGACAGAACAAATTAGATTATAGGGATACAAGACAATACAATAGCTAACCCTGGGGAGAAAGAAAAGAGGCATAACTGGACAGGAAACCAACAGGGATTCTGCTCAGTTGCCTGTGTTCTGTAATGGTACCCCTGTAGGTAATTCCAAGAGGGATTGCTCTGTGACAAATCATTGAACTGTACATTTTTTTCCTGTAAACTTTGCTGTTTGCTATATTTCACAACACAAATGGTTAATGAAAACAAAAGCTTAGAAAATTTAAAATGTTAAATACTAGTGATATTAGTGTTTCTGAAGGCATGGGGGAAACAAGGGCCCTCAATATCTGCCGAAAGTAACATAAATTGGTAAAATCTTTTTGGGAGGAAAATATGACAGAATCTATCAAAAAATAAATTTAGAAATTTCACTTCTAAGAATCTATCTTACAGATGTGCTATGTACACGAGGGTTAAAGTACAAACTTGTAAATGTCAATATTATCTTTAACAGTAACAAATTAAAACAACATCCAAATAAATGACAATGCTATGACATATTAAAGGGAAAAACATAAATCCACAAAGAGAGGAAGTACAACATACACCAAGCAGGGTAAATAAAAAGTACACCATACCTAATCACATTGCACTAAAATGTCAAATAACAAGAGAAAGAGAAGACCTTAAAAGCAGCCGTAGTGACAACTACCAGAGGAGCTAAAAACCTAACTAACCTGCTGACACCACCATGCGTCCCTGGGTAGCCTTCACAAACCTCATACTACTTTGGACAGATGCTGTAGTTTCTCAGGTACAAGTGAGTGGAGTGGTGGGTCAGCCTGTCGCGTGACCCTGCACCTACTCAACAGCTAGAGAACTCATAACCAAGTGCTAGGGCCAAGGGAAATGTCCTTGGTTTCTATGCTCAAATCATCTCATTGGAATTGATGGAAACCATTTCACCTTTCAGAGGAATGAGTGTTACGACCTAAATGGAATCATCTTGAAAGGGAATGTGTCTTTAACCATAAAGAATACAGCCCAGTCCAACAGCGGCATGTACTATTACAGTGTCGTGTGCCCAGGGTGGTATAATGATTTGAAAATCGACATATTACTGAAGATAAAGCTAGTCCATCTAAGGTCACCAGTGTTTCAACATCACATAGGGTCTTCACCTCTGCTCCTACAATGCCATCACCCACACGAAACCTCAAGACAGCTACTTCATCTTCTCCAATGCAGACAACAGAAACCCAGTGTATCACAGCGCAGGAAACAAATATGACCAGCTCACCATTGAACTTTTGCCCAACAGATGGAGATGGCACTATTGCACAGCCTTCAGATGGCATTTAGTAATACAATGAAATTCACACGTACCTGGAACAAAATCCATGGATGATCACCACTGAGGCACTCTACATTGGACTCTCTATTACTGGTGTGATATTACTCATTGTTTTGGCTGCCATAATTACCAAAAAGTGAATGAGAAGAAAGGTGTTGCAAATAAGCAAGGTTTCATTGAATGACCCTAAGAATGGAACTTTGCAAAATGCAGCTGCAGTGTGCTACACCAAGCAGATGAGAATATCTACATTGAGAACAATCTTTACGGCATGCATTAAGACTCAGTGGCCCTCTAAGGCTTTATGCCATTGGCTGCACAATACAATAACCATATATCACCATGTCAGAGTCCTTTTAATATCCAGGATGATTTTTCTGTCAATTTCCCATGGCATTCCAACATGTCAGTGATGTTGAGTAGAGTGTCTAGCTCATCTATATATAGACAACCTTATTGGTAATACGGTCCTAATTTTTTATACTAAAATTAAATAAAACAAAACAAAACAAAACAAAACAAAATAAAATAAAATAAAATAAAATAAAATAAAATAAAATAAAAGCAGCCATAGAGAAAAAAAATCACCTCCTAAGCAAGGACAGTTGGACTGACAGAAGACATCTCAGTAGCAACATCCAATCAGATGACGTTGCATCAAATGGTTAAATGCTAGAAGAAAAACAATCGACCCTTTGTTTGCATCTAGAAAAAACTACGTTTTAAGACTATTGACAAATTATAAACATATCCAGATAAACAGAGAATTTACCAAAAACCTTCAGTAATGTCACTTCTAAAGGTTATACCAATAGGGGAAGAAAAAGAAAACTAGAAACAATTGTAGGCCAATAAATTAGACAACTTAGATGAAATGGACAATCCCTAAACTGACACAAACTACCAAAACTGACTGAAGAAGAAAAAACAGACAATATGATTAGATCTACAAGTAAAGAGACCAAGTTTGGTATCAAAATATTACCTACCTACACAGAAAAGCCCAAACTCAGATTGGTGTCATTAGTGAATTTTATCAAATATTTAAAGAAGAATTAACATCACTCCTTTTTAAACCCTTCCAAAAATAAAAGAGGCTGGATTACTTCCCAACTCATTCGACGAGGCCAGTATTGCCTGATACTAAAAAGAAAAAAGACATCATAATAAAAAGAAACTACAGACCAATATCTCTTATGAATATAGACTCAAAAATTCTCAAAAAAAATAATAGCAAATTTAATACAACCACATATAGGAAGGATTATATGCATGACCAAGTGAGATTTATCCCAGGAATAAATGGTTTTAACATCCAAAAATAAATGAACATAATATCTAAAGAACAAAAACCAAAAACCAATTGATGCAGAAAAGACACTTGACAAAATTTAACATCCTATCATGATAAAACACTCAACAAATTAGGAAGAGAAGGGAACTTCTTCAATCTGATAAAGGATATCTACAAAAAACACACAGCTAACACCATACATAATGAAGAAAGACTGAATGCTGTCCCCAGTAAGACCAGGAACAAATCAGGGATATCTGCTCTTGCCACTTCTATTCGACACTGTACTAAAGGTTCTAGCCAAGGCACTTATGCAAGAAAAAGACAAAAAAGGCATCCAAATTAGAAAGGAAGACTATCTCTACTGACAGATGATCTTATCCAGAAAGAGTCCTAAGGATTCCACTAAAAAACTATTAGAGCTAATAAACAAATTGAGTAAGGTTACAAACAACAAGATCAATATACAAAAACAAACTGTATTTCTAAACACTTGCAATAATCAATCTGAAAACAGAATTCAGAAAACTCTATTTACAACAGCATCAAAAAAACTAAAACATTCAGGAATAAACTTAAAATACAAAATGTATGCTCTGAAAACTACAAAAAATTGTTGAAAGAAAAACACAGATCTAAATAAATGGAAAAGCATCTCATGTTAACAAATGGGAAGACATACTATTGTAAAGATGGCCACACTACCCAAAGCAATCTGCATATTCAGCACAATCCCTATCACAATCTTAGCTGGCTTCTTTATAAAAATTGCCAGGCTCGTTCTAAAATTCGCATGGAATTATAAAGGGCTCCAAATAGCCAAAACAATCTTGAAAAAGAAGACCAAAGAAAGAGAACTTATACCTTCCAATTTCAAAACTTATTAAAAAGCAACAATAATTGAGACAAGGTATGGGCATAAATACAGACATACAGATCAATGGAACACAAGGGTGGCAAGACTATTCAATGAGGAAAAAAATAATCTCTTCAACAAATGATACTGGGAAAACTGGATATCCACATGCAAAGAAATGATGTTGGATGTCCATCTCAAATCATTTACAAAAATTAACTCAAAATGGGTCAAAGAATTAAATGTAAGAGCTAAAACTATAAAACTGTTAAAAAAAAAAAAAAAAACAGGGAAAAATATTCATGACCTTAGATTTAGCAATAGATTCTTAGATATGACAACCAAAAGCATGAACAATGAAAGAAAAAAATAAATTGGATCTCATCAAAACTAAAAATATTTAGGTTTGGAGAAACACGGCAGTATGAGAGACATCCCCAGATCTCTTCCCATGAAACAACACTAAGCCAAACACCTAACCCTCAACAGAAAACACCCAAACTGGACACCACCACGTCTGAGCATGAGATCTACGCATGAGATACCACAGGTTAGAACCCCAAGTGTCAGGCAGTGGACTAGGAGAAATAAAAAAGCTGCCTCTCATAGCCGCCGGAGTTACCTGTAGAAGGAAGAGGGAGGGGAGAAGGTGTAGCAAGTTCCCTGAACAGCCAGCCCTGCCTGGGAGAGTTGTGAGTTCCATGCAGCCTGCGGTAGGGCCCAGACATCAGGGTAGAAAGCAGAGATGCGGGACAGCAGAGAAAGAACAGTTGATTTTTACCAGCCGTGGTTGCAAAACCAAGGCCGAGCCGCAGCCCCCAAACCCCAACTCAGAGGGCCCCTCCCCCCATACCCTCTAAGACCAAACACTGGGGAGCCCCAAGGGAAGCTAAGCAAATGCTACCGAAACTGTTGCTAACACTGACAGGGACTGCGACTGAGGATAGCAAGCGTGATTAAATATCTACAATAAAAAGGAATTATTAAGGCTTTATATAAAGCAGGGATCCAAGAGGTTTAGAGGCCACCTACTGGAAACCAAAAGAAAAGCGCCTTCTTTGCAGCAGGCTAAAGAGAGACCTTTATATATCTTTCTGAAAAAAAAAGCAAAATACATTTTCATTAATGGCCCGGAAGAGAAATAGTCCACTAAACACCATGAACAACCAAGGTGATAAGGCATCTCAAAGAGAAAGAGAAAAATCTCCAGAAAATAAGCCTAAAGACATAGAAATATGCAACTTAAATGACAGAGAATTCAGGATAGTATTTCTAAAAAACTGAGTGAATTCCGAAATGAGTCATATCAATGATTTCAGAAATTGAAAAAACAACTAGAGGAGCAGAACAAGGAGACTGAAACCTTCAAAAAGAACAGAATACATCTTCTGGAGATAAAAAACACACTGCAAGAGTTGAAAATGAAAATAGCAAGCTTGCAAAATAGAGCTGACCAAATGGAGGAAAGGATCAGTGACATGTAAGACAGAAATCTAGAAATAAATCAGAAGAAAGAAGAGAGAAACAGAAGAATAAAAAATGAGAAATACAAGAACTATCTGATAACATCAGGAGAGGAAACAAGAATAATGGGCATTATCAAAGGTGAGGAAAAGGAGCAGAGACTAGATAGCATTTTCCAACAAATAGTGGATGAGAATTTCCCAAATCTAAGGAATGAAACAGAGCTTGGAATTCAAGAGGTCAACAGAACACCCAATTATCTCAACCCAAAAAGGCCTTCACCAATATACATTGTATTAAAATTATCAAAAATCAATGACAAAGAATTCTCGGGCAGCCAAGGAGAAGAAAACGGTAACTTGTAAAAGAACACCCTTTAGATTATCATCAGACTTCTCAGCACATACTTTGCAAGACAGAAAGGAGTAGAATCACATATTCAAATATTAAGGAAAAGGAACTACCAGCCTAGAATAATGTATTCAGCTAAGCTCTCCTTTAGATATAAAGGAGAAATTAAGACCTTTCCAGACATACAAAAAAATCAGGGAATTCTCCACTACAAGGCCTGCACTACCAGAAATATTGAAAGGAGTCTGCTCACCTAAAACAAAATGACAAAAAAAAAATACATAAATAGGAGGATGGTGACTTATCAGGCAAATAAAAGCAGAGGAGTGCAACCCTTATTAATAAAAAGGCATTATAAGCTTAAATAATAGAAAAATTGATATAGCAAGATAGTAATGAATGTTCAGCATACATAGGGACAAAATGAGACAACGATGACTGAAAAGGGGAGGATTCAAAGACCCAAATTCGCAGAGGAAAGGAGATAAGGCACATGAAGAAGAAAATGGATGACTGTATATAAATATATATAACTATCCTTTACATATTTGTAATGGAAACCACACACCAAAGATTCAGAACTGAACTATATAACATAAAAAACGAAGGACAAGAGGCAAAACCCACAAAAGCCAACCAAAATAAAGGAAACAAAACACAAAGACAAAGAAACAATGAAAACACTGAACTACCAGAAAGCAAAAGATAAAATGGCGATAAGACCTCACATTTCATTAATCACTCTAAATGTAAATGGATTGAACTCACCAATAAAAAGGCACAGAGTTGCAGAATGGATCAAAAAAAAAAACAAAAACAAAACAAAACAAAACAAAAACCCAACAATATACTGCCTCCAGGAGACACATCTCAGGTCCAAAGACAAATATAGATTCAAAGTGAAAGGGTAGAAAATAATATTTCAAACAAATGGCATTCAGAGAAAAGTGGGAGTAGTGGTACTAATACTGGATGAAATAGACTTCAAAATAAATAAGGTAAAGAAAGATACTGAGGGACACTTAATAGTGATAAAGGGAATTAGGCACCAAGAGGACAAAACATTTATTAATATCTATGCTCCCAATCAGGGAGCCCCAAAATATGTAAAGCAATTACTAACAGAACTAAAGAGAAAAACCAAAACACTGTCAATAGTAGGAGACCTAAATACCCCACTGTCAGATATGCACAGATCATCCAAACAGAAAATCAATAAGGAAATAACATCCTTAAATGACACATTAGACCAAATGGACATAACTGACATTTACAGAGCCTTTTTTCCCTAAACAGCAGCTTATACATTCTTCTCTAGTGCACATGGAACACTCTCAAGGACTGACCACATACTGGGACACAGAGATAGCCTCAACAAATAAATATAAGAGGGTTGAAATCATACCAACTCTATTCTCTGATCATAAGGCTTTGAAGCTGGAGATCAACTATAAAAAGAAAACAGGAAGAACCACAAATACA
>CM053509.1:88783338-88812502 GCA_028627145.1 Eidolon dupreanum
GACCTTCCTAGACTGAACTTCCTAGAGTGACTCAAGAAGAACTGGAACATATAAATAGACTGGCCAGCAGTATGGAAATTGAAACAATCATCAAAAACCTACCAAATAGTAAAAGAGATGAAATACTGCCATTTGTGACAACATGGATGGACCTCGAGATAATCCTGCTAAGTGAAATAAGCCAGACAGAAAAAGTTGAAAATCACATGATATCACATACGTGGGATATAAACCTAAAAGCAACAAATGAACAGGACAAACAGAGACTCATGGAGGTGGACTACAGACTAGTGGTTACTAGAGGGTAGGTGGTGGGGAGGAAGGGGGAGTTAGATGAGGTAAAGAGGGTCAAATATGTGTTGATATAATGAAATCTAACTATGGGAGGTGAACACACAGTGTAAATATATATACATGCCTTACTGTCAAAGTGTACAGTTGAAACTTACTGGATTCCATTAACTAACATCACCATAAAAAAATAAATAAATTTTAAAAAATTAAATACATTTTACATCAAAGAACATGATCAAAAAAGTAAAAAGACAACTGATGGAAGAAAGTCTTTGCAAATCATATATCTGATAAGGGCCTACTATCCACAACATACAGAATTCTTACAACTTAACAATAAGACAAATAACATTAAAAAGTAGGCAAAAGATAGAAAAGTCTTCTCCAAAGATATAAAAATGGGCAGCAAGCACATGAAAAAATGTTCTTAGTCTTCAGAGAAATGCAAATCAAAATTACAATAAGATACCACTTCATACCCACTATGATGGCCTTTTGTCACCTTGCTCCCACAACAAAAGAGTTCCTAAATTGTTTTAGCATCTAGCAACACCTTTGGAAGCCCAGTGAAGCCTACAGATCCCTCCAAATGACATTTTTAAATGCAGAAAATAAGAAACAGAAGGTGAACATATCAGATACCAAATTTTTTAAAGACAAATGTGTTAAGTAGAACTATATAACCAAACCTCAGGAGTGATGAATACAAAGTTATCGTGAAAGAGCTGTAGCAAACTGTATGTGAAATGAAAGGTCTGATTTCTCGCAGTGTAGTCAGGAGTCCTGCTAACCCTACTGTGGTTGTTGCCATATTCATAATGGAAGGAAATGCTAAATTTCAGTTAGAGGTTAGTAAAAGGTGTAATTTTTTTCTACCCAAGTTCATGGTGCTTCTGAACTCCTTCATTTGACAGAACCAAAAAGAAGAGGACCAGAACTCTTCCCTAAGAGATTCTCCAAGCTGCCCCTTGGCCTGAGCTCTGGGGGAAGAAAGCCATACCCCAGCCATGGGTGGGTGGTCCAGGCCCCCAGTGACGGCTGCAAGGAGACAGATGGTTGGCACCAGTCGGTTCTAAGGCTGCTGAGAAGGAAGCACAGAGAGGTTCCCCTGGGTCCTGGACCCCAGGATGGGGGTACAGAGAGTTCTGGGTCTGGGGGTGGACTGGAGCCAAGTGAACAAATCCTTACCTGACCCAGTCCACCTAGGGGGAACTTTAGCCATTTTTTTTTAATACCCAAGTTTTCTGTTTTAACCATCAGGGATAGGTAGTGGGAAACCTGTCTCAGGAAAACCCCGAGGTAGTGTTGTTAAGAGCCTAAGGAGCACACAGTGTGTTTCCAAAATGGTCTACCCACCTTTGTCAGTGCAAAGGCCACTGTCCCATCATCCTCAGTGGAAAGATCAAGCAGCTTCTGGTAGAATGCTTCATCATAAGGCCCATCTATTTGCAATGTTTTTCTGAAGGAAAAGGCACAGAAAGCAAAATGACAAAGCTGACTGAAAATAGTTTCTTAAACTGCTAACAATTTAACAATCACACATCTGGTATTAAAGAACATCTAACTGATCCTCCTCTTCCTTATACTATATTTTGTCCCAGGGCATCAAAGTTTTAAAGAGTATTTGCAAGACCAGAACCTAGGGAGCTGAGGCTGAACATGATCTATTTATGACAAATAGCTTCTGGGTCAGAGATCCTAGTGAAAGGGCAATGGGGAAGAAGGGGGTCCCAGCCCCCACCACAGGCTGCAGGTGTGGACCCCAGTAACCCCCATCAAGAGGGCCAGGGGAGGAACTGTTGCACAGGAAGGCCTCAGACAGGAAGCCAGGGCTTGGGCAAAGAGGCTGCCAGCTATAGAGCAGCACTGCCCCCTACAGGCTTGGCCCTGACTCAGGACATAGAACTGCCTGATGCGGATTGTTAGATTCACAGGATGTGCTTTCTTTTCCAGAAATGCAACAGTGACCACAGCAACTCCTGCAAGCAGCACTGAATCCCCTGGCTGGGCCTGGCACCTGGAGGCAAGAAAGGAAGATGGCCGGGGTGGGTCATCTTCCTGGGAGGTCTGTACTGTCTTTCTGTTGGGGTATCCCCTCCCTCCATTCCCCTCTTACCCTCAGGGCTGCTTACGGCCCCATATGGGCCTGGAAGAGGCAGGGGCACCACAGGCCCAAACCTCACCTCTGCTCAGGAAACTCTTCCAGGTACTGCTCAACTCGTCGGTACAGAGGGTAGAGACCTTCGATGTCCAGCAGATCCAACATCTGCACCTGGAGGGTTTTGTACAGAAGACAACTCTTCGGTAACCCCGAGCGCTCCAGGCTGCTTTTTCCTACCAAGAACATCAGGGGAAAATGAGAGGCTTACTGTCAAGAACTGAAGAAGTTGGTGGGCACAGGCTGCACCCTGCCTCATGGAGCTGCTGGGGCTGTTGGCACGTGCATGGCGCCAAGCACCAAAAAAAAAAAAAAAAAAAAGGAGCAGGTAACCCACATCTTGCTCTATGTCTCTCTTCCCTCTCAGCATCTTTCAATTCCATCACACCAGTGCAGATCTAAGTTTAGGGAGATAACCCTCAGTCTAAATAAGGCAAGGCACAAAATCGACAACGACCATGCCTACATTTCCAAATCTGCAAGACCACGTCTGTGGAGCCCAGAGCCACAGCCCACACAGAAAGCTGGGTGGTCACACTGAGCACAGTGGCGATTCGTTATGCCTGGGCAGCTGCATGGCAAAAACAACACCTAAAAGCCAAATGGGGGCAGGGCTGCCATCTTCCTACATCACAACTCTTCTGCCTTCCTCACAGGGCTCTTAGCACAAAAACTGAAGACTCAGTTTTCCTAGTTGGCCCCCCAAAATAAGTTCCTGGCTGTGGCTCTGCATGCCACAGACCTGAGCATATTGTGGAGCTACCAGCAGATGACAAAAGGGCAAATGAGGAACCCATAAACATGACGATAACCAGCAGGCCACCTCAAAGGTGGAACATCGCTGAGTCACAGCTGGCCACTGTGAGTCTGTGAGCAACACGGGCCTCTAGCAGGAGGTGCCCAGAGCCAGAGGCCCTGCATGCCTGTGTTCACACCTATCTGCAAACTGCTGCCAGCTGGGGCCACCCGCTATCCTGAACGGCCTGGACTATGGGACTCCAACTTCTGTGCCTCAGTCCTCTGCATTTTAAGAAACAGGCCAAGAAAACCTACTCCCAGGGTTGCAAAGTCGATCAACCAACATAATATAGAGAAAGCACTCAGGAAATCATAGAAGATACACAGACATGAGGGACGATGTTTTAAGGAAAATCTTACAATCTAAATGTGTGCAATTATAAACAATTTATAAACCCAGATTGAAGATGAGAAAGGGAGTCTCCCCACCTGGGGCTGAGAGGGAACGGGTGGCTTTGGGGAACTCTGTCTGGGCCCTGGCTGCTCCTGCAGAAGCTCCATGAAGCCAGCAGGACACATGCAGGCCTCACCCCAGGCTCTGCCCACTCACCCACCTGCCCCCACCCAGCCTACCTTGGTGACGTAGGCTCCTGCCGAAAGGGCTGGCTTCGCAGACACATGGGCCCCGCGACCCAGGCCCCAGCCTTAGGGCACCCGCCCGGCCCTTGTCCGAGCCACTGAGCAGCACCCGAGTGATGACACGCACCAGCTCTCGGATCACGGCCCTTGTGCAGTGAGGCCCACTGGCCAGGCCATTGGATGGGAAGAAGAAGGGCTTCAGGTGATGCGCCAGCTCGCTCCAGTCAGCCGCGGGGCTGCGGGCATCTTTGCAGCCATAAATCAACTCCCCATTCTTCAGAAGGGAAAAGGGACAAGGAAGTGTCACTTCCAACAGGTGGGTAGGGAAATAACTCTGTCCCTACCCCACTGGGCAGGCAAAGGGACCTGACATCATATATGAGCCCTATCTGGGGTCCCTGTACACTGTAGCCCTGTGAGAAAACTCACCCTCATGCACCCTGAAACAAGTCCCACTAGAACATGAAAAAGAAGAAAAGTTCTCAAAAACTGAAGACCAGAGTCCTGGACTGGAATACAAATCCTCAGATCAGAATGCAGCACATTGGCAGCAAACCCAGCCCAAAGCTCAAACTCCCAAAGACCCAACCAGTTACTCAAGAGGCTGTGTGACACTCATGCTTTTGAAAGACATGTGGTGTCAGCTGGACCCTGAGCAGGGAAACTTCTCAGTCGTTGTGGAGGTCTGTGGGTGACCAGCTCTCTAGAGGGCTTCTTCCCATGTGACAAGTTGGGCCAGGCACCCACCAGGGTTGGTGGGGCCACCAGCAACACTAGTATGGAAATCTTCATCTTTGAGGCCATCCTGCCTTCTAAGACCAAATCCAGCAAAGGAACTCCTTATGGCACCCATGTTCCCAGGCTTGAGGGCAAGGACACCCAGTGGGCCCAACACTACGACTTGGGAGTGAGGGGTCTGTGTTGTCTGACAAAAAGCCCTTAAGAGAACTCTGGTCCCCACCACCCTGAGCAGCAGCCGACACCAGGGGAGTGGCAAACCCCTTGCCCCTATTTCTCCGTCTGTGAGACGGGGTGGTCAGCCGCTCAGCACAGACCCCACTGGCCCCACCCCATGATACACTCTGTAGTCCTCTCCACACTGGAGGTTTGGTCTGTGTGACCAACAGAATATGAGCAGAATGACAGCACATCCTCGGAAAAATTAAGTTACAAAAGATGCCATGGCCTTCGCTTTGGTGGCTCTCAGGTCATAGCAGCCCTGTGGAGCCCCTTGTGGCGAGGAAAGAAGACCTCCTGCCCAGGCTAGGGCGAGAGGGCCATCCTGGGAGCAGAGACTCTGGCCCAAGTTCAGTCTTCAAATGGGAGGCAGCCTCTAAAGAGACCCTGAGTCACAATCAACTAAACTTCACACCTGGAACTTCATAACAGAAGGCATGGGCTGCAGAACCAGAGCTGGCTCGTTGGAAGTGACAGCACTTGCAAAAATGTACTGTACTGCTCGATTCCTGGCCACAGAAACTGAGACAGTTAAGTGGCTATTATGCAGCAGTAGATAATGTTGATGAGGACTATCCTTGCTCTGCTCCAGATGGCAGATGGGAGTCAACTCAATCCAATAAGTGTGGACAGGGCAGTCCTCACTTGGCAAGGTCCTGGGGTCCAGCAGCATGATGCCTCCCCTAGGAGGCCCCTATGGCAGTGAGAGCTAACCGTATGGGTGTCCAGGGCGATGGGGACACAGCTTAGGCTACTGCTAGGCACAGGACCAGGGGAAACCATTAAGAGACACTGACCCTTGAGATGGGCCATACAGCGGGTGGAGGGTGTGCCAGGCAAAAGGAAGGCAGGAGCACCCAGGAGGAAAGCAGGCAAATAAGAAGTGATGAGCCAAAAATAGGCACCATGGGCTGCAGCCAGGAAGTGGGCCATGATTCAGCCCACAGTCTAGTGCAGTTTGGCTCACTGTGAAGCTGGTCCTTCCTCTCAGCCCATGAGTGGTTAAGTGACTCCTAGAAACAGAAGGCCTCTTTTTCCCAGTGTCTGGAATCTGGATAGATGGGAGTTTTACACATATAAATACAGTGGCTCAAGGACCTCATGTGACATTTGGTAAAGAACCATCATCCCAGGCTCCATGACTACCCTACGTGTTCCCCTTGTGAGCAAGTCTCACAAGTAACCAGTGCTGGGGTGGACAGAGCCACAGCCATGGAGACTGTGAACAACACCTGGACACACAGTATGATGACAGCACTGACCATGACCCAGGAAATTTCTCCACACCTGGAACTTCACAACGGAAGACATGAGCTTCAGAACCAGAGCTGGCTCATTAGAAGTGATGGTACTTGCGAAAACGTACTGCATTGCTCCAGGAGTTATTTTTTAAAGCTATTCTGTGTCCTCTCTCTTAATCCATCTCTTTGGAAACTATTATCTCAACCTCTGGATTGTTTTCCATGCTGATCTCAACATAAGCGGCAGACAGCCAGACTCAGGCCCCAAGCCTAGGACAGGGCATCCATCCAGGGGCTGGACCAGACCTACCACTCAGCTTAAGTGTAGGCTCAACAAGCCAGCCCAGGCAGGGGCAGTCAAAAAATGGTCCACTTGGGACAAAATGCAAGCCTTACTCTAGGTTTCAAATTAATCTCCAGATGAAAAGAAATTTACCTTTAGAATTTAAATATAAAATTCATGAGGTCTTTATATGAATTAAAAATATAAATTTATTTTAAAATATGTCCTCCCTTTCTAGATTTGGGAAGGTGGAGGCAGACGTGGTAAAGTCGATTCACTCTGACCAGATTTCTGAGCCAGATGAGGGGAAGCAATCAAGAATAGGCTCCCCAGAACCCCGTTTCCCCCACACCACGCTCCCTCCTGAGGGCTGTGTGTAGAACAGCTCCATCCACTCAGTGCAGAACACACAGGGCACAAGGCTGTCCAGATCTAACAGCCCTGCTTTTCTACACAGAACTGATGTCTGCAAGCCTAGAACCTGTCACAAACTCTCACTTTATATCACAGTTAATTAGGACATAAATGAGACTGGAAACAGAGTCAGTGGCAAGGAGAAAAACAGATGATAAGGGGGACCCCAGGGAACACATTTCCAACACAGGCCACAACTACTTCTCCTCCAGATCTGGGCCAGCCTTGTTCTCCTCTCACTGCACCCCGTCCAATGACCTGACTTCTGCTAGCACCAGGCCAGCCAACCACAAGGCTTCAGTGAGCCTGAGTCAGGGTGGCAGCTGCAGATAGCAATGAGGAAGGAGCCTATGCCAGATGGTGAATGTTCCATATGCAGAACCCTCCCTTGCACAGCCAAAACACAGGATGATCAGAGCTGCAGGACTTGGAGAATTCACTAATTGACAAGTAGGCATGCAAATTACAAGTTCCCTAAGTTAACCAGGAACAAACACACAGGTGTGGCTATCCTCCAGGCTGTGCCACTCTAGTTCCTGCTCCTACCTCAACCACACAGCCCTCAGAGATGCACAGAACCATGTCAGGGCTATCCTCATTCAAGGACAGGATCAGCATCTGGATATGAAAGGAGCCTGATGCCACCCAGTGGTCAAGGAGTTGATATCACATTCCCAAGGGATCACAGGATGTTATGCCCGTGGAACAGGCCTTGGAAAAGTGATCCAAAAGACTGTGCTAAGGCAGACCCAGCCCAGATGCCGTCATATGTAAGCTGACCGAGACCCATCAGGGACCAGTATGCCAGTTGCACCCACTCATTCCACACCAAAAGGGCCATAAAATAGAAGCAACTCTTACCTTAAATATCTTTAAGTTGTTCTGTGCCTCCCGCAACAAGCTTTTCAAGGCAAAGTACATTCTCTGTTTATTTCTAAAAGAGGGAAAGATTACTGATAGAATTACAAGCAGTCTTTGCATTTACCTGCCTGTGTGTCAGGAGACATGGTTTAGGGGACATGCTTGGGAGTAGCTACTCCAGGTCTCCGAGCTTTGCAGGTTAAGGAGCCACATTCTCCCCAACCCTCCTCACAGAGGCAATCCCATCATTGCCCCTAATCCCCATCCTGCTCTCAGCCCCTTCCTTGTGGCAAGATCTCCCCAGCTGTTGGCTCCCACAGGTAGCTTGCAGGAACCTATGGAGGCAACCCCGATCCCAGGGAAGAAACTAAGCCCTGCCCAGGGCCCTGGCTATACTCAGGCCAGTAGCCACACCATGCAGAATGCTAGCTCCACCCTCACACCTGTACCACCCCCACTCACAGAACTCCCCACAGAATGACCTCCTATGGCCCCCACCTCACAGAACATCGCACCATCCCCACCTCCGAGAAAGGTGGCACTAGTGACAAAGTATAAGTGTTCTCTTACCCTGAGTAGAGATCAAGGGGACAGTATTTACTTATCTGTTTCCACTTCCCAGTTGCCACCTGTTAAGAAACCACAATGTTGTGTCAGGTGATTGGATTGGGGACAACAATGGGCTAACTTTAACAAAGAACAGCTGAAGTGACTAAGATGACGAAGGTTCCAGCAGATGCCACCACCTCTGGGTGCACATCACTAGCTGGGGTGGTCTTAATTCTAAACCAGGAAACTTTGGCCCTCCTCTGAAGCCTCACGTGGCTGCCAGCCCAGCCTTCTACGTGAGCAGGAAAGCAACAGCAACCACCTTTTTCAAATGACATGGCTAAACTTTGGTAAACAGATGAACAAGTCTTTAAAATTATAATATCCAGGAAGGGAAGGGTGTGGCTAATAAGTAATTTCATGTTGTCAGTGAGAAAGAAAATTGGCACAATCTTTTGAAAGGCAACTTGCTAGTTTCTACCAAAATTTAAAATGGGGTGTCTCTTGACTTGGAAAATCTACAAAGAATATGAGGTCAAGAATGTTCACTGCCACCTAACTGTAATAGCAAGACCTGGAAACAACTAAGTAAACACAGTACATCTGCTCTCATGGACCAGGACACAGCAGGCCACATGTGGAATGTAGAAAGAGATAAATGATATGCAGCCACTAACAGAAAAGCAGAGCTAAAAATCATCAAGATTTAGTCAAGGAAAAAAGCAACTGGTAAACAAAGCAGTTTTGCTAAAAATAAATAGATGGTAGATGGTAGATAGATAGATAGATAGATAGAACATGCATATATCCAAATATGTAATGAAAAAGCCTTGAAGGATATATAAAACAAATGATTCTCAAGGATTATTTAAATGAAAAAGTAATTAGCAGAACAATTAAATGTGCCAAGATCCCATATTTGCTTTAGAAATGTATGTACATTCAAGCACACATTAGAATATGTGTAGAGACAGGCATCACTTCATTTCCACTTGAATAACATGTATATTTTTGTTGACACAGGAAGAAGTCTGGAAGGATGTGCAAAATGACAACATGAGTTACCTCTGGGAAGGCAGGTGACTTAATTGACAGAATTCTGTTTTTTATCAGTTAAATGAGAAGGTATTGTTTCATAGTTAAAAACAGTTCTTAAAAATCCACTATATATATTGAAAATGAATGGTGACAATGAAAACTATCTCCTAGAAGGAATGACTCATATACTTTCTTTTCTCTAAAGGCCTAGAGAGTTATAACACCAAGAAAAGATGGGGTGAGTCAGCAAAAATGGTGGAGTAAAGACCTCTGGAAATTCTTTCCTCCATATAGGCAATGAGAAAACTGGCAAAAACTGTCAAAATCAAAATTTTCATAACTCTGAAAATTAAACCAAAGGTTTGCAACAATCTAGGGAGCATTTATTCAGAAAATGGCCAAATGTAAGTAAGAATGGTGAGCTTCATGGCACTTTTAATATCCTATTCCCACCCCCTCTCTCTCTAGTTCCAAAGGAACCCTGAAACCAACGGCCCTATCATAATGAAAACAGATGCTTGGCAGCCTCCAGAGAGTGCTGAACAGGATGGGAGCTTCTCCAAAGCCTCAATCCTAAAGAATGGTCGATATTTGACCAGTTTCTTGGTTTCCTGTCTTCAGCCTCAGAGCTTACCAGGTATAAAAGGGGCATTTCTCCCCAGGGAATTTGTAAAAAATACTGTTTAACTTCATGACTTCCTGAGATAATGTAGAACAGTTGTGACAAACAATAGGCTAAACTGGAAGCTAAAAAGAAAAAGCTGAGGAGTGAGACACACACAGAGCTTTGAAAAACTCCAGTCTATCTTGGGCACCATGTGCAACCTCCAGAAAGACCGAGAAAGACCCTCAATTCTGCTGATCTGAGGCTTTGTGCAAGTGAAGGCTAAAGCAGAGTTGCCAACTGTACCACTGATGGTTGATGGCAGGCCTCAGGACACACACAGAGTCCCCCTGACAAAGACTGACAGACTTACTCATTCCAGGCATTTAAGAAAATCTCTGTCAAATGATTAGCTGCTTACTAAGCTAATTGAGATTAACAATTAACAATGACAAATAACAACTGTAACAAACAGCAACAACAAATCCTAGAGAGGTTGTAGAATCTGATTTCCAGAGTGGCTACACTATATTACTTAAGGTACCCATTTTCAATAAATCATTACATGATATACAAAGAAACAAGGAAGTATGATCCATACTTGGAGAAAAAAAGGCAATCAATAGGCTGTCCCTGAGGAAGCTCAGACACTGGACTTACTAAACAAAGATTTTAAATCAACTACTTTAAATATGCTCTGAGCTAAAGGAAACCAAGGATAAAAACCTAAGGGAAACAAGGGGAACAATGTCTTTACAAGAGAATATCAATCAAGATAGAATTTGTAAAAAGGAACCAAACAGAAATTTTGTAGTTGAAAAGTACAATAACTAAAATGAAAAAGTCACTAGATGGGCTTAACAACAGATCTGAGTAGGAAGAAGAAACAATCAAATTTTAAGATAAAATCCAAGAGATGCACACCTAGACACATCATAAAAATAAACTGTGCAAAGACTCGTAACAAAAAACTGAATCAATAATCAAAAATCTTCCAACAAAGGAAATCTCAGGACCAGTTGTTTCGCTAGTGAATTCCTCCAAATATTTATAGAAGAATTAATGTCAATACTCAAACTCTTCCAAAAAACTGAAAAGCCAAGTGTTAACTTAGTAACACAACCAGACAAAAACATTTCTTTAAAAAACAAAAAACAAACAAAAAAAACCTACAGCCCAATATTCCTTAAGAAAAAATCCTCAACAAAAAATAACAAACCAGAGTGAGATCAGAACGTGGAGTGAGAGATGTCTCCAGATCTCTCCCTTTGAAATGACAATAAGCTGAACATCAAAAATGCAACAAAAAAAAAAAAAAAAAAAACACCCAATGTGCACACAATCATGTCTGAGTGAGGGATCTGTGAATAAGAGCTACCATAGGTCAGAACCGCAGGAGTCAGACAGTAGACTGGGAGAAACAACGAAGTTGCCTCTCGCAGCCAGAGCTCCCTGCAGGAGGAGGGGAAGGAGAGAAGGTGTGGGGGGTTCCCTGAACAGCCCTGCCTGAGAAAGCTGCGAGCTCCATGCAGCGGCAGTGACCAGGGATCAAGGCAGAAAGCAAAACGAACTGGGGACAGCAGAGAAGCAACAGCTGGTTACTACGAGCCATGGTTACAAAACCGAGGGTGAGCCACAGCCCCCATTCTCCAAACCAGAGGAAACCTCCACGGATATCCTCCAAGATGGAACACCATGGAGCCCTAGGGGAATCTGAGCAAACACTATCAGAAACTGTCGCTAACACTGACAGGGACTGAGATTGAGGGTAGTGATTATAATTGAATATAAGGAAAAAAAAGGCATTATTAAGGTTTTATATAAAACAGAGATCTAAAAGGCTTAGATATCACCTACTGGAAACCAAAAAAAAAAACACCTTCTTAGCAACAAGCTAAAGAGAGGCCTTTATATAATAAATCTCCTTTCTGGAAAAAAAAAAAAGGCAGAATACACTTCCACTAATGCCCAGATGATGAAATAGTCTATTAAACACCATAAACAACCAAGGTGACAAGGCAGTTCAGAAAGAAAGAGAAAAATCCCAAGAAAATGAGCTGAAAGACATAGAAATAGGCAACTTAAATGACAGAGAATTCAGGATGATACTTCTGAAAAATCTCAATGAGATCCAAAATAATTCATATTGACAATTCCAGGAACTGAAAAAGCAACTAAATGAGCACAATGAGTTTATAAGCAAAGAAACTGAAACCCTCAAAAATAACCAAACAGAACTTCTGGAAATGAAGAAAACACTGAAAGAGCTGAAGAATGAAATATCTAGCTTGTGAAATAAAGTCAACCAAACAAAGGAAAGGATCAGCAATACTGAAGACATATCCATAAATAAATCAGAAGGAAGAAGAAAGAAACCAAAGAATAAAAAATAATGAAAGAGAAACACAAGAAATAGCTGATACTGTCAGGAAAAGAAACATAAGAAAAATGGGCATTCTCGAAAGGGAGGAAAAGGAGCAGGGACTGGAAAGCATTTTCAGACAAATAGTGGATGAGAATTTCCCAAATCTAAGGAATGAAATAGAGCTTGGAATTCAAGAAGTCAACAGAACACCCAATTATCTCAACCCAAAAAGGCCTTCACCAAGACACATTGTATTAAAGTCTTCAAAAATCAACGACAAAGACAGAATTCTCAGGACAGTCAGGGAAAAGAAGATGGTAACGTATAAAAGAAAACCCATTAGATTATCATTGGACTTCTCAGCGCAAACCTTACAAACCAGTAAGGAATGGAATCAAATATTTAAACTATTAAGTAAAAGGAAATACCAGCCTAGAATAATGTTTCCAGCTAAGCTCTCCTTTAGATAGGAAGGAGAAACAAAGACCTTTCCAGACATACAAAAATTGAGGAAATTCTCCACTACGAGGCCTGTACTACAGAAAATACTGAAAGGTTTCAGCTCATCTGAAACAAAATAAGAAAACAAAACAAAAATACATAATTAAGAATAAGGTGACTATCAGGCAAATAGAAACAGAGGAGGACAACCCTTGCTAAGAACACGACATTATAAGCTTAAATAATAAGAAGAGATTTGCTATTGCAAGATAGTAATAGTGACAAATTGAGACAATAACAGAAAAAGGGAAGATTCAAAGATCCAAACTCACAAAGGGGAATGAGGATAAGGCACACGCAGAAGAAAATGGACGACTGTATATATATATATAAAAAACTATCCCTCACATATTCATAATGGTAACCACACACCAAAAATTCAGAACTAAAGTATATAACAGAAAACAAGGACCAGATGGAAAAACTACAAAAACCAATCAAAATTAAAACAAACAAACAAACAAACAGAAACCCAAGGACAAAGCAGCAATGAAAACAACAAGCTACCAGAAAGCAAAGATAAAATGGTTATAGAAAAGCGCATATTTCAATCTTCACTCTAAATATAAATGGACTCAACATACCAATAAAAAGACAGAGTTGCAGATGGGATCAAAAAACAAAACCCAACCATGTGCTGCTTCCGGGAGACACACCTCACTCAATTCAAAAGACAAATATAGATTCAAAGTGAAAGGGTGGAAAATGATAATTCAAGCAAATTGTATGCAGAAAAAAGTGGGAGTAGCAGTACTAATATCAGATGAAACAGACTTCAAAATAAAAAAGTAAAGAAAGATACTGAAGGATAATTCATAGTGATAAAGAGAATCATACACCAAGAAGACATAACATTTATTAATATTTATGCTCCCAATCAGGGAGCCCCGAAACATATATAACAATTACTAACAGAACTAAAGAAATAAAAAGACCAAAACACTATCGTAGTAGGGGACCTAAACACACCATTGTCAGATATGGACAGATTATTCAAACAGAAAGTCAATAAGGAAATAAAATCCTTAAATGACACATTTGACCAACTGGACATAATAGACATTTATAGTCTTCAATCTCCAAACAACTACTTATACTTTCTTCTCGAGTGAGCATGGAACATTCTCAAGAATCGACCACATACTGGGACACAGAGATACCCTCAACAAATATAAGAGGGTTGACATCATACCAATCATATTCTCTGATCATAATGCTTTGAAACTAGAGACCTACTGTAAAAAGAAAGTGGGAAGAACCACAAATACATGGAGATTAAACAGCATGCTACTGAAGAATAACTGGGTCAGAGAAGAAATAAAAAGAGAAATCAAGAGATACACAGAAACGAATGATAATGATACTACAACATATCAAAACTTTTGGGACACAGCAAAAGCGGTCTTAAGAGGAAAGTTAATATCATTACAGACTCATCTCCAAAAACTAGAATGAGACCAAATAACCTAACACTTCATCTTAAAAAACTAGAAAAGAAAGAACAAATGAAGCCTAAAGTCAGCAGAAGGAAAAAAATAATCAAAAACAGAGCAGAAATAAATGAAATTGAAAATGAAAAAACAATAGCAAAAAATAAATGCAACAAAGAGCTGGTTTTTTGAGACGATTAATAAAATTGGAAAACCCCTGGCTAGACTCACTAAAGAAAAAAGAGAAAGGACACAAACAAAATCAGAGATGAAAGAGGGGAAATAACGACTGACATTCCAGATATATGGAAGATCATGTAAGAATGAAAAAGTATATAACACCAAGTTTAATAACCTAGAAGAAATGCACCAGGAAGAATGATACAATCTTCCTAGACTGAATCAAGAACTGGAAAATCTAAATAGACCAATCAGCAGTACGGAAATTGAAACAATCATCAAAAACCTACCAAAAAGTAAAAGTCCAGGACCAGATGGCTTCACCAGTGAAATCTACCAACACTCAAAGAAGCCTTAATTCCTATTCTCCTCAAACTCTTCCCAAAAATTGGAGAGGAGGCAATACTTCCCAACTCATGTTATGAGGCCAAAATTACCCTGATACCAAAACCTGGTAAGGATAACACAAAAAAAGAAAACTACAGGCCAATATCTCTCATGAAAAAATCCTAAATAAGATACTAGTGAACCAAATACAGCAACATATTAAAAAGATTATACATCACAATCAAGTGGGCTTCATCCCAAAGGCACAGGGATGGTTCAACATACGCAAATTGATGAATGTGATAAACCACATGTACAAATCACAGAATAAGAATCATATGATCATACCAATAGATGCAGAAAAGCCTTTGACAAGATACAGCATCCATTTATGATCAAAACACTTAACAAAATCGGTTAGAAGGAAAGTACCTTAACATAATAAAGGCCATATACAACAAACCCTCAGCCAACATTATACTTAATGGTGAAAAACTAAAACTCTTCCAAGATCAGCAACAAGGCAAGGTTGTGCACTTTCACCGCTGTTATTCAATATAACAGTGGAGGTCCCAGAAAGTGCAATCAGGCAAGAGAAAGATATAAAAGGCATTTAAATAGGAAACAAAGAAGTCAAATTGTCACTATTTGCAGATGACATGATTCTCTATATAGAAACCCTAAAGAATCCACAAGAACACTACTAGAAACAATAAGCAAATACAGTAAAGTTTCTGGATACAAAGTCAACATTCAAAAATCCATAGCTTTCCTATATTTTAATAATGAAGTGTCAGAAAATGAAGTGGAAAAAATAATTCCTTTTGCAATTGCAACAAAAAGAATAGAATACCCAGGAATAAATCTAATGAAACATGTGAAGGACCTATATAATGAAAACTACAAGACCCTATTAAAATAAATCAAAGAAGATACAAAGAAATGGAAAGATATTCCATGTTCTTGGATTGGGAGAATCGACATCGTTAAAATGACCATATTACCTAAACCATTTTATAGATTTAATGCAATCCCCATCAAAATCCCACCAGCCTTTTTTAAAGAAATGGAACGAAAATCATCAGATATGTATGGAAGCACAAAAGACCTCAAATTGCCAAAGCCATCCTGAGAGAAAAGAACAAGGCTAGAGGCATCACTCTGCCTGACTTCAAATTATACTACAAAGCAACACTAATCAAAAGGGCATGGTACTGGCAGAAAAACAGACACACAGACCAGTGGAACAGAATCAAGAGTCCAGAATTAGACCCATGTTTATAAAGACAAATAATTTTCAACGAAAAATAAAAAACATACAGTACAAGAAAGGAAAGCCTCTTCAATAAATGGTGCTGGGAAAACTGGAAAGCCACCTGCAAAAGAATGAAACTAGACTGTTGTCTATCACCACATGCCAAAATTAACTCAAAATGGATTAAGGATGTGAATAGAAGACCTGAAACAATAAAATGCATAGAAGAAACATAGGAACTAAACTCAAGGACCTTGAACTTAAAGAGGAATTTATGAATTTGACCTCAAAGGCAAGGGAAGTAAAAGCAAAAATAAATGAATGGGACTACATCAAATTAAAAAGCTTCTGTTCAGCAAAAGAAATCGTCAACAATGTAAGAGACAAACATACGAATGGGAAAATATATTTGCAAGCAATGCCTCTGATAATATCCAAAATATACAAAGAACTCATACAACTCAGTAACAACAAAAAAACAAACAATCCAGACACTTCTCCCTAGAGGACATACAAATGGCCAATAAATATTTGAAATGGTGCTTTACATTGCTAACTATTAGGGAAATGCAAATCAAAACCACAATAAGATAACATCTCACACTTGTTAGAATAGCTGTTCTAAACGGGACAAGCAATAACAAATGTTGGAGAGGATGTGGAGAAAAAGGAACCCTCATAAACTGCTGGTGGGACTACAAATTGGTACAGCCACTATGGAAAACAGTGTGGATCTTCCTCAGAAAACTAAGAATTGATCTACCATATGATCCAGCAATTGCTTTACTGGGTATTTACCCCAAAGACTTGAAAACCCATATCCAAAAAGATATTTGCACACCGATGTTTACAGAAGTATTATTCATGGTGGCCAAGACATGGAAACAACCGATTTGTCATAAGATAGATGATTAGATAAAGAAGCTGTGGTACATATATACAGTGGAATATTGCTCAGCCATAAAAAGAGATGAAATACTGCCATTTGCGACAACATGGATGGACCTTGAGATAATCATGCTAAGCAAAATAAGCCAAACAGAAAAAGTTGAAAATCACATGATATCACTTATGTATGGGATATAAACCTAAAAGCAACAAATGAGCAGGACAAACAAACAGAGACTTATGGACATGGACTATAGACTAGTGATTACCATAGGGTTGCAGGGTGGGGGAGGAAGTGAGAGGTAGATGGTTAATGGGGGTCAAATATAGGGGTTAGGGGGAGGGTAAAATGGGTAAAGGGGATCAAATATATGGTAGCTGAAAAAAACTGGACTTTGGGTGATAAACAGAATAGAATATATAGATTTCAAATTATAATATATACCTGAAAATTATATAATTTTATTAACCAATATTACCCCAATAAATTTAATTTACCAAAAAAAAAAAAAAAAAAAAAAAAACCACAATCCCAGCTGGTTTCTTAAAAGCTAAAGGCATCTAAATTGGAAAAGAGGAAGTAAAACTCCCTATTCACAAATGACATTATCCTATACAAGGAAAATTTCAAAAATTCTAAAAGAAAATACTACAGCTAATAAGAAACACAGCAAGATTGCATCATACAACATCAACACACAAAAATGAGTTTTGTTTCTATACACCAGCAATGAACACTCCAAAAAGGAAATATATAATCACATTTATACTATTCTAAAAGAATAAAATACCTAGAAATAAACTTAACCAAAGTGGTGGAAGACCTGTACACTGAAAACTACAAAACAATGCTGAAAGAAATTAAACAAAATCTCAATAAGTGGAAAGACAACCTGTGTTCATGGATTATAAGACTTAATATGGTTAAAATAAATGGTGATATTATCCAAAGTGATCTACAGGTTCCTGCAATTTCTGTCAAATTCCAAGGCTTGTTTTGCAAAAATAAAAAAATCCAATCCTCAATTTCATATGTAATTGTAAGGGGCCCCAAATATCCAAAACAATATTGAAAAAAAAAGAATGAAGCTAGAAGACTAACACTTCTTGATTTCCAAACTTACTACAAAGCTACAGCAATCAAAAGAGTGGACTAGTGGTTACCAGAGGGTAGGTGGTAGGGGAGAAGGGGAGAAGTAGATGGGGTAAGTGGGGTCAAATATAGAGAGCAGAGGGAGGCTAAAGTGGGTAAAGGGGATCAAATATAGGGTAACTGAAGGAAACTGGACTTTGGGTGATAATCACACAATAGAATATATAGATGTCAAATTATAATATACACCTGAAAATTATATAATTGTATTAACCAATGTTACCCCAATAAACTAATAAACTTAATAAAAAAATTAAAAAGCAAAAAAAAAAGAGTGTGGTACTGGCATAAGGACAGTCATATATATAGACCAATAAAATAGAAAAGAAAGCCCAGAGATAATCTATTACATATATGGACAAGAGATCTTCAATAATGGTGCCAAGTCTATTCAATGGAGATAGAACAGTCTGTTCAACAAACAGTGCTGGAAAAAATAAATATCCACACGCAAAAGAACAAAGCTGGACCCTTACCTAGGACCATATACAAAAATTAACTCAAAATGGATAAAAGACCTAAAACCTAAGAGCTAAAACTATAAAACTCTTAGAAGAAAACATAGGGGAAAAGTTTCACGACCTTGGATTAGGCAAAGATTTCTTGGATGCTAAAAGCACAGGCAAGAAAAGAAAAAGTCAACAAACTGGACTTTATCAAAATTAAAAACTTTGAGCATCAATGGCCACTATCAACAGAGTAATAAGGCAAACTGACAGAATGGGAGAGAACATTTGCAAATCACATATGTGATGAGATTGATATCCAGAATAAATAAGAACCCCTAAAACTACAACTGAAAAACTACCCAATTCAAAAAATGGGCAAAGGACGTGAATAGATATTTCTCCAAAAAAGATCTACAAATGGCACAATTAGCACAGGAAAAGGTGCTCAGTATCACTGTTAGGGAAATACAAATGAAAACCACAATTAGAATACCACCTCACACTCATTAGGATGGCTATAACCACAAACAGGGGCAATAACAAGGGTTAGCAAAGGGGTGGAGAAATTAGAATCTTCATACGTTGTCAGTGGGAATGCAAAATGGTGCAACAGCTGGGGATAATAGTATAAGATTTTCTTAAAAAGTTAAACATAGAATTTCCCTAAGACCCAGCAATTCCATTCCTGGGAATCTATTCAAGAGAGCTGAAAACAGGGATTCAAACAAGTACATATACACATATACTCATAGCAACATTATTCACAATAACCAAAAGGTAGAAACAAACCACACATATCAATAGATGAATGAACAAAATGTTCCCATACAATGGAATGTTATTCAGCTATCAAAGGAATGAAGTACTGATACTGCTACAACATAGATGAACTTCAAAAACGTTATACTACGTGAAAGAAGACAGTCACAAAAGGCCACATACTGTATGATTCCATTTATATGAAACATCCAGAACAGGTAAATCCACAGAGACATGTGGTTGACAGGGGTTAGCAGGACAGGAGTTAGAGAGTGGCTGCTATGCTGGGGAAAGGATTTCTTTTCAAGGTGATAAAAATGTTCTGGAATTAGCGGTGACGGTTGCCCAACTTTGTGAATACACTAAAATACACTAAATTATACACTTTAAAAGGGTAAATCTTAGGGTAAGTAAATTACATCTAAACTTAAAACAACATCAAGAAAAGGAGAACATGAAGTACTTGTGAAATAAAATGTGAATAATAAATATCTACATTTCCTTTTACTCTTCTGAAAACTCTAGGTGGTCACATCTTAGGCCCAGCCACCCACCATGCAGCTCTGTGCACAAAGGTACCCAGGCTGATGGGCTCTCCTCACCTTGAGGTGCTGGTGCATGCAGTAACGGCACACTTTATGTTTCATCTCATGCGTAACATCACTGGAGAAAGGAATAAACCCACATTTGGGCTGCAAAATAAACAAGTAAGGAAGAAAAACTGCTTAGGGAGAAATCACATACCTTTAAGTAGACATATAACTAACTACATGATAATCAAGGGCGACACCAAAGAGCAGCATCAAGAGTCAGACGGAAACATCCCCCAAAGTTGCTTTTCTCTTCAGCCTTCCATGGGAACTGATGCTTCACTCATCACATCAAATAAACATCTCTTTACTGCTACAGACTCTCAGGTCAGAACTCTCACTGGAGAAAAACAGTGGCATCTCAATTGCTGGCTTAAAAGAAGTACAACAGAGAGCACCTTTGTGTTTTCATTACAGAACATGATTGGAAAGACTCTAGGAGTGCAGATCTGATGTAGGCTCCCAAGTCCAAGAAGCAGAACCCTTGTTCCCTCTGACGAGAATTCATGAACAGGAAGGTGACCATCTGATGGTTGCTAGGCTCCTAGAACATCTGGAACTCCAATTGCCTTTTACAAGCCATGGTTTGGGGGCACATACAATATGCAAGGCTTGTACTTAGCCTTGGGGTACTGCAGACCATGCCACCATTGTTTGTGATGCCTAAGACATGCACCCTCTGGTTGGAGAAGCAGATGATCAGTCCCACTGAGCACCCGTGAGTGTTCAGGGCCACGGGTGTGACCCAGATTCACCACCACAGAGGTTTGGAGGAAAAAGACAAACAATGACCTGGGATGTCTGGGAAGCGTCCGTCCTGGACACTGGGCAGCAGAGCTCAAGCCAGGCGCCTGGCCCTTATCCTGCAATCATTGCTCTCCACTAGATGAGTGATGCCCTTTGTCGCTCCCCTCAGGACTCCTGGCCACAACAAACCAGGGCCTTAAGAGTCACATAGGCGTCTGTGCCTCTGGGGCAAAGGAACAGAGTGCCATCCATTCTAATGGGAAACTCTCAAACTGACCTCCTAGAGCACAGCATATAGTGTCACCAAGTGGCCAAAGGGGCATAGCAGGAAAGGAGGTCAGGAGGAGGCCCAATAAGCTGCATTTTCCAAAGAAAACAGGGAGGGCATAACCCAACACATTTCCTTCTGGTGACCATCTGCCAGAGCTTGTCCCTTACTGGGTCCTCATCACTGTGCCTGGGAATAGGCCTAAATCTGGGAGCCTAGGAAACCATGCCCTTCAGGTCTGGCTGGTGGGAGGAACCAGAACAGCAAGGTGTAGGCAACATGCACAGGAGGAGGAAGAAGCCTCGTCTCTAGGAGTTGGTGGTCCCTGAGAAGGGGCTGTGGGGACTTTAAAAAGTTAAACGTAGAATTTCCCTAAGACCCAGCAATTCCACTCCTAGGAATCTACCCAAGTGGATTGTGGGGAATACCAGGAGCTGCTGAGGGAGTGTGCTCTCCAGGCAGTTAACATGGATTTGCAAACCAGGATCCACCTTTCCCTTTTCCCCACACCACTTTCCCCTTGACAGAACTTCACCTTGATCTCTACACACAGAATTGGCCGGTGCTCAGCAAAATGATAGGTCTGAAGTCTGGCTAAATTGGGAAGGCACAGAGCATAACCACTGAGAGTGTCCAGGTCCTTGTCACAGCGAGATTCTAGAAAACAGAGCAAAAAAAATACCTGAAGATAAGTGCAAGAGATATGAGATGATCCCATGACAACTTGGTGGATTCCTGTTGGGGAGGGGTCAGCCTTGCCTAAGAGAGGGCTAGACCTGGCCTCCAGCTCCTGGGAGGTCACCTCTAAGCCTTGCAACATCCTACCTGAGGAATGCCCGTGTTTATCTGGGGACTTCAAGCCATATGAATGTAACACTGTAATCCATGGTGGGAGTTTGTATCAGCTTGGGTCCCACAGTATCAGCTTGACCTCTAGAGGGACTCAAGACTAAGGGTAGCCAGTTAGCTCTGCCTATATGCCCAAGCCCTAACAATAACCTTGACCCCAAGGCTCAGGAAGCCCCCCTGCTTGGCATTCCTCAATGTGGTCATACATCACTGTGGAAAAAGTAAGTACTAGCTGCATGACTCCAGTGGGGAAGTTGGTCTCCCTGGACCTGCCTCCAGGGCCTCTTAATCTGTGTCCCTTAGTTGTGATAAGCCAAACCATGAGGGTTTCAGTGAGTACTATGGGTCCTTCTAGCAAATTATCAGAACCTGAGCCTGGTCTTGTGGAACCCAAAATATGCAGCTGTCATCAGAAATAAGGGTGGTCACAGGGACTGCCCCCCCAGTTCCATGAGTCCTTTAACCCAGGAGCTCAGAGAGAATGGAGGCAGCAGCCTCAACCTTCCTCTTAAAACTGGTTCCTTTGGAATACTCAAACACCACTATTTCTTCAGCACTGACTGCTAAAGCCATAGTGTGGACAGTTACAGAAGCCTCTGTGGCCTCCAGACCCCAGGAGAAATCAGCTTTTCTCCTTTCACATAGCAAGGCTAACAATGAGTCAGTATTACAATGGGGGGACAGTTCTGAGTAATGTTAATATAAATTTAATTGCTAATTACAAAATAAGGCGATGATACTGAGCAGCATTAGCAGCTGGATGGCACAACCCTGGAGCACGCCTCAGTCAGGAAAACAGTGTGAGGAAAACAAAGTTGAGACATAGTCCTGGCTCTAATGTGGCTATGACCTCCTTCCCCCTCATCACCCATTTCCACACACAGAGCCCTGATCCTCAGTGCTCCCCAAACTAGAGGCTTGCACAGTGTTCTGTTTGCTTTAATGTTCTTAATCAAATAAGAAAAGATTTTTCTATTGGCTGTGCTTCAGGAGGAGGCATTTCCATCCTCAATAACATGGACTTTACATCTTTATCTCTAACTATGAAAGCAAAGGCTTTGATATGGTTTCTGTCATTACTGCCAGGACCAAGTTCAGGGAAGGTATGTGAGATGATGGCAGGAGGATACACAAGATGATGGGATGAAGGTATTTGAGGTAAGAGGGGCAGGTACAAAGGTGATAAGGGAAAGATACATAAGGTGATGAGGGAGGCATGTGTGGTGATGGGGTGAGAATATGCAAGGTGAAGGGGTGAAGGTACTCCAGGTAACAAGAGGAGGTATGGACAATGATAAAGAAGAGGTAGGGAAGGCGTGGAAGCATATGTGAAGTGATGAGGGAAAGTACCACCCACAAAACTCACATCTCCTGCCTTCCACCAGGAGGATAAGCAGGCTAAGTGGATTCCAGCTCTGGGAGAGGGTCATCAGGCTACAGACCTTCTAGGACCTGGCCCATCCTCTGTGGTTTGGGTCTAGCTGGTTTTCCTTTTGACTCCTCCAGGCTTTCCTATAGCCCACCTTCCCTTCCTAAGTCTCCCCTAACTCCTTCAGCTCCCTCTCTCTTCCAAATGCATACTTATTTTTATTAATCAGTTCTTGGTCATATATCCTCTGCAGTGACCTGGGTATCTGATGCCCATTGTATTCGTGAGCTCCTAGGATTTCTACCCCAGATAATCAAGTTTCTGGCAAAAGAATTGCTGAAAACTGCACCTACCTAACATGAATAATAATGTCAAACACTTTTCAAATGGGATATGATAAAATTACAAAAAAAAATTATAAGTCAGAAACCCTTACCTGGTCTTTCAGACTGTACCTTTAAACAAAGCTGTTTCACAAAGTCTAAAGGCAGCTGAACAACTTCCTGTAAGAACAAATACAAAATACTCAGTAAGAGTTGCAAAACAATGTTAACATACTTAATGCCACAGAACTGCATATTTAAAAAATGGTTAAAATGATAAATCTTATGTTATGTATATTTTAGCAAACTAAAAAAATACTCAGTATGTGGGCCTTAGGAATAAAGCTGCTCTTTTATTTTAAGAACATTCCAGATTAAACAGAGATGCTAATGCTTCTATGCACGGAGTGACAGGCCCTCCTCAGTCAGCTGGTGTCAATGTTAGTGGCAAGCAGCAGCATGCCCCATGTCACCCACAGTCAGTCTCCTCAGTCAGCTGGTGTCACTGTTGGTGGCAAGTAGCAGCATGCCCCATGTCATCCACAGTCAGTCTCCACAGAGCACCCCTGACATGGCACCTCTTCTGTACCCACAGTGTCTGGGGACAGCAAAGCAGGGCCTGAAGCAGTTCTGCCACCATAAACGTTCCTCACCAGCTTTCTCCACAGACAACCTGAGGCTTCTCACACTCCCACCTGAGAAACAGCTTGAGAAAAGGCTGTGATTGAATATTAACTTCTGGGTGAAACATCCTGTGCGTCTATCAGCCACAGGACTCAGGGTGGCCAATATTCAGTGCTTTTGGGCAAAAGAGAAAGCAATTTCTCTATACTTTGATGTTTTTTTGCAATTTCTCAAAGTAACAGATTTTACTTAATCCACATTGCTCACCACCTTCCTTGTGTTTCCAGGGTGGCAGAATTCTGACTTCTGAAGAAGTCCCAAGAGAAAGCAAGAGACCAGCCTAGAATGAGAATGCCAGGACTCTGTCTGCTTACACTCCAGGCCTTTGCCATCCCATCCTGTCCCACCTACATGTCAGCACCAGCCTGTGACTGTCCTATCACATGGATGCACCTATGCCAGCCCATGGCTACGCTGCCACACGATCTGCAGGCCAGTAGCCATTCCATCACACAGACATGCTTCTGCAGTCTGCCCTGATCTAATTGGTCATTTGCTTCCCAGGCTGCTGTGGCAACTTAACTAAACATGTTATAAATGGATAAAAGATGAGCTGCTAAAAATTTAGTTTTAAATTAGGCAAGATGAAATGATGGAAGAATGGGAATTACAAAAATTCAAAAATTCAAAACTTAGATGATATCACAAAAGTCCAAGCTCTCACTATACTTTAAAGAAAGCAAAAGCACAAAGTGTGCAGATGGCAGATTATAAATCTTTTTTTCCTTTTTTTTTTTTTTTTAAGTTTATTGGGGTATCGTTGGTTAATACAATTATATAATTTTCAGGTGGACAATATAATTTGACAACTATGTATTCATTCTATTGTGTGATTACCACCCACAGTACAATTTCCTATAGCTGCCATATATTTGATCCCCTTTACCCACTTCACCCTCCCCCAAACCCACTATATTTGACCCCCTTTACCCTGTCTACCTCTTCCCTCCTCCCCCACCCCCTACCCTCTGGTAACCACTAGTCCATTGTCTATGCCCCTGAGTCTCTGTTTATCCTGTTCATTTGTTGCTTTTAGGTTTATATCGCACATATGTGATATTATATGATTTTCAACTTTTCTGACTGGCTTATTTTGCTTAGCATGATTATCTGGAGGTCTATCCAGGTTGTTGCAAATGACAGTATTTCATCTCTTCTTATTGCTGAGTAATATCCCATTGTATACATGTATCACTGCTTTTTTAGCCAATCATCTATCGTAGGACACTTCAGTTGCTTCCATGTCCTGGCAACTGTAAATAATGTTTCTATGAACACTGGTGTGCAAATATCTTTTTGGATATGAGTTTTCAAGTCTCTGGGGTAAATACCCAGCAGAGGGATCGCTGGATCATATGTTGGATCAATTCTTAGTTTTTTGAGGAACCTCCATACTGTTTTCCATAGTGGTTGTAGCAATTTGCAGTCCTACCAGCAATGTATAAGGGTTCATTTTTCTCTGCATCCTCTCCAACATTTGATATTACTTGCCCTGTTTATAACAGCTATTCTAACAGGTGTGAGATGGTATCTCATTGTGGTTTTGATTTGCATTTCCCTAATAGCTAGCGATGTTGAACATCTTTTCATATATTTCTTGGCAAGCTGTATGTTCTAGGGAGAAGTGTCTGTTCAGGTCCTGTGCCCATTGTTTGAATGGACTGTTTGTTTTTTTGTTGTTACTGAGTTGTATGAGTTCTTTGTATATTTTGGATATTAGGCCCTTATCAGAGGCATTGCTTGCAAATATATTTTCCCATTCGGACGTTTGTCTCTTTACCTCGTTGACGATTTCTTTTGCTGAGCAGAAACTTTTTAGTTTGATGTAGTCCCATTCATTTATTTTTGCTTTTACATCCCTTGCCTTTGAGATCAAATTCATAAAATCCTTTTTTACATCCAAAGTCCTTTAGTTTAGTTCCTACATTTCTTCTATGCATTTTATTGTTTCAGGTCTTATATTCAAGTCCTTAATCCATTCTGAGTTAATTTTGGTGTGTGGTGATAGACAACAGTCTAGTTTCATTCTTTTGCAGGTGGCTTTCCAATTTTCCCAACACCATTTATTGAAGAGGCTTTCCTTTCTCCACTGTATGTTTCTGGCTTTTATGTTGAAAATTATTAGCCCATAAAATATGGGTTTATTTCTGGACTCTCGATTCTCTTCCACAGGTCCTTATGTCTGTTTTGCTACCAATACCATGCTGTTTTGATTACTGCCGCTTTGTAGTATAATTTGAAGTCGGGCAGATTCCTCCAGCCTCATTCTTTGTTCTCAGGATGGCTTTGGCAAGTAGGGGTCTTTTGTGCTTCCATACAAATCTGATGATTTTTTTGTTCTATTTCTTTAAAGAAGGCCAATGGGATTTTGATAGGGATTGCATTAAATCTGTATAATGATTTAGGTAGTATGGTTATTTTAATGATGTTGATTCTTCCAAACCAAGAACATGGAATATCTTTCTATTTCTTTGTATCTTCTTCGATTTCTTTTGATAGGGTCTTGTAGTTTTCATTATATAGGTCCTTCACATGTTTCATTAGATTTATTCCTGGGTATTTTATTCTTTTTGTTGCAGTTGCAAAAGGAATTATTTTTTCCACTTCATTTTCTGACACTTCATTATTAAAATATAGGAAAGCTATGGATTTTTGAATGTTGATTTTGTATCCAGAAACTTTACTGTATTTGCTTATTGTTTCTAGTAGTGTTCTTGTGGATTCTTTAGGGTTTTCTATATAGAGAATCATGTCATCTGCAAATAGTGACAATTTGACTTCTTTGTTTCCTATTTGGATGCCTTTCATATCTTTCTCTTGCCTGATTGCACTCACTAGGACATCTAATGTTATACTGAATAACAGTGGTGATGGTGGACAGCCTTGCTTGTTGCTGATCTTAGAGGGAAGAGTTTTAGTTTTTCACCATTAAGCATAACGTTGGCTAAGGGTTTATCATCGATGGCCTCATTATGCCAAGGTACTTTCCTTCTATACTGATTTTGTTAAGTGTTTTGATCATAAATGAATGCTGTATCTTGTTGAAGGCTTTTTCTGCATCTACTGATATGATCTTATGATTCTTATTTTTTAATTATTTTATGTGGTGTATAATATTAATCTTTGTGTATGTTGAACCATCTCTGTGCCCCTGGGATGAAGCCCGCTTAATCATCGTGTATAATCTTTATAATATGTTGCTGTATTTGGTTCACTAGTATCTTATTTAGGAATTTTGCATGTGTCTTCATGAGAGATATTGGTCTGTAGTTTTCTTTTTTTGTGTTATCCTTACCAGGTTTTGGTATCAGAGTAATATTGGCCTCATAAAATGAGTTGGGAAGTATTGCCTCCTTTTCTATTTTTTGGAAGAGTTTGAGCAGCATAGGTATTAAATCTCTGAATGTTTGCTAGAATTCACTGGTGAAGCCATCTAGTCCTGCACTTTTACTTTTGAGTAAGATTTTAATGATTGTTTCAATTTCCATACTGGTGATTGGTCTATTCAGATTTTCTAGTTCTTCTTGATTCAGTCTAGGGAGATTGTATTTTCCTAAGTCCTGGTGCATTTCTTCTAGGTTATTAAACTTGGTGTTATATACTTTTTCATTCTTGTATGATCCTTTGTATTTCTTAGATGTCAGTAGTAATTTCCCCACTTTCATCTCTGATTTTGTTTATTTGTGTCCTTTCTCCTTTTTCTTTAGTGAGTCTAGCCAGGGGTTTTCCAATTTTATTAACCTTCTAAAAAAAAGACATTTATTTTTTCTACTGTTTTTTTCATTTTCAATTTAATTTACTTCTTCTCTGCTTTTGATTATTTCTTTCCTTCTGCTGACTTTGGGTCTCATTTGTTCTTTCTTTTCTATTTTTTAAAGATGAAGTGTTAGGTTGTTTATTTGGGCTCATTCTAGTTTTTGGAGATGAGTCTGTAATGATATTAACTTTCTTCTTATGACCACTTTTGCCCTGTCCCAAAAGTTTTGATATGTTGTACTATCATTATCATTCATTTCTATGTATCTCTTGATCTCTCTTTTTATTTCTTCTCTGACCCAGTTATTCTTCAGTAGCATGCTGTTTAATTTCCATGTATTTGTGGTTCTTCCTGCTTTCTTTTTACAGTAGATCTCTAGTTTCAAAGCATTATGATCAGAGAATACAGCTGGTATGATGTCAACCCTCTTATATTTGTTGAGGCTATCTCTGTGTCCCAGTATGTGGTCAATCCTTGAGAATGTTCCATGTGCACTAGAGAAGAATGTATAAGCAGCTGTTTTGGGATGGAAGGCTCTGTATATGTTGTGTCCAGTTGGTCTGATGTGTCATTTAAGGATGTTATTTCCTTATTGATTTTCTGTTTGGATGATCTGTCCACATCTGACAGTTGGATATTTAGGTCCCCTACTACGATAGTGTTTTGGTCTGTTTCTCCCTTTAGTTCTGTTAATAATTGCTTTATATATTTTGAGGCTCCCTGTTTGGGAGCATAGATATTAATAAGTGTTATGTCTTCTTGGTGCCTGATTCCCTTTATCATTATAAAGTGTCCCTCAGTATCTTTCTGTACATTTTTTAGTTTGAAGTCTATTTCGTCCAGTATTACTACCGCTACGCCCACTTTTCTCTGAATGCCATTTGCTTGAAATATCATTTTCCACCCTTTCACTTGGAGTCTATATTTGTCTCTGAAGCTGAGATGTGTCTCTTGAAGGCAGCATATGGTTGGGTTTTGTTTTTTGATCCATTCTGCAACTCTGTGCCTTTTTATTGGTGAGTTCAGTCCATTTACATTTAGGGTGACTACTGAAATATGAGGTCTTCTTATAGACTCTTTATCTTTTGCTTTCTGGTAGCTCGGTGTTTCCATTGCTTCCTTGTCCTTTGATTTCTATTTTCTTTATTTTGGTTGGCTTTTGTGAGTTTTGCCTCTGGTTCTTCTTGTTTTACGTTATATACTTTAGTTCTGAATCTTTGGTGTGTGGTTACCATCATAAATATAAAAGAGATAGTTACATATATACAGTTGTCCATTTTCTTCTGCGTGTGCCTTACCTTCTTTTCCCTTTGCAAATTGGGATTTTGAATCCTCTCCCTTTCAGTCATTGTTATCTCAATTTGTCCCTATGGATACTGAATGTTCATTACTATCTTGCTATAGCAAATCTCTTCTTATTATTTAAGCTTATAATGCCGTGTTCTTAGCAAGGGTTGTCCTCCTCTGTTTCTATTTGCCTGATAGTCACCTTAC
>CM053509.1:88812602-88929155 GCA_028627145.1 Eidolon dupreanum
TCTTTTCCCTGACTGTCCTGAGAATTCTGTCTTTGTCGTTGATTTTTGAAGACTTTAATACAATGTGTCTTGGTGAAGGCCTTTTTGGGTTGAGATAATTGGGTGTTCTGTTGACTTCTTGAATTCCAAGCTCTATTTCATTCCTTAGATTTGGGAAATTCTCATCCACTATTTGTCTGAAAATGCTTTCCAGTCCCTGATCCTTTTCCTCGCCTTTAGTAATGCCCATTATTCTTATGTTTCCTCTCCTGATGGTAGCAGCTAGTTCTTGTATTTCTCTTTCATTATTTTTCACTCTTCAGTTTTTCTCTTCTTCCTTCTGATTTATTTCTAGATTTATGTTTTTGATATCACTGATCTTTTCCTCCATTTGTTCGACTCTATTTCTCAAGCTTATTATTTCATTTTTCAACTCTTGCAGTGTTTTCTTCATCTCCAGAAGTCCTATTTGTTTCCTTTTGAGGGTTTCAATCTCCTTTCTCTGCTCATCTAATTGTTTTATCAATTTCTGAAATTGTTGATCTAAATTGTTTTTGATCTCAAGTTTTTCAGAAATACCATTCTGAAGTCTCTGTCATTTAAGTCGCATATTTCTGTCTTATTTTCTGCAGATTTTTCTCTTTCTTTCTGAGATGTCTTGTCACCTTGGTTGTTCATGGTGTTTAATTGACTATTTCTCTGCCTGGGCATTCATGGAAGTTTATTCTGTTGTTTTTCCAGAAAGATGATTCATTATATAAAGGTCTCTCTTTAGCCTGCTGCGAAGAAAGTGTTTTTCTTTTGATTTCCAGTAGGTGGCATCTAAGCCTTTTGATTCCCAGCTTTATATAAAGCCTAAATGTCTTTTTTATTTTCTTATAGATATTTAATCACACTTGCTACTCTCAGTTTCAGTCCCTGTCAGTGCTAGCAAGTTTCAGCAGCATTTGCTCAGATTCCCCTGGGGCTCTGTGGAGACTGGTCTTGGAGGGTATGAGGGGAGGGACCCTCTGGGTTGGGAGTTGGGGGCTGTGGCTCAGCCTCAGTTTTGTAACCGGGGTGGGTGAAAATCAACTGTTGTTTCTCTGCAGTCCCGTCCCATATCTCTGCTTTCTGCCCTGATTGACTGGGCCCTGCTGCCAGCTGCTAGAAGTTCCAGCACTTCCAGGCAGGCTGATCAGGGAAATCACCACACCTTCTCCTCCCCTCATCCTCCTGCAGGGAGCTCCAGTGGCTGCGAGAGGCAGCTTTATTTCTCTGAGTCCATCGCCCTACACTTGGGGTTCTAACCTGTGGTAGCTCTTATGCACAGATCCCACACTCAGACGTGCTGGTGTGCAGTCTGGGTATTTTTTGTTGAGTTTTAGATGTTCAGCTTATTGTTGTTTCAAGGGGAGAGATCTGAGGACATCTCTCACTCCGCCATGTTTCCCAGAATCCCTCCAGATTATGAATCTTGTGTAGGAAAGATAAAGAGCTGCATCCAAATCCTCTCTGAAAGAAACACCTTGGCCCTGCATACCAAGAGAGCAAGGGTGAGAGGTCATGGCAATCACACACCTTTCAGGTCCATGCGCAGCGGGGGTCTTGATGCTCCCCAGCTGGAAAAAGAAATGGCTGACGCTGGAGTCATCAATGCCGTGACAGAAATGTGGAAAGGAACAGATAGGATCAAGTCCAGAGCCAAAGAGGCTCAACTACTCTCGACATAGCATCTACAAACTGCCTAGCCAAAGTCCACAGTCACCAAGATAAAAAGTACAACTGCATTTCTTTAAATGACTTTAAATTCCTGATTTTATAATGAGTTCTATTGGTGTCTTAAGTCAAAATAAAATGTTACGGTAGACATCCTTCTTAACATTTGGCTACATTTACCAATTCTTGATTCGGATTCATGAACCATGTGAACCATGCCAACCCCCTGACAGATGGATGGACAGACAACTCCTACAGAACTATGGGAGAACAGTGATCATCAGTCGGGCACTCAACCAGCACCTGCACAAAGTATTAACTTAGGAAAAACTACAGTTAAAACTACAGAATTCCTCTTAGGAAGTACAACTTGGGAGGTGTGACCACACCAGCTTCCCTGCTGATAAGCATCTGCCCTCTAAGGGATGAGGGAGGGCTGCAGAGAAGGACAAAGGGCTGCTAAGATTGGAGGGGGCCTGGCAGGTGAGCAGCATGTCTACAGTCTTCGAAAAGCTCCCTCAGGAGAAGAGTATCCCCTCACTCATCATGTGCAGTGGTCTGGCCAATGCTTCCATCGTGTCAAGTTAGAATGTAAAGTTGAGGCCATCCCAGCAGCACTGAACCTAGAGAAGACTGGGTCCACAAAAGCGAGGCAAAACTTTTAAAATTCCATCAGTGTCTTAACTACCCCCAGTATTTAAGATGCAAACAACTACAGGCACAAGGGAAACAGACTCTTCTCCATTTTTTAACCTCTAGTTCACATGCGGACTGGCCCAGACCAGTCCTCAAATCAGCTGGGCAGGCCCAGAGACAACGTGGGCACGAGGGGTGTGTCTGTCGCTTTGTCTGGGCCTTGCGCTCTCACCGCTGGGCTGTTGTATCTTGTCCCAGGATACAGAGAAAGGAAATGCTCTCACCAGGGCTCTACTTTGCCCTAATTCATGTCGGTGGTCAGAGAAAACAGTGGTGTTTACATATGTTGGTTTTGCCTGACCATGGTCTTGTATGGGCTCTGTACCTCACATTTCAACTGTGCCAGGGCCTGAGTGGCTGTCCTCTTGGGACATCATGTCCACCCAGAGGAAAAGCAGGTTGCGTTCACTTTGGTGTTGTCTTCATGCAGAGGAGGTATGTCAGTTGGGACAGATATTCCCAGAATGTGATTTTGTAGCCTCACCTCATATGTCCAGAGCCCCATTCACTGTGAACAAACAGAATCAAAGCTGGGGCCTGGGTATATGTGCCCTAGGCCCTAAGGGAACATCTTGACACTGTTCCCACTTGCCAGGCCATCCTCAGCAGGAACTTCAAGCTCCCCACCATCCCTTTTCACTGCTGACCCCTCCCAAGAGAAGGATCTTGAGACCCCAAGCACTGTAAGACAGAGAAATGCTCCTGCTCGGTCAGACGAGCATACTCACTCCTCAGGGAGGAAGCTGGAAGTCAGCACATCCATATTCACTCAGACACCGCCCACACAAAGAAGTAGGCAGCACCCAGCACAGGCCGCTCAGACTCAGGGGCTCTCTCAATTCAACTAGACAGCTAGAGAACTCACTGGGAGTGGTGCCAGCCCCCAGGATGGCCCCAATGACTCTTGCTCCTGTGTAGTCCCTTCCACGCTACCTAAGGCTGACCTGTGAAGCTACTGGGATGCTGTGGAAATGACGGACACGACTCTGGGCCAGGTCACCTCTCAGATCGCGTGCTGGGGGAGCCACGGCCAAGTCATGAGGATACACAGAGCCTGGAGATGAGTCCATGTTGGGAGGTGCTGAGACTCCCGGCCAACAGCCAGCACCACCCTGCCAGCTCCACAGCTGGGCCACCCTGGGAAAAGGGTTTGATGCCTTCAGATGTAACCGCAGTCATGAGGGACCCCTATCAGCACCACTCGCAGTATATCCTAAGCTTGTCAAAGGACCCTCCTTGGAGGATGTTTTGCTGTCAAAGCCATTTAAAATTCTACTTTGTGAAGCTAAGGATTGCTTCAAAAGAACTTTCCTCAACCTCCTTATATCATTTTTCTCAGGATCGAAACAAGGTACAGTATTTGGAAAATAGAGGCAGCGCTCTCTGTATTCAAAATGACAAACCTGCTAGTTTGGTCAGGGTTCTGCTCTAATACAGACAGCATGGCCAGCAAAAACCAAAACATAAGAACAGCTGTCCCAGGAGTGGACTTGAGGTCGCCAAGATCGCAGGGTCACTGTGGCTTCCCATGCTGCTCATTCCCTCTGTGTCCAAACAGCAGACTTCACCTGTAACAGGCACTCTTCTTGGTTACTGAGACCAGAAAGAGTCGGCAATGTGGATCACCCACAAGCAGAGGAGGCTATCATTCCCCCAGAGGGAGAAGTCTCAGTGATGATGTCTGGACCTGGGTTGAGAGCTCTAACCAAGATGGATGCCTCCATGAAGGCGGGGTGGTAGAGACCAGGGGCCCCATCAAGTGTGGGTCCCACATGGTCTCCACGAACCTCATGCTTTTCAGCTAGAAAATGGGAATAATCCTATCTTCTCTACTACCTCACAATGCAACAAATGAGAAAATCACTTGCAAACTCTTTAACTAACACAAGGAATTATTTAGAAGTTGGCATTATTGATAAAGATCTTACCCATGAACTTAGCTTACTTAAATACAAATTACTTACCCCACAATGAACATAGTTTTCCCCCAAAAACTCTCTCATTACATTTTTGCCAAAGTCCACTATGTTCTGCAGGTGCTGAAATATTTCTTCCGAGGTCTGTAAAAGAGAAGCACAGGAAGGCTTCAATGACCAGGACCTGGAGGGAGCAGACTCTGACACCATCACAAGCCCACATCACACATAGGGTTGCCACATCTGCAGCCACGGATTGAAGATGGTAGCCCTGGACTTGGAGGAAGGTAAGCCTCACCACAGAGACCACCAGACCCACTGGAGCTTCTGTACTCTCGGCCTCCCAGACCCATCTCTACATTCTACCCAGAGCCCCATCTGTGCCCACACTCCTCCCCGACCAGGAACACTTGTGGATTTCACCGGCAGCCATGCACACCTTTTAAGGAATTCAACTTTGAAAATCTCTCCCATCCAAAAATCACAAGGTATTTAGATTTTATTCTTTGGCCTCTAAATATAGAATAAAATATTTTCTCCCAAATCAGATGTTCTTAAAGAGTAAATAAGCTGTGAGATTTGGGTGAGACAGGAAATCAGCCTTGTATCCCTCCCTCTGACCCAAGGCAAGAGGTCTGAAGGGTCCATTTGTAGGTCTCTCTCAGGGCAAGAGGACCACTCATTGGGGGCAAGCCAGGAGGTACCTAATACATAGCTCAGGCTCTGGGAAGGTCCTGGACTGAGCTGCCACCTGCACTTGTAACACATGGAGACCATGGCCTGCATCCTGGGGCACGTTCAGTGTGCATTAGAAAGAAGCTTGTCAGAAAAGCTCAGAACATACCCAGTGGCTCCATACAACTGTGGCTGCAGAGTTTGTGACAAAAAGCTCTTCTTATTGACAGAATTACCACACATGATTCCCCACCAATAATGCAACTGGTGTCACACCATGCCATTTATATAAGAAACAAATGCAAGTTGTTGCCTTGGAAGACATTGCCTCAATCAACCAAAACAGGAAAAGTTGACAGAGGCATCTAGGGAGCCCTGGCCCTTCACCGAGTGTCGGCTCTGCAGATGCTGAGTAGGGACGGAAGGGGCTAGAAGCAGTCTCCCAGACGGTTCTAGTTTCCACGTGGATTCCGCAGAAACACAACACCCTGCACAGTTCTCTTCAGCGGCTAAGGCAGCCCTCTACCTATGCCCTCCAGTCCTATGCCATCCTTCTCAGCACTGACCACATGGTCCCCAGATCTCACGGCAGCTCTCTCTGCCATTTTCTCCCACAAGCCCCTCTTCTCTATGTGGCTGACCTTCATTTCCATGGTTGGCCACCACTGGTGCCCATCGGCTTTCTGACTGTCTCTCCATAACTTGGTGACTCATCCCTCCTACAATCCTGATCTTGCACCCAATTTCCACTCGCCACTCAACTATCACTGCCCTATCCCCACTATGTATGGTGTGCCCCCAGCTCCTGCCTTTGCTCCCCTTTTAAGATAAGAGCCTATGCTTTGGAGTAGGGCTCACACCAGCTTCTGTGCTTCCCTAAGACCATGAAAGAGGAAGGGCTCTGTGGGGCTCTCCATATTGACCATTGCAATTACTGGGATTTAAATAAATACTACCATGAAATCCCACTTCTAAAGAGACAGATATTGTCACTCAGTGGTCAGCAAGCATGCAAGAGAACAGCAACAGCTTTCCGAGGGCGTTCACAGTAATTTGCTTGGATGACTTAGCAAATAGAAACAAATGCTCCATTTGAGCCGCCTGTTGTAACCTGTAATGCTGTCTACCACAGTGTTACAGGCTTTATTTTCATAGATACAATTCTACAGATTGAGAAACTGAGGCTGCAGGGTATAAGGAAATTGCGACAGCAAAGCTGAGACCTTGCACTGGGTGTCCTGGCTACCAGCAGGGCTCTCTGAACTCGACAAGGTGGCACACAGGTCAGCACCCAGGGACTCACCAAAAACAACCCACTGTGACCCCAGCAAGTCAAAACACGGGGTCCTGCAGGGATCAGAGACACAGCATTTTCTGCATTGAATGCTTGTGTCATATTTAAATTTCCACAATTAACATCAATACTTCTACATCAAAAATAAAATCAAAGCTTTCTTAAGTAACTGGTTCAATAACTGGGTCCAGGGCAAACCCACCAATCTTACCTTCTTCCTATTTGGAGGAAACTTCAGAAAACGCAGTACCACACAACGCTATTGGAAAATAAAACAAAGTCTGATTAGTACCTGCCCAAAGCCCAGGAATAAGAGTGGGTGGCTGTGGAGAGAGCCAGGGCAGCTTTGGCGACTGTCCGCAGCAGTATGGAGGCTGGAACCCCCATAGACAGCCCACTGGCCTGGAACACCTAGTGCCCCTGGGAAGCTGGGCCAGCACTGGGTCACATTCCTGAGAATATGCTGGGGCCACGGGACAACCAGGAAAACCTGTGCCCTCTGAACTAGCCAGCCCTGGGAGCTGGGATTCCTGGAGTACCCAGCAATTTATCTGAAGAAAATAATTAAGGATCTGCAAAAGATTTTAGCTACTGCATATAAAAGTACTGTTTATAATTTTAAATAAAATGGCAATGACCTAAATGTTCAACAATAGTGAGATGGTTAAACACAGCGGGACACATTCCAGTCCATGGAATACCATGCCGTCACTGACAAGGATATAGGAGGAAGATCTGTATTTACAGACACAGATATACGGCCATGATCTACTGATAAATGAAAAAAGTTACAGAAAAGAGCTTACAGAATGAACCTATTTTTATAAATATATAACTACACACGTGTTTATATGTGTATATTTCTAAACATACGTATGTGTGTATATGCATATATGTGTATACATACGTATTTATATATATGTGTGTGTGTCTGTAAATGATGTATAGATACAGTTCTATTTAAATGACATTCAAAAACAGGTAAGACTGAGATCTGGTGATTGCCCCTCAGGCAGGTAGGAAGGTCTCTGACAAAGGTTCCAGAAGGAGCTGGCTATGGGATTATGGGTCCATGTATTTTGTAATAATCAAACTATAGATACACTTATGATCTCAGCACTTTTCTGTAGGTTGTTACACTTAATTTTTTTTTAATTTGTAGAATAAAAATGTTTAAATAAAGTATGTGTACACTCCATCTGTATGAAACATCTGAAAGAACTTTAGCACAGTTAACAGCATCTCCAGGTAGCAACAACTGAGATGACTAATTTTTTTTAAGCTGTGCTTATTTGAGTTTTCCAATTTTTTACAATGTTGACATAACATACAAGACTGTTAAAAAAAATAACTTTTTAAACAAGACAGCTTTGTGGCAGCCATTCTCTAAGGAAATAACCTGGAGGCATAATGGAGCCTCAGTAACCAGACTCATTCCATTGGGACAACTTTGGACACCCTTCCCGCAGACACAAGAGTGCCAGATAGAGCGCAGAAGTCAAGGAGCTGGGCTGTGCCCAGAGAGAAGCCATGATTAGGAGGAGGGTATGGGGGCCCAGGGAGGTATGGAAGTCCTGGGACCTGGGTGGGCAATTGAAGAGGCTGAGAAAGTGTAGCTTTCTGAACCAAAATGTGCCTGGGAGCAAGGAAGTCCCCGTGGAGACCAGATCCTTATCCCCAACCCAGAGCCCCTCTGGTATCTCCTGCTCCACTCAGAGACAATGCAGTATCCTCTCAAAACCTGGGACACTTGCCACATAATTGGGTCCCAAGCTCAGACCTGGGGAAGCCAAGGTCAACAGCATGGCCATGTCACCATCTCCTCCCAAGTCCAGGTACATATCCACTACTCAACCAGCCAAGGATCATTTTGATAGAACTACAATTCCATCAGAATTAAAGGAAAAACATAAGATGATATGCAGAACCTCTAATTTGAGGCAACTTCACAGAAACTCAGCCCCTAAAAATATACTAACTCCTCACCTAGACTTCATTGTTTTGTTCAAGACACGTCAAGAAATTCTGAGTGTTATGTTTTGTCTGCTTCAAGGAAAACTACTTTCTCTACTGACCCATTTATCAGCCAAAAAATGTCACCAGAGATCACTAGCCCATTCCAGGGAGCTGCTGTTTCAGCATGAAGGCCAGTTCCCACAAATGCGAGCACTTACGGAGCACTTAGTTGGCCCACATTCTGGAAGGTGAGCATCACCTCCACCTAATGAGGGCCTGACCAAGCTGGGCAGGGCTGGTGGCCTCGGGAAATGCCAAGAGGCCAGCTCTGGGGCCCAGCAACATCCATTTAGGTGGAAAGCAAAGAAATGTTGGAAATCAACCTTACTACCCTTTGTTGGCAAAAAGATGCCATTAGTCCAAGGACCACCCACAGCAGATGAGCAGGACTGCAAGGCCACCCACGGGAAGATGCCCACCCCACCCAGTAAGTGCCAGGGCTCTGCCAGGTCTCCAGGTCTTAACCAGTTGTGAAGGAAACGACTCCTTTCCTTTCTAAATGAGTATCTGAAACTAGATGTTTAAAACATATCCTCTTCTTAACGTCTAGGATAAAATGCTAAGAAAGTGAAGAGAAAGGGGTAAGATTAAGAAGACAGGGGCTCAGTGAGAGTTTCTGCACAGTCCGGGCCAAAGCAGCTCCTCACCACACAGCAGGACAGGAAATTGAGGTGAGGTAATGTCCTTGAGGATAGAAAAACATGGTACTCTCATTCATATCAGGGAATAGTAGATGAGAATCAATGACTTTAACAATCTGAAAAACCCACTGATTGGAGGAATGACACGTAAAAACACACATGCACATTAAACAACCTCAAAACATACAAAGTTAAGGGGACAACTTGTCACTTATAAAAGAAGCAGAAAGCATTCAGTGCTGCAAACGTCCCAGCTCTAGTGGGGTAGGAGGTTGACTAGCACATCATGTGCTGAGGGACTCAGGAAATGAACCCTTGATCCACACTGAAAACCTATCCAAGCTGTCAGAACACTAAGATGTTTGGCAAAGCCCGGCTAGTAACAGCTCTAGAAGCACAACCATGCAAATGTTTGACAGTACAGAAGTGGGGACACTGGCTGCCCAAGTACTCTGCAGCCCTGAAGACGTGCGAGAATAATTTTCTACATATTTAGGCTGTAAGGTTGAGGGAAAAAGCAGAAAACAAAAACAAACACAGGATTTTTAAGTACCCAATAAAAGCACATAATGGAAGGACAGGCACAAGAGTGTTAACAAAAATTATTTTCTTAGTGTGAAAATATTGGGTGCTTTTTATTTTCTTCCTTCTAATATTTTATATTTTCTGGAACAGAGAAGGGAAGCAATAATTAATATTAAATAAAAGTAAAAGACCACAAAAAAACAATATATTAAAAGGGAAACCTGCCCACCTGAAGCCAGAGGGAGGGAACCTGTGGGTGGAATGAAAGACTCCAGGGTCTCCTAGCAAAGATCATGGGGAAGGCTACCATAACTCACGGGCACTCCTGGATGGGTTGTCTCGGGCCACAGCCTTGCTGCCACAGAACAGGCCCAGTTCCGATCTTCCACTAGGATGATGAGATGGCCCAGAACAGGGGTTCAAGTAGACCCCAAGGTAAGAGATCAGGCAACTTTTAAGGGAAAGGGAGACAGACGAACACAGCAAAAGAAATGGCCCCTTGGGGTACTGGCCTGGACATCCAAAATGGCTCAGGGAGCTTCTCAGTGAGGCTACCTTCTGAAGCCACCCCACCGGCTCCAGCCGGGGTCATCAGAACACCTGTGACACAACCTCTCTCACCTCTGGTGATACAATTAAAAATATGCCCCAAGGCCCGCAGTGGGATTATGGGGACAAGGGAGTGGGACAAAGGGTGGTACACAGTGCTAGCTGGACAGCCTCAAAACACATGAGAGGACATCTCACAGAGGGAGCCCAGGACTCCCCTTGGAGGCCAGATGGGAAGACACTTTTCTTCGCAATCTCTGGTAGCCCCATCTGGACCCACAGCTGCTGAACTGCTGCAGGCACAGATGAAAGCCATGAGGTGGGGGATGAGACAGTGGCAGTGTGAGCCCAGGTGATGTGGGGGCAGGACACTCAGAGACTAAAGGGATGGACGATGTGGCAACCAGATGAGAAGCAGAACGATTAGTAAAGACAAAACAAACTGCATGGAATGCAAAGTGAGTCTGTAAGGAGTCACCAAGGCCCCAGACCCCTCCAGGCCACATGAGGGCCATGAAGCACTTGCATAAACACATACCATGCAATGGCCGGGGACCTGGCACTGTATTGACATCAACAGTATTGACCTGTATTAATACTAATAAAAATCTCAAATACAGAATAAATTACTTGTTAAAAAATATACCAGAGGTAACATAAAGTTAAGACTCTCAACTAGATTCAGGAGAAAAGTAAAGAAGGCGGTGGCCCAGGACTTGGGAAAAGCTGCATTCGAAAAAAGAAAAAGGGCTAGAACAGCACAACTCCTATTTGCTTCCAACATGTGCACTAAGAAGTATGATCTACGAATCACAAATCCTAAAATACAAGACAAGAAGAAAACAATCAGATGGCCCCTGACTGCTGGAACCTCACACATTCAGGATCCAGATAAACACCTCAGGGCATCAAAACAACTGCCCCCATAGAATCTTAGAAAGGCTGTCAAACCTGAAAGATCAGACAGCTGAAAGAGCAGCTTCCTTCATGCTTTTGCTTTTGATGACGAATGATCGAATGATCGTTGTTGGCAGGTCTTTCACGTTACCTCTGTCATAATAGCTTAGTGTGATGAAGGGTATGAAGCACTGTTTGCCCAGCACCTCACAGGTAAGGGCGGCTGGAGGGCAGCTCAGGGCCTGGTGATGGCTCTCTGCCTGGCCTGCCCTGGCCAATTCCCACCATTGGAGACACTTAAGAGATCAAATGTCAAACCAGACCTACAGTGACCTTCACAGGACAGGACACTGAGCTAAAGCCGACAAGACAAAGGTGAAGAAGGGTAAGTGCAGATGTGAAAGCAACAACACCATACAGAGAGAAAAGACAGCTACGCACAAGAATGCAGTCCCAGACCTCACTAATCATAACTCAGAGTGAGCATAAGTGTCACATGGCCACTAGAATAAGTGACAGCACCCTCACTTGCCTGCAAAAAAAAAAAAAAAAAAAAAAAATGCTCTTGCCCTAGACCTCCATGGGGCAGTGTCTGAGCCTCCAGGCATACATACATTGGGGCATGTGCCAAGCTGGCCACAGCCTTGGAGCATCTCAGAGGGTCAGTGCCAGAGCCAAGGGGCCAGTGCCTGGGAAAGGGTTAAACTGCACAGCTGGATCCAAGGGTGCTGAGCACCAAGTTGAGGGTGACAGACACAGGATGCCTAAAGGAGCCACTGATAGCAATCTGCCAGGAAGTGGACTGCTATTAGGGTCTTGTATTGTCCTTTCTTACTGCCTAGCCCTGAGCACACATACCCCCAACGTCATGGACCTCCCAAGGCCTGCACTTAGCTCCTCCATCTCCAGGCCCCATTTTACAAGTCCTATGCTCCTTGAAGCTCCCAACCTACCAGCCCAGAAGGCTGTCTGTCTCTCCTCTCATGCTCCTTCAGTGCAGATGCTGGGCCCCAGTAGCAGCTGCCTGAAGGCACTGTGTTCTGAAGCTGGAGAGGAGAGAGTACAGACTCATCACTTTTTAAGGACCATTCAATTCTGAAAGTAAATGATGCCCTCTCTGAGAAAGAGACTGTTGCCAATGTGGAAAAAATATGGTAAAGGCTGCCCTCTATCGTGGAATGAATGAGGTGGGTCTGGGGAGTCCACCAGTGGAAGAGATAATCTTTGTGCTCACTTGTCCACCTTTTATCTATCCCACTAGCACACACACCCTCTTCTTGGGCACAGCACAAACCTGAAAGGCTGCCTTCCAGGACTCTCTCCTTCTCCCTAGTTCTCAAGGCCCAGGCAAAGCACAGAGGCTTTTCCACACCCAAAGGGCACGGTCCTCCCTTCACTTGGTGAAAACATTTTCTTACAAGATTATTTGCAATGATAATCTTCATGTTCAAATGATGAGCTAAAAACAACCAAGCAAGTATGAACATACTAGAACAAATATGATTTAAAATAAAGAATGAAGAACACAGGTCCAGGGTAGCCTGATGACTAAGTTTAAAAGGGAAAAAGAAAACGAAAAAGAAATATAACTCTAATAACAGGAGCTGTGCAACAAGGAAGGGGGCCAGACTGCCCTGAGGGGCAAACATGTGCTTGTCAGGAATGGTAGAGAAGGCTTCTGAGTGCCTGAGGCCTCTGATCTTCCAACCTGGAGTCCTTTTACTCCAAATTTGAATGGTATTTGCTCCTTCATCCAACACTACTTTGGAAACTCAGTACATTAGCCTCTACTGAAAGAAGACTTAACTTCACATAAAATGAAGATATACCATCTAATCTTACTAAGGAATTAGAAGATGAGTATTTGTTTTGTGAAAGCGTTCAGGGGCCACCACAATAACTCAACAACAAAAGTGATTCATGCTGGAATAGCTTGTGTTTCACCTGACCTTAAAACACAATGGGGCCCAGCAGAATGCAGAGAACAGCTTCAGGTTAAGCTTTGTCCATTATTAATTCATATAAAGATCTTGAGCAAAGCCTGTAGTTTCAGTTCTTAAATTTCCCAACTATGTTGATGGATATCAAAATGCAAAGTCAGAACACAGGCGCCACCTGGGTGACTGCAACTCACCCTACAGCTGACCCAGCATGCCCAGCACTGGAATGGCAGTGCACCACCCAGGGCCGGCACCATCCAGTAGGAGCTGTTGGACTGGGTCAAGGCTCTTAACCTCACTTGCCAGGCATAACTTGTCCAGCTCCTGCTCACTTCATTTTTCTGGCAACTCCACAAAATGGGTTCTGTTACCAGCTCACTCTGCAAATGCAGAAATTTGGGCCAAGCAGTGGTAGAACTGGGATTCTGCCCAGCAATGTGTGACTCCAACCCCCAGGCTCTTAACCCCTCCCCCAGCCCACCACATTCCTGCCGGGTTATATCAGACAGCAGAATGTCAGAGATCTGGGCCTTCACACAAATCCACAATCTTCTCTTCCTGGAATTCACCTCCTTGGGAGTCCTTATTACACTTCCTGAAACTCACCGTTCCTTAAAAAAGGGAAACTCTCAATTCTAAAAGATTCTGCAGAAGAACTGTGGGCAATGCTCCATTATTAACGGCAGCCGCAGAGGCTGAACTCCCTCGGTGCTGAGGTAAACAGCATCCCGAACACTTACTTCACTTCTTCCTCCAGAGCTGCCCAGAATCTCCGTACCGGCCGGCGGCATCCTGGAGTAGCCTCTGCCCACAGCGGCTGAGCAGTCCGATAGGGCACCCACACGGCGGGAGGTCGGAACGTGGTGCTAGGGAAACTCGAAACTGACCCAGGGGGAGGAGGTAACACTGGGGTAACACGGAACTCACTTCAGTGGAGGGGGTGACACTGGGGATACCCGGAACCAACCTGGCGGGGATGAAACTCGGGGAACTTGGCACCGACCTGGGGGAGGAGGTGACGACGTGGGGACGTCGAACTGACCCCGGAGGGTTGTTTTGTGACACTCTGGGGGGACGCGGAACTGACCCGGTGGAGTAACACTAGGGGGTTGCGGAAACAACTCGAGAGCGGGGAGCGGGTGTTGGGAGGACGCAGAACCGATTCGGACGGAGAGACGTGAAAACGACACGGGGAGGGAAAGGGTCCCAGATCGCGCCGACTGTCTGCCGCTCACCTGCGCGTGGGCCACAACCAGGCTCTTGTTGCCTTCGCCGTGATACCCCCATTCATTCTCGTCCATCTTCCCCTTGTCCATCCCCTGGTGGGGCTCTGGAGCCTCGTGGGACCGCGAGCTGAGGGCTGCCAGTCCACCTGAGCACCAGCCGCCGCCACCACCGCCGCCAGGGGAGGAGCGCCTGTCAGCCACCGCCTGCGCTCGACCTGTTGGCGCGGACTCGCAGGCGCGGGCAGCCGGAAGCCACGCCCCCGATGGCTGCCATGGCGGAGCCGGGCAACTTCTGGGTTCCTCTTTGCTTCTTCTCCATTCACCACAGCTGGCAGATGGGCCAGTGGCCATCTTAGGTGCTGGTATCGTAACTCACTTCCGGAGCGCGGCCTTGACGACCGGAAGTAAGTTTTTGAGCCGGCGCGCCGGAAATGAGGCAAGGGAGGCAAGGGAGGAGGAACCAGGGGCTGATGGAGTGGGGCGGGGGTGTGGATTCTGGTGGGGATTGGAGCTGGGATCCAAGTATACCTGCGGTTGAGTGCTCCCCTCAAACCGGGACATGAGGAGCAGGGGTTCAGGTGGGATTAGGTGGTCTGGGTGGTCCACAGATAGGGCGTAAGGTCTGTGTCTGTATTCACTTTTTGGCATGTAGATGTCCACTTGTTCCAGAACCATTCTCTAATCTGTTCCATCGATCTATTTGTCTATTCTTTTCCCCAAACCCTATCATCTTGATTACTCTAGCTTTATAGTAAGTCTTTAAGCCAGTATTCCCTTGGCTATTTTTGCCTTCTGGAAGAGATTGTAGAAAATTGGTGTAATTTCCTTAAATGTTTGGTGTAATTCACCAGTGAGTCCATCTGGGCCCAATGCTTTCTGTTTTGGAAGGTTAATAATTATTGATTCAAATGCTTTACTAGATGCTCTATTTTTTCTTGTGAGTTTTGGTACATTGTGTCTTTCAAGGAGTTGGTCTATTTCATATAGGTTATCGAATTTGTGGGCATGTGTGTTTATAGTAGTCCTCTGTTGTCCCTGGGATCTGTAATGTTGCTTTATTTCACTCCTGATATTAGTAACTTGTCTTTCTGTTTTTCTTAACCTAGTTAGAAGCTTAGCAATTTTATTGATCTTTTCGAAGAACCAGCTTTTGTTTTAATTTTCTCTATTGCTTGTTTCCAATTTCATTGATTCTACTCTAATTTTTATTATTTCTTCTACTTACTTTGGATTAAATGTGCTCTTCTTTTTCTAGTTTCCTAAAGTGAAACCTTTGATTATTGGTTTTAGATCTTTTCTTCTAATATGTATTCAATGCTATCAATTTCCCTCTCAACACTGCTTTAATACATGCCACTAATTTTGGTAAGTTGTACTTTAATTTTCATTTAGTCAAATTATTTTTAATTTTCTGTTGAGAATTATTCTTTGACCCATGTGTTATTCAAAAGTGTATTATTTAATCTAGAAGTTTTTGGGGATTTTCTCTTTGTTACTGATTTCTAGTTAAATTTCATTGTGGTCTGAGAACATACGTTGTGTGATTTCTGTTCTTTTAAATTTATTAATGTCTACAGTTGTCAATTATATGGAATTGATTGTTCATGTTGTTGAGTCCAACTATGTCCTTACTCATTTTCTGTCTGCTGGATCTGTCCATTTCTTATAGAGGGGTGTTCAAGACTCCCAACCAAAATAGTGGATTCATCTATTTCTCCTTGTAGTTCTGTCAACTTTTGCCTCACAACATGATGCTTTGCTGTTAGGTGCATATACATTGAGGACTGTTATGTCTTCTTGGAGAATTGACCCCTTTATCATTATGTAATTCCCCTCTTTATTCCTGATAACTTTCCTTGCTCTGAAGTCGATTAGTGTTAGCGTGGTATATCTTTCTCCATTCCTTTGCTTTTAATTTATATGTCTTTATATTTAAAATGGGTTTCTTAGAGACAACATATAATATAGTTGGATCTTGTTTACTGGTCCACCCTGACAGTCTCTGTCTTCTAATTGATATATGTAAACCAGTGATGTTTACAATAATTATTGCCCTTGTTCTTTCTTCCTGTTTCGGTCTTCTCCCTTTCTTAGCATTGTCAATTGCATCTTTTTAAAAAAAACTCTTTTTAGTGGTTGCCTTACAGTTTGTAAAATACATTTACAACTAACCAAGTCCACTTTCAAATAACACTATACCACTTCACAGGTAGTGCAAGTACGTTAGTACAAAATATTCATAATTCTTCCCTCCTGTTCCTTGTATAATTGCTGTCATTCGTGTCATTTATACATTATATAGTTATCAAATATGCTATAGTTATTATTTTTAACAAATTTATCTATTAGATCAATTAACAAGAATTTAAAAAAAATTTTATCTTTATTTTTCTCTAATGTTCTTCCTTTATTTATGTTGATCTGAGTTTCTGAACTATATAATTTTCCTTCCTCCTGAAAAACTTTTTAACACTTGTTACAAGGAAGGTCTACTGGCAACAAATCAACTCAATTTTTGTCTAAGCAAGTCTTTATTTCTTTCTTCTTTGTTTTTCAAGAATAATTTCACAGGATACAAAATTCCAGGGTTTTTGTTATTTTTTCCTCTCACCAGTTTAAATATATCACTCTACTTTCTTGCTTGCCTGGTTTCTGAGAAGTCAGATGTAATTCTTATCTTGCTTTGCTGTAGGTAAGCCTTTTCCGCCCACCTCTGGCTTCAAGATTCATTTTCTGCAGTTTGAATATCATATGCCTATGTGTAGTTTTATTTTGGCCTTTATCCTGCTTGGTGTTCTCTGAGCTTCATGGACCTATGGTTTGGTGTTTGACATTTTTAGGAGATTCTCAGTCATTGTTGCTCAAATATTCTTTCTTTTGCTTTCTTCTCTCTGGTATTGCCATTATGTGTCTGTTACATCTTCTGTAGTTGTCCCACATTTCTTGAAAGTCTCTTCCATTTTTTCAGTCTTTTTGTTTGTTTGTTTTATAAATTTCTATTGACATATCCTCAAGCTCATTGTGTCTTTCCTCAGCTATGTCCAATTTTCTAGCCCATCAAAGGCATTCTGTTAGTTTTAAAATTTCCAGTTTTAAATTATTTTTTAGATTATTCCATCTGTTTATGTTACCCATATGTTCTCACATGTTGTCTATCTTTTCCTTTACTGCCCACAGTATATTAAAGTTATTTTAAATTTCTGGTCTGATACTTCCAACATTCTTGCCACATTTAAGCCTGGTTCTAATATTTGCTGTCTTTTCAAAGTATGTTTGGTTTTTGTCTATTTATTTTTATTATACCTGTTTTTCTGGAAAGCCAGACATGATGTACTAGGGGAAGGGAACTGCAGAAAATAGGCATTTAGTTATATAATGGTAAGGTTTCAGGGAGAGGGGAAGCATTCTATAGGACCATGCTTAATATTTTATTAGTGCACTGTACTTTGTTTTTGTTGTTGTTTTTCTTTTTACCCCTTTAGGTGGTAAAATATGGCCAGAAGGGACTGGAGTTGGGTATTTCCCTTCCCCCATTAGTTAGGCTGTGGTTAAATAGTTTGCCTTGAGGGTAGACCTGGTTAAGAACAGAATGCTGTAGGGCATTTCAAAATGACTACTTTTCCCCTTCTATGGCTGGAAGACTTAGGGGATTTTTCTCCAGTATTTACTGTGAAAACCTGATTGAGCTCCTGGAGGTAAAGCTCATATAAATGTGAGGGTCCCCCTATGCCTGGGTCCTCCTGGCACTTTTCTCTCTCAGATTGGTCTACACTAAGCCTCCAGCAATTTGTCAATTATAGTTCAGGTTTTCCTAGCCAGGTACTGCTTACAACTACTCTGGTGAGTTGTGATTCTCTGTACTTGTCTGTCTCTACAATATTGGGGGCAATGGCATATGTTGTTACCTTACTTCTATAATGGATCTAAAAGAGTTGTTGGTTTTTCAGTTTGTTCAGCTTTTTATTTATTGTTAGGACAAAGTGATGACTTCTAAGTTCCTTACATGTTGGACCAGAAACTAGTTGTAATATTTTTGGTTACTGATTCAATTTCTTGTTATAGGTCTGTTATTTCCTCTGGAGTCAGTTTTGATAGTTGGTATGATTCTAGTGATTTGCCATTACATTAAAGTTATCTAACTTGTTGGCAGTTATATTGTTTTATAATAATTTATGTAATGTCATGAACAATGTCCCCATTCTCATTACTGGTTTCAGTAATTTAAGTCATCTGTCTAGCTAAAGGTTTGTTGATTTGTTGACCTTTTCTAGGAAACTCCTTTTTGGTTTTATTGATTTTTTCTATTGAGTTTTCTATTTTATTCATCTCTGCTCTAGTCTTTACTGTAATTTCTTTCTGCTTGGTTTGGGTTTAGGTTATTCCATTTTTTGTTGTATAGTTATTCACAGAACTCTTATAATACTTTGTTTCTATAAAATCAGTAATAATTTCTTCATTTCTAATTTTAGTAGCTTTTTATCTAAAGGGCTTGTCATTTTGCTCATCTTTTAAAATAAATAACTTTAGGTTTTGTGGATTTTCTCCATTCCCTATTTCATTATCCCCACTCTAATCTTTACTTCCTTTCCTCTGCTTGCTTGGGGCTTTTCTTCTAGTTTCTTATGGCGGGAGGTTAGCTTATTGATTTGAGAGCTACCTTTCTTTCCTCTTGATACCTTCGACACTGATTATTAAGAAGTATGTTTTGTTTACACATTTGTAAATTTCCCACCTTTCATTATTTGATTTTATTCCATTGTCACTGGACAACAGTTTGTATAAATTCAGTTTATTAAGACTTGTTCTTTTGTTTTAACATATGGTCTATCCTGGAGAATGTTTCATATGCACTCAAGAATATGTATTATATTGTTGGAATGTTCTATAGATGTATTGGGCTTAGCTTACAGCTCTGTTCAAGTAATCTTGGCTTACGGTCCTGTTGATATATACTATTTCATTTTTGATATTGTCTTGTGTATTATTGAAAATGGGGTACTTAAGTCTCCAACTATAGTTGAACCATCCCTTCAGTTCTGGCAGTTTTCGCTTATTATTGGGCTCTGTTGTTTGGTGCATATATGTCTATAATTGTTAAATCTTCTGGGTGAATTGACTCTTATTACATAGTGTCCTTTGTCTCATAACAATTTTTGTTTTAAAGTCTATTTTGTCTATGGTATAGCCACTCCTGTTCTCTTCTGGCTACTGTTTACAGGGAATATCTTTTTCCATTCTTTTACATTCAACTGATTTATATCTTTGAATCCAGTGAGTCACCTGTAAATGCATAGTTTGGTCACAACATGAGAAATCTATGAGGTTTGGTAAGTAAATCTATCAAAGTTCTGAGTATTTATTATATGCTTCCATTTATATAAAGTACAAAAATAGGCACAGGTGACCTGCATTGACAGACTCAGGGAGTTATTCCTGGGAGGAAGAGTGGGTATAGAGAGTATGAGGGCTTTAGAGGTCTGCCTTCATTTGCTTCTCATCTGGACGGTGACTGTACAGTGTGTTCAGTTTGCAAAAATCCAGCCAGTGGACACTTGTTTGCACTCTTACATGTGTGCTGTACTTCATGACACTTTAGGGAAAATAAAACAAATCTTGATTCTCTGAGATCCTGGTATGTTTATGTGTATGACTGATTCCTGTTCTCCTCCTAGGAGGGTCATGCAGGGGTGTGCTTACGGTATCCATGCATGGAGGCCTTTTCGGGGGATGAAGTACTGTGGCATTGCCTCTTCCTGCTTGGAGGGATGGGGGAGAACTTCACCCCAGGGACCTGGTCTTACAAAGGCAGGTTAGGCTCATGAATGAACAAAGGAAACTCATAAAAGCCAATGTGTTTGCCCACAAAAACGCTGACAAAATGACAATACATACTCCTTACAGCTTTGCTGTTTGGACACAGCTGAAAGGTGAGTACACACACAAGCAAACCTGACGGCAGCCCATCCCTGCCAAAATCCCATGCCAGGTGATGTCAGAACATAGGCACTTCTCTCTCAGGAGGTTCCCATGGCAGGAGGCAGTCCAGCACCTTGCCAGGGCCAGCAGACAAAGGCATCCCATTAATGTGTGTCCCAAGAAGCACTCCTACGGTGGCCCAGGGAACTCTGTGACTTGATCATACAATTGTGGTTCCTGTGTGCAAATCTAGACTGTACATTAGGATGTGCACGCTTTCCTAAATGCAAATTATAATTTGGTAAAAAGTTGACTTGAAAATCACACTCCCACAGGACAAAGGCCCAGCTCCATGGCCTGGTATCCCAGATCTTGGTTATAATGATAGCAGCAAGAACTGTATTAGCAACGCTCATCCACTGAGCATTTGCTGCATGCTGGATACCTAGGGCCTGATGAAGCTTCACAACACCCTCTGAGCAAAGAACTATTGTTCCCAACCTATACCGAAGAAACAGGCTCAGAGAGGATAAGTCAGCCAGGGTAAGTCAGCTACCAGAAGGGGATGATTCAACCAAAGGTCTGTTGCCAAGGTGGAGCTGTTGTTTCCAGTTCTGGTAGCCTGCTGAAGGGGGATGGAGGTCGTGGGAGTGGAGACATTCCCTCTTAGAAGAGAAGGCTGAGCAGGAGGCCTTTCAGCGCCAAATGCCCCCTCCCACAGGCTCCTGGGATGCCACCTACCTGGAAGGCTATCACTCAACCCCTGAAATGAAGAATAGCATGTGTAAGAACCCAGAGCCTGCTGAGGGGCAAGGAAGCAGCCTATGCACTTGTGCAAATCAAACACTTGCCAACACATGAGACTGGGCCAAGGCCACAATGTGCCCCACACGGTGGGAGCCAAGGGAAAGGTGGCATCCCCACCTGGAAAGGGCCTGCCCTGCACAGCCCACTACCAGTGTCCCCTCCTTCTCGGGGTCTCCTCCAGATCTAATGCAGATTCTTCTCAACCTCTTCCAGGGATCTGTTGGGGCAACACGGGCCAGCAGAGGAGGAAGAATCTTTCTAATCATGGAGTTAAAAAACAAGTCTTGAAAGAAAGTTTCAAACTGAAGACAGGTTCAAGTCTGGACAGTGTGAAGGCAGTGTGTTCTCACTGCCACGGTGCTAGTTGTTCACAACACGTGACGCCCATCTTGGGAGGCACCCCACACCCCCTCTTCTCTCCACACCTCTCAATTTGGACCCAAGGTTGCTTCCAACTCCCATCACCAGGGTTTCTGATAGGCTGGTTTTGTTTTAGGTGCTAGAAATACAGTGCATAGCAGGACCCACAGTCACCTGGGGCAGCAAGTCAGAGCAGCCACAAATAACAAGCCTTGTGATTTGTCTTTGTATTATTCTTTATTTATTGGTCCTAACAATGTGACCCTTCACCCAGGCCCACTGTTTCTATGTGCACTGGCTTTACAGACTTTCATGCCACGTCTGTCCCAAGTCCCAACAGATTTTCTCCTTCCTATTCCTTTTCCATGCTCTGGCTCATTTTCTCAGAATCTGAAGGCATTTTCATTTGGGTCTGTGTAAAGGGTCTTTGGCAGGAGAACATGCATATGATCTTAAAATAAAGACAACATTCTGACACTAAGGCAATGCACAGGGGGAAAAATACAGTACTCAGACATCATTGCAAATAAATACCCCATACAGATGAAGTTATCATAAATGTAACATTATTTCTTATGAATCAACACTGTAATAGAAGGTAAAAATACAGGTCCCTACAACTAGGAATAAATGCTCGTTCCAGGAAACAGAACTTTTATTCTTGCTTCTTATAATAATTTGTCCTTTATTTTGGAGGAGGAAGGACACTTTCTCTTTCTTCTTCCTCTTCAAGTACCAATTTGATCATTCATACAGCCTCACTCAGCAAATTGGACAGGACACAGACCTGGTTTGCTAAGGAGCTTTAGCTAGTTCTGTTTCCTGAAATTAACAGTGATTAGTTACACCAAGCAAGAGAATATATAATGTCTTTTTCTCACATTTGCAAAGAATACTATGGCTAGCCCTCACCCCCACTGCATGAGGCCGACAGCACTGGCTCCCCTGCCGCCCGGCGGCTCTTCACAAACGTGGCATGTTATTCACACCACTTGCTTAGCTTGTCCCATAAAGTCCATTTGGTTCCCAGAGCACACTCAAGGTTTGTGTTCACTTTTGTTTCTCAGCCCCTGAATTTGCAAGGATCTGCACAGTAAAGAATCACTGACTAACAGAATTTTGCACAATTGTTTTCTTTCCCTCAATGAAGATGCCCAGGTTCAGGCATGAAGGTTCAGGCCCATTCACACCTATTAGTCCACACTGGCCTTCAACATTCCCAACTGGCTCTTCACTGTCCATTTTAGAGAATAAACTATGCTGGGACACCTCCCTTAGCTGATGAAGGCACTACTGGCAATGATTACTAGCAAAAAGGTGTTGAAATAGAACACCTTAAAAATTGACTGCAGAATTTTCTAAGTGTACCACAATTTGGCACAACAACCAGAATAACAAAACAATTCCAATTTGGAATTTCACTGGTATGGTTGTGTAAAATTCTGTTAATCAGTCATGCTTCACAAAGTCCTAAAGCCCAGAAAATTCTGGAATTTGTAGGTAATACTACTCACTCAATAATTTATTCTTTTGTTTTCAAGTGCCTACAACTGTTTAACCAGAGCAAAGGTCAAGTTTTCTTCTTGTTACATTGAACTATTCCTAAGAATAATAATAATACAATATGAAAAACCCCAGAATCAGAATACCCTGGATTTCTTAATGAACATGGCATTTATAACCTTAATTTCAAACATGAACCACAATGCCGTATAATCAAAAAGGCTGCTGAACCACAGCGTGGATATGTTTAGCTGAGCTCCTTGCTGGGTCGAAGCCTTCATCTAAACAGTCTAGAGCTACACACTAGGACACATCTGCGCACGTGCTGATGTCAGATCAACACATTGGGAGCTAAGATGGAGCACTATAGGACCATGAGATGGACCATAGCATTTGAAATCGTCTCTATGTGAGGGATTAAGGAAGCAAATATAATATCAAAATGTCAAAAGTGCACAGGTTGATCAAATGAAAAAGCAGTATCTGTAACAGGGAGGCCCCAGTGGTAAATGTTTCTAGCGGGTTCCTAAGCAAGCCTAGCAGTCGCTGTCCCAGCAGGTTCTTCAGTGCTTGTACAAGGCCCTTCCAAGAAGCAGTTGGCAGCTTTCTGAACATTAAAGCTTTTTTCCTCTGCGATTAAAAACTTGGGAATGCTATTTTGAAAAGAACTGCAGTGGCATATCCAAAAACGTTTCTAAGTGGACTTTTAGGCTGCCCTTCCTTCCTCTGCGTGGGCCCATGGGAGGGGAGGGGAGGGGCTGCAGTGTGACAGGGCCGGCAGCCGAGTTCTCCCGGCAGCTAATCTACAGCTGAAAATGGGAGAAAACAAGACAGTGTTAGAACCAGTTGCCTGTCAGACAAGTAAAGTTCTCACCGAGCTGTGAGGGTGTGGGTGTGTTAGTAGCAGCAGACTAGACCTGCATGTGTTAGGGGCGCCTCCAGCCCCGAGTGCCTAATGAGGATACTTTAAAAATACGAAGAGAAGCTGTGTGCCAAGCTCGGTGACGGGGGATCAGAAGCAGTATGCAGGGCCAGCAGACAGCCATGCCCCTGGAAGACCTGACTGCACAGGAGGGACAGCTTGACCCTTCTTAAGTGGGAGGGGAATCCAAGACCCAACATCCCAATAGCAAAGCAGCCCAGAGCGGGGGATAAGCATGCCCAACCAGTGTCTCTTCATTCCAGCAGTTTGCAAAACTCAAGGTGGTATGTGTAGCACGTGGAGTCTGGTGAGAACTGAGACACACTTGGGAACCAAGGGGAAGAGGAGGGTGGGGACAGATAGCTGTGTGAAGGGGCAAAGCAAATTCCCCTTCTGGGATATGGAGAGATAAGGCAAGGAGCCCTTCAGGAAAAGGACCACAGCCTCATGCTTGGTGGCTCCTACTGGGTGACAGGGAGAAAAATACTGAGAGGTTCTGCTTCCAAATGTGTCAACTCAGATGTTCTGATGTCCAAGCTCTGATGTGGATGCAGCCTCTGGGAATGGAAGCTCTGATGTGGATGCAGCCTCTGTGAATGGGAGAGCCCCACAGCTGCCTCTTCTGCCTGTCACCATCCTGCAACTAGGGAGATTAAGGAGAACCATTTTCCACCTCAAACTAGTCCTGGACCCATGCAAGGCTCCTCTCCCACACTGGACTGGGTTCAGGCTGGGGGTTTCCAGAGCCTTGTGTCTTAGGATCTAACATCTCCTGGAAGGAAGGCCTGATAATAGAACAGGGACTGGAGAAATTTGCTCTTAAAGCTGGGGATGTTCTAAGGACAAAAGGACAGGCTTCCTCCAAGGACAGGAGTCTGGTCAGGCACTTGGGAAGTTTTTGTCACTGAAAAAATCCCAGGCCTTAGGCCTGCCAATTTGTCACCTCGCAGCCCACTAAACTAGAGTGTGATTCTCCGAAAGAGAAGTTGAGGCTGTGAGTTCTGGTCTCGGGTATGGCCAGGAGTGCTTGTGCCATATGAGTATGACTGCTGCCTGGCACACATGTGTATGCCTGGGCTGGAGGACTCAGGGCTCAGGATTGCTCTTTTTTGGGTTTAGAGGAAGGAATTCTGTACTTCTGTACCAAATAGGATTTGCAGTGAAATGCTGCACGAACTACAAAGTAATTCTCTCCATCATCTGAGGCTGTAGGTGGAACTCCGGCTGGAATCTCTAACACTGCTTCCTGAGTGCCAGGACAGCACAACTGCACATAGGTACATGTGGAGGATATACAAGTTTCAATTCAGGGTCTGCCCCTTCCTGCGGGTGCCGATGACACTCAGGCCCTGGGAAGCCACATTTTTCTAAGGACTCATGGCTCCAACCCTCCCCTGACCCCTACCCCGACCCTGCCGAAGTGCTGTAAAGGGTGGTCCTGAAGGATGAGAAGCAGACACAAAGCTTGCAGTGTCCAGGTAGAGCAGTATGCCACGTCGGCTAAATCCTTCCCTCTGTGCGTTAGTCATGGTTAAGACCAGCCTAGCACCGCGGTCCCGCTGCTGCCAGGTTAGTTGAGGTGAAGCAGACAGGTGACATGTGGCAGGTTAGCTGTAGTGTGTGGCCCTCTGGCCCTAATCACAGCAAATGTTATACTTTTCGCCACAGAGCACCTGAGTAGCGAGCCCAGCGCCCTCGGTCCTGTCGCTGGCACAGGCGCAGGTATGACTTACGCTTGGGGTGCTGGGCTTGGCCTTGGAGGTGGCCTTGGCACGGCCCCGCCGGGTCTGCTCATGGTCCAGCTCAAGCAGCTCTAGTCGCTGGGTCAGTGCGAGCTTCTGCTGGATAGCCATGCGCAGCAATGAGTTGAGTGTCTTCTTCTCATCCTCGGCGGCTGCCAGCTGCCTCTGCATCTCATCCAGCTGTGTGATGTACTCGTCACACCTGTGGGGACATGAGAAATGAGAGCATGGCTGAAGGACCCAGGCAGGGGACATGGGCTGAAGATGGGAGGACTTACTTCGAGTCCCTCTGCTTATTGGGCTAGAAGAGATCCTACCCCTCAGCAGTTTGGCTTTCTCTGGGAGAGGCTCTATGAAGCCGGTTTTCACTAAAGAGAGCGAAGGCTGCCCTTCAAGTCCTCAGTTAACCCAGGGGAAAGACTCAGATTGTTCCTAAATTAGTGCTTACACACAGGAGGTACTCAGTAAATCTGCACTGAATGGCCAACCAGAGCCTGAGAAGGGCAAATGTGGACACTGTGAACAACCCATTTTGGCATCTGCTTACCTGTGACATGTGCCCTTACCACCACCAATGGGGTATGGAGCTGGGAGAGAAAAATGCCCAGTCGGGGTCTGTCCCTGAGGGAGGGAGTGGGGCCTGGGTGGAAGGGGCAGTGGGCACACCCACCCGCATCCCAGCTCAACTCTTCCTTCTCCAGCGATCAAGGGCCTACAGCGAGTTTTAACCCCTACCCAGCCAGTCATGAGCGGGTTTACAATCTCAGATCCATCTGAGAAGTCAGGTTTTTTAAACAAGTTGAAGTGAGACAACACTAGTGCTGAGGGACTGAGAACTTTCCCAAGCACTCTGCCCAAGAGAAGAGGCTTCCGGAGAGGCCTGAAACTTTCCTTTTCTTCCAACTCTCCCATCCCATATGCTTGGACTACCTAAGGGCTAGTCCCTTGGTGCCTGCCAGGCACTGGCCAGCAGATGGCAATATGCCCCTCTGGACCACAGAAAGACGAGGAAGCTGTGAACTTCCCAGGGCTGTGTCCCTGTTGTGCTTTCCACTCTCCCAACCCTCCTCCCCATTTCTGACCAGCAGGGTCAGACAGGGAACACTGGGACCCCTCGTGCGGGAGAGGGGAGCAGACAATGAGATGACCTTCTTTCTTAACTTACATGCTTCTTGCCAATTTCTCGGGAGCAAACTCATCATTTGTCAGTTATTGACCTCAAATCTAACTTGCCCACATGCAGCCCAACCTCTGGGACCCGTCCTCTTAGCCTTTTACCTTCAGCTCCCTCATCTTTCATGTAAAGTGGTGATAAAACTGGGCCCTCTGGGTTTTTACAAATTTCAGGAATGACACTTTCCCCAGGGCCAAGCTCCTGGGCCCCCAGCCAAGCAATGAAAGGAACAATAAGGGTTACCTGGTGGCAAACATGGCACGCAGGGAGGAAAAGGTGGCTGCGTCCTCCTTGAGGGCTTTGAGTTCATTGCGCAACTTCATCATGGTCTCGGTTACCATTGCTTTTTCATTCTCATACTTGCTCTTCAGGTTGGCGAGGGCCACTTCTGCTGTCTGGGGGTCAGACACACACAGGGTGGGTGGGTGAGAGGCACAGGAGTCCTCCTCCTGTTTCAGCACATGCCACAGGCCAAGACCCCAGCACTCCCCTGGCCCCTCAGTGCGCCAGCCTCTCCCAATTGAGGTTCTCTCACATCTTTCCTTCAGTAGCATGACCACTACAGGCTGTAGCCTAAGGCTTGGGTTACTTAGTGGTGACAAAAGCCCTGGGAGGGACACTGGAGAGGATGAGGAACCCTGCCCACCCTGCCACCCAAGTGCATACCTGCTTGTTGGCCTTGAGCACCGTGCGCAGCGTGGTGATCTGCTCCCGCTTGGTGCTCAGCAATGACTTGAGTTTGAGGATCTCTTCCATGAGTGCCTCTCGGTCCTTGTCCACAGCAGGGCCTAGCTCTTGAGAGGCCAGGCGCTGCCGTGACAATTCCGTGGTACGGTCCACAGCTGCTTGCAGGTGCCTGATCTGGTCACGGATGATGGCAATCAGGTTGTAGATGTTCATGGGTTCCCGGCGTGGGTCACTCAGAGGTGAGGGCAGGGAGGAGCTAGGCGAAGGGTTGCTGTCCCCAGCCCCACCCTCAGCAGCTGCCGGCCCCTTGGGCAGGACAGGTGAGTGGCGCCCACGGGCCTCAGGGCTGCAGCGACCTGCACCAGCCGGGCCCTCTCGGTAGTAGTCCAGCACAACACGGGTGGGAGTCTCATTGTTGCACATGCACACGTGGTGGTAGAGACTGGCTAGCTCTTCGCTGAAAGTCACCAGCTCATCCTGGGCCACGCTCAGGCTGCCCTGTGTCTCACCTGCGACATCGCTGACTTTCTTCAGCTCTGTCTGCAGCCGGGCCAGCAGCTCGCGGTCCTGGCAGCTGGCCTTCTCCAGCAGGGATACCTTCTCAGTGAGCACCTGACTCTCAGCTTCGTGTCGACCCTTCTCCTCAGCGTGCCGAGCCTCACTGGCCTCATGTGCACTGCACAGAGCCTTCAGCTGCTCCCGAAGCTCGCCAGCCTCTGCCAGGGCCACACGGTACTTACAGGCCAGGATCTCAGGCCCATTGATGTCTACCTCATAGTAGTCACCATCCTCATGGCTGTCACGCTCTTTCTCGCTATCCAGGGCTGTGCGTCGCTCCTTGCCAGCCTGCAGGCGCTGCAGAGCACTCAGGTTCTCTGTGAGGCGGTTTACTTCCTCTTGCTGCTCTGACAGGGCCCCCCTGGCCTGCTCCAGCTGTTTCTGTGTATCCTGCAGTGTTGCCAGCAGGCCCACCTTCTCCCGCTCCATCTGCAAAGACACAGAAGGGCTTGTCAACAGCTTGCAGGGGTCCACACAATTGGTGAACCCAAGACAAACACAATAATGACCCCGTCTGTGACACTGTTAGATAGAACAAGGGTCTCAAGGTCTGGGTGATTTTTACTATATACTATTCTTGCTAAATGTTAAAATGTAGTGCAGTGTTTTATAGACACAGCTGTAACCAGATGAGCTTGACCATGACCCAACGAGATAAATTTAGCCAATTGCAAAAAAAAAAAAAAATCGACGTTATTAACCAAACAGCATATATAAGCATGGCTAAGCCTCCCTTCTGGGAGAGAGAGCTTTGGATATGAATCCTGTCTCCCTGACTTGCAAAATATAAAACTACCTAACAACAGCCACTTCTTTTTCTTGAATAGAACACTCCAAGTAACAAAGCATGAGTTTGGTAACATGTCTGGGTGGGGGTATCATGTGTGGGGTTACCGTCAGTCTTCTACCACCCAGAAGTTTGGCGGCCACATGGGCCCCTCCTCAGAGATGTGCAGCAAACTGAGGACCTGGGTACAGACCCTGAGATTCTAGTCAGTTCAGGACAGGAAACCCTGATGTGACATGTCTGCCAAGACACAGCAAGGAGGACTACATGTGGGCACTGCAGAGGGACAGTGCTGTCAAAACCTTGAGTGGTGTCAAACTTCAATGTCATAATGAGAAACCCACTTCTCGGGGAATCTTCCACCTGTAATGTTACAGGTCCATTTATGTAGCAATAGCAGTTTCAGATAGATGTGAGATAAGGTTCATGAACTCGACAAAGTGTTGGGGGTGGGTGATGGGGACATGCTAGGAAGTAGAAGTAGGCTCCCCACTCACTTGCAACAGCTGCTGCTTCAGCTTCTGGATTTCGGAAAGGTTGAGCTCGCTGAGGAGGTCAGACACAAGACTAGGGCAGGGCGGGGCCAGGCCATCCTTGGTGGGCATGGAGGTCTTATTGTCCAGTGGCAGCTTGGCCAAGCCACTGTGCTCAAATCCATTGGCCAGGGCCTCAGCATCATCACTGAGCTTGAGGCCATCCAGGGAGACGTGCAAGTGGCTGGTGTAGAGAGAGTCATTGATGCTCATGTAGTGCGATAGCTCCTTGCGCAGGCTGTTCTTCTGTTCCCGCTCTGTCTTCAGGGTCTCCAACGCCTCCTCCAACTGCCGCTCTGAGATTTCTTTGAGCCGGATGGCATCCTCCAGCTGGCTATTGAGGTATTCAGTCTCCTCCTCCAGACGCTTAATCTCATGCTTGAGGCCCTCAAACTCCACCTGAGAAAGAAAGGTCGATACCCTTTTAAGCCTGAACCATCAGGAAGAAGCACCAGTGTGCTAACTCCATGGCTGCTCAGAGGGTTCTGTGCATGAGGTGTAAACACACAGGACAGGTGTGCATAGTACAACAGCCGGAGCTCAGAGCTGGAGAGTCTGTGGAAATCAAAACAAACACATCCACACTGCAAATTTGTTAAGATGGCTTAATATGTCACCAAGTATATTTTAAGTTATATAAAACTACTCTACAGTTGCCTACATATTCTAAAATAAAATATGTATCTAGACCGTTACTTCTAATGATGTTTCAAAACCAAGGAACTAAAGTTCTCAGTGAGGTGGGATGTGCTGCAACCCCTCAGCACCCACATCCAGAGACACCTGCATGAGTGGGAGAGGCAGAACACAAAGTCATGCCTGCTAAAACTGTATTTGCAGATGGACAAGGAAAGAGCAGGCAGAAACCTGTGCTGGTTGTGGGGGCTCAAGGTCTACGGGCAATTTTGAAAAATGTTTTTTATTATTCTGTAATATTTATGCAAAAAAATAAGGAACAAACGATTCATAGGCAGGACTAAGCGGATCTCTGTGAGTCGCAGCCCAGAGGAAAACTCCAGGAAGGGGGCTAGACTCCACCACATGCCACCCAGGGCCCAGAGGTAAGGTTTCCCTCTCCTTAGGACCCTTGTGTTGTATAAGAGCTGACCAGCAGAGCATCACAGAAGGCCTCCTGTGTGGCCAGATGCAAAACTCCTGTGCCTGCATTCTCAGGGAGCAATGAATCCTCTGCTGGTTTTTATAAACAAAGAGATTCTATATTGGGATAAACACATGGGCCCATGCTTTTCTATGCAGAATTTAAACTGGGTAAAAGGTCCCTGCAGGGCTGTGGCTCTTGGAGAGGTATGTGCCAAGGGCAAGCACTGAGGGACCTGAGTGCCCAGGACCACCTAGGTGTCATGTCTCAGGTGAAGATGACCCTCCTCATCCCATCCACTGCTGAGATTACTCGAGGGCAGATGATGACAACTTTGACATCACCACACTGCTCCTCAAGAAAGGCCCACTGGCTTCACCCAGAGGCTCCCCCAAGGCAGGAAGGATGGGAAGGCTGACAGCTCCAGGGCACCACAGGACATGAGGATGTCTTGGGCCTCCTGTCAGCACCTGAAAGGGAACTGAGCTGGACTCCCAGCCTCTGGTGTTACCTCTTTATTGGCTTCTCTATTTTTCCCCATTTTTGCTGGCCAGGACACCTTGGCCAGGCCAAATTGGGTCAGCAAACACTATAGCCAGAAGACTTGCTCTCATGGTCATGGAGGAACCGAACCCTACCACCACATCCTGACCCACAGTGGTGTGCAGCCCTGGGCTCAGGTGTGTGGAAGGAGACAGGGAACACCTGCTGACCATAGAGATGGCAAAGTGAGGGGGTACGTGAGCCATGGTCCCAAGCCAACCCACCCGCCCAGGCCAGTTACTCACCTGGTTTTGCCTGAGCACAGACACCTGCTTCTGCAGACTGATGTTCTCCTCCTCCAGCTCTGAGTAGTCTTGAAGCAGGCGGGCCTCCCGGAATTTGTATTCCTTGATGTCATCTCGAAGGCGGCCCCGTTGGAGCTCCACATTCTGGTTGATCTGCCAGGAGGAAGGCAGATGTGACCAGCCTGCCCCAGCTGGCCCCACCACCCCTGCAGCACAGGAAGCTCAGCACAGTCAGGGTGAGGGTGACCAGCGAAGGGTCTCAACTCACTCTGACCCTCAACTCCTTCATGCTATAACATGAATGAACCTTGAAAACATAGTGAAAGAAGCCAGACATAAGAGGTGCCACATTATATAACTGCACACATATGAAATGTCCAGAACAAGCAAATCCAGAGATGAAAAGTAGGTAGATTAGTGGTTGCAGGGAGGATTGAGAGTGACTGCTAACAGAGTTTCTTTTCTGGAATGATCAAATGTTCTAAAACTGGTTTGGGATGGTGCATAAATCTGTAACTATACTAAAACCCACTCTTTAAGTGGGTGAGTTATAAGGATGTGAATTATCTCAATAAAGCTGTTAAAAAAAAATAGTTCCTGCCTCCAAGTTGCCTTGGAGGAGTCTGACATCCTGCAAGGAGTGATGAGAGCAGACTTACCTGTGGATTTCTCAACCTGATGTTTCCATGCACCACGATCAAGAACCTGGGTCCCTTGGCCCCAGACCCTGTGACATTCTGGGGTCATCTTGGCCACCGAAGGATGTTTAGCAGTTCCCTGACCCCTGCCAACCAAATACAGCCCTTCTCCCTGTTATGACTACTAAAACTGTCTCCAGATAGGGCCAATGTCCCTGTGAGCAGAACTGTCCCCTAGACAAATTATCTCCCCTCAATTCCCCTGCTACTGCAAGTGGTCTCTTCAAATATCTGCAAAGATCTGGTGCCCTCAGACCACCACCACCTAAGCAGGGCTCTAGGCTAGAAACGCCTCACGCACTGGGCCCCACAGCTTGCTCTGTTCTCTCCAATGGTGCTGGGGGTTCTCGTGATTACATCCATGCACACACTTTGCAGACAAGATTCTAAGATTCCACACAGGCACACACAAAACAGCGATGTTGCACTGGTACAATGAAACAGAACCAAAAAAAGAAAAGCAAGAGAAGAGGGGAGAGTCATCACATATAGCTAGCATTCTGACAAAGGCTTACTACCATAATCTCCAGCAAATGGAAGGACACATCCTCCTCAGTAAGTGTGCCAAAGAAGTGCCCAAGAGCTGACACCAGAGGAAACAGACACTGAGTTACCAACTAGAGAAAAGACCCCCTACCCAAGAAAGTAAAACTCTTGGTAAATAGGAAAAAATAAGCACAATGACAGTGTAAGCAGCAATATGAAATACTCACTGACTCGCTTTCAGTTATCTGGAGAGGCAGCTAGAAATCCCTAACAAAGTTCTTGTACAACCTTGACGCAGGTCATCACACATTTATAGCTCGACTATGAAAGTTAATTTTAGTGTCAACTTAGCTAAGTCCCAGCAACCAGATATTTGGTTAAACTCCAGTCTACATGTCACCATGTAGATGAGAATAACACTTAAAATAGCCGACTTTAAATACAGCAAGATGACCCTTCATAGTGTGGATGGGCCTCATCCGATCAGACGAAGGCCTTAAAAAAAAAAAAAAAAAAAAGACCAGAATTCTCAGGAAGAGAAATTCTACCTCCGGGCAGCCTTTGGACTTGAGCTACAACATGGACTCTTCCCTGGGTTTCCAGCCAGCTGTCCCACCATGCAGATTTGGGGCCTGCCAGACTTCACAATCCTTTGAGCTGATTCCTTACAACAAATCTCCCTTTCTACACACATACACAACCCCTCCATCACACACATACCCTCCAGCATATATACAAACACACCCTCCACCTCCATCACATACACCATCACACACTCATTTTCCATCTCTAACATACACACCCTCCTCACACAGTCTATCACACACACATGCTCTCCATCACACATACACATACACCCCTATTGGTCTGCTTCTCCAGTGAGCCTTCATCACTAACACAATGACTGATATACCAGAACCATGACCATGTGCTCACCGCATCCACTTTGGTAAGGCAGGCTGGGTCCTCCTCACCTGCGGTTCAGCCTACTCTGGCCAGACACACCTGCTGGAAGCACTTGCCCACTCTCAGCATGGGAGGACACAGGAGATGAGATGAGACTGGGGAGGCCATGAGCAAATCCCATTTCTGCCCTTGCAAATAGGCTTTATTTAAAACTCAACAACTCCCCTCAAAAAAGCAAGTGACTCTGAGGTGGTCGAAAAGAAGACAGAGATAAGACTAGGTTCCAGGCTGACTGCACAAGCCACACCCGGAAACGTGTGCTGAGCTGAATCCATGCACAGCCTTACTGCACAGGTGTCGCCTTTGTTCTTTATTGATATTCTTTGCACACCAAAAGGTTCACCCACCGAAAGTATACAAATAGTAGTTTTAATTTATTCAGAGTTATGCATCATTATCTAGCTCCAGAACATTTTCAGCACTCTAAAACGAAACTGCATGCAAAGTAGCAACCACCAATCTGCTTTGAGTCTCCATGGATTTGCCTTTTTAGGATGTTCACAGAAATGGATCTGGATGTATGGCATCTGCCTGGCTCAGGGCATCTTCACTGGCACTGTCTCTATGGGTACCGCGCCTGGTGCTTGACTAGCCCAAGGGGCTTCCCCCATTCCTTCTCTGCTGAGCACCGACTATGCTGAGGAGTTTACTGAGGCTTCCCAAAGTTGTCCGTGGATGACACACCAAGGAAGGCTCCGAGCAGATGAGGAAGGTGCTGTGCTGCAGTCAGGCTGGTAGTCTGTACTGCAGAGGAGCCAGGACCCCGTGTCACAGAAGCCTCATCCCTGCAGTACAGGGAGGGTGCACCGCCTGTGCAGGAGCACCTCACAGTTGGTCTGTGCTTTCTCTCAGAGAGAGGCCACCACCTGAGGCTTAGCCCTGCAAGAGCCATAGAGTCTACACAGGAAGGTGACCACCAAGGCAGAGACTTGAGCGATGAAGCCACAAGACAAGGAAAACCAAGGGTTACCAACCACTGGAAGCCGGAGGGGCTCCAAGAGGAGCACAGCCCTGCCAATACCTTCAATTCAGATGTAAGAAATCTAACAGAATAAATTTCTGTCTTCTAAGCCAATGGTCTGTGGCAATTTGTTATGGTGGCCCAAGAAGACAAAGACAGATTTGTATCAGGAAAGAGGTGCTGCTGTAACAGATACTTGAAAATGCAGAAGTGGCCATTGGAGCTAGATAGCCAGAAGCTACGAGAGTTTTGAGGAGCATGACAGAATAAGGCCAGACTGCCCTGAGACTGTTGGCAGAAACAAGAAACTATCATTTCGTGTGATCCTTGTAAAGTGAAAAGAAGAGAGGCACAGAGAAAGCTTCCATTGTCTTAGGAAGTACATGTAGCATCATGAGAAAACACTGGGAGAGGTGTGAACATCAGGTAAAGGTGCTCCTTAGCCGAGGAAAGGCTGTCATCATTGTAAAGCTGCAGAAAACCTGGTTGAGTTGTGTGCTTGTGCTGGGTGGAGAGCAGAACTAGAACAAGGAACATGGACACTTCGCTAAGGAGATATGAATTAGAGTGTTGAAAGTGCAGCCTGGTTTCTCCTTGTTGCTTATAGTAAAATGTGAAAGAAAAGAGAAAATGAGGAAAGAACTGGTAAGCAAAACAACAACAACAACAAAAACAAAAACCTAGAACTTGAAGATTTGGAAAATTCTCAGCTTGTCTGTACTGCAAAAGATGAGAAAAAAGTGTCCTGGAGACAGCACCAAGCGTGTTCCTCCCAGTCAACCAGCTGGCTCAGAGGCCAGCAGACCCATAGCATCCTGGGTTCCAGAGGGCAGAACACCAAGCCACAACGATTATTCTCAGACCTTGAAATCCAGTGTGACTTCCTCCACTGGGATAGCACTTGCTGGGACCTATAGGCCCTTTATTCCTTCTCTTCTGCCTGTCCCATCACTGTTTTCTGGAAGCAGATATTCTGCATGAGGAGCAATTTTGTCCCAGGATGGACCATCTCTAGAGTCTCACCATCCCTAATTTAGAGGATTTAGATGAGATCTTATAGTTGATGCTGGAACAGGTTAGGGCTTTGAGAGATGTTAGGATATGAATTGTGGGGGTCAGGGGATAGACTGTTTACAGGTTCAACTGTGTTCTCCCAAAAGATAAGCTAATCTCCAGAACCTGTGAATATTACAGATATAATCAAGTTAAGATGAGGTCATAGGGGATTAGGGTAGGCCAATGACTGGTGTCCTTAAAAGGGAGAGTTGGAAATACAGACACCCAGGGAGAAGGCCATGAAAAGACAGAGACAGAGACTAGGGTGGCATATCTACAGCAGCAGTCCCCAAGCTTTCTGGCACCAGGGACCGGTGCTCCTATGAGAATCTAACGCCTGATGATCTGAGATGGAGCTGAAGCAGTGATGCTAGCACCAGGGAGCAGCTGCAAACACAGATGAAGCTTTGCTCACTTGCCTGCCACTCGCCTCTAGCTGTGTGGCCCAGTTCCTAACAGGCCACAGACTGGTACCAGTCTATGGCCCAAGGGTTAAAGACCCCTGATCCAGAGCACAAGGAGAGCTGGCAGGAGCTGGCAGAGGCATGGGATAAACTCTCCCACAACCCCTGCCAACACCTTAATATGGGGCTTCTGACCTCCTGAACTGTGAGAGAATAAATTTGTTCTCTTAAGCCCCCAGTTTGCGGTAATTTGTTCTAGCAATGACAGGAAATGAACACGAATTTTTGTTCTTCCCATCCTGCAAATTGGAATCAGAGCACCTGAATGGGGAGTGTGGTCATAACACCGGGGTAAGCGATCAGAGGAGACCCCAGCACCGTCAGCACCATGCCAGGCACCCCACCTCTCGTGGATAGGGTGGTGGGGTTGCCCCAGGGAAAGCTGCCAAGGAGGAGAGGATGTGACCCCAGACACTCCTGCTTGGTGCCTCCTGCCCTCAAAGGGTAGCTTCATCCACTTGGCCTGTGCTTTCTCAATGAGCCATCAGCCATTTTTTCTCGCCAACGTGCTGTCACCAAATAGACCCACATCTGGAGGGGCAGGAGGAACCAGCTGTAATGACTGGAAACAGACTGGATCAGGCAGGTGTGGCACTGAGGGGACAAGTGAGCTGCTGAGAGAACACTAAAGACAAAGAGGGGCCTGCATAGTACCTCTCAGGGCTTCTTCTCTATTCTGAAGATGGTGATGAAGAAACCTACTAGGGAAATTGTAGCCTTTTCAAGCATCCATCCAATGCACCATCCTAACCTGCTGCAGTCCACACAGCCGGCCATAACTAGCTAATCTGCCTAACTAGTTTCCTCACCCCTAGTCAGCCGAGGCATACTCACACAATTGGCTTTGTTCTCTCATCTCATATTATTTCTCCCCTGCTTAAATGCTGCTGGAACTGTTCGCTGGCTCCCACTGCTGTAGACTGGCCATGAGCCCCTCACATGACCGAGCCCTTGTTCTGTCACCTCCTGTCATCCTGAACAGAGCCTCCCTACTTTCTGTGAATGCACAAGTGAGCACTTACTCATCCCTCTGCCAAAAAGGTGTAGCTAAGTACTCCCTCCTTCCTTGCTGAGTCACAGCACTTGGCATTCAAGAGGTGCCCAAAGATGGGCAATGTGATCTGACATGGCCAACTGGCAGAGTAGAAGCCAAGGGGAAACTCTGAAACCCACCAGCTCTCCACAGGTCTCTGTGCCAGGACTGACAGACCTAGAAGGCCCTCTAGGTTGAGGGAAGAGAAAGTTGGGACAGCTTTGCCTGTGGCCAGGGAAGACTCAACTTTCCCAACTCAGGACTTGGGCAGATACACCTGTGACAGGGCCTGTGCAAGTCCCCAGGGCCCCAAAAGTCCTACCCCACCTTGGTTCATCACCAGGCCCAAGGGTGGGTGGGCACTGTAGACAGTGAGGTGAGGCACATCCAAGTCACAAGCTGGCCCAGGACACCACGAAGCAAAGGAGTGCACTGTCTACTGACACTGCAGGACACACAGGCCGGCACTTTGGTTCCCTTAGCAACCAAGCTTCCATCCCACACCGCAGGTATGGGCATCTCTGTCCAACACACAGCCCAAATCCGTGGGCTCAAACAAGCTCCAATTGGCCACCATGGGGGTGTGGTTTTCTCCCAGGGAAGCACTTTCTCACAACTCAGCCTGTGGATATCAGCCCTGATGGAGAAAGAAGGTAGGTGACTGGGGTCCCAACTAAGCACCCCCTTCCAAGGGACCCCTTAACCTCAGCTTACTTGTTGGTAAAAAAGGTGTGGGTACAGTGGCCTCAGAGTCCTAGTAGACACCTGATGGAGTCAGCCAGTCTTTCCTGTGCCTCTCAGAGCCCCTACTCTATGTATCCAGCACACTCATACCTCATCCCCTCAGGCAGACACTCCCCTTCAATAAAAAAAAAAAAAAAAACCATGCAGAAATAAAGAAATAGAAAAAGAAAGAAAGAAAGAAACCATGCAGAGGCCAATGGAGGAACACGCAGAAGGGATGGCCATCCTCGGACCAGCAGAGAAGCAGCTTTAGGGCAGGAGGTACCAGGAGATCATGAGGGTAGGACCTGGGCCAAACCAGTCTTTTGGCACCTGGTCAGGCCTCTACCCACTCTCCCTGGAGAGACCAAGGTCCATGGTGGGGTGCCAGGCCCCAGGAGAGATAAGGCAGGGGGTTGAGGGGAAGCAATAAGACAAGTACAGGAGGGAGCATCCGGCGAAGGAACCCAGGGACCAGCCTCACGTAGATACCTGTGATGACCATGTGAGCCAGAGAAACAAACTAAAGCAGTGCTGGGGCAATGATCCCACAGGCAGGGCTGGCTCTCTCCTCCTAGCCCCATGGGCCTGGGCCCCAAGCCGTACTTCCTACTGCCTTTCTTCTACCGAGGTGATGAGTGACCACTCAGGCTGGACACGTGGTCTGGAGGCAGACACTGAGTCTGGTCTGACCAGAGTCCCAGAGTAGGCCAGACAACATGATTCTAAAGGAATACAGAAGGTTCCAGAGTTCTGCTGTGCACATGCACCCATGAGGCACATGGGGTTGATTGTACTTCACTGAAATTAAGTAAATGTAATAAACTAGAATTCGACTCCTCTGAAGCACCAATACCCACAGTTGTAGTTGCCAGGCAAAAGCCTGGCTCTGAGGGGGTAGCAGGAAAAGGGCAGCAGATGCACCTGCCTGGGACCAGGGGCGCCTTCTCCTCGGTGTCCTGGGTGTCTGGAAAACCCACAAGGTGTATGGGCAGGTGAGTAGTTTTTCATGTATAATTTCAGAGGCTGGGAGTGGAATGAGCTTACTCTATGCAGGCTGCCCAGGCAGAGACATCCACCCTGGCCCTGTGGACCCTCCCTCACCAATTCTCCTGATCTCCTGGGGGGCTGCTGAATGTCACACCTAAGCAACTTGGGTCCAGCCCTGCTCCCTGGGTGAACGTGTTTCCTCACGAGGTCCACTCTCTCAGGAACCATCTGTGTCCGCCAGCTTCTCCTCCCTTATCAGTCTAAATGTAGATGAGGCAGAATCAAGCACTGGGACACAGACACCCTCATGAAAGGGGCATCTCATGGGGTCAACCCACAAGATATGTGAGGCCAAGTCATCCTGAGACAGCAGTGAATTGGTGTTTATCAGGGACAGTATTTGGCATTATGTCCCCATAGCCCAGGCTCCTCAGCCAGGCCTGAGCATTGGGCATGAGCCTCATGCAGGAGGGTGGACAGCTATGCCGGAAGCCACAGAGGAGCTCGGCACAACAGCTTGGGCGGAAGCAGCAGGGCCAGGACTGGTGGAAGAGCCATGAGAAAGGGAGAAGGACAAGAGTGGGAGAAGGAATGGAGTGGGGTATGGACTGAGTTGGCAATGGAGGGGACACTGAATAGGACTCTGGTCCAAGCTGATGGCAGTAGAGAGCCTCCACCCCAACTCAGGAAGGCTCTACGTTGGCCTGTCCTGCAGGCACTTCAGAGGTACAGGCTGGACCTTGGGAGAAAGAGATAGCTGAGGATTCATGAGGAGTGGCAGGCTTCCTCCTGAAGCATTAACAGGAACAGCAGGGATCCCAAACCCACCAGACCTGTTCTTCTTTAACAGCTTGTGGAACTGGCTGAGCTTACTTCCTGGCACCTAAAGCCAGGAGTCAGCAAGTCCCAGCACTCTCCTCTCAGCTCAGGACAGGCCCTTCCGGAAGAAGGAAGGGGCAGAATGTGCCTGGGCTAGGCAGCAAGGTCGTCAAATCCTCAGCTCTGACAACTCTTCCTCCTCACCCCAACCAGGGCGATCCCATAGGTAGAAATGAGATCATACACTCCAGCTCCAGGCCTCCGAGGGTTACCCACTCCTAAGATACAAGTCAACCTCCTCCCAGGCCTACAAGCCTCAACAACCTCTGACCCAAATAAACCAGGGTATGTGACTGCTCCCAACTGCTGCTGGCCCCTGGGCTCTGCCCCAAACCTCACTAGTGTCCCCAGCCCTGTGGGACCCTCATGTCTGTGGTGTGTACCTCAGAGCTGGCCACCATTCAGAATCATCTGCCTGTGTGGTCACCTGTCACTGCCCTCCCAGGAGAAGAGAGGGCAGAGGGTGAGTCTTTCTGTGGCCCAGAACAAGGTCACTCTCCCTTGATGAGAAACCTGGGGCTCTGAGCACCAGGGGCCCCAATGCCACAGCTAGGACTGCAGCTCACACAGATTCCCAGCTGCTCCTGGTGTCCCATCCCATCTTGGAGTTAGTGGCCCGCACCTTTCCACTTCCCTCAGAAATCACTAGTTGCTTGCCCTCTGCTTTCAACTTGGCCAAGCCTCTCACGTCTAGGACTCCAATAGGGGACAGGACTCCAAGCTGGTCCCAGGCACCGTCTACAACAGCCCCTTCTGAGTTCGTCATCACAAGCCAGCAGATGGAAGCTACAGTCCTACTTCCCACCTAAGGAACAGGCTGCCCCTGGGACCCAGAATTCACACCAGCTCAGGCATAGAGCCAGTACACATACCGGACCCCAGATCACGTGAGGCAAGGGCTGGGCAGGTGGGACGACTGTCAGTGTGTCCTCCCCTTCACCGGCACATGGGGGCTGTCTCCTCACCCGCATGGGCAGCCCACCCAGACCCACAGTACCTCTTTCAGCTCCTGTGCCACCGAGGCCAGGCGCTCACTCTCCGACTGCGCATTGGCGAGCACGTTGCGCAACTGCTTCAGCTCAGTCTGCAGCTCCAGCACCTTGCGCACATAGTACTGCTCCTTGGAGGCTGATTCCTGGATCAGGCTCTCCTCCCGGCTCTCACCATCTGCAGCCACCTTCCTGTGGTTTGTGTGTACCTGCCCAAATGCCTGTGTAGAAAAGAGACTCCATGAGAGTGAACCAGGCCAGCCAGTCCTGCAAGCATGCATGTAGCCTGACACAGGGAGAAAGAGGCTCAGGGAAGTACCATCCTGCTGCCTAATCTTGACCCATCTGTTCACTCATTTTGAGTGATGACTATGCCCAAGGAGGCCTAGGCCCACATGAGGGGACTGGAGCACTCAGAACCAGCCGACAGGCCACCATGTGTGCCTGATTCAGGAGACCCTACTCGCCTGCCCAGGACCTAGGTATGGAGCTGAAATTGCCAAACACAGGAAAGAGGATGCCGCCACTCCCATACCCAATCAGGGCTTTGCCTGAGAGAGGTAAAGGGGTATGGTAGGGGGAATGGGAGCTCAGGGAGGAGTTCCCATGGGCAAGAGGGCAAGAGAGCAAGAGAAACTAGACTAGAGTCCTGGGCCAGCTGGGGCCTCCTATCATGTCAAGCCCCCTCCCAAGCAAGGGGCCAGGCCTGCAGGAAGTATCTTTGCTTCTCCTTCCTTCCTACCCTGCACATCCCAGGATGACTACTAGGGATGTGCAGGGTGGGAAGGAAGGAGAATCAAAGATAGGAACATTTTCATTCATTTACTATGAGTGTCTAGGTGAATATGCTAATATGACTAGACTAATAAACTATTATAAAGTCCAGGAATTTAGTACAAGAAAACAATTGGGAAAATGTGTAAAGCTATATATAAGGATGTTACTAGGCAGGACTCTTTCTAATGTATAAAATTGATATGTAGAAAGTTAACTCCTTTCTCTGCAGTGGGAGACTTGCTAAATGAAGTATGGTCTGGTCAGGATAACTGCTCACCCTTTCAAGGGCATGCCTTGCTCATCTGCCCCAGCTAACAACCAACATAGTTATTCTATGAAGACACTGGTTTCTTTCCAAAGCAAGTCAGCTCAGCTTTGTGATTTCTGTTGCTGTCCCCAGGGAAAGCCCAAAGCACAAACCATGTCTATGCAGGACCTGCCCCTTCCTGAGTAGCAGCTCTGACTCCCAGCTGCACACCAGCCCTGGGCCTGCCAGAACCTGCCAGGCACCCAGAAGTTCAGGAAAGCATTGGGCAGCTTGTGGAGTATCTCCAAACCTCCAAACAAGCCTAACTGTGTGAGAAGAGCAGAACACACTCATGAACCTCAAGCTGGAATGCACACATCTCACAAGGAATCGTATCACCCTCAGAGGCTGTTCAGAGGTGGGACAGCTAAACGCCACAACATGCAAGGACACACAGGTATAGGCCTGCCAGCTTCAGCCTAAATCTTGCCCAGGCCCACGTCCCAGCAGAGGGCCCCCTGAGCACCCAAGCAGCTTTTCAAAGACCATGGAGATGGAGACTTGCAATCTCCACCAGACAAGGCTGGTACAGGGACTGAATCTACCTCCCATGTGGAAAAACTAAAAATAACTGGGAAGTTATGTGATTGAGCAATGGTTTTCAAGTCAATAGACACCAGGTACTGAGAGACAGGTGTAGGCAAGCTCCACGACAATCTCCATTCCTCCAGCCACAAAGCAGAAAGAGTATGAAGCGGTGTGCAGGCCTGAGCAGGAGGAGGTGCTGGAAGATGGTGGATAGGTGGCAATGACAGCAGACCTGCAGACAAAGGGACTGATTCCTCACAGTGGACAGTCGATGCAAGCCTGTGAGTGAGCCATTGAGGCTGGAAAACGGCCACTAGCCAGACAGAGGGAACGATATCATCATTTGCACAGTCCCTGGCCAAAGTGGAGTTAGATAAATGCTCTCTGGCCCTGACCAACAGTTTAAGGGCAAAACCTGAAAGGATTCAACTACATCTCAGAACAAAGTACAAGAACACACACAGGAATAACAATGCCATCTCCCAACATGTAAAATCCAGAGCCCAGCATCCTATCACAGGTGATACTGCCCACAAATGGGCAGAAGAACGGCCCTGCAAGGATGTGGAGATTTAAGAATGACATAGGGACAGAGCTGGGAGACAAGGCAGGACTGATTCCACAGGCTCAGGATGCGAAAGGTACAGAAAGTGGAGTAACAACATGTGAGATGAAAGGGGCACTGGATGGAATTAACAGATTACACAACGCAGAAGAAAATATGAGTAAATGTGAAGAAACAGCAATAAGACTACCCAAAATGAAAGGCACAAAGAGAAAAAAAAAAAAGAGACTAGAACACCAAACAGCGTGACTGACCTTGTGGAACTTGAAGGAGCCTAATAATACCTAGAGTCTGCGGGTTTGGAGGAGAGAAGAAATGAGGATAGAGAAAAATACTTTAAAACCAGTAATATAGAGAAAATACTAAAATCAGCAAGAGAGAAAAAGAATATATTACTACAGAGAAGCAAACATAAGAACGACAGTGGATTTCTCTGACAAGCATGGCCAGTGTAGTGATTTCTTGAAAAAAACAAAAACAAAACAAAACAAAACTATTAACCAGAGTGCTATACCCAGTGAAAACTGTTTACAAATAGAGGTGAAATAAAGACTTCAGACATACAAAAGCTGAAAATATTTTATCACGAGCAGACCTGCATTACAAGATGTTAAATAAAATCCTTGGGGCAGAAGAAGAAACAATACCAGATGGAAATCCAGATTTACGAGGAGTGAAACTATGCTGATAAATATAAAAGACGTTTTTATTTAAATCTCTTTAAAAAATAATAAGCTGGAGATTCAGTGCAACCCCTATCAAAATCCCAATGGACTTTTTTGTAGAAATGGAACCTCATAGGGAATTGCAAGGGGCCCAGAATGCCTAAAACAATATTGAAAAAGAACAAAAGTGGGAAGCCTAAATTCTTGATTTCGAAACTTAGTATGAGGCTCCAGTGATCACAATATAGTGGTACTGGCATAAAGATGGGTGATATAGACCAACTGAACAGAAGAGTCCAGAAATAAACCCTCACATATGTGATCAATTTATTTTTGACAAGGGCACAAAGATAATTCAATAATGAAAGAATAGTTTTTTAACAAATGGTGCTAGGACAAAGGGAAATCCACATGCAAAAAAAAAAAAAAAATGAAGATGGATCATATACATCACATAAAAAATTAACTCAAAATGGATCAGAGACCTAAATATAAGAACTAAAACTATAATGCTCAGAAAAAAAACAGGGATAAAGCTTCATGACCCTGTTGGCACTAAATGTGTTATATACTAAAAGCATGATCAACAAAAGGAAAAAACTGGACTTTATCAAAATTTAAAACTTTGTGTATCAAAGGACACTATCAAGTGAAAAGACAACCTACCCCACAAAATATTTTCAGATCTTATATTTAATAAGGGTATAGTATCCAGAGCATATAAAAACTCTGTAACTCAACAATAAAAAGATAAATGACCCAATTAAAAAATGTACAAAGATATTGAATAGAAATTTCGCCAAAAACGATAAACAGCCAATAAGCACATGAGAAGATGCTCAACATCAGGAGACATTAGGGAAATGCAAATTAAAACCACAATGAGATAATACCTCACGCCCACTAAGATGACAGTAATTAAAAAAAAAAAAAAAAAGGAAAATAACAAGTGCTAGTGAAGATACGGAAAAACATTGGTTTAGTTGTGGTGGAAAAGAGCCTGGTAGAGCCTCCAAAATATAAAGAATTATCATATGATCCTGCAATTTCAATCCTAGGTATAGATCCAAGAGAAATAAAAATATACATCGACACAAAAACTTGTACACAAATGTTCATAATAGCCAAAAAATGGAAACCCAAATGTCTATCAACTGATGAATGGACAAATAAAATGGAGTATTACCTGGTAATAAAGACAAAGTGATTTAATGGTTGCCCTGGGTTGGGGGTGGAGTTGGAAAGTTGGAGGGTGTGATAGCTAAGGAGTGTGGGCTATCTTTGGGGACTAATGAAAATGTTTTCAAATTGGTTGTGGTGACAGATACACAATGCTGTGAATATACTAAAAGCTACTTAATTATACATTTGAAATGAGTGAATTGTGTGGTATGTAAATTACATAAATACATAAAGCTGTTAAAATACGGTTGTTTTAAAAAGTTAAAGGATGGAAAAAGATAAACCATGCTAACACTCATCAAAAGAAAGCTGGAATGGCTCTATTAATACTGGATAAAGTAGATTTCACAGCAAAGAATATTACCAGAGATAGAGGATCATTTCATAATAAGGAGGTTAATTCACAAAGAGAACATAAGTATTCTAAATGTTTACACATCTGGTAACAGAGCTTCAAAATACATGAAGCAAAAACTGATAGAACTGCAAAAATAGACAAATCCAATATTAAAGTTGGGAGAGTTCAACAGCTATCTCAACAATTCATAGAACAAGTAAACAGAGTATCAATAAGGATATAGAAGACATAAACAACACTACTAATTTGACCTAATTGTCAACAGCAGCAGCACATAAATTCTTTTCATGCATTTATACCCAGACAGACCAAATTTATGTCTCAAATTTAAAGGGATTAAATGAGAAATCAACAATCAAAAGACAACTAGAAAATCCTCAAATATCGGGCAACTAAATAACAAACTTGTAATTTGTGGGTCAAAAAAGAATTTGAAATAGAAACTAGAAAGTATTTTTAACTGAAGGAAAATGAAACGAATATAGGAATCTGTGGGATGTCACAAAAGCAAGTAGGTACTCAGAAGGATATTTATAACACTTAATAACTGTTAGGAAAAAAGAGCAATCTAATCAATAACCTCAGCTTCCATCTTAAAAACTAGCTCAAGGCACCGCTAACAGCCCTGAGGAGTTGAACCCTTTCAAAAGATGAGCAGACTGAAGCCAAGAGCCTGGGTGCCCTGGTTCACAAAGCCGGTAAGAGCCTGGTGTTCACCCTAGCTTACTACGCTTGATTTCACCAGACAAGACTCCTCTAGGCCTTTACCCAAATGGTTCATGGGGCTCCTCCAGGTCTCAGACAACACAAGTTCCCTAGTACTGAATAAAGAACCCCAAAACCCCACTGGAACAGTTTTAAACCCTCTGTATAGGCTATGTATTCCTTAGGGAAAGGCCTTTCTTGTTTTGGCGAGTCTTTGGGACAAGATGGTCTCTGATGAGAGTTCAGCCAGCCCCAGTTCAGTTCAGTTCAGCCAGTGCCTTGCGTTTCACTCAGTCACTCAACAGACACTGGATAGCATCAATGGTGGACCAGAACACAGATTGTCAAGCCCTGCCTAAAACCCTTATGAACTCTCATCCTCATGGTAGTAGAAGTTTAACTGATACAACCACTTAGGAAAACAGTATCTATTAACACTAAGCACACACCTGTTCTACCATTCAGCATTCCCACCCCTACTGGAGAGGAATGCTTACACGTACACATGATAATACATGTTTATTGGAGCATCATTTACAAAAACCCCAAACCACAAAGTTCCCAAGTATCTGTCAACAGAAGGAAAAACTGTGACACAGTCACACGACAGAATACACAGAAATGAAAATAAGTAAATTACTGTTATACAGACAACAGAAAAGAATCTCACACAATGTTGAGCGAAAGCAGCCAGGCACAAAAGAGCATATACTTGTGATTCCTTTTTATGTATACAGTTCCAAGAATAAGTAAAACTAACCTATACTGGTAGAAGTCTATGCAGTGGTGGTGACCCTCCGGCTGGGAGAGGGTCAGTTACTGAGAGGGCCCTCCAGAGGGGCTTCTCTGATTCCTGATCTGGGTGTTTGTTGTATGAATGTGTTCAGTTAACAAAAATTCACACTTATGATTTGTGCTTTATATGTTTTTCTCAATAAAAAATAAAAAAATAGAGAAAGGAAGGAAAGAAGGAAGGAAGGAAGGAAGGAAGGAAGGAAGGAAGGAAGGAAGGAAGGAAGGAAGGAAGGAAGGAAGGAAGGAAACTAGAATAAAAACAAATGAAACCTAAAGAAAAAGACATAAGAATGAACAGAGTAGAAATCAATGAATTAGAAAAAATAGAGAAAAATCAATTAAACCAAAAGCAAGTTCTCTGGAAAAAAAAATCAATCAAATTTGATAAACCTCTAGCCAGACTAAATGGTGTGTGGTGGGGGGTGGGGGAGACAGTTTACAAATTACTAAAACCAAGAATGAGAAGTGGCAGCAGTACAGATATTAAAAAGAATAAGGAAATATCAGGAACAGCTCTATGCCAAAAAATTTTGTAACTTAGATAAAAAGAACAAATTCCTTGAAAGACATAAACTACCAAAATCCACTCAAGAAAAAATAGATAACCTGCATCATCTATTAAAGAAAATGAATGTGAAGTTTTTAAAAACCCACACAGAATAAGCTGGGCTCAGATGGCTTCGCTGGTGAATTCTACCAAACATTTAAGAAAGAAATATATCTAATTATACACAAACTATTCCAGAAAACTGAAAAGAAATAGTTTACAACTAATTTTATGAGGCCAGCATCACCCTGTAACCAAAACCAAAGGCAGTATAAAAAAACTACAGACCAATATCCCAGATGAACACAGATGCAAAAAACTCTTCACAAAATTTTGTCGAATAGAATCCACTGATCTATAAAAAGGATAAAGAATCATGATACAGTGGAGCTTATCCAAAGAATGCAGAATTGATTAACATTAGGAGAAAAAAAAAGTGTAATTTAGCATATTAACAGACAAAAAGGAAAATCCATATGATCATCTCAAAAGATGCAAGAAAACGATCTAACAAAATTCAGCATCCATCCCTGATAAATACTCTGAGCAAACAAGAGAGAGCTTCCTCAACCTGATAGAGGGCATCTTCCAAACATCTTATAGTTAATACTATTTAACGGTGAAAACCCGAGCTTCCCCATGTTTGTTCAACATTGTCCTGGAATTCTCAGCCTATAGTATGATGAAGCAAGAAAAACCAAGGCATCCAGATTGAAAAGGAAGAAGTAAAACTATATTTAATCATACAACACACAAGTCTGTATATAGAAAATCCAAAGAAATCTACAAAGGAGCCACTGGAACTAATGAATATGTTTTGCTAGGTTGCAAGATACAAGATCAATATACAAAAATCAAACTTATTTCAATATATTAGGAATGAACAATCAGAAAATGAAAAATTTTATATGCTATTTACAATAGTATCAAAAATATTAAATGCTTATGTTTAAATCTGACAGATGTACAAGACCTATACACTAAAAGCCACAAAATACTGCTAATAGAAATTAAATAAATGAAGAGATAAACCTTATACCTTATTCATAGACTAGAAGACTCAATATTCTTAAGATGCCGATTCTTCACAAATTGATCTTTCAATTCATCATAGTGCCAATCAGTATCCCAGCATTTTTTGGTAGAAATTGACCATCTGATTCTAAGATTCATACGGAAATTCAAAGGACCTAGAATAATCAAAATGACTCAAACGAAAACAAAGTAGAAAGACACTATCCGATTTCAATATTTATAAGGCTTTAGTAATTAAGATTGTATAGTATTAGCATAAAGAAGACAGATCTGAGCAGAATAGAAAATCCAGAAAAAGACTTGCACATATGGCCAACTGATTTGACAAAGGTACAAAGGCAACTTGGGAAAGAGATAACTAACCATACCTTACAACATATATAAAATTAAATTAAAAATGAATCACAAACTTAAACATTGAGTATAAAACAAGAGAAAATGTTCATGACTTTGGACATGACCCATAAAAGGAAAACTAGTAATTCAGACTTTAAAGCTAAGAACTTAAGCTGTTTGAAAGACAAGAGAATGAAAAGACAATAATAGACTGAGAGAAAACTTTTGTAAATCATGTATCTGATTAAAAACAAAACAAAACTTGTATCTAGAAAATAGTAACTCTTAAAACTCAGTAAGAAAAACCACCCAATAAAAAATGGACAAACCAACTGGATACTTCACCAAAGAAGATATAGGTATGAGAAAGGATGACATGAAAAGATGCTCAATATTGGAAAATAACAACTACAATGAGATACTACTACAAATCTACTAGAATATGTAAATTTTAGCATTTTAAAGACTAAAATGCTTGACGCTAACTCCCCAGCGCTGTTGGGGTAGAGAAGGATGTAAAGTAGTACAATCACTTGGGAAAAGAATTTGGCAGATTCTTAAAATTTAAGCAGGTATCTGATATATGGCATAGCCATCCATCTCTAGGTTATTTACCCAAGAGAAATGAAAGCATATGCTCATACAAAAACTCATGTAGGAACATATGTAACAGCCAAAACAAAACAAACTAAATGACCATCAACAGGAAAACGGATTTTTAAAAAAACTGTGGTGCAGCCATACAACAAACTACTACAGACATACCTCATTTTATTGAGCTTCACAGATGTTGTGGGTTTTTTTTACAAATTGAAGGCAACACCCTCCACTAGCAAAAAGATCGTGACTCGCTATATATACTTATTGTATTTCAGTGGTCTGGAACTGAACCTGCAACATCTGAGGTATGCCTGTACTCAGCAATCAAAAGGAAGCAGCTATTGATACACACATCAACACAGAATTATGTCAAACATATGTTTAGTAGAAAGCCAGACAAAAAACATAATATATGCTATACAATTTCATTTATATAAAACGTTAGAAAATGTAAACAAATGTATATTGAGGTCACCTGGGGAGGAAGAGAGGAGAGATTAAAAATGGGTCCAGGAAGCACACAGGGTGATGGACACCTTCATTATCTCAATTATGCTGTTAATCTCATGAGTATACACCTATATAAAAACTTATCACTTTAAGTATATGCAATTTACTATATGTCAACTATACCTCAATAAAGCTATTTAAGACAACAACTGAGATGTTTCTGAAGCATCCTATCCCCAACCTAGAGAATGTAAACCTAGGAGCCCCCATCACTGCCCCAGTCACAGGCCAGGATGAGGGTCACAGAGGTGAAGACAGTGTCCCTGGTCACTCAGCTCACCTGTCTGTACTTCTTTCTGACCAAAGCATCCTCACTCTTGCCTTGCACCATCCTGTGCGACCCTAAGCCTGTCTCGGAACATGCCTCCCCATCCTGGGAAGTGCTCAGAGCACTGACATTAGCCAAATGACTGGAGAGTCCAGCTGTGGGTGTGCTTGTCCTTGCAGCTTCCCATGCCTCATCGCACACTTTCCACCCATAGGCATCCAGAAGGGGATCCAGCCTGGGCCTCCACCCCAGCCTTGCCCACAAACCTCCCCAGCTGCTCTGGGGGAAGAAGGGCAATACCTCCTGGACTATAAGACACTTGCCCGGGCTTCCAGGAGGCAGTGGCAGTGTTTTGTGATATTCCTCTAGGGGATGCCTTGGTGTGGGCAGGCTGACTGCTTGCTGTTCCTAATGAAGACTCCCAGCCCACGCCCTGCCTACTGCTCTGAAGCTGCCCAGATGGGGCAGGCCCCAACACAGCCTGGTGAGCTCAGGCATGAGGTCACAATTGGCCTCCTTGCAAGTTCACCCACACAAATGTGGACCCTGCACAAACACCTGGGCCAGGGCCAGATGTGTCGGGCTGGTGCGGGGGGAGGGCGGGGAGGCCCAGGACAAGCTTCAGGCCAGGAGAGAGAGTCACAGGGGATTTTAAAGCCTGGCATGGTGGAAAGGGGGGGGCGGGGCACAGCAGATGGAGCAGCAGGAGGAAAGGGAGGAGGACGAGGAGTAGTAGCAGCAGCAGCAGCAGCAGCAGCAGCAGCAGCAGCAGCGTGAGCACAAGGCCAGGTAGGAGGTCCCTGGCTCTTTAGAAACATTGGGAGCCTGGTGGGTAGCTGGAGACCTGGAGACGGTGAGGAGGGCCCAGAGAGAAAGGCCCAAGGAGGAAGCAGAGGACTGGGTAAGGAGGAAGTCAGGCCTGAGGGCTTTCTCCAATGATGGCCTGGGGTCCTGGTGAGGGCTCTGGGACCAGGGCACCAGCACACAGCAAACAAGACTGAATAACCCTGACCCTCCCTCGCCCTGTGAGAATCCATGGAGACAGGATACACTGGGTTCCCATCATGAGGTTCAGGCTCTGGGCAGCCATTCACCACGGCACGCATCAATTTCCTCCTCCGTAACCTGGGTGCATGGTAAGAATTCAATCAGTTATAATTCAGTAACCAGAGCCCATGCAGTTCTCATCCCATGTATGCCACCTCCCTGTAAGAGAGCTCCCACTTTCCTCTCTAGGGTTCCCTACACTCTGGCCACATGGTCTTGCCCTATTACACACATCCTTTGTTTCATACACGTACCCTTGGACCACCCATAAATACAGTCTTTGTCTCTCTCACACATACATACACACCCTTGCTCACACACAGGCATGTATATGTGTAGGCATACACGTGTGCCCTGTACAGCATGCTCCTTGCTCCTATCCAGCTCATCCTCTCTCCTTTCATCCCCACTCAACCTCGGCCTTCCCCCTAGGAGTCCCTCTCCAAGCTCCCCCATACCAACCCCACAAGACCCAGCATTGGGAGTGACCACTGTTCTCATCATGCCCAGCCCATCTCTGGATAAGGACTGTCTGAATCCAAGAATTCAGAATCCAGTCCTCCAGGCACGGGTAAAAGGGGGTCTGGGAGGTGTGTGGAGGAGGGGCAGGGAGGGTGGGTCTGAACCACCACAACAAGAGCAAGGAGGTGGTCAGCAGGACCCAGAGGTCCAGGCTGAGTGAGCCCCAAATCCAAGGAGGTTGTCAGCAATGCGGTGTGGTGAGGTAGTAGCAACTGTCCCCAAGAAGAGGGTGTTGCAGCCTGAACAAGGTGACGAGAGGTGGGGCCTAGGACTCAGGGTTACCCATGGAATGGTACACAGAGGGAGCTGAGTGAGCATGAAGCTCAAGCTGCAATTCCAACTGGGGGAGTGCTGCACTAGAGAAAATAGTCAGTTAGCAACCACTGATGAGGATGGAGGCTTGGTAAAGAGGGGGCTCTCATGAGCACATTCTTGCAACACACCTAACCTCTGCTACCGCAAGGGCTGGGGCCCACCAGTGGATGGGCAGTCCTCCTCCTACCTCCAGCGGAATCAACACCTCCAGAGCCAGCATTTCCAACCACCATCAACATGCTAAGACCCCTGAAGGTCCCCAGAGAAGAAAGCAGCACATGAGAAGTGCTATGCTATCCAGGATCAAGCCCAGGCTCCCACCAGATGTTTAGGCCCCCCACTACACCAAAGAGGCCAGATCTAGAGACAGAAGCAGACACAGCAGCAGAGATTATAATTACAGAAAACAGGCTTCCACTGACCACCTGAGGAGAAGCGCTCCTAGAACAGGGCTTGGCACAGTGCAGCCCCACAGGCGCATCTGGCTCAAACGTGGTTCTGCAGGTAAAATTTGCTGGAACACAAACAGGAAAGCAGCCTGGTGTGATGCTGGAGCCAAAGCCTTGGGTCCATGGGCATGAGACCTGGGGCTGAGAGAGAGTCGCTGGGTGCTAGGCCTATACAGGGGTCAGTCAGCAACCTGACGAGACCAAGAGCCTGGTGTCCATGGGGAGTGTGTAGACTTTCCAGGCAAAAAGCCCCATCTGCCTCTTCCTATCTTGCCCAGCTCAGGGCAAAGGCAGAGAAGGTCCCTCTGGAGAGGTCCTAGCCCTAGACCTCAACCCACCCCCAAGGGAGAAGCCAAGCAACCCCTCTGGGTGGGGGGGGCCAGAGAAGAGACAAGAATGGGAGGATGGGAAAAGGAAGGCAAACAGGAAGAGACTCCAAGTAGCTCCATACTCTTAATACCAAAATCTATATTAGTCATAGTTTCCCAGGACAGACTGGAGTGGGGGGGGGGTGGAGATGCTAGATAGATAGACAGACAGACAGACAGACAGACAGACAGCAGGGGAAGGGGAAGTAAGGGGTAGGAAAGAGAGAGAGATTTATTATAGGGATTGCCTCAGCTGGTTAGGGAGGCTAAGTCACATCCACCATCTGCTGCATGCAAGCTGGAGACTCAGGAAAGCCAGTGGTGTAATTCAGTCTGAGTTCAAAGGCTCAAGAACCACAAGCTCTGGTATCTAAGGGCAGGAGACAGACATTCAAGCTCGAGAAAGAGAATTCGCCCTTCCTTTGCCTTTTGTTCCATTTGGGTCCCAACGAACTGGAGGATGCTGCCCACAGTGGGGAGGCATCCACTGAATCAAATGCTGGTGTCTTCAAGAAACACCCTCTACAGACACACCCAGAAACGATGTTTCACCAGCTATCTGGGCATCCCTCAGCCCAGCTGAGGTGACAGAAAATTAACCATCACACAGGCATGGAGTCTGTGGCAACAGCTCTCAACTCCATTGCTGTGGTTTGAAAGCAGCGTAGACATCTACAAGACTGAGTAAAACATTCTTTACAAGACCAGGCTGAGGGCCAGGTGTGACCTGTGAGGGGCCAGCACCTCGTCATCACCTGGCACCCACCTTCCGTGACTCATTACAGATAAACTGTAAGCATATGCTGGAAGGGCCCGTACCTGAGCCGGGTAGAGGCAGAAACATGCATCAGGTCAGAGCATGAAAGAATGGGGGGCAGGGTTCTCTAGGTGCAAGAACAAGAGTGGCCAAAGCCCAGAGACCTGGGTCCTTACACCATGCCTGAGCCCTGGACAAGAAGATCCTTTCGTCCTTAGCCGTGGAAGTCCCCCCAGAACCCACAGGGCAGAAGAGCAGGTATGAGCACCATGGAGCCTGCTACCTGGGTGCGTGTCCTGATTCCCAGCAGGTCCTTCCCCCTCACTGAGCCTGGCTGTAAACTGGGCCATGTGTGTGGAATACCCAGCCCAGTGCTAAGGCAGGTGACAAAATCCAAGCCCATAGGCGAAACAGGCCACACATCAAGCTCACTTATGAGGAGTGCTAGGGCTTGAAAAGCAACCCACGTGGGCCAGACCCTTCATCCCCAACAGGGCAATGTGTCTGTTTTGCAGTGGTCTCGCTGTCCACCCTCATCAAGAAAACTGTGTGGGCATCTCTGCAATGGGCACAGGTCATCAGTCTCAGCTTGCAGAGGCTAACCCTTAGTCTGACACACCTATGCTGGACCTAGAAAGGAGTTCTGCATGGGGAGACTGAGAGCAAGCCCCAATCCTGACCCCAGCAATGTGGCATCTGAAGCACCAAGCACAACACAGGCCAAGCTAGGAGTGCTAGCTTTCGCATTCCCATGAGGTATGAAGCTGGGATTTGAGAGTCTCAACTCCTTTGTTGCAATTCAATCCAGCCCCACTCACCCATAGCAGGTCCCACCACAGCCTGCACTGGGGAGAGGCAGCCCAAGAATTCCAGAACTGCCAGCTGCCTGTCCTATGATTCTGCCAGGCTCCTTGCCTGATCTGCGAGCAGGGTCTGGGAGGCTCCTAACGTACTACCCCACACCCATCTTCCTATGCAGGCTTGGTGAAACTCCACCGGCTAGTTAGTTTCAACAGGACCTTACTGGCTTTCATGGTCCTCAACCCTTACCAGTGCATACTGCGTACCTGGTCTCGGATGGGTGCTGCTGGTGCAAGGACAGCAGACACTGTCAGGCCCTAGGACCCAATTCAGTCCCAGCTGGGACCCCAAAGTCTGGCATCCTGAAGAAAAACCGAATGACCAGAATCACTGCCCCCTCAGCTCAGTCATCAGTGACCATCAGCACCACAGCCTCTCTATCCCCCAATCAGAGTGAGAAGCCCCTGAAGCATCCAGTGCCACTTTCCCAGTTCAAAGTGGTGTCCCTACCAGAACATTGCCCTAGGGAGCTGCTCCTAAAAACATGTGCACCAGGAAACTCCAAGGGGCAGGGCACCAGCCTGGGCCAGAGCACCACCCTGGGGCAGAGCTGTACCACAGGGCAGTTAGTGCTTAGGGAGGGAGGGCTCCTCCCAGCCCTCACTTCCCATAGTTACCATCTGCTGGTACATTTGTGCCCACTGGACCTACTGCCAGCCCCACCTAACCGGCTGCAGCTGTAACTCACTGCTTCTGTCCCAAGGGCAGAGAAAGCAGTCTTGGGCGCCCACCTTCCTACCCTCCCTCGCATGGGGATGGGATGAATAGGGAGACAGGCAGGCAAGAGGAAAGAGCAACTCAAACCCCACGCTGGCCTGCCACAGTGTGTGCTCAATAGATATTGATCAACTGATGGATTCCCGTCCCAAAACTGGTACAGAGAAGCCACAGGGCTTCACCACTCACTAGCGTCAAAGGGAGACCTGGCAACTCTGAAGACTAGAAAGAAGAGAGGGGGCACCTGTGACATAGGGGACACACACATGTGTTTCTGTGTGGCCAGCTCCCTCTGCAAGAGCCTATCAGCCCTGTTAAACCCCATTTTCACAGAAGATTCATCAAACTCAAGAGGGGGCTCAGGCCTGTGAAGTGAATACAGCTATAAACTCAATGATACTACTTCGAGATAGAGATTTTATAGCATTAAATTAAAGTCACCGCCAAAGGTTGATTAAACCTATCAACACAAATTCACTAGCCCAAACAGCCTAGCAGAAAATACTTAACAATGGCAGATATGCAAGAATGTGTCAACTAGAGATCTGGCATTTAGCAATCACAATCACTTAACAATATATAAACAAATCAGAATTAGCATCAACATAAAGAAGATATAACAGCAGGATGAAGGGCACAACCTTCTTTTTAAGACAGAGTGTATCCCTAAGGCAATGGTATCACAGTGGGATGGACTGACATCATTATATTACTTTTTTATATTACTATAAAAAAGGAAGAAATTCCACTCAAGTTGTGCACCCCCCCATAGAACAAAATTTTAAAAATATATTTAAAACACCTCATATCAGAACCTGGGACTTGCTGCCAAAAGGGTACTCTGCTAAGGGCAGGGCTATACTAAAAACACACATTAACGATAAAAAGAAACTGTGTTCATCAAGGCTGACAGTCTGTGCTATGCACACATCACTAAACCAGGGATCCAGAGGCCAGTGCCCCACACCCTGCCCTGACATCCTGGGCAGGCAGGCTCTCACTGTGGCAAGACCAGGACTGGAACCCAGAGCTTCTCTGTCTACTGCCACATCCACTCACAGCAGAAGAGAGGACAGTGGAAGGGGAGAGACGGCAGTCACCATAGGCTCAATGGACATATCAGAACTCCTACAGAAGCTCCAAAAATCCTCCCTTCAAAGAAGGGCACTTAGATACCCAAGATGACTTGTGTGAAAAGCCCTGGACAAGTCCTCAGCAAACAGAAGCAATAGTCCACCTTGAAAATCATTCACATGCCCCAGGAACAGAAAATCAGAGGCACCCATTCATTTCAGTTTAAAAAACACTGATCAGGCACTTGCTGGGGATCAGGATAGATAAGCACATGAGTAAACCATACGGTATAATGTGTGTGTCAGAAGTTGAACCACAAAATAATGTTTAAAAAGTAATAATGCCATCTGCACTAAGATGCATTCACTACGACCTGGCCTCACTTCTCAAGTGAAGCTTCAGAAAAATAGATGTGGTAATTTTCTTTCTTAGTGTTATAAAAAGAGCATCTATAGCTATAGTAAATCCACCTATGTAGATTTTAAATGACAGCAAACATTAACAAACAACAGAATAAATTAATAAATAATGGACAAGCACTGGAGTTACTCCCCTTAAAAGGACAAGGCAAGAGAACCTCCTACCACACTTCACAGAGACCAGAGGAAACAGAAGAAAGTTTAATTCCATATTGTTTGCAGGTGATGATTTTCTCTAAAAAATGCACTAAGAAACATCTCAAAAAAGATCATTTATAGATCTCCAATTCCCCCAAATTGTTAGGTTAGGAATACATAATAAAAAACAACAATTACATTTATAATCGTGACATCAAGAAACCTTAACCCTTGAATAATACTACTTTAACTAGAAACACGAGACTTACTCAAAGAAAATGATAATTATACTAACAAGAAAGGCTGAAGCTAAGGAGGAGAATAAGGTATTTAAGTTGTCCCGTGGAGCTCACACAAAGGCACCACAGCCGTAAGGCTTAAAGAAGCTATCCAAATCCTATTTAGCAAGCAAAAAGACTCTCCCCTGACAAAATTTAAAGACATCATTCTCGTACTGTAACATTCACCCTTTTAATGTATACAGTTCAGTGTTTTTTAGTATATTTAGTGGTGTGCAACCTTCCACATTTTCATCACCCCAGAAAAAAGACCCTTGTCCCCATTACCAGTCACTCTCCAGTTCCCCTCCTCCAGACCATAAAAATCACCAATGTATTTTCAGGCTCTATGGATTTGCCTATTCAGGACATTTCATGTAAAGGGAACCTCACAATATATGATCATCTCTAGCTTCTTTCACTGAATATAATAATGATTTCAAGGTTCATCTACATTGTAGCATGTACCAGCACTTTACCTCTTATTACCAAACTATCCTGTTTCATGAATAGACTACATTTTACTTATCCATCCATTAATGGACATGTGGGTGGTTTTCACTTTGGGGCTGTTATATAAATAATGCTGTTGTGAACACTTCATGTTTAAGTTTTTATGTGAACACTGTTTTCAATTTCCTTGGGTATATACACAGGAGCAAACAGTTGAGTCTTATGGTAATTCTATGTTTAACACTTTGAGGAACCACCAGACTATTTGCCAAAGCAGCTACACCATTTTTCATTCTACCAACAAAGCGGAGTTTTGATTTCTCCACATTCTAGCCAAGACTTATTTTTTGTCTCTTTTGATTTTAGCCATCCTAGTGGGTGAGAGGTCTACCATTTAAAAAAATATTAGTAACAATAGCTACCACTCTTATAATTCTCTGTAATTATATAATTTCACTTGATACCTATTTCAAAGTTCTTGGAATTCACTCCTATTTTATGGGTAAAGAAACTAAGCCTCGAAGAGGCCAAGCTATTTTGGACAGAGGCGCATCTGGACCCCTAGGCTGTCCAGACCCCTCATGCTGGCTCCCTTTACTGCACCAGTGTCAGAGGGAGGGCAGGAGGATCCATATTTAGAGTACACAAAGAACTCTAACATGTCAGTAAGGAAAAGGGAGACACCCTGCAGAAAAGCTGGCTAATAGGCTCTTCAACAAGAAGGTCTCTAAATGGGGAAATGCAAATCATCTCCAGGATAGCAAGGACTCACAGATCAGAAAGACCTTAATTTAACAAGGAAAATGCCAGTGTAGGTGGAGAGGAGGCTGAGAGCCAGAAACATCCACACTGCTGGTACAACCACCCTGGAAACTGCCTATCCTCCACCCACCCAGCTGCCCCACTCCAGGTACCATCCACATGCATGTTCACAGTGGCATGGAGTCTGACAGCCCAAACCTGGGTAAGGAAGCATGGTGAGTCCGCCAAGAACCCTACCAATGATAAATGCCAACAATCTGCAAATCCAAGCAACAGCGGCCTCACAACACAAAACGTCTAGTGAACACACAAAACGTCTAGTGAACACACAAAACACAAATGCCATGGGACTGCCTACAATAAGTCGAAAATGGGAAAAATCAATCTGTGAGGCAAAGCCAGAACCAATACCCCTAGACAGAGTCAGGGACCAGCTGCTGGAATGCTGACAACATGCCACATCTATGGGGCTATGTGGAGCCATCAAGCTATACAATTATAATTTGTGTAGTTTCTGTATCTTATCATCCAAAAAACAGCTCATTTAAAAAAAAAACGCAATATGACAATTTTCAAAACTATTAAAAAGTTTAAAAAACAGTAAATTATATCTCAGTGAAAAGTAAACAAATAAAATGATTTCTGAAACAATACTGAAACAGACACAAACCATTAAAAAGGATGCAGTATCTAAAATGTTATCCAAATGCAGAACACTAGGAGATGAGACGCTCAGAGCCTGGCAATAAGAAAGCAGCAGCAGCAGAATGGCACATGTGCTCAGGCATGGTGCGCACATGCACTTAAAGTCTATGTTTTCCTGCATGTAATTATAGCTAAAAGAGCAATGAAACCCAAACCAATGTACTCCTGGTCTCAATAAACAACAGGGAGCTGAATCAATCTGTACTGAAGAAACAGAAGGTATCAAAGACAAGATGAAAGATCAACTTCCCATAAGTGCACTTCAACAAAAAAAAAGACTGATGTAAGAATGCAAGGTCCAGTCAAAATGCGGGACAAGAGATGGACTGCAGGTCCACTCTAGACCACATGCTTCCCATCACTCACACAGGCACACAGCCTTGCTGACAACTAGAGATAAACAAACTCCTACATGGCACCTGCTCAGACAGGACAGGGGAGAGGGGCATGAGAATGGCTGAAGCCTACAATCAAAAGGGATGCACCCAGGGCAGCCGTCCTGAGGAAGGCACCACAGAAGGCTCCATGGCACCCAGAAACGGAGCAGCTCCAAGGCCCAGCCTATAACCTCAGCAGGTTCAGCTCTGCTTCCTGTCCCCAGGCCCCTGTCAGGCCCTCTGTACCCTCCCAGGCTGGATGGAGTCCAGGGAGGAAATGAAACAGCTGGGAGAGGCCTGGAAGGGGAGGCAGGTCATAACCCAGGACTCTGCACTTCACAGTCTGCACCAACATGAGCCCATTAGCTTCTCTCCCGGGAGGGATGTCCTTTCGCAGGTGAGAAACTGAACTCCACATCATTTCCTGGTGGGACCATGAGACAAGACAAGAAAGAGGTAGAGGAAAAAAGGGAGAAGAGGTTGAAAGGCAGAACCAGGACTGGACCCACAGCCCCACTGCTCAGCTGCCTGAGCCTCAGAATCACATTGGGAGCCAAAAATGTCCATTTTCGGGTGCTGGCACATGTGCCAGTCGGCCCTTCCTGGTCTCGGGGCCTGGGACCTGGAAACTGGAATGTTCTTGCTTACTGGGGCAGTGCCTGTTAATCCTCAGACCTGGCTGAGGCTGGTCATGCTGGTCCCCAGCCCTATTTCACACAATTTATGGAAAATATCTCTCTCTAGGCACTAAGCCCCACCATGCCCAGGAAACAGGTAACTTAAGGGACAGAGCCCGAGGAGGGGCTGGCCTTTTTGCCAGGGGACCAGGGTGGCTGACTCTATGTCCATCTTGGACAAGGAGAGATGGGCTCACCTCATGGGAATCACCGAAAAAGGTGAGAGTGCAGGTCCACAGAGCCTCACACATGGCTATTCACAGTGCTGTGCTACCAAGGGCCAGACACAGGTGACCCTGAGGTCCACCAAAAGGAGGAGGTGTTGGCGACTCAGACGTCACCACAAAGGCATGGTGTTCAGAGAAAAACCACCAGCACACAAAACTCCAATGCCTGTCAGGGGAGCCAGACACAAAGGCAGCCTGGGCATCCATCAACATGGAAGTCTAGAACAGAATCTGATCACTGCAGTGAGGCCTCAGGGCTGCCTGGGGGTAGGAGTTAAAGCTGGAAGTCATGTGAGGGTGACCCTCACCAAGGGTCACCTACAAGAGCACAACAACTCTGCATCTTCCGATAAGTAAATTTTGCCCCAGTTTTAAAATGAGTGCTGCTTACAAGACCGAATCATCTGGGCAGCAGCCAAGGTCACTCTGAAAGCACCCATACCTTGAGATCTGAGGCAGCCATGAACAATGTAGCCTGCTGCTAGAAGAGGAAATCAGCTCGTCCTCACACTGAATCCCACAAATCCTGGGGTCTCCTAGGTGAGCCTAGGACTGGCCATCAAGAGCTGCAGGAGCAGCTTCCTAGAGCCTCTGGGAGGGACACCACTGCAACAGGAGGGTGATGGGAGAGAACTCAAGCTCTCACATAAAATAACTTTCTGGCGGGCTGCCAGACCCTGTGACATCCCCACTGGGTCCCCATTGAGCCACATATCAGAGCCAAGGTGTCACCAGGGGTTAAGGGGTCTGCCATGGAAACAACAGGGGCAGGCAAGCAAAGTGCCAGGGGCTACCTCTGGGTCTTTCTCGATAGAATTCCCTCAGTCCAACACCACCCTAGCGCAAGCACTCTACCATTTCAGTTCACAGACACAGAGAGTGGAGCTAGGGGGAGGCAAGGTACAGATACACAGTGTGGGCCAGGATGGCTCCTCACATGGTGGCTTCTCACCAGTACACCTGGGCATCCCATGCCTGGCACCAAGTCTGTGCCACCTCGGTAGGGTGCCTGCTGAAGTGGCAAGCCCACACCTGGCAAGTGAGAAGTGTTTGGTAAATACCTGTGGGCAAACTAGAGGACAGGGAGAATGTGGAGACACTGCAGGGGGTGGTGATATGCCCACACCACAACTGGGTGGATGGGGAGAGCAGGTCCAGTGAATGGAAAGTTGTCTCTCCAGATCTGCTGGGGAGGCTGGGGGGCTACAACGGCAGCTGGTGGCCCTGACCTGGCCAGGAGGGAGATGCAGGCACAGAAGCCGGCCCTACCACCGGCATGTGGACAGGGCCTGGGGGCATTCCTGGGCCCCCAGTGTGGACCCAGGCAAAGAGATGCAGATAAATACTGCAACTGTGGAGACAAATGCAGAGTGACACTCTGCCTACGTGGGCAGGGGGGTTCAGATTCCAAGCTGCAGGGACACGATGGGGCTTCCAAACTTGTTTTTCCATTGGGGTCCTTCTAGAAACACAAACACTCCAGCCTTGGAGTCCCACCCTGAGACCGACTTGATCCGTCTGGGTGTGGCAGGTGCTTTGAAAGTCCTGAAAGCTCACCAGGTGACCCTGGCCTACAGGAAATTCCATCATCACATTGGTTCTTGCAGGTGCTTCCAGTGGAACCCAAGTCAGCTGAGAAACCAGAGACCTGTTCCCTACTCAGGTTCTCTGGGTAGGGATCAGCCAACCACCCAAAAGGACCCCCATAAGCACTGCATGAGAGACCTTAGCCTACCTCCCTCTACCAGCTCTTCCCAACCACTCCCACCTGGGTGGGGGCAGCTCTAAGAAAGACTCCAAACCCACTCCTTCCTTGCCTGCTCAGAGGGTGTTTCTTTTCTGAGCGAAAAGGCAGTCATGTTTGAAGGCAGCCTGGGAAGTAGTAGCTTTGAAGGGCTACTACTCCAAGGAGACAGAGGTGAGTGTGATCTCATTTATCTTCACAACAGCCCTGCAAAGTAGAAACGTTCACTACACCCATTTTACAGGTGAGCAAACAGGCTCAGTGAGGTCAGATGATTTGCCCTATAGGCACCACACGGCATCTCGCCCCCAAAACCACTTTTTTCCCTTGTAACAAAGTGGTACCCACATCTGGGGTGTCCTGGGAAGGGTGGGGTATGCTGGGGAAAGAGTGGGGCAGAGTGGAGCTGGACCTCAAGGAGCCCCAACAGCCTCACCTGGCAGGGGGGCAGGCAGGAGCCAGAGAAGGGTGCTTGGGTCCCTGTAGGAGAAGGCAGGCTCCTTCTCGGAATGTGGGGTAGGATGGAGGCTGTGGGCACATCTGCACATACCCTGCCTGGCAAACAACCCTTATCCATCAGACCACCATTCTGAGGGCCCACATCGATCCCAGGCCCAAAAGGGGAGCAAGTGTGACATGTGTCATCCACCAGCCCACCTTTCCCATTGTGTTGTTTCTGGCCTCAGTTTCCCTTCAGAATACCTATACGCTGGCTGTGGGGATCAGAAAAACAGGCTGTGGTAGTTGTCAACACCCCCCACCCACGTTAATCCCATCACCAACTGCTCAGCCCAGCTGCCTTGGGCAGTGTCCAAACACTAAGCTAGTTTTAGAAAACCGGGATCCACTCTTGGGCAGGAGGGATTTAGCTAGAATTGGGCACCATTTAGAAAAGATTACACCCTAATTGCCTCAGTGTCAGCAGATAGGCTTTTGGCCAGCTGAGCCCTGTGGCTGGCGGCGGTCTCCACAGACTCTGGCTCTGCTGCTCAAGGACACAGAGGCCAATCCTGGGGCCTGGGGACAAGCCATCTTCCATAGCAGCTGGCTGCCTTACACAACCCTCCATTCAATGGCCTGTAGTCAGGGCAGGAGAGGCAGCTGTCCAACTCCCATGTGTTCCAAGCCTCAGAGGATGGGACTACATTAGGCTGGAAACACCAGAAGAGCAGCCAGGTTGGAGTAGCCAGGTTTTCTCACTTCATCTCTAATCTCAGCACATTTCCTCAAGTTATTACACCCATTTTAGGAAGGGACACCCAGCAGTCAGCAAGTGCCCAGAGACTCTTAACACAGGCTGTGTCCCCTTCAAGTACTCAGAACTCTGCGGCCTCGGAGACAATAATGGAGCAAGAGAGTGGAGCCCGTGGAGAGGCAGGCATGGCTGCTCACACGTGCTAACAGAAGGTCTAGAGGGTGGAAAGACCTGTCAGCAGCTACAGCCAGGGTAGGGGAAAAGGTCTCAGGGAACGAGTGTCCCCCACATGGGGCATTCGGTCTCACATATCCTGGCAGGATCAGTCCTGGGTGCCCTGAGGGACTGATTACCACATGCCATGAGGAGCTCCCACACCTTGAGTGACCTACAACGCTGACTTATGAAAGGAGGTGTGAAGCTGAGGCTCAGTAAGGGACAGCCAGGACCCTGAACAAAAGCCAGATGTCTGGTCTCCCAACCTCGACCCTCCACCCAGCACACCTGGAAGATGCCTAGAGGGGCGAGGCCTGTGGGATATTTCCTGTTCTATCTGTGACACACGCAAACATACACACACGGTCCACTCCATCACAACAAGGGCACAAGGGCCCAGGACCCACCACTCCTGACTCATCCGGGATGCCATCTGTAGAGAATGGGGCCATTTCACAGCCTAATCACAACAGCACCAACACTGTTTCATGCTGCAGCAGCCACCGTGCAAACCACAGCCAAGGAAAAACACAACCTCAGGACCTGACCTGCCACCCTGCACCTTAGGCCAAGGTGCACTTTATCTCTGAGCCTCGCTGCCCCATCTGGGTCCTGAAAACACAGAGGCAGTCCAGATTTCAGTCAGCATGGGGATGCCACAGTGGAGGGGAGACAATATCAAGAAAATATGAGGGGAAAGAGGTATGCACCACATGGAGCAACCATTAATCCAGTGGGTTCTTGCAGAGCTGTCCTGAAGCTGGGCAAGAGGAGGAGCAGGTGTGGGGAGAGATCAGGCAGGCATCTTAGGTGGAATCCGGCCCTAGCACCCAAGAAAGGGCCAGACTTGGGGGCGGCAGCAGGCAGGAAAGGCACTCCCGGAGGGTGGTGGGCACCTGAAATGACAGCAGAGGCATCTGAAATCCTAGCAACCAGTCCCTGCCCATCGAGCAAGCAGCTAGTGAATGCTTGAGAGGAACGCCATCCCAGTTCTGACCAGTAGCTGCCACTGCACCCCTCCCCTAACTGCTCCCAGGGTCAAATGCACAAGGTAGTAAGTTAATAGACTGCAGATGGTTAACCAGGAATTAAGTCAACCCTAACTGAGCTGAACCCAAATGGAAGGTCCTGTGGATCACCTTAATAGACAAGGGCACAAAGACATGGACAGAGACAGAAGCCTCACACTCATCCTCTATCAAAGAATCAGACCAACTATATTAGTGATTTTTCTTTTTAACCATGTGCATTCTATTACTTTTTCTCAAGATTAAAAAAAAGGGGGACCATCATTGATTGATGGTGCCCAGGACCAACTCTGCAGTCCAAGGGCTGAAGACCTGGGCTGCAGACTCCAATCAAGTGTACAGTCACAGAACAAAAACCACAGGGCTCAAGAGAAAGATCTGTCAGTAACACATAAAAAAGATAGAAACTTAATAAAGCCAATACACACAATCAAGACAGCAGGGTACTGGCAAAAGGATAATTGCATAGATCAGTGAGACGGAAAATGGAGTTAGAGGGCTAGTGGCAGATTCACACACATACAGTCAACTGATCTTTGATAAAGGAGCAAAAGCAATTTCATAGAGAAAGTACACTCTCTACAATAAATGGTGCTGGAACAACCAGATATCCACATGCAAAAATAAATAAATAAATAAATCTGGACAAAGACTTCATACCTTTCTCAAAATCTACTCTAAATGAACCATAGACCTAAACATAAAATGCAAAACTATAAAACTTCTAAATAAAGACATAGAAAAAGAATCTATGCGACCTTGGGTTTGGTGTTGACCTAAACCAGAAGCATGATCCATAAAAGCATAACGGCATTAAAATTAAAAACTCTGCTCTGTGAAAGACATTGTTAAAAGAATGAAAAGAAAAGCCACAGAGGGAAATAATTTGCAAAGACTTGTATCCAAAATAGATAAAGAACTCTTAAAACTCACAATAAGAAAACTCAACTTTAAAATGAAAAATCAGGACACTTCACCAGAGATGATATATAGATGGCAAATAAACATATGAAAAGATACTCACCATTGTAAAACAGGGCAAATGCAAATTAAAACAACAATAAGATACCACTACGCACTTATTAGAATGACTAAAACCCAAAACACTGACAATGCCAAATGCTGACATTGATGTGGAGCAACAGGAACTCTCATTCACTGCAGCTAGGAATGCAAAATGGTACAGCCACTCTGGAAAGCAGCAGGCAGTTTCTTACAAACTAAACATACTCTTAACCCTACAATCAAGCAATCACACTCCTTGGTATTTACCCGAATGGAATGAAAACTTATGTCCACTCAAACAATTGCACATGGATATCTGCAGCAGTTTTATTAATAATGCTCCAAACTGGAAGCGACCAAGATTCCCAGTTTGAAGAAATAAAACTGTGGTACAACCAGACAACAAAATATTATTCTGTGATTTAAAACAAAAAAAGGGCTATCCAAATACATAAAGACACAGATAAATCTTAAACACATACTGCTAAGTCAAAGAAGCCAGTGTGAAATGGCTACATACTATATGAGTCCAATTATGTGACATTCTGGAAAAGGGAAAAACTATGGAGAAAGTAAAAGCCCGTGGTTGTCAGGGGTTCATGGCAAAAGAGTGTTGGATAGGTAAAGCACGTCTTTTCTAGTAAAACAATTCCATATAATACTTTAATGGTGGATAAATGACGTTGTGCATATCAAAACCAGATAACTTTGTAGTTCAAAGAATGACTCTTAATGTATGCAAATTTTTAAAAATCATTTAGGAGGTCAATAGATCCCAGGATGGAATGTAGAATGTGGTAAAACAATCTAACTGTATTACAAATAAATGAAACTACCTCACTGAAGGGGATAAGTAATAAGGTGCTTATTTAAATAACTTATTTGGAAATAAGTAAAGCATATAAGACCAAAGCAAAAAGAACTGCACATAAGACTATACTCTAGTTGATAAACTGTTTTCCAAGGGGGCTCAGGTCAATAGTGCAGATACTACTGTGATGAGTGCTGGAACAGAACAATCACGGAACAGTGGCTGATGGGGGAGCCAGGTGTCTCACTGCTAGAGAGACGATGTTACAGATAGCATGGGAAGGTGGTAGGAACGATCCACACAGTAATAGTTCAGAGCTGGGAACTCATGTTCTCCTTAATATACATACAGGTGGCTACACCTAGAAATGTTTAGATCTGTGTGTGTACATGGGCTAGATACACGCATCCCACGGTACTGGAAAGTAAATGAATGCTAGGGAAGGGAAGAGGGAAGAGGGAAGAGGGGAGGGAAGGGAAGAGGGAAGGGAAGAGGGAAGGGAAGAGGGAAGGGAAGGGAAGGGAAGGGAAGGGAAGGGGAGGGGGAAGTAAATCACAATGACAGGTAGCTCAAAGGGACACAGGAGTCAAATGAAAGAGCTGCCAGGGACCTAATCTGCAACAAGTTGAGCAACAAAATAAAGCAGTATTAAATCATAACCTAAATATAAAAATCACCTATGAGTTCATACCAATATAAATGGATGAATGAATAAATGAATGAATGAATGAATGAATGAATAAATAAATAAATAAATAAATAGGGAAAAGACAAGTCTTCCATGCAGAAAAATTCCAAATAATGTTTGTAGATGCTCCCCCTTAAGGAAGGGAGCATGACCCTTAACTAGGACCACACAGTTTGAAAAGGGGGAAAGAGCACCTTTATAATAGAGACACTGACAAACACTTCAGTCAGGGGATCGAGGACAATATTAACAGGGAAAGTCACTGACCCCTGAGAGGATGTGAGGAGAACAGTACTTCACCTCTGCAGTCTTCTTCCCCAAAACAATTACCCCACCCTATGAGAAAAATATCAGACAAATTCCAAATGAAGGATATTCAACAAAATACTCGACAAGAACGCCTCAAAGCTGTCAAAGTCACCAAAAACAATGGAAGTCTGAGAAATTGTTACAACTAAGAGCCTGAGATGTGACTAATTGTCATGTGGGATCCTGGATGGGGTTCCAGAACAGAAAAAGACAGCAGGTAAAAACTAAGGAAATCTGAATGAAGTACGGGCTTTAGTTAATAAAGACACATCGACACTGACTCATTAACTGTAACAAAACGTGTCACACTAATCTAAGATGTTAGTGACAGGAGAAAACAATGCAGGGGATACACAGGAACTCTGTTTCACAATTTCTCTGTAAATCTAAAACTTTTCTAAAGCAGCTTATTTTTTAAAATTAAAACAGGTAGCACAGTATTACACGTTAAATAATTTAAAAAGACATAAATGCTCTAACACATGGCACTCTAACTTTGCAAAGCCCTGAGGTTTGCTGAGGGGCGAGGTGTCTCAGGTGAGGAAGTGGGCCTTCTTAAACAGAATGGAAAGTGGCACCAGATACAGGTGGATGGGTCGCTGGGGGCAGGGTCTGTGTTCATCTGTATTCTGGAAACAAAAATCGCACATAAACAAATGCTAAAATCTCATTATGCTCACACTGTTCCCTCAAATATCATCCACTCTGGAATAAATCCACAGTTCCAAAACAAGTGTTATAGCAGACCTGACTGTTTGCTTCATAGAAGAATAAATTGAAAACACCATTTCTCCTCCACTATACTGGCCACAATGACAAAGACAACAACACTAGGTGCTGGTGAGAATGCAGACTTGCTCAAATGCTGCAACAGTAGTCTGCCCTCCCTGACTGGGTTGAACATCCACAATCCCAGAATCTGTACCAGGTGATGAGGTGATGAGGTGATAGGAGTGGCTTTGGGTTCACGACTGTAGACAGCCCAAATGGCGCACCCCTTTCCAGGGAGGGGCCAGTGTCTACTCTAACCACCCCAGGTCACAGTTCTACAATACCCAGTGAATCCCCTCAGGCTGGTGGGAAAACTTGGGCCCCTACAGTGTGTGCAGGACAGGGTATGAGGGGGAAGAAGGGGGGCTAGCACCCCGAGAATCCTAGGCAACAAACGTTAAAAGCCTGTAGAATGGGGTCCCAGTCCACCCTGACACCATCACTGAGGGAAAAGCTGGTCCACTGCCAGAGCTTCAGAGATGTACTAGCCTAAAACAAGGAAACCAAGGCCAAGGGAGGGGACCACTCAGGGTCATGTCAAATGTTGCTAGCACACAGCATGGTCCATCAGCCCTCACTCTTTGAACCCCAGCATCTTCACCTACAGAACAGAGACAAGGACAGCTTCCCCCTCCTGGGTCAAAGAGAACTGGGTACGTCTCGGCATCACAATCAGGACATACTTGATGGTGACCATGAGCCCCAGCAGGCACAGTACGGGCAAATAAAGGTGTAATGAACTAAATGGGCAATGTCAACCCAGCAACGCAAGAGCCAGGTGAAGGCATCACTCTGACCAATTTTTTAAAAAAGAAAAAGTTAAGATAAAAATGGAGTGTCAGGCCTGCACAGGGCTAGGGAGAGTAGCTCTAGGTTCCCAGCAGGAAGGCAGGATGGGCAACCACCGGAAAGGCACACAGCTCTGTCTGTAGAGCAGCGAGGCCCTCAGCCAAGTGCACCAAGCAGACCCTACTTGGCTCCTGATACAAACAGAGCAACCAGAAAGGTACATTTATGAGCCAAAGGCGAGAAATGTGAACAATGACTGGATAGGAGACAGCATTAAGGAATCACTGTTAACTTTGTTAAGTGTGAAGATTCATCCTATGGTTATGTTTCATAAAAAAAAGAGTTTTTATTTTCTCAGCATAACACACCAATGTATGTACAAAGGAAGTGAGGCAAAGACAGAGGCTGCCAGAGATGGAGCTGCTGGAGCAGGCAAGAGAACACACAGGCTAACCCTGCTATTCTCTCTGTTCTAGTTATGCTTAAAACTTCCCCTAAAAGGGGGCTGTTTAGGAGGGGAACAATGCATAAAAACTACCTTTTAAAAAGCAAACCTGTGAAATGCAAATCACAACAATTTCACATCATACAACAGATTCGAAGTGCACAGTCCCTTCCAAACCCATGGAAACTTCCCAGTCTTTATCTGCTTCAATGAAACCTGCTTTTCCGCAACTCAGAGGGTAACACCAAACTCTGTATTTAAGTATTACAGATGCTCAAGGCACTTGCTATTTTTTATGGTATCTTATGTATCTCACATACATACATAAGAAGAAAAAAGCCACCAAGTAGAAATATTCAACTGTTCCCATGTTTGTCATCATCTTCATAATTGCTACAAAGACAGACACTGCTCAATTCTACTTTCTGATGTTTCTAAAATGAATGGACACTCCACCCCAAGGCCCACCCTGCCCCTGCAGCCACATCTTTCAGTCCACCTGGCACGGCAGAGCCCAGCCAAGACAGGAGAATTTAATGCCCAGGATGGGCAGCCATACTGGGCCCTCTGCTCTGGGGGATGTCTCGAGGAGCCGTACTCGTAACACTGGAAAACACAGGGCCTGGGAGGGCCTCACTAAGTCCTGGCCAGCCTTCACCTCACTAAGAAGAATCCAAATCTTTCTTTAGCTCCAATGTGTGTAGTGGTCCTTCACCCAGTATACTGATGTGAAGAAACATGTCTGACTGAGGATAAGCTGATTTTCACAGGAAGTGATGGGAGAGGGACAACTGAAGCCTATGTTGACCTAGCCATGGCTTTCTTGAAGGCGGCTGCTCAGACCCAGAAGCCACAGCCACTGCCTGCCACAGGCTCCAACAAATGCACTGACCCTTGCAGTGACCTGCACCACAGTAACCCATCCTGGCCCCAACAGGCAGAGGCTCTTGTTTAGGGCCACAGAGCAACTTAGGGCCCAGGCAGGGTCCAATCCCTCCCTGAAATCAGTGTGGAAACCACGGCCCTAGACAGCACATGCAGTATCTTGCCTGCCCAGGCAGTGCCGCTTTCAGGCTATAGCCTCCTGGACCTGGTCTCCCTCCCATCCTACTTGCAGGAAAGCTCTGTCACAATATGCCAGCTCTGAGTCCAAGGCCATGCCCCAGGGATGTTGAGGATGCTTGTCCCTCAGGCCCAACAGAAGGAAATAGCTCAGGTGATGCAGCAGTCTCCAGCGTTTTAAAAGTAGAAGAGCCCTTAAGATTGATTCACAACCCCCACCCAACACACACTATGCCCATGGGACAGAGGGGAGTGCCTACAGTAGGCCCTGGGGTCATCGCTTCTGGGCGCCTATAGCTGCCTCTCCTGGCTGTCGACCCCTGGGGGCAGGGCTATCTTAGCACCTCCAGGATTCCCTGGACCCCAGCTTCCATCCCAAGTCAGGCCTCTTCATGCTAACAGCAGAACACTGCACACCCCAGCTCCAAAAGGCCCTGGGACTATCAGAGCCTCCCAGGGCACAATGGTTCTGTGCTCCAAGTGCGAGGCTGGTATCAGAGGAGCAAGAGAAGCCCTACAGGCTTTAACCAAAATCAGGACTCTTCCTGCCTGGAAGCAAACACTTGAGGAGGCTAGGCCTCAAACAGAGGCCTCCAATTGCCCATCCCTCCTTCGCAGGTGCCTGCCCTCTCAAGACAGGCTGCCTGAGCTCACGGCCTTCAGTGAAATATAGCTTATCTGCATCTCAGTTTCCCCAGCTATACAATGGACATAAGAAATTGGAGACTCGAGGGCTGGTATGGGGACTGTAGAAGTCAGTGGGGCCTAAGGAAGCTACAACAAGAGTTCAGTTTTAGGAGTAAGGCCGAGGGGCAGCCCTCACATCATCCTCCTCCATCAGATTAAACTGGCTCACAGTCATGAATCCTGCAAATATCCTGATGCCAAGGACCCCTTTCCTTTCTGAGCTGCTGGGCTTTCCTAATCACTCCCACTCATCCCTACCTCGGTCTCCCCATCCTCTAGAAGAGGAGGTTATAAGAGGAATGGAAGAGGGAGCAAGTGGAGGGAGCAAGTGGGACAGTGCAGCTGTTCCTACCAGCTCTGCCTCAGTCTTTCATGTGGTCACTGAGCCTGCAGGATAGAAGGGACACCTGGGCATTGAGAGCTGGGCTCAGGCAAGTCCAGAGATGATGGTAGAGGAGACTTAGAAGCCTTAGATGGCAAGGGAAGTGCAGGCTGAGCCAAGTTGGAGGCCCCAGTGAGCAGGCTTGGGCCACCCTCAGAGATGCAGTGAGGCCACTCCAGACCTCACCAGGACAAGGGGCAGAGTCCAGGTGGCTGTGGGAGAGGAGCCACGCCTCAGAGAGGTGGAGGGAAGGAACTGAGGACAGCAGCCAGGAGACACTTACAAAGTAAGCACTTCCTGTGTGATGGGAACCATGCCCAGCCCTTGACATGCCACAGCTCACTGAATTGCACCCACTGCTTCCCCAAGATGTACATAACACCACACAGAGAAGATCCTGCAGTGACACAGAGGCAGAGAGGGCGTCCAGACCCATCTCCCCACTCTCTCTAGGAGCCGAGAGATGGTTGGGCTGAGACTACATAATGACTCTGGCCCCTGGCCTGAGGCATGCCCTCCAACCCTAACATCCTCCACCCATGAGGACCACCCACTTACGACACTTGTCTAAGCGGCCAGACAGGAGTTGCCAACCCAGCACACCTGCTTCCTTAAAGCTGTAGCTGAGGACACAGTGCAAGATGTCCCATGGCCATTCAGGGCAGTAAACACCACATGCTGACCAAAGTCCATCTGATTCTCTTCCCCACCATGGTGGGGAAGGGGCTTAGTGGGACTTAGGACAGAAGGGACCCTTATTAAGCCAGGCTCAATCACTACCAAAATGATTAGGCAAAATTGGCCAGGCGGTACCATCCTCTGCAAACATATACCATGGTGTCAGCAAGACACAAGACAAGGACATGTGCGCACATACACACCCATTAAGTGAGAAAGGCTGCAGAGCCAGCCAGTACTGCCTCCCACTGGCCCACCATGGGACCCTCCTCAACTATAGGCACAAACCCACTCACCTAGGCCTGGCCATCCAGCTCCCCCCACCCCAAGACAGTATTATCTACAAGTGCTGGGCAGAAGTACAGGCAACCTCATTTGCAGCATAATTTGTTAGAAACTGAACCCACTTTAATTCAACAGTTTTAAAAGAATGAAAATGGTTCACCTCTCTACAGGAGGGAAAAACACACACACACACACACACACACACACACACACAATACTATCTATTTAAATCTTCATTTTTAAAATAAGTGTTAATATTTTCAAGTACGACATTAGCCAAAACTAAATAGGATGACAAGAGCCTGTGCTGGCATGGGTGTGAATGAACTAGTGCAAGCTTTCTGACATCTGAGACTAATGCACATGCCCCTAGCTTCTACCAAAACTTCCCACACACAATGGGGGAAACTAAAGTTCAGAACAGTGGGGGAATGTGTCCAAGACCATGTGGCCAGTGTGTGCAGGAGCCAGGAGGTGACATCAAACTAAGCAAGCAAGTGCTTGAAGAATACCTGCAGAGACTGACATGCCTTCCTCCTGATTTCCCCAGGACCCACCCTCCAGACACACCCCACAAAAGAGCCAAGATTCCTGCATTGGCCAAAATGTTTGTGTCCATGATAGTAAAGAGCAAACAACTAAAAGGTCCTTGAGTGGCAAATAGTTCCCTCTGTAATGGTCAGTCTGGTCCATTCTTATAGCAGACAAGAATGCAGGCTTGTGAACACAGAAGAGGACTATTGAGTGCCGTGGGCAGGGGGTGGTAAGCCCCATCGAAGGAGACAGATGAAGCTGAAGATCCTCGCACTCCATATTCTCACAGACCCCAGCCTCCCTCTATTGTGGGTGTATCCCTCACCACCATACCAAGATAGGGCCCTTGCAGGAGGGGCCACTCCTCTTGCAGATCCAGTGCCAACCGACCCTGGCTCAGCCAAGGTACTGATGCCTGCTAATAGATGACAGGTTCGAGGGTCAGTGAGCTGCCGAGTGCCTCATCCCACCCACCTTGCTTACTGGTGCTAATGCCAGTCATGGACTTAAGCACCCATGTGGATTTATTTATTCTCTCCTCCTCACTTCAGAAGAGGGCTCTACTGGTCTTCCCAGTGAGACACGGAGGCTTTGAATAGTCCAGGCACCTACCTGAGGCCACTGGAAGTCTTGGTGCAACCAGGTAAGCAATGGGGGAAGCAGTTAGCATGGTGGTTCCCAAAACCAAGGTCCAAGAGCCCATCAGGACCGGGGAAGAGTCAGGTAAGGAAAAGGCACACTGACAGGCCACACACTGATAACATCTTTTCAAATATAGAACCCCCAGAACGACACTTTTGAATAGGTAATGTTGCTGAGGGAGAAGCTAAGGCCCCTGCTGACAACCACATCAGCAAGAGTAGGGCCTGGGTCAAAACCGGGTGTTCCACCCAGATGGCAACATCTTCCACCCCAACCCCCACACAGGGCTGGGGAGTCAGGAAGGACTGAGAAAGAACCTGGTATTTAAATCACTGAGAACTACTTCATGAAAAGACTGCCCAACTCTCCTGCTGCTAGGCTCTCAGGCATCCTGGAGATCTGCCCTCCTCGACCCTGAGTGAAAATCACACAGGTCCCCTCTGTGACACACACAGACCTGTCATCTGTCCCAGGGAAGGGCCTGGGAGGGAGGCCAGGACAGGAAGTGGGCGGTAGAAGCACTGCATCCCAAAGTAATCAAGGAGTGCTGTCAGAGACCTGAGCATGAGAGGGACTCTGGGGGATCCTGGCCAGCAGCGACGGCCACATGGCAAGGGGAGCTCCTGTCCCAGCCTTTTCCTGGCCTCCGGACAATCACGGAAGACACTGAAACCGCTGAAGGCAGCTGCGCCCAGAGAGAGGAAGTGATTTGCCTGAAAGTGATGCAGGACAAGACCTAGCTTTTCCTTGCATCCATCCCACATCCTCATCCCCCTTCACCCGGGAAGCCCCAAACCGCAGAGAACCACCCCACCGTGCCCGAGGCCTGCCACCAGAAACAGACACAGCCCCACAGCAGCCTTGACCCGCAATGGCAAGGGCTCTCTAGTACACACGCAGCCACTACACCTGAGGCCCGTGTCCTCCTCTCCCAGGCGGGGCCTGAGTGGGCCCACCGCCCGTCGTAGCGCCTCCGGACTGGTCGTGCACCCCAAGCCTGGGTGCCCTGGGGCTGACCAGTACGTACAGTCCTGGGTCAGGGATCCACCCGGGGGTCGGCCCGGCCCAAATGAGACTGGCTCTGGGGATCTACCGACCCGAATGAGGGGTCGGGGGCCGGCCGGAAACGCCAGAGGGAGTGGCGTGGGCATCCACGCTCCTCACCTCCTTGAGCTGCTCCATTTCGCCACGGATGGCCTCGTAGTCCACCTCGAGCTCCTCGAACTGCAGCTTGAGCTGGTGCTTCTCCTCGAGTACCGCCAGCCCGTATTCGGCCGCCTGAATCTTCTCGCGCGTTGTCTCGGCCAGCTCGTGAGACAGTCGCTTCACCTCGGAGCGCAACCACTCGGGCTGCGCCTCCATCACCAGCCGCGCGTACTCCTCTTCCTCAGACGGTACCGACATGGTGGCCGTTGCCCGGCTCGCGTCGCTTCCACCGGGACTCAGGCCGGTAACCCGTCTGCTTAGCCACCGCCCAGCCCGACGGCGCCTGGGCCGCCGCGCAGCCGCAGGGCGCTCCCCGCCGCGCGTGGCACTGTGGGTGCCGTAGTTCCGCCTGCGCGACTACAAGGTCCGTTGAGCCACGGGCCCACCCGCCTCAGCCCATGATTGGCCGGGGCCCCGCGACGGGAGGCCTCTTCCCATGTCTTCTCCTCGGTCGCTGCCTCCCGGGGCATTGTGGTTGTCGTAGTCCCGCCTGTGCGCCGACTACAAGGCCCGTCATGCCCCGCGCCTGCTCGCCCACCCTCCAGCCGTGATTGGCCTGCGAGACCCCCGTCGCGGAGCCGGAAGCACTAGTATTTCCGGTGGCCGCTCCCGGGGCCAGTGAGGCGGAGGTGGTTTGTTGTACACTAGGGTGCTGGTGAAGGATTCTCCTGTGCACAGCGAGTGGAGATCCGGCCTTCGTTCGTGAGGAGCCCAAACGTCTGGAGGACAGTAACCCAGCAAGTGTCGAATGAGAAAAACGGCCAACCATTTCTAGTAAACACGGTTGACCAGACCTGTATTCTGAGGGAAATGGCAGCAGACAAAAGCACGCAGATTGAGGATCGCTAGCGGAAGGGGCGCCTTCGCCCCAACTAATTACCAAATGCTCCCAGCGTCTTTCCTGAGAATTAGATATTTTCATGTGCAGTTCACTGATCTGATTCAGGACATGCCTACACTGACGCCGACCTCAACAGCCGCTGTTTCATTACTGGACCCAACCCTGGATCACGCCTCACATGGCTGTCATGTCTCCTTACTCTCCATTTGGGAGACTTTCTTCCTCTTTGTCTTTATGACCTTGACTTTACTGGGGCATACAGGACAGAGATGTACACATCGGTGTGTCCCCACGGTTAGATTAGGTTATGCACTTTGGCAAGAATATCACTAGGTGATGCTGAGTTCTCAGCGCATATTTTGCATTACTTAGATCGCTACTGGCTTTTCCTTTGCAATTATCCTGTGAGAAGACACTTTTTGAGACTGCAAATATCCCGTCACTCTTCAAACTTTTAACCCACTAGTTTTCATTGATATTTCTTGCCCAAATGAATTACCATACTATTCTATTTCCATCATTCTTTCAACATTTTCTAGCTTTGTATTATAGAGAAAATATTCCACTCACTAGCAGTATAAATCAGTGGATTCTTATTTTACAAAATGAGTTTATAATCTTTTATTCTCCTTATTTACTTAGATGCTCAAATCACAAATTTAGCCAGTGGAGCGTCCTCCAAACTGGCTTCATATCCATTAAATAACGTCATAATTTTTGACTACTTCCTTACTTTCTAGCATAAGTTGGTTCAGAATCATCTTGTACTCTGTGTCCCAGACCTGGAATTTCACCAAGAAGCCCTGATTCTTTTTAGTGGTTTAATGTTTCATTTGTATGCAAAGAATGTCATAATTTTACTTGTGAAATTTTAAGTTTTAGGGCATTCAACCGCAGTAGGAATAGGATGTCCAATTAGCCTGGGGATGTCCTGGTTTTAGCACTGAGAGTCCCAACTCCTGGGAATCCCTCAGGCCTGGGCACACCTTTCAGCCTAAGTGGGAGAGATAGTAGGGAAAAAGAAGGAAGAAAGAGCAAGCCTTGTTTGAGCAAGCTTAGCATAGGAGGATGGACTGATACTTCAAGAATTGGTGGCTTGTCCATGGTCACACAGCCTCAGGGACAACATCCCCTTCTGACCCAGATTGGCCAGAACCCCCACCCCCATTCCTTCATATGAGGCTGGCCTGAAGATGGAGGGGAGGAAGGCCATGGGAATTTTGGGCAAACATTGACCATGGAGCTTTAACTCGGGGACAGGGTGGTGGTAGAAGAGAGACAAATAGTGACTCTTCTAGATGCTGGGTACAGAGAACCTATTACTGCCACTGTGGACTTCCTGTAGACCATCAATGTTAGACCTGTGAGGGAGGAGCCATGATGTGTGACAGTGTTGGGCGAAGGGCATCAGGGAACGATGTCTTAAGAGTGTGATACCTGAGTGGAGACACAGAGAACGTAGCCAGTCAGGCTTCCACAATAGGGAAACTGGTTAAGAGAAGCAGAGCCACTCTTTGGTCCCACAGGGCCCTTAAAATGGATAGCTGCCTGACCTACATTATCTCATTGAGTCTTCACAATACCCCAAGAGGTGGGAATTAGGCTGTTTCCTTTGACAAATGAGGAAATAAACTCAGGAAAATCCTCATTATTATCCTCCAACTTCTCACACCCCTCATCTGATTCTCAATCTGATGGCAAAGGACAGACCCTGCCTCAGTCTCCTGCCTTCTCTACTGCCCCCTCCATGCCTGAGCCCATTGCCTCCCACCTAGACTATTGCAGTCATCTTCCCACTGGCATTCCCCCCGCCCCCAACCTGCCTTTTCTCTCACAGCAGCAGAGAGTTCCTTAGACCCAAGGCAGGTCGCACCTCCTCTGCTCAAATCCCTTTGAGTACATTCAGGCTGCTATAAAAATAATACAGACTGAGAGATTTTTAAATAACAGACGCTTATTTCTCAAGGTTCTGAAGACTGGAAGTCCAAGATCATGTTGCCACAAGATTCAGAGTCTGGTGAAAAACCAATTCTGCTTCCACTGCTGCTGTATCCTCACATGCTAGAAGAGGTAAAGAAGCTCTCTGGGGTCTCTTTTACAAGGCCACTAACCCCATCATGAGGGCTCCACCCTCATGACCTAATCACTTCCCAAAGGCCCTACTTCCTAACCTAACAGCATTTCCTTGGGGGTTAGGATTTAACATGAATTTTGGAGGGCACAAAGCTTCAGACAATAGCCCCTTCTCAGAGGCAAAGTATACTTACTGCCACTACCTACAAGGCCCTACCCAGCCTGGGGACTGGCTCTCCCCTCTTCTACACTCTGGGCTGTGCTCTCCTTCCTAGCTCCATTTCTTGTAATTTCATCCTTATTCACCTCTGCACCTTAGTCTCCTCTGGAATGTCAGCTCCAAGAGGGTAGTGCCCATACCAGGGCCTATAGCCAGGGGCCCGTGGGGGCTCCAGGCTCAGCTGGTGGAGACTGGGATGCCATCACCATCCCCCACTCACTGGACCCCCACCCTTCGCCAAGAAGGGACCACAGGAGAACAGGGGCAGCATTGGAATAGGGAGATGCCAGGGAATGCCTTCAGTGTCCACCCCCCCCCATCCCGTCCCTGCCAAGAATGATTGGGTGACCCTTAGCCTGAGGACAAAGGCAAGTGTCATCTTCCCAGAGATCTGCACTGCCTTCATAAGCAGACTCCAGTCTTTCACTCCTCCTGACCTGAGTGAAGGGGCAGGATACTCATGTACACAGGTGTCCAGGCTGGGGCCTGGCTTGGTTGTGGGCACTTTAGCAGCCTTGCAACTCCCTTCCTTGCAGTTCCTTCAAGAGCTCTGAGTGCCCATGTGAGCCCCTCTTCCTGGAATCTTGTCTTGTTTCTGCCCATGGCTATCCATTTGTGAGCTGAGTTACAAAGCCTTTCCTGTTAGATAACGGCCTGCCCAGGTGTACTTGGCTCAGGTGACAGCTCAGTGAATGGCGTGGTGCCCTCCACATATGCATTCTGCATGCCATAGGATGAGTCTTTGGCCCAAATATCATTCACTTGATAAACTTCTCTGTGCCAGGCCTTGGGGCTTCAGACACAATAATTGTGGAAGTAAAGACCCCAGCATACATACTGAACGATTACTCTGTTCCAAGGCCAATGCCATACAGTTTGCTTGCACTCACCATCTCTTGTAAGCCTCACAAGTTACAAAGCAGCTATCACTGTTCTCATTTTATAGGTGAGCAAACCAAGGCACATACCTTATGTGGGAGAAGCCCAGAATCTGAACCAAGGTGGTTGTGAATCCATAACCTTGCTCCCAGCCTTCCCTTGGGGCAACAGGACACAGGCCTCAGGGGCTCATATGCAGAGGAGAACAGAGATAACTGGCTAACTTGACTGATGCACCCAGGGCACTCAGGAGCTCTCAAGGGGTCTGGAGGACTCAGGACACATTACGGAGTGGGTGGCAGTGGGCTGGTTTCTGCAGGATGCTCAGTTGTTTGCAGGGCACAGAAGGTAGAGAAGAGCGTCCCAGATAGGCAGAGGTAGAATCATGGACAAGCAGAGCCTACAGGTGGGTGGGGGACAGGAGTTAAATTCAGGGCGTGTGTGTGTATACATATGTATGTGTGCATGTGCACACACGCATCAGGAGGTTATGAGGAGGAACTGTTGGCATCAGATTGTAAAATTCTGTCCGCATCATCAATTTCAAGCCAATGTTGACTAGATCCACTGGGTGTGTTATTACCAGTTGAGTTCTCTGGAAGCAGGAAGATGCTGAGATAAATTTTGAGGTTTACGATGTTTATTAGGGATCAAGGCTTGTGGAAGGAAAAAAGAAGCAGTAAGATGGGGCAGTGGAAGAGACTAAAATTCACTGTAGACCTGACCAAGCCTCGCCAGCCCTATTCAGAGTTCTTATCTGCCATGTAGAGGCTGCAGTCAGCTTGGCTGGGACAGGTTCTGGAGCAGTGACTGTTACAGTGTAGCATAATGATTTCAAGATACATTTGTATTATAGCATGTATCAGAACTGCATTCCATTTTATGGCTGAATAATATTCCATTGTATGGATAGACCACATTTTGTTTATCCATTCATCTGCTGATGCATACTTGGGTTGTTTGCACCTTTTGGTTATTATGAATAATGCTGCTATACATATTGGTGTACAAATATCTGTTTGAGTCCCTGCTTTCAATTCTTTTGAGTATATACCTAGAAGGAAATAACTAGATCATATGGTAACTATGTTTCATCTTTTGAAAAACTGCCATACTATATTTTCTATTTTTAAAATAATCATGGTTCAAATGGATGTGAAGTGGTATATTATTGTGATTTTGATTAGATTTTCCTAATGACTACTGATGTAGATCACCTTTTCATGTGCTTATGGGACAATGTATATCTTCTTTAGAGAAATGTCTGTTTAAGTCCTTTGCCCATTTTTAAACTGAGTCGTTATATCTTTGTTGTTGAGTTGTAGGAGTTCTCGATATATTTGATATATTCTAGATATTAATCCCTTATTGGATATATGATTTACAAATACCTTTCCCCATTCTGTAGGTTCTCTTCACTTTTTGGAAATGCCTTTTGATGCACAGAAGTTTCCAACTTTGACGAAGTCTAGTTTGTCTACTTTTGTGTGTGTTGCCTGTGCTTTCAGTGTCATATACAAGAAATCATTGCCAAATCCAATATCATCAAGATGCTCCCTAGATTTTCTTCTAAGAGTTTTATAGCTTTAGCTCTTAAATTTAGGTCTTTGAACCATTTTGAGCTAATTTTTATGTATGGAGTAAGGTAAGTGTGAAACTTTATTCTTTTGCATGTGTTGTATATCCAGTTTTTCCATTGCCATTTGTTAAAGAGACTGTCCTTTCACCATTGAATATTCTTGACACCCTTGTCAAAAATCAATCAACCTTACATGTGAATGTTTAATTCTGGGCTCTCTATTCTATTCCACTGGTCTATATGTCTATGTTTTTGCCAGCACCACACTATTTTGCTTACAGTAAGTAGCTTTATAGTAAGTTTTGAAATAGGGAAGTGTGAGTCTTCAAACTTTGTTCTTTTTCAAGATTGCTTTGGCTACTCAGGTTCTCTTGAGATTCCACATGAGTTTGGAGATGGGTTTTTCTATTTCTCCAAAAAAAATGCTGTTGGGATTTTCGTAGGGATTGCCCTGAATCTGTAGAATGCTTTGAGTAGTATTGTAATTGTAACAATATTGTCTTTCAGTCCATGAACACAGAATGTCTGTCCATATTTATGTCTTTAATTTCTTTTAGCAATATTTTACAATTTTCAGTCTATAGGTCTTTTGCCTTTTTGGTTAAGTTAATTCCTAAGTATTGTCTATGCTATTGTAACTGGAATTGTTTTAATTTTTTTTTACAGGTTGTTAATTGTTAGTGTATAGAAATACAACTGATTTTTTTCTGTTAATTTTATATCCTGTGACTTTGCTAAATTGTTTATTAGCTCTAATAGGTTGTTTTGAGTGTGTGTGTGGGGGGATGGAATCATTTGGGTTTTCTATACATAAGATCATGGCAGTGTTCTGTATCTTGCTGTGATGTGTAACATCAGTATGCATGTCACAAATTGCACAGAACCAACACACAGTGAATACATGTAAACCTACTGGGATCTGAATTAGATGGGTAGCTTGTGTCAATACCAGCTTCTTGGTTGTGATATTGTACTATTGTTATAAGAAATATAACACAAATATAAACTGAGAAAATATGGTGTGGCTTTTAATTTGATGAGCAAGGCCTTAACCCAAAGTGCTTGTTTCCATCAGAGATAAAAGAAACTAATAATAGTCAAATTATTCATATTTGTACATGAAAAAGTTATATAGAGAAAAATAATCCCCCCAAAGAGATATGCAAGCATGTATTTCTTTTTCTTTTAAAAATAACAGTTTATGATACACATGGTTTCCTATCAGCATATATTTTTATGGCTGCATATACATGGTATAAGTATTCCATACTTCCACTGTGATAGACATTTAAGTTGTTTCTCATCTTTTACAAATATATCTGTGCAGCAGTGATTCTCCCTGCCCATCATTTTTGAGGCTTGCATAATTCTTCTGTTCCTGGAAGAGAGAATTTCAATTAGTAAAAGTTGTTGAATTAATATTGCTACAGACATTCAACAATATAGCTGCTGTGAGGGGAGCTGTTTGGATGCCTTTCTCAGTCCAGTATCTTACTGATGAGTGGACACCTCCATGCCCTGGGCTTTCCTGCCAGGACTTTGCTTCTGTCATTAGGTGCCTGGTGGCAGGGGATCCTCTTGCTTGAGCCAGGACAGTTCTGGAGGGGGCATCCAATTGGGACAATAGTCCAACAGTCAAGATTGTCTGCTAGAATCTGTCTTCCTCCACATGGTTCCTTTAGCCCTTTGAAACTCTGACATACTCTATAAATTGACCTATAGATTAAACACAATCACTATGAACATTTCAGCTGGCTCTCCTGCCCCCTAGAGATTGATAAATGTTATAGAATCAAGAGTCCAGAAATTAACCCACATATATGTAGTAAGTTGATTTCCAACAAACACTCCTGGAACAATGGCAAATCCATACACAGAAGAATGAAGTTGGAACCCCACCTCTCACCAGATGCAAAAGTAACTGGAAGTGCACCAAAGACCTAAATGGAGGAACTCTTAGAAGAAAACATATGTATAAATCTTTGTAACCATGTATTAAGCATAGTTTCTTGAATAGGATAGTAAAAGCAAAAAATAAATAAATTGGACTTCATCAAATTTAAATTCTGCTTTGAAGGACAATATTAAGAATAGGATGGGGAAAAAAAACTTTCAAATTAATATCTCATAAGGGTTAAGCATCCAGTATTCCCTGAGCGCAGGTTAACTTGGAGTCAACCTGCAAAACTTTGATGTCGGTCCCGGGCTCAGGCTGGCGTCCCGGCGCCCTCTGCAGGCAGGTCGCATCTCTACACTCGAGGATCCCAGCTGGGGCAGGGCCTGGAGGGAAGGGTTCTCACCTGGGGGCAAAAGAAGGCAGGGTTTAAGAGACTGGAAGAGGAGGGGATCAGGAAGGAGGAGAGGAAGAAGGAGGAAAATTTTTCCATGCACAAACACTGCACCACCAACAACACCAAGTGTCTTAGCTTAAGCTCCCATAACAAAATACCATAGACTGGATGATTTAAATCACAAACATTTATTTCTTACAGTCAAGTGTCTGAAAGTCCAAGAACAGGGTGCCAACATGGTGGGTTCTGGTGAGAGAGCTCTTCCTGGCTTGTCGACGGCCATCTTCTCCCTATGTCCTCACATAGCAGAGAGAGATACAGAGAGCTCCAGTATCTCTTCCTCTTCTTATAAAGGTATTAAACCTAATGGATTAGGGCCCAACCCTAGTTACCTCATTTAACCTTTACTACTTCACAGGCTCTATCTCTAAATCAGAGTCACATTGTGAGTTAGTGCTTCAACATGTGAATTTTAGGGGAACACTACTCAGGCCATAGCACCAAGAAAAATAGATATCAGGAGGTGTGCTCTTAGATATTCAACAACACACTCACCTACTGAAAAAAAAAAAAAAAGCCCTTCTCTGTAGAATTTTGTGATTTCTCCACCCTGAATTCCCCCACAGCCAATTTCAAGCTACCTAAGGCAACTATACTGAATAGCCTTGGAAAGAGAGGCTCAGTAGCAACCATTATATGGTATTCCCCCACACAGGTCATTTAACACATAAATAACTTGGAACACAGTAATAGCGAAATGTAGCAAATAATTAGGAAATGATGAATCTTGTCATTCACTATAATCTATTTATTTGTTTATAATTGAATGTTTAATGGAGGCTGAGTTTAACAAGAGGCTCCAGCTTTCCTACAGGTATAACAATGGGCTCTTGTAGACAGTGTAGTTTAACTCCAGCTTGCCCCAATTCCATGCCATGGGCCACACATTGAAAACTTAATTACTATTGTTATTTTCATAATAATTAGTTTTCGTTGTTGAGCACCTTCTTTGTTCTAGATTATCTTAAAACTACTAGCATTTATCTCTTTTAATCCTTACAAAAACCTTATGGGCTAGTTATTATCCCTATTTTTCAGACAAGGAAACCGAAGTACAGATATATAATAAAACAGTCATGAGTTGGAACTCTTGAGCCCTGGAAGGCAGAGAGGGAAAGCCAAACTCCCACTCACCACCACCCTACTGCCACCTAAACTGCTCCCCACGTCTCACCTCACCTACGGGTCCTCCTGGATCCCCAGGTAACATGGCATTTCTGGCTGGATTTCTAAAGCTGTATTAAACACAACTCACCCTATGTGAATTTCCTATCTTTCCAAACAACTGCTGTGGAGAGCCGCGGTATTTCAGAGCCCCCAGGATTGGAATCATTTCCCATGTTGGAAGACTTCATTATCATGTGAGTCTTGATGGAAAATGAATTAACTTCCCAGTATTGGAGCCCAGAGAAGGGGCAGATCCAGGCTCTGTGAAGCTACGGTTTGGGCACTTGAGCGGAAACGTTTGAGATTTCAATAATAAACAATTCTTCTCACAAACTCTTTCCCATATACACATTTTAAATTATGCCCATGGCGGCTCCATAGTGTAGTGATTAGCACGTCTGCTTTACATGCAGAAGGTCCTGGGTTCACGCCCCAGGTGGAGCGACGGACCATACCCTGGGTGCGCCAGGCTCCAGGTGTACCAAGTCTCCTGAGTGCGCCTAGCCCCAATTGTGCCTAGCCCCGGGTGCACCTGGCCCCGAGTGCACACTGTGAATGTGTGGGAGGAGACGCCCCACCTTCAGAGATCCAGGTCTTAAGGGGAAAACGGCAACATCCAAAGGTCAGAGATGGAAGTGGTGGGGGAGGAGGGAATTAAAGAGCAGGGAAAATGAATAAAATAAAGAAAGAAAGAAAGAAAGAAAGAAAGAAAGAAAGAAAGAAAGAAAGAAAGAAAGAAAGAAAGAAAGAAAGAAAGAAAGAAAGAAAGAAAGAAAAAGCCTATGCCTACATAAAATATACATCAACCCTGCCCAATGGAGACAACCCAGTCTCATTCATTTGCTGCATCCCAGTTCAGGAACTGTGGGTGATTTGTGATCTTCTCAGTCAGGTCTGAATACAGCTTCTCAAAGGATGGTGACCATAGGTAAAGTAAAAGTTTAATCACCCACAAATCCCCGAAGTATAATTGTATAGATGAGGTTATAATGCGGGAAATAGAAACTACTCTAGGTGTTTCAAACAGAAAGGAGTTTAATTCAGGGAATTGCTTGTGAAATCATGGAAAGGACTAAAAGAATCAAAGTCAGTGGGGCTATGGCTGGACCTCAAAGTCATACCATAGCAGCTCTAAGCCAGAGATCAAAAAGCTGCAGAAAACCATTGCCAGGGTGACAGCTGTCCACACCCATGAAGCTGGGTGAAAAGTCAGTGGGACATGAAGTTGGGACACTGCAAAAGTTTACATCAGCCAGAACCTGCACGTCACATACTACCACTGCCAGAAGAATGGTACTGTTCTCCCTTTTGCCTTTCATATCTCATGTAATCACATCTTATTGGCAGGCCCTAAGTCAATTAATCCAGAACCCTAAAAGCACAGGTCTCTGATAAATGTAGTTTTTAGCCTTCAAGACCTTGCAACACAGGAAGTAGAAGAGTAAAGTTGTAGAAATCAATGGTGAGTGAAAATAGAAAATATCTAACATTGCAACTATAGAAGAGAATTCTTGCAACAAAAATGCTATTTGTATTTTGACATGATAAAGTGAGCAGGTCTACAAATCCTCCTCCCATAAACCATCTATAAAAGCTGGGAAAAACTATCAAAACAGTCCAAAACTATGTCAGTACTTAGAAATTCACCAAATGCACACATAAAACTAAGAAGTATTTATTCATAAACACTACTGAAATTCAGATGCAACAGTAAAAGTCTATGTTCTTGCTAGAAAAAGCTGTCATCACCTTTCACCACTATAGTTCAATAATTTGATTCCACTACCAGAACTATCTCACTACTATCTCACTTGATTTGGAGCTTTATCATTTAAAGTACATCTCATTGGCAAGTGGTCAGGGAAAGTTACCAGCTCTTCTAACAGTTCAGGACTGTTCTGATCAATCAATGGACCAAAAGGAAAGTTGCCAATTTACTAGGGAGTTCCAGGAGGTGAGACAGCAATAGAAGCATTGATAAATTTGCAACATATCTCAAATTGACCAGAGGCTGTGAACATATGTAGGAAAGACTAGAGTAGGCTGAAGATACACATCCCTGGCCAACAAAGTATGACTTTATATGGAGAGAAGATGCAAGAGATCCTAGTAGAAGGTGAAAGCCAGCATAAACTTGAAAGTTACCTTAGGTTAGAAGATGCTCCCTTGCCTACACACAGATCCATCAGCAGAAGGTGGGAGCCTCATTGGCTATGAGCATAATCTGACTAACCTTTGGCTGAATGCTAAGCTATGCAGTCACAGGGACAAAACCTTGGAGGCAGTGCTTAAAGATAAAAATAACAAACAACCGAGCAGATACATCAGCAGCCATACATTTCTGGGGAGACAGATTTCACAAAACAAACAAAAGAAAAACAACAATAATGCATGATAGAGAGGGGAACTGTAATCCAGAGTTGCTACAATGTATTACCTATTTAACAAAACATTTTAAGATATGCAAAAGCACAAGAAAGTGTGGTAGCAAGTGGGGAAGGGGTAAAAAGGGAGTCAATAGCAATTGGCTCTGACTATCCCCAGATACTGGATTTAGCAGACAAAGCTTTCAAAGTAGCTATTATAAATAAGTTCAAAGGGCTAAAGGAACCCATATTTAAACACAGGAGTGCATTATAGCAATGACCCAACAAATAGAGGATCTCAATAAAGATATAGAAGTTATACAAAAACCAAATGGAAATTCTGGAACAAAAAAATACAATAACAGAAACTTTTATTAAAGGAGTACAAAAGCAGAATTAAGATGGCAAAATAAAGAAACAGAAAACTTAATAGATGAATAAAAATTGGCCAATCTGAAAACAAAGAGAAAAAAAGATTGAATAAAAATGAAGACATCCTCAGACATCTCTAAGACAACATCAGATGTACCAACATAAGTATAATGGGAGTCTCAGAAGAAAGGAGAAAGAGAAAGGGACAGAAAAATATTCAAAGATATAATGGACCAAATGTCAGAAATTTGATGAAAAACAATCCATGGATATAAGAAGGATACACAAAGAGATCTACACCTAGACACTTCATAGCCAAACTGCTGAAATCTCTCACCATCCTGTTCCAGTCCCGCCTGAGATATGAATAATCTCTTTGTCCAGTGTATCCACACTGTATACACTATCTGACCATTAGTCACTTTGCAGCAGTCTTGGTTATTAGATCAACTTTTGTGGTATCACAGTGCTTATGTTCAAGTAATCCTTATTTTACTTAATAAAATCTCCAAAGTTCAAGAGTAGTGATGCTGGCAAATTGGATATACCAAAGAGGAGTCATAAAATACTTCCTTTAAGTAAAAAGTTATGTATGTATAGGAAAAAAACATAGTATATATGTGGTTTGGTACTATACACAGTTTCAGGCATCCACTGAGGGGACTTAGAATGTATACCCTGTGGATAAGGAAGGACTACTTACATCACAAATACCTCAGAAAACTGAGCAGGGAGATTCTTTAATGAGGCCACCCTGATACCAAGGCCAGACAAAGACATAACTAAAAAAAAATTAGAATACTATCCAGTTAATCATAGTCATAAAATGATTCCAACCAAAATTCAGCGATTCATAAAGGGATTATACACTATGACCATGTGAGAATTATTCTATAGTGATTATAATACCTGAAACATTAATTACTGTAATATACAGTAATAGAATAAAATATAAACCTAAGTTTATCTCAGTTCATGCAAAAAAATAAAACATTGGGAAAATCCAACAAATATTCATGATGGAAACTTTCAACAATGTAGGAGTACATGGAAACTTCTTCAACCTCATAAAAGTTACCTACAAAAAAAATCGTATGGCTAGCACCATATTTAATAATGAAAAACAATGTTTTCCTCCTAACATTGAGAATAAAGCAAGGAAATCTAATTCATCACTGCTTTTAAAGATAACACTGAAAGTTGTAGCCAGACAAGAAAGTGAGGTAGCAAGTGAGGAAGGGGCTGTGTAGGGGCATGCTGGCAGCTGGAGCTAGGGTGCAAGAAATTGGTTCTGCAGGTTTTTGGTTGTTAAGGGTTTGTAGAATGCACAGACAGGAGAGAAGGTTGTTGCTTTGCATCCCTGGACCCCTGCAATAAAGGTACCTGGAAGTGGTGGCAAGGCAAATCTGGCAGGGGAGACCTCTGTGTGGTGGGGTGCAGGGGTGGGGGGGTTTCTACACTCCTGCAGGACATTTCTACAGACACCTCAGGTACTTTTCAGAATAAAGGGCATGAGAGTCATAAAATGTATTTTGAGGCTTCAACTGCAACATAAAAGAAATATTTGCTTTTGAGAGTGGGAATGTTATCATCTTTCCTGTCTGTAATAGGGCTGTTATGATACCTTGATTACATCATTTGGCATAAAATAATAAATAATAAGAAAATGAAATAAAAGGCATATATATCAGAAAGGAAGAAATAAAACTGTCTTTATTTGCAGATGACATGATGGTCTACATAGAAAATCCCAGTAAATCTAAAAACAAATCCTAGAACAGATAAATGAGTCCAACAAAGTTACAGGATACAAAATTGACATACAAAAATCATTTATCTGTATACTTGTAGTTAACACACTAAAATCAAGATTTTAGAAAATGTGAAAACTCAAAATAAGATAAAATATTTAGGTGTAAATCTAAGAAAACATGCACAGAATTTTAATGCTCAAAATGACGAAATTCTGAAAAAAAAATCAAAGAAGATCTAAATAAATGGTGACATAACTGTGTTTATGCTTGAAAGACTTAATATAATAAAGCTGTCAATTGTCTCCAAAGTGATATACAGATTTAGGGAAATTTCTATCAAAATCCCAGTAAGAAGTTTTTAAGATATAGACAAGATTATTCTAAATTTACATGGAAAGGCAAAGGAACTAGAATAGCTAATAAAATTTTGAAAAAGAAGAATGAATTGGGAAGCAATCATAAGAATTTTTACATAGCTATGGTTATCAAGACTGTGTGGTACTGGTGCAGGAATGGACACATAAATCAGTGGAATAGAAGAAGTCAGCAGCCGCAGCTGTTCATCATCAAGTGCTGCACTTTCCTGTAGCCTGCTGGTTATGCCCTTGTCTCTTGAGGCTCCTTATTGTCCATTTGAAGCCTTTTAAACTTTTGAGTCATCGGGTTCTTCCTGCTTAAAACCCACAGGGCTTCCCACAAAAATGACAGAACCCAGCCATTTCCAGGCTGACAAGAACCTGTTGCACCTGTTGTTCCCTCAGCCCTTCCCATTCTCTACAGTTCGATGCCACATTGCTATTATCTTTCCTTGGTTTACTTTATTTTTTGAACGTTCAGCCTTCAGAGCCCTTCTGATTTATTTACTTATTCTGTCTCCCTCAAAAGAATATGAGCTAAACCTTTGAGGTCCGGGACCTCTTCTATCTGGTTCCTGAGAATACTCCTGTGCCCTAGATCTTGGCATAGGGCTAGTGATGGTGATGATGGTGATGATGGTGATGGTGGTGGGGGGTGGGTAGTGGTGAAAATGATGATGGTGATGGTGATAGTGGTGAAGGTGACAGTCGTGGTGATAGTGATGGTGATGGTAATGATGGCGGTGATGATAGGGATAGGAGATCCTCCCAGGGCAGACTTCATACTCAATACTCCTTTAGTGCCATGATACCCTCATGGTGTCTGCTGATATGTCCAGTCCAAGTAGATGGAGGGATGGGAAGGAGGCAGGAGAGGTGAAGGCTATTGTGATCTTAACCCTGGATTTCCTTAGGAATAGCAGTTAAATATTGCTAGTTTAGTGTTCACAGTGACTTTACAGAACATAGCTTATCAAATAACAAGAATTGTGTGTCTTAGTTCATTTGGGCTGATATAACAAAGTACTATAGATTGGGTAGCTTGTAAAGAATAGAAATTTAGGTTCTGGTCAAGATAATGGGCTAGGTAAAAGCAGGGTTCATCTCCTCCCAGGATTGTATTAAAATTACAACCATATTATAAAACAACTTGGAGAACCACCTGAAGTCTAGCTGGTCATAATACATACATCAAGGATATAAATTAAAAGCCACATCGAAACTGTTAGGAGGGGTTGAAATGCAAAGTGGACTGGTCCTGCACATGTGGCAGTAGAGCACCGGGAGGGAGATCATGGCTACAGAGGCCTTCCTGAAGGAACAAGGATCCCCAGCCCCACACAGGGGCTCCCCAACTTAGAGTTCTAGTCCCAGGAAGAGGAGCCCCCACAAAATCTAACTGTAAAAACCAGTGCGGACTCTGCTCGTCTGGGTGAGGCAGAAAGAACCTGAAAACTCAGACAATCCTTCAAAGGGCCCAGGTGCCACATCCAGCGAGTGGCAAATCCCGCTATGTCCAGTGCAGCTCTGGAAAATATACCTGAGTGGGAATGGTGGGAAATGAAGAAAAGAAAGAAGACAGAAAGCTGGGATCAGGAGGTCCACTGCCCACTGATGGTGGACATTGGCGCAGTTTTATTTTTGCAAGTTGCTTTTATACAAGAACATACTAGTTGCCATAAGCAGTTTCCCTTATGCATTACAACACTGTTTCTTCTACTTTTACCAAGCCATATCTTATCATGACCTTCAGCTTGTTTTTCTGCCTTGTAGCTAGATTTATACTTGTGCTCGGAAGGAGTTTGCGGAGGTGAGGTAACCCTTGGTTGCCCTCGCAGACTGTAAGGACCTTTCAGCTTACAATCCACTCTCCACACCCAGGCACAGACTCAGTCACTCACTGGCACTCACTCTGGGCTCCACTGGAGGGTCGGTAGCTTGGGAGGTACAAAAGGCATACTGGAAAAGACTGAGTTGTACGGCACCAGGGCAAGGGCTAGAGGAGCAGCTGCTATAGCTCCTTTGTTGGGCCCTGCTCTGGGGCAGTCTGTAAGTGGTCTCCATCTTGCCAGTGTTGAACCTTCCCCAACGCATCCAATTCTGAAGCTGCATCAGCCCAGTGAGATCAGCCCACTCCATCTCCTATTTTTCTGGGGCTCTGCCCTGCTCAACTCACAAACTGCTCATAGTGGCCTGTTCCTGGGCAGCCAGCTCCATCCTGTGCTTTCCTTTGGCTTTCCATTATTGGCAGACATCAGCCCTCAGCCCATGTGGCCCACATGTGTCCTGCACATTTCAGGGGAGACTTTTGGTGGCAAGCCACTGGTACCAGCCTGAGCTGCAGTATCTTGAGCAGATCATGGGGTTCTGAGGGCCTGAGATGGACAGTGGCTGGCCTTGCTGCAATCTGAGACTTTTACAGAAAGTCTCAGATTTAGTATCGATATGAAACCTGACTCTACATTAGCTGGGTGAAATTTGCTCGCTTTACCCTGGTGACTACCTGGGTCCCCGCCTCACCCAACTCACATACCACCCAAAGGCTCTTCCAGCTGCAGTGCCATACCAGTAGCTGACAGGCAGCGCCAGGCCTTATGATGCACTGGTCCTTTTGCTAAGCTGCCCCAAGCTGGGTACTGGGGATAATTGACCTTGGCTTGCAGCATAGTCTCTCTCACTTGCCTCTAGATCCAGCATAAGCAGCAACCACCCACAGATTGCTTTGTAACTCCTACCAAGTAGCCCTGATAAATCAAAGGCAGTGGCTGACCTTGGCCTACATGGGATCCTTTCCCAAGGCACCACAGAACACACCTAAAGGCTGGCTTCAGACCACAATAGAGCACCACCTCATTAGTCCCATAAGTGGCACACCCAAAGGTCAGTCTCAACAGATAAACAAGACTGCTGGGGCAAATCCCCACTCTGCAGGGTCAGCCCCACATAGTAGCTCATACTCTGTGGGTGTGGCCAGTCCCCACAACCAGTCAGCCTTGGAGTCAATCCTATCCACTGACATTCTAACAGCAATCAAGGCTTAGCTATAACAAGAGAAAACACACAACCATACAAGGAAAACACCCAGAGCCCTGGCACAGGTGAGCAGGGTCCACACAGGACACCTACTTCATAAGGCCACCCAGCCAAGGGCTGGGAGACCTAACATATCTTCCTAATACATAGAATCAGACACAGAGAAGCAACTAAAATGAGAAAACAAAGAAACATGCCACAAATAAAACAACAGGAGAAAACCTCAGAAAAAAAAATAAAACCCAAGTGAAATGGAGGCAAGCAATCTGCCAGAGACAGAGTTCAAAACACTGGTTATAAGGATGTTCAATGAACTTAGGGGGAGAATAGATGATCTCAGTGAGGACTTCAACCAAGAGATAATAATATAAAAAGTGACATAGAAACCATAAAGATGAACCAGTCAGAAATGAAGAATACAGTAATTGAAATGAAGAATACATTAGAAGGAATTAACATTAGATTAGATGAAGAGAAGGATCAAATGAATGAGTTGGAAGACAAGGCAGCAGAAAACACCCAATTGGAATAGCAAAAAGAAAAATGAATTTGAAAGAATGATGAAAGTTTAAAAGACTTCTGGGACATCAAATGTGCCAACATCCACATCATAGGGATACCAGAAGGAGAAAAGAGAAAGCAAGGGATTGAGAACCTATTTGAAGAAATAATGACAGAAAACTTCCTTAACCTGGTAAAGGAAGTAGACATACAAGCCCAGGAAGCACAAAGAGTCCCAAACAAGAGGAACCCAAACAGACCCACCAAGACACATTATCATTAAATGCCAAAGGATGGAGACAAAGAGAGAATCCTAAAAACAGCAAGAGAAAGTTACTTACAAGAGTACTCCCATAGGAATGTCAACTGATTTTTCAACAGAAACTTTGCAGGCTAGAAAGAATTGGCAAAAAATATTCAAAGTGATGAAAAACAAGAACCTACAACCAAGACTACTCTACCTGGCAAGACTATCAATTAAAATTGAAGGTGCAATAAAGAGTTTCCCAGATGGGAAAAAGCTAAAGAAATTCATCACCAACAAGCTAGAATTGTAAGAAATGTTAAAAGGACTTCTGTAAAAAGTAGTAGGGGGAAAAGAAACCCCATAAATATGAATAATAAAATGCCAATGACTATATGTAAAAGGACTAAGTGCTCTAATCAAAAGACATATGGTAGCTGAATGGATTAGAAAACAAGATCCATATACATGCTGTCTACAAGAGACCAACTTTAGATCAAATAACACACATGGACTAAAAGTAAAAGGGATAGAAAAAGATAATTCAAAAGGAAGAAGAAAATTGTCCTTATTTGCAGATGATATGATACTATATAGAGAGACCCCTAGAGATTCCACTCACACACACACAAACAAACTGTTAGAACTGGTCAATGAATTCAGTAAAGTAGCAGAATACAAAATTAATATTCAGAAGTCAGTTGCATTTTTACACACCAACAATGAACTTTCAGAAAGAGGAATTAAGAAAACAATCCCACCTACAATTGCATCAAAATCAATAAAATACCCTGGAATCAAGATAACCAAGGAGTTAAAGACTTGTCCTCAGAAAATTATAAGTCATTGAAAAAAGAAATTGGAGTAACATCAGAAACATGGAGGAGTAAGAGATGTTCCCAGATCTTGCCCCTTGAAAAAACAATAAGCTGAACATCTAAAACTCAAGAAAAAACACCCAAACTGCACATCAGCACGTCTGAGCGTGGGACATATGCATAAGAGCCACCACAGGTCAGGACCCTGGGTGTTGGGCAGTGGATTGGGAGAAACAAAGAAGCAGCCGCTTGCAGCCAGGAGGAGAGAGGGGTGAAGGTGTGGCAAGTTCCCTTAACAGCCCTGCCTGGGAGAGCTGTGAACTCCACGGGGCCCGCCGCAGTGCCCAGGGATCAGGGCAGAAAGAAGAGAAGTGGGGATGGTAGAGAAGTGGGGATGGCAGAGAAACAACAGATGATTATTACCAGCCGCAGTTGCAAAAATAAGGCTGAGCTGCAGCCCCAATGCCCCAACCCAGAGGGCCCCTTCCCTCATATCCTCCGAGACCAAACACCACGGAGCTCCAGGGGGATCTAAGCAAACACTACCAAAACTGTTGCTAATATTGGCAGGGACTGAGACTTAGAGTAGTGAGCATGATTAAACATATATAAGAAAAAAAGCATTATTAAGACTTTATATAAAGCAGGGATCCAAGAGGTTTAGACGCCACCTACTGGAAACCAAAAGAAAAATGCCTTCTTTGCAACAGGCTAAAGAGACCTGTATATAATAAATCTTCTTTCCGGAAAAAAGCAGAATACACTTCCATTAATGCCCACTAAAGTAATCCACTAAACACCATGAACAACTAAGCTGACAAGGCAACTCAGAAAGAAAGAGAAAAATCTCCAGAAAATAAGCTTCCAGACATAGAAATATGTGACTTAAATGACAGAGAATTCAGCATGGTACTTTTGAAAAAACTCAATGAGATTCAAAATGAATTATATCAACAATTTCAGGAGTTGAAAAACAACTAGATGAGCAGAATAGTTTCTTAGCAAGGAGATTGAAACCCTCAAAAAGAACTGAAGAGAACTTCTGGAGATAAAAGCACACTGCAAGAGCTGAGAAATGAAATAGCAAGCTTGGGAAATAGAGTCGACCAAATGGAGGAAAATATCAATGGTATCAAAGACAGAAATCTAGAAATAAATAAGAAGGAAGAAGAGAGAAACCAAAGAATGAAAAATAATGAAAGAGAACTTCAAGGACTAGCTGGTACCATCAGGAGAGGAAAGAAAAGAATAATGGGCATTCTCAAAGGGGAGGTAAAGGAGCAGGGATCAGAAAGTATTTTCAGCCGAATAGTTGAAGAGAATTTCCTAAATCTAAGGAATGAGCTGGAGCTTGGAATTCAAAAAGTCAAAAGAATATCAAATTATCTCAACCCAAAAAGGCCTTCACAAAGATACATTGAATTAAAATTACCAAAAATCAACACAAATACAGAATTATCAGGGTAGTCAGGAAAGAGAAGATGGTAACCTATAAAGAAAAACCCATTAGATTATTGTCAGACTTCTCAGCACAAACTTTATAAGCCAGAAAGGAGTGGAATCAAATATTTAAACTATTAAGTGACAGGAACTACCAGCCTATAATAATGTATACAGCTAAGCTATCATTTAGATATGAAGGAGAAATAAAGACCTTTTCCAGACATAAAAAAATTGAGGGAATTCTCCACTATGAGGCCTGCACTACAGGAAATACTGAAAAGGGTCAGCTCACCTAAAACAAAATGACAAAAAAAAAAAAAACATAATTAGGAATAAGGTGGCTATCAGGCAAATAGAAGCAAAGGAGTGCAACCCTTGCTAAGAACATGGCATTATAAGCTTAAACAATAACAAGAGATTTGCTATAGCAAGATAGTAAAGAACGTTCAGCATACATAAGGACATATGGAGACAACAATGATTGAAAAGAGGAGGATTCAAAGATCCAAATTCACAAAGAGGAATAGAGATAAGTCATGTGCAGAAGAAAATGGGCGAATGCACATATATATATAGATATAGATATAGATATAGATATATAGATATAGATATATAGATATAAATGTATATATAATTATTATAGAATTATATAATAATATATATGTATATTATATATATATATATATATATATATATATATATATATATATATAATCTCCTTTACATATTCAGAATGGTAAGCACATGCCAAAGATTCAGAACTGAAGTATATAACATAAAACATGAAGGACCAGAGGCAAAACCTACAAAAGCCAACCAATATAAAGAAAACAGAAATACAAGGACAAGGAAGCAATGGAAACACTGAGCTACCAGAAAGCTAAAGATAAAATGGCTATAAGAAGACCTCACATTTCAATAATCACCATAAATGTAAATGGACTGAAGTCACCAATAAAAAGGCACAGCGTTGCAGAATGGATCAAAAAACAAAACCCAATCATACGCTGCCTCCAAGAGACACATATCAGCTTCAAAGACAAATATAGACTCAAAGTGAAAGGGTGGGAAATTATATTTCAAGCAAATGGCATTCAGAGAAAAGTGGGAGTAGCAGTACTAATATCAGACTAAATAAATTTCAAAATAAAAAAGGTAAATAAAGATACTGAGGGACACTTTATAATGATAAAGGGAATCATGCACCAAGAAGATAAAACACTTATTAGTATCTATGCTTCCAATCAGGGAACTCTGAAATATGAAAAGCAATTACTAACAGTGCTAAAGGGAGAAACAGACCAAAACACTATTGTAGCAGGGGACCTAAATACTCCACTGTCGGATATGGACAGATCATTCAAATAGAAAATCAATAAGGAAATACCATCCTTAAATGACACATTAGACCAACTGGACATAATTGACATTTACAGAGCCTTCCATCACAAAACAGCTGCTTATACATTCTTCTCTATTGCACATGGAACATTCTCAAGGACTGACCACATAATGGGACATAGACATAGCCTCGACAAATATAAGAGAGTTGAAATCATACCAACTATATTCTCTGATCATAATGCTTTGAAACTAGAGATCAACTGCAAAAAGAAAGCAGGAAGAACCACATATACATGAAGATTAAACAGCATGCTACTGAAGAATGATTTGGTCAGAGAAGAAATAAGAAGAGATCAAGAGATACATAGAAACAAATGATAATGATACTACAACATATCAAAACTTTTGGGACAGGGCAAAAGCGGTCACAAGAGGAAAGTTCATATCATTACAGGCCTATGTCCAAAAATAAGAACAACCAAATTAATGCTTTATCTTAAAAATACTAGAAAAGGAAGAACAAATGAAGCCTAAATCCAGCAGAAGGGAATAGTCAAAATTGGAGCAGAAATAAATGAAATTGAAAACAAAACAAACAAACAAAAAGAAATAATCAATGCAACAGGGGGCTGGTTCTTTGAGAAGGCTAATAAAATTGACAAACCCCTGGCTAGACTCACCAAAGAAAAAAGAGAAAGAACACAAATAAACAAAATCAGGAATGAAAAGGGGGAAATTATGACAGACACTGCAGAAATACAAAGAATACTGTGAAAAAGTATGTAACACCAAATTTAATAACCTAGAAGAAATAAAGCAGTACTTAGAAAAATACAACCATTCTAGATTGATTCAAGAAGAACTGGACAATCTAAATAGGCTGATCAGCAGTATAGAAATTGAAACAATCATCAAAAATCTACCAAAAAGTAAAAGTCCAGGACCAGATGGCTTCACCAGTGAATTCTACCAAACATTCAAAGAAGATTTAATTCTAATTTTCCTCACACTCTTCCAAAAAATCAAAGAGGAGGCAATACTTTCCAACTCATTTTATGAAACCAATCTTACCCTGATACCAAAACTTAGTAAAGATAACAGAAAAATAAAACTACAGACCATTATCTCTCATGAACACAGATGCAAAAATCTTAAATAAGATACTAGCAAACTGAATACAGCAACATATTAAAAAGGTTATACACTATGGTCAAGTGAGCTTCATGCCAGAGGCTCAGGGATGGTTCAACATATGAAAATTGATTAATGTGATACACCACATAAACAAATTTAAAAATAAGAATCATAAGATAATATCAATAGATGCAGAAAAAGCCTTCGACAAGATACAGCATCCATTTATGATCAAAACACTTAACAAAATCAGTATAGAAGGAAGGTACCTTCACATAATAAAGGCCATATATGACGAACCCTCAGCTAACATTATACTTAATGGTGAAAACTAAGAACCTTCCCTCTAAGATCAGAAATAAGGCAAGGCTGTCCACTTTCACCACTGTTGTTCACTATAACATTAGAGGTCCTAGAAAGTGCAATCAGGCAAAAGAAAGATATAAAAAGCATCCAAATAGGAAACGAAGAAGTTGAACTGTCACTATTTGTGGATGATATGATTCTCTATATAGAAAACCCTAAAGAATCCACAAGAACACTACTAAAAACAATACGAAAATACAGTAAAGTTTCTGGATACAAAATCAATGTTCAAAAATCCATAGCGTTCCTATATTCTAATAATAAAGTGTCAGAAAAAGAAGTGGAAAAAGTAATTCCTTTTACAAGTGCAACAAAAAGAATAAAATACCTAGGAATAAATCTAATGAAACATGTGAAGAACCTATATAATGAAAACTACAAGACCTTATTAAAAGAAATCAAAGAAGATACAAAGAAATGGAAAGATATTCAATGTTCTTGGATTGGGAGAATCAACATTGTTAAAATGACCACATTACCTAAAGCATTATGCAGATTTAATGCAATCCCCCTCAAAATCCCATTGGCCTTTTTTAAAGAAATAGAACAAAAAATCATCAGATTTGTATGGAAGCACAAAAGACCCCTACTTGCCAAAGCCATCCTGAGAAAAAAGAACGAGGCTAGAGGCATCACTCTGTTGACTTCAAATTATACTACAAAGTGGCAATAATCAAAACAGCTTGGTATTGGCAGCAAAACAGACATATGGACCAGTGAAACAGAATCGAGAGTCCAGAAGTAAACCCATATTTATACGGGAGAATAATTTTTGACAAAAAAAGCCAAAAACGTACAGTTCAAGAAAGGAAAGTCTCTTCAATAAATGGTGCTGGGAAAACTGGAAAGCCACCTGCAAAAGAAAAAAAACTAGACTGTTGCCTATAACCACATGCCAAAGTTAACTCAAAATGATTGAGGAACTGAATATAAGACCTGAAACAATAAAATGCATAAAAGAAAACATAGGAACTAAACTCAAGGACCTTGGACTTAAAGAGGATTTTTATGAATTTGACTTCAAAGGTAAAGGAAGTAAAGAAAAATAAATGAATGGGACTACATCAAACTAAAAAGCTTCTGCACAGCAAAAGAAATTGTCAACAAGGTAAGGAGACAACTGTTTGAATTGGAAAATGTATTTACAAGCAACGCCCTCAATAAGGGCCTAATATCCAAAATATACAAAGAACTCATAAAACTCGATTACAACAAAAAAAACATGAGATCCAATCAAAAAATGAGCAGAGGACCTGAACAGACATTTCTCCCTAGAAGATGTATAAATGGCCAACAAATATATGAAAAGATGCTCAACATCACTAGCTATTAGAAAAATGGAAATCAAAACTACAATGAGATACCATCTCACACCTGTTAGAATAGCTGTTATAAACAGGACGAATAATAACACATGTTGGAGAGGATATAGAGAAAAAAGTAACTCTCATACACTGCTGGTGAGACTGCAAATTTGTATAGCCACTGTGGAAAACGGTATGGAGCTTTCTCAAAAAACAAACAAACAAACAAACAAAAAAACTAAGAATTGATCTACTATGTGATCCAGCAATCCCTCTACTGGGTATTTACCCCAAAGACTTGATCACTCATATCTAAAAAGATATTTGCACACTGATGTTCAAAGCAGCATTATTCACAGTGTTCAGGACATGGAAGCAATGGAAGTTTTGTGTGATTGCTGATTGGCTAAAGAAGCTGTGGCACATATGTACAATGGAATATTACTCAGCCATAAGAAATGAAATACTGCCATTTCTGACAACATGGATGGACCTCGAGATAATCATGCTAAACAAAATAAACCAGACAAAGTTGAAAATCACATGATATCACTTATATGTGGGATATAAACCTAAAAGCAACAAATGCACAGGAAAACCAAACAGAGACTCATGGACATGGACAATAGACTAGTAGGGTAGTAGTGAGTGGGGAGGTAGACAAGGTAAGGGGGGTCAAATATGTGGTGACAGAAAGAAATCTAACTATGAGAGGTGAACATAGAGTGTAAATATGCATATACCTTACTGTTAAAATGAACAGCTGAAACTTATTGGATTTCATTAACCAATGTCTCCATCAAAAATTAATTAATTAATTAATTAATAATAAATTAATAAATAAACTTGGAGAATCTTCACTATTTTCCTCAAAAACAAACATAAAAAAATAAAAAATTAATTAATAAAAGAACAAAGAATTTGAAGATACAAGTAAATGGAAGCATATACCATACTCATGGGTAGGAAGAATCAACATCATTAAAATGGCATACTACCCAAAGTAATCTATAGATTTAATGCAATCTCTATCAAAATACCAATGGTATTTTTCAGAGAACTAGAACAAATAATTCTAAAATTTATATTGAACCATAAAAGATTCTGAATAGCCATGGCTATCATGAGAAAGAACAAAGTTGGAAGTATCACACTACCTGATATCAAACTACACTACAAGACTATAGTAATCAAAACAGTATGGTACTGGCCTAAAAACAGAATAGAGAGCCCAGAAATGAATCCAGGTCTGTATACTCACTTAATGTATGACATAGGAGGTAAGAATATACAATGGGGTAAAGACAGTCTCTTCAATAAATGGTATTGGGAAAATTGGACACATACATGCAAAAAAAAAAGCTGGACCACCTTCTTACACTGTATGCAATAGGCTCAAAATGGATTACAGAATTAAATATGACCTGAAACCATAAATTATCTAGAAGCAATCATAGGCAGTAAACTCTGATTTTACTAATAGGAATTTCTTTTCGAATATATCCCCTCAGGCAAGGGAAACAAAAGAAAAAAATAAACAAATGGGACTACATCAAACTAAAAAGTTTTTGTACAGCAAAGGAAAACATCAACAAAACATAAAGACAACTGACTGTTTGGGAGAAGATATTCACTAATGATACATTTGATAAGGGGTTAATATCCAAAATATATAAAGAACTCATACAACTCAACAACAAAAAAACAAACAATCCAATTAAAAAATGGGCAGAAGACCTAAACAGAGGAAATACAGATAGCTAACAGACATATGAAAAGATGCTCAAGGTTGCTAATCATCAGAGAAATGCAAATTAAAACCGCAATGAGATATCATCTCATACCTGTCAGAATAGCTATCATCAATAAATCAAAAAACAAGTGTTGGCAAGGATGTGGAGAAAAGGGAACTCTCATAAATTGTTGGTGGGATTGCAAATTGGTACAGCTGCTATGGAAAACAGTATGGAGGTTTCTCAAAAAATTAAAAATGGTTATACCAAGAGAAAAATGATGTAGATGATGGAGACTCTGTTCATCCCTCTGGCTACCAAATCAAAGTTGTGACAGAAACAAGGAGCAGCAGCAAGGAAAAATCGCCTGAGATCACAATGAACAACCCATACAACTACAGAGAAATCCAAGAAATCACCCTGCAACAGCAGAAGGTAGGACAGGGAGAGGACACAGGGCTGCCTGGTCCCAAGCAGCTGAGTGAGACGGAGGTTGCAGCAGCGGCAGTGGCAGACACCTCAAAAGGGGCCACGTCTGCGAGCATATTTTCACAGTCATGGACCTTCTCACTCTGAGCACCAGTGCCAGTTTGGCTGTGCACAGGGGGCACCAGGGTCTTAATGGGAGACATTGTCGGAATGAGGGCTGAGGCAAGATTCACTCCGTACAGAAGTGACGGAGGTATCCATTGTTCCCTGTTGAGTCCTCCCTACTGCCAGTGCTCTGGACACAGCGCCGCCATAGCTGTGATGTCATCAAACTGGATAACAAAGGTCAGTCCACCCAGAGGATTCCCTGAAACCCCGCCTACCCCAGCTCAGGCCCCACCCAAGCCATATTCAGGTGTGTCCTCTCTTAGTCAGGTGTCTCTTGCTGAGCAGCATCTAGACTCACACTGGAGGCAGCTGGCCTCAGTTTCTGGTGTGGCTTTTTGAGGCAACTATAAGCACAGCATCTGTGGATTGCTTGCTGAATGTTAATAGGTGGCCCAGAAGGGCACAGGCTGGGGCTAAACTTGGCCTGCATCTGAACCCCTCTCAGGACTGTGCCACTGCACACCTACAAATCCACACTAATAAGACCAGGAGATTTAGGTGCTTCACTTAGTACATAGAAACAGACATGGAAAGGCAGCCAAAATGGGAAGACAAAGAGGCAGAAACCATATGAGAGAACAGAACAGAGATCCAGATATAGTGGAGTCAAGTAATGTAACAGATGCAGAGTTCAAGACACAGGTTATAAAGATGCTCAATTAACTTTTGGGAAGTGTAGAGAACTCCAACAAAGAGATAAAAATGGAAATGGAAATTATAAAAGGGAACCAGTCTGAAATGGACAACACATTATCTGAGATGAGAAGTATATTAAATGGAATAAACAAAGGAATAGACAAATGAATAAAGAAGAGGATCACATACCCTATCTAGAGGACAGGCAAGCCAATCAGGACACTCAATCAGAATGGCAAGAAAAAAGATGCTAAGACTATAAAAATAATTTAAGGAGGATATGGGACACCATTAAGACTCCAAATATTCACCTAATTGGTGTTACTGAAGAAAATCAAAATGCTGAACAGCTGTTTGAAGAAATAATGATGGAAAACATTCCTAATCTGATGAAGGAAATGGATATAAAACCCTAGGAAGCTCAGAGAATTCCAAAAATCAGAGATCCAAGGAGGCCCACACCAAGACACATCATAAATGAAATGCTAAAGATTAAATACGAAGAAAAAATGTTAAAAGCAGCAAGAGAAAAACAAATAATTACATATAAGGGAATGCCCATATGACTGGCAAATGATTTCTCAAAAGAAACTATACAGGACAGAAGGGCTTGGCAAAAAAATATTCGACAAGATGAAGACCCAGGATCTACAACCAAGAATAATTTATCCAGTCAAGATATCGTTTAGAGTTGAAGGACAGATAAAGAGCTTTCCAGACAAAAATAAACTAAAGGAATTTATCACCACCAAGCCAGCATTACAGGAAATGTTGGAGAGACTTCTTTAAGAAAAAAAATCATGTATCAAAAACAGGAATAAAGAATGGTAACAACTACATTCCTATCAATAAGTACCTTAAATGGAAAAGAATTAAGTGCTCCAGCCAAAAGATAGAGTGGCTGAAAGAATAAGAAAACAAGACCCCTACATGTGAAAAGGAAGGAAATGGAAAAAGATATTGCTTTGATGAAACTAGAAGGTATTTAAGTCAAAGATAAACACTATGTAATTTCACTTGTATGCAGAATTTAAGGAATAAAAAGAACAAACTAATCAGAAACAGACTTACAAATATAGTGGACATTTTGGTGACAGAGAGAGAGGAGGGGGGTTTGGGGGCTAGGAGAATGGTTAAAGAATTATAAATTAGTAGCTCATGGATGGTCACAAGGATGGGGAACACAGCATAAGGAACGCAATTAGCATTAATACATTGGCTAAGTGGAGGGTCAGCGGAGGGAGTGAGCAATTGAAGGGATCATTTTACTAACTATATAGATGTCTAACCAATGTACTGTACACTTGAAACTAATTAAAATTTAAAAAATAAAAAAATATTTACACAAAAAATGGATATACCTTTTCACCTAGCAATTGCACTTCTAAGTATTTATCCAAAGAAAACAAAACAATAATTTGTAAAGATCTATGTAACCCTATATTCATGTCAGCACAATTTACAATAACCAAGATATGGAAGAACCTAAATGCCCATCAAGAGATCATTGAAAAAGAAAATTGCGATTCAGATACACAATGGAATATTATTCAGCTATTTAAAAAATTGAAATCTTACCATTTGCAATGACATGGATGGACCTAGAGGTTATTGTGATGAGCAAAATAAGTCAGACAGAGAAAGATAAATACCATATGATTTCACTTACACATGGAATCTAAGGAACAAAAAGAATGAACTAATCGAAAACAGACCCACTAATATAGAGGACAATCTGTTGATGGCCAGAGGGGAGGGTGGTTGGGAGGCTGGGAGAAAGGGGTGAAGGGTTAAAGAAATACAAATTCAAAAAATGGGCAGAGAACCTAAACAGACACTTCTCCCTGGAGGACATACAAATGACCTACAAACATATGAAAAGATGCTCAACATTGCTAGCTATTAGGGAAATGCAAATTGAAACCACAATGAGATACCATCTCACACCTGTTAGAATAGCTATAATCACCAGGACAAGTAATAACAAATGTTGGAGCGGATGCGGAGAAAAAGAAACTCTCATACATTGCTGGTGGGACTGCAAATTTGTGCAGCCACTGTAGAAAACAGTATGGAGGTTCCTCAAAAAACTAAGAATTGATCTACCATATGATCCAGCAATCCCACAACTGGATATTTACCCCAAAGATTTGAAAACCCATATCCAAAAAGATATTTGCACACTGATGTTCATAGTAGCATTATTCAGTGTCCAGGACATGGAAGCAATCGAAGTGTCCTACGATAGATGATTGGCTAAAGAAGCTGTGGTATATATATACAATGGAATATTACTCAGCCATAAGAAGAGGTGAGATACTGCCATTTGTGACAACATGGATGGACATCGAGATAATCATGCTAAGCGAAATATGCCAGACTCAAAAAGTTGAAAATCACATGATATCACTTACATGTGGGATATAAACCTAAAAGCAACAAATGAACAGGACAAACAGAGACTCAGGGACATGGACAATGGACTAGTGGTTACCAGAGGGTAGCGTGTGGGGGAGGAGGGGAGAGGTAGATGGGGTAAAGGGAGTCAAATATAGGGGGGTAGGGGGAGGGCAAAGTGGGTAAAGGGGATCAAATATATAGTAGCTGAATAAAACTAGACTTTAGGTGGTAATCACACAATAGAATATATAGATGTCAAATTATAATGTACTCCTGAAAATTATATAATTGTATTAATCAATGTTACCCTAATAAAAAAAACTTAATAAAAAAATAAAAAAGATAAAGAACTATAAATTAGTTGTTGATAGATGGTCACGAGGTTTGGGAGCATGGAACAGGGAACGCAGTAAGCAGTAATGTAATGGCTACGTGTAGAGCCAGAAGGGTGAATGAGTAATTGGGAGGATTGTTTCATAAACTCTATCAATGTCTAACCAATGTACTGTATACTTGAAACTAATAATAAAATTTTAAAATGCCTAAAAAAATAGAGTGCACTAATATGTCACTTTCGAAATTAAAAATAAATGCTACAAGGAGAAAGCATTTTAAAGGACAAAGATGCCCAGAGTGCAGGAGAAAACCAGGATTCCAGCCTCAGCCCACCCTTCCCTGGGCGACCGGCCCCATCTCTTCATCTGTGAAGTACAGATCTTTCTCATGGGCCCTCCATGTTGCTGGAGGACTCTGAGTACCACTGCTTGCACTTCAGTGTGGGCCTAGCTCATGGCAACTGCTCTGCTGATGACAGCTGGTATTGGGACAGCACTCTAGTGTTTACATGTGCTTTTTATTTTCCAACCAGAACCTACCATATGTTGTATTAGAACGTGGTTCCTTCACCCCACAACATATTGCAAACTTTCTCCTACTAATAAATGTTCTCCCATAACTCATTTACTTATATTTGTTCTGCCTTGGCCAGTGCTGTGCCCACAGGCTGAGCAAGTCAAAGTAGTGGAGGCATCTCTCCTGATACCTCTTCACCCTCCACCCTTTCAGCCCAATAGCAAGTGGAAATGGAAGGAAACCAGCAATCAGTTGATTTCTCTTTCTCCAGTGGTGCACATATATAATGGAATATTACTCAGCCATTTAAAAAAATGAAATCCTACCATTTGCAACGACATGGATGGACCTAGAGGTTATTATGTTGAGCAAAATAAGTTAGATGGAAGAAACAAATGCCATATGATTTCACTTATATGTGGACTCTAAGAAACAAAGGAAATGAACAAACTAAAAGAAAACAGACTCACAGATACAGAGAACAAACTGGTGACTACCACAGGGGAGGGGTTCAGGGGCTGGATGAAAAAGCTGAAGGGATGAAGAAGTACAAATTAATAGCTACAAAACAGCCACAGGAATATAGAGTACAGTATAGAGAATATAGTTAATATTATTGTAATGGCTGTGTGTAGTGGGGGGATCACTTTATAAATTATATAAATGTCTAATCATTATACTGTATATCTGAAACTAATATAAATATAAATAAAATTAAGTTTAAAAAAGGGATGGAGAGGAACTGGTAAATTAAGAGATTTAAAAGACATATCAAATTTTTCAAATGGGCCAGAATATAGTATCTAGAGACGCACATCTGTGTAATAAAATAATTGTAAAAGACACAGGAAGTGATTTCTTAAAAGTCAGGATATGATTACTTACGGGGATGTGAGTAGGCTGGGACACCTGTGTGGGGCTTTTGGGTTGGGGGCAAAGTTCTCTTTCCTGACCTAGGTGTTGTTTGCCTTGTAAGAACCCATATACTAGGTTTTCATGGTTGAAAAAAAAAATAGAACAGAAATTTAGGAATTTCTTGCAGTTATGTGACTGAGGAGTCCAAGATCAAGGTACTGGCAGTTTGGTGTCTGGTGAGGGCCACTTCCTTGTTCATAGATGGCTTTCTTCTCCCTGAGTCCTCACTTGGTGAAAGAGTGAGGGAGCTCTCTGGGGTCTCTTTTATAAGGGAATGAATCCCACTCATGAAGGCTCTAGTCTTATGATCTAAGTACCCTCCAAAGACCAAATACCACCATATGAGGGGGTAAGTTTCAACACTTGAATTTTGGAGGACACAAACATTCAATCTATGGCCTATAATACACTATATTGATAGAACAAAGGACAGAAACCACATGATGATCCTCTCAATTGGTGCAGAAAAAGCATTTTACAAAATTCAACACTCTTTCAGGATACAAAACATTCAATAAACTAGGGTAAGAGGGAACTTCCTCAACCTATAAGGCGAGTCTATTAACAACCTACCAGGAACATCATGATTAATGGTGACAGACTGATGCTTTCTCCTACCATAAAAGCATCAAAAGCAAGGCTGTCCACTCCACTTCTATTCAATATCAAACTGGAGAGTCTAGCCAGGGCAGTTAGGCAAGAAAAAAAAAGGCATTTAGATGGGAAAGAAATATAAAAAATCCTGAGGAGTCCACAAAAAACTATTAGAACTACTGGAAACACTTTGAGGAGTAATTGTGTTCATTAGTGATTAATTACCTGTGGAAAAACAGGCCATTTTGGTGCCAAGTTGCTTGCTTTCCTCATTTTTTCCCTCATCTTTTTAACATGTGTCCATGTAGATGTTCCTATTTCAGTCTTGGTGTCCAGGCAGAAATGATAAGGAGAGAGATTGTCTTGGTACCCACGCCCTAGCATTCCACTTGGAAAAAAAAATGATATGGGAACAAAAGTTAATTCATGGTTTTTCTCAAACTGGAAATTAATATCAGCCCTGGCCATGTCCTTGCTGCCTTGGGGAGCAGCGGGAATGTCTGTCCAGTAATCGTGGGGATAGGCCTGTGTATGGTCATGACTCACCCCCACTACCTGGCATCTCCTCTGCCTGTATTCCCTCCGGAGGATCCACAGCAGGGGTGCTTTCTTGGGAGGAGGGAATCTTCTTTCATCAGGTCTTGCCCACGGTCCTGGCCTTTTCCAATAACAAGAGGAGCTCCTTTCAGGAAAGACTTGAGGGTCACCCCTACCCCATGCAGTGCTCACAGGATAGTGGGAGGGCAGCTAAATCAGCCCCCAGAATTATACTTGTCATGGAGGAGACATGTGGAGGAGAGAAGACAGGCCTGGCTTGGGGAGGCCTCTGCAGAACAGTTGGAGTGGGTTAGGTCAGGGAGGCTAGGTGGAGAAGGAAGAGGGAGGGGGAGTGGGGAGGCAGGGCTGAGGAGGGAAGTGGGAAAAGGGAGGTCTGGTGAAGGGGTTGGGGGAAGAGTTGCAGTGAAGAGAGTGAAAAGATCCAGACCTAGCCTCTGAAGCTAGAAATGTGGACTGTTGAAGGTGAGGGTGCAGTGGCCAAGGGAGCAAGTTTCCCCCACTCTCTGAGCCTCAGTTTTCCTTCTATAAAGTGCCATTTGGTATCCTGGCATTGCTTTCATCTCTCTGGTTGCAGTGCTTGGTTGCAGTTTTGCAGCCATTTCCTGCAGGGTCATTTTCCTGGGCTTGGTTTGTGCTACAGGAAGTTCCTGGCATAGCCTACAGTCTGGGAGACAGCCTCTTTGTCTCCTGTTGGGCCAGCTTAGCAGGTGCCCTGTTATTAGGAAGGGATGTGGGCTGCATGGCCAGAGGTGGGGCAGGTAGAAGGGAGTCAGCACAGCAAGCCTGGAAATCATTCCTCTTCCTTTTGCTCATAATGCACCATGGGTGTTTAAGTCTCCTTTTCAGAAAAAAAAAAGTTTGGTAGGATCTATTTTCCAGACTTTCCACATCCTTACTCTTCAAGGCTATTTGTACAACTTAGAATTTACAGGTGTTCTGAAGGGAAGGGAAGGGGGCCCTGGGCTTTCGGAAAGCTTGAGGTTAAGGCCTGCAATGCTCAGTTCTGTGTTCCTCAGGTGGTCCAAAAGCATAGTCCTGTTTGGGGTCAACAGCCCCAGCCAGGGCTTTTCCAGTGTGTTGACACTTGAAATCTATGGTGTAATTGAGTGTCAGATCTCAGCACTTTAATAAAGCCAGTGTTTGGGGAATTTTCAGTTTTTAAAAAGTGAAGTCATGACTCATACAGATATAAAACAAGCTCAAGCCAAAGATTTGATCTGATAACCATAAAGACACTCCTGCCCATGCACCTCCCTCCTCTCTCCTCCCCTCCCCACAAATTTCCCAGCAGAAGTGGTTCAGCAGCATGTGTTCAGGCAGTAAGGATTCCCAGCAAATGACTGATCAGTACAAAGTATTGGTCCACCCACACCCTACATTTGCATTCCTATGGGGAAGGATGATGATATATGTTATTATCAGTTGTTTCCTACTTTCACAGTTTTTCACAGCAAGGGAAAGGGAAGTGTGCCTAAGCTTCTCTAAGTCTGTAACCATGGAAGAACAAAAAGACTCCTAACTAAGATTCCTTAAAGACAAACCGTGGGGGTCAGTCACCACTTATCTTACAAAGTTTCAACACTGAAGGTCAATGATTACAAGAAACAGTGCCTGTTCTTTCTGCACCCTGAAGAGTAAGGGTGTCACCTCAAAGAATTTCAAAGTAATTGGATTGTTTCCAGACCCTACTCTCAGTCTCCCTGATGCCAGGGGGCATGGCAACTCAATCTTACCTTTTCTACACATCCCTTTCATTTGAAATAAAATGGTTTATCATTGAAGCATAGTACCCTAATAGTAACTTCTAACATACCAAATGTAACCTTGCTTACTTTTCTGCCATGTATGTGCCTCTCACTGTCCTGAAGTCAGAGCACTGTTTCAAGACTTTTTGAAGTTCTACTCTCAGGCCAGTCCTTAGGCCCAAACAAAACTCTTTGCTTAAATTTACAGAGATTCAGTTTTCCTTTTGTTGACAACAGTCTTCTACAGTCTTTTATAAATTTTCCTCACACTTGGTGAAAAAGATGATGCAGCATAGATTCTGAAGAAAAATTATGTGTGTGTATGTGGGGGGATGGGGATATTCATTATCCAGCCATTGATGCCACCAGGGATTTTCAACATAAACATGCTATTAAACTGCTGTTTTACATTTAGATTTTTTCCCCCTATTCCACAAGAAGTATAAACAAAATGTACAGACTTTGCCGTGATTTTCATAATTGACAATGTTGTGTTGCCCTTCTGTATACCCTTATCACGGGGTGTTGAAATATTCATTCAGATATCTTTTTTTATCATAAAGAGGGCTTCAGCGGGGAGCTGTGCTGCTGTTGGTCCACTGAAAAATCTTAGGGGTGCAGGATCAAGGTGCCCAGGTCTGAGGGCAGGGATGTCCTTCATTTGGCACATGTCGGCAAACCAGACGAGTGGGCTAGCTGCTGCAGTTACAATCTTTCCTACCTTGGGTATTATTAAAAAAAAAAAAAAAAAAACATTTAAAATAATTGAAAAGCTATGAAGTTGGGAGAGGGTATGTGAGTTAGGAGATTCTAGAGATCTTTTAAGAGTTCTGAGATCATTCATTACACAAAGTCTTAAGTTCCTGCTCTGGGCCAGGGCTATGCAGGACCCTCTCTCCCCCAGAAGCCTGTGAAGACTGTGTAAGAAAGCTCCAGGGTCACTCTGAGAAGAAATCCACTCTCCAAGGGGGGCAGGTTTTGTGCAGTTTCTGAATTTCTGAAAACTGAAAATTGGAATGTTTTCATTTCAGGTTTATTCTCGACCTATCGGAATGTGAGCTCAGAAATGTTAGATGAGGCCACATATTTGCTCCAGAGCACCTAAGATGTGCTGCAATCTTTTTAAATTTAGTTCCAGGTTTGAAGGGGCTGATAGTGGCCTGTGGAGACCCTGTGTTGGGTACTACCCACAGAGTCACAGGGACACCAGCACCACAGGGAGATGATGTCATAGTGGCACTGATAAGAGGTGCTGTCCTAAACCTCTGCATGTGTTGCTTCTTTTAATCCTCTCAATAACTGGAAAAGTTGGTACTCTTATTCTTCCCATCATATAGATGAGAAAACGGAGGTTGAGAGAGGGTAAATAACCTGCCAAATGACACAAATCCCCCAACTACTCCACCTGTTACCTCCCTGGGTGAGATTTGGGCACAAAGTAGAGTGGAGGAGAGATAGTCACTTTTTTGAGTGCCCCCAGGCTCAGAAGGCCAGGAATCTTGCCCAGTGTGTGTATAGTGGGGGTGAGAGGGGTTATTATTGAGGACAGACCTCTGAGCTGGGCTTAGGGATTGGAAAGTTGAGGTGTGGTTCTCAACCTCACTTTAACCAGAATAGCTTTCCCCTTAAAGACTGAATAAAATGCTATGTTGCTAGAAAAAAAGAAAATGCATTTCTGCATTCCAGGGAAGGCTGGAGCCATGAAGAGGAGCTTTGAATGTCAGGATGGGACTCTTGTACTTTATCCTAGAGGCTGTGGAACCACTGAAAGTTTTTTTTTCTTTTTTATATTTTTATTTTGAGCAAACTTTTGAGTTATAGAAATGTTGCAGAACTAGTGCAGAGGTCACATGCACCTCTCTCTTAGCTCTTTCTCATGGAAACTAAACAACCCTAGTACAGTATAAAAACAAGCATACTTACCTTAGTATAAGATTATTAACTAAACTCTAGACCTTTTTCAAATTTTGTCGAACTGCTCACTAATATCTTTTTCATTCTGGGATCCCACACTGCATTCTGTTGTTATTTCTCTTAAATCTCCCCGTTTGTCACAGTGCCTGGGTTTTTCCTTGTCTTTCCTGATCTGGATTAAAGATAACTGGTAGCTGTTTTCATAGAATGTCCTCAGTTCTGGGCTACTCTCCTGTTTGTTCATGATTGCAGTGAGGATTTGCATTTTGGCAAGAATACTACAGAATCGATGAGTCCTTCTCAGTGTAGCAGGTCAAAGCATCTGTGACATCAGTGTATTCCTGTTGAAGTTAGCTTGATTATTTGGTTAGGCTGGTTAAGTTTCTCCACTGTCACGATCCTCCCTTTCCCATCCTAGTTGATATGAATCTTGGGATGTGCTGTGTAAACCCTGTTCCACCTCAAATTTTCACCAGTGACTTCTGCCTCCGTTGGGGCATTTTGTCTACAGTTTTTGTTGTTTGTTTGTTTGTTTCTCTTTCTTTCTTTCTTTCTTTCTTTCTTTCTTTCTTTCTTTCTTTCTTTCTTTATCTTTATTAAAATATAATAGGCAATTAATTGTTTGTATTTACACTGTACAATTCAATGAGTTTTTTTTTCATTTATAGTTGGCATACAATAATATACCAGTTTTAGTTGTATAACATAGTGATCAGAGATCCACATAACTCACAAAGCAATAACCCCACTAAATCTAGTACCCCTCTTCCTCCTTACATATTTATTACAATATTATTAACCATCTTCCCCATGTTGCACTTTACATCTCCATGTCTATTCTGCAATATCCATTTGTACCTTTTAATCTCTTTGCCTTTTTTTGTTCCCTCATCACCTCTTACATCTAGTATCCCTCTATTCTCTGTATTTATTTCCACTTTTATTGTTGTCATTGTAGATTTTATTCTTTAGATTTCACATTTACATGAAATCATGCGATATTTACCTTTATCTGACTCATTTCATTCAGCGCAATACCCTCTAGGTTCATCAAGGCAATATCATTTTCCATCCCCTTCCTTTTAGTCTGTGTATGTCTTTTAATCTGAAATGAGTCTCTTGTAGGCAGCGTATGTAGGAGTCTTGTTTTCTTATCCATTTGGCCACTCTATCTTTTGGTTGGAGCACTTAATTCTTTTCCATTTGAGGTACTTATTGATAGGAATGTAGTTATTACCATTCTTTATTCATGTTTTTGGTACATTTTTTTTTCCCTTAAAGGAGTCCCTCCAACATTTCCTGTAATACTGGCTTGGTGGTGATAAATTCCTTTAGCTTATTTTTGTTTGAGAAGCTCTTTATCTGTCCTTCAACTCTAAATGATAGCTTTGCTGGATAAAGGATTCTTGGTTTAGATCCTGGGTTTTCATCATGTCGAATATTTTTTGCCAAACCCTTCTGTCCTGCATAGTTTCTTTTGAGAAATCAGCTGCTAGTCTTATGGGTGCTCCCTTGTAGGTAACTAACTGCTTTTCTCTTGCTACTGTTAAGCTTCTCTCTTTGTATTTAACCTTTAGCATTTTAATTATGATGTGTCTTGGTGTAGGCCTCTTTGGGTTCCTCTTTCTTAAGACTCTCTGAGCTTCCTGAGGTTGTGTGTCTATTTCCTTCACCAGGTTAAGAAAGTTTTCCATCATCATTTCTTCAAATATATATTCAACTTCTTGTTCTCCCTCTTCAGGTATGCCTATGGCACAGATATTTTTACCTTTAATAGTGTCCCATAGGCTACTTAAATTATTATTATAGTCTTGGCTTCTTTTTTCTGGCACAACTTTGGTTTAGTAGACAGAGTGATGAACAGAGCCTCTATCATCTATGCCATTTTTTTCCCTGCCTCTTCAGTCTTTGCTCTTGGTGTTTGCCTTACTGTGGTTCTCTATGTCTCTCCATCATCATTTGTTACTTGGAATTCTGCAAAGATGATTGCCTCTTCTGCATTATTTAGTAACTTCTGAATGAAATGCATGGACTCATGAATATCTATTTTATTCTGTGGGTTAAAATATGATGCCATCATTCATTTTGTTGTTAAAATTATTCCAGCCTTGCCAAGTAGGGGTTCTTCCAAGTTGAGTCCGGTGTTCTTTTGACAAGCTCCCATCCTTTTTGATGGGGTGACATTTCTGACTATCTGGTACAACAAGATACTCCAGGCTGATCTTGTAATTTCTCTGACTGTGCTCTGAACCAAGGGTCTCTAGGAAACAGAATGGTGCAGTCAGGGGGGGTTGTCTAGGGACATGTCTAGGACAAGGAGGGTGTGATGGGGGGATTGGCTCTAGGGACATGTATGTAGTCAGGGGATCTCTGAGAACCAAGAGGATGTAATCAGGGGTCTCTGATGGACCAGGAAGATGAGGCCAGGGAGTCTCTGATGACAAGAAAGGTATGGACAGGGTGTCTCTGAGGCCAGAAGGGGATAGCCAATGGAGTGTCTTAGGACAAGGGAAATGTGGTCAGGGATTCTTTGAGATACCAGAAGAGTATGGTCACAGTGTCTCTCAGAATAAGTGAGTGTGGTCAAGGGGTCTCTGAGGACCAGGATTGTGTAGAGCCTGGGATCATCTATAGGATCAGAAGGGTGCAGTCAGGAGGGTCCACTTTGGGCTGAGGTGGGTTGGGCTGCAGAGGTACAAGGCTGGGGCTGGAGGTTGGGTGGGATCGGTGACCTCAGGTTGAGGCCCCTAGTCTCCTTACTGTGCAGGGAGACTCTGAAGTTTGGTAACATCAGGGTCTGGTATGACTGGGCTTCTGTGTCTGCTGATGCTCTTTTTGGCTGAGTGACAGTGTCTAAATCAAGATTTGGGATATGCCACTTTCCAAGGAAGAGTTGGCATGGATTTTAAACACCATACAGTAGTCCCCTTTATCCATGCTTTTACTTTCTGCAAGTTGACCCTGGTCAACTGAGGTTTAAAAATGTTAAATGGAAGATCCAGACATAAAGAATTCATAGGTTTTAAATTAATTGCCATTCTGAGTATTGTGATGAAATCTCGAGCTCTCCTGCTCTGTCCCACAGGGATATGACTCTCATCACTTTGTCCAATGTGTCCACACTATAGATACTTCCCATCTATTAGTTATCTTGATTATCAGATGAACTGTTAAAGTATCACAGTGCTTATGTTTAAGTCTCCTTTATTTTACTTAATGATGGCCCCAAAGTGCAAGAGTATGCTGGCAATTCAGATATGCCTAAGAGAAACTGTAAAGTGCTTCATTTAAGTGAAAAAGGTGAAAGCTCAGTGCTTTCCATGATTTTAGGCATTCACCAGGGTCTTGGAAGGTATTCTCCATGGATAAATTGTGGACTACTATGTTCTCACAGCACTGATGTGGCTGAATTTGCACTTGCCATCATTGCGGTTTATGGTAAAAACGTGTTAGCAGTGGTGGGAGAGCACTCCAGCCTGGGGCAAACTCTGTGCGCTCATGTGTTTAGGTGGCACAAAAGGTAATGAGAATACCAGAGATCTGGGATGTGTCACCTGGGAGTGCTGGTGCTGTGGAGCAGGGAATTGAGGCAGGAAGGGCCCGTGATCTGCTGTACAGATCACAAACTTTGGTGGAATCACATGTGTTGTTTCCACTGAGACAATTTCTAGACAACCTAGGGTGTCACTGAAGCATCTTTCCCATGTTACAGATGAGGCCCCGGCAAACATAAAAGGCTTTCCTCACCCTGGCCATGGCAGCCACCTTCATCTATCTTGCCACAGTGGCACCACTGTGGGGGCCACTGTCACCCACAGAGGAAGCAAGAAGGTATGCAAGAGGGTCCTGGTCAGGTGCAGGGAAGGATGCTCTTAAGGGTACTAGGGGCAGGGCTTCTCTATCTGTGACCCCTTGTCCCCAGGCTGACTGGTTGAGCAGCTGGTCCTGGTCTCTTTGGGAGGGAGAAGGGCTATACTAGATCCTGCGCACCTGGGACTGACCAGCCTTAAGTCTTGCAGCCTAGGATAGGAGGGGACCCAGGCACTGGCCTCTGAGGCCATGCCAGGGGACCTGCTTTATTTCAGGACTGTCAGGGTCAGATGCCACAGGATGTGTCTGTCCTACTGCTTTTGAGGAGGCCATATTTATCATAATGGAACCAACTGATTGAGGAGTATGCATGAGCACGTGGGGTGGCAGCATGTGTGCAGGTGTGTGTATGCATGTTTGCGTTGCGCGTATATGCATATGGTAAGTGTGTATGTGAGCATATGTAAGTGTGTGTACACATGTATAGACACACATGTGGCTCACCACCCACCCTCAGGATGGGAGCTTCTGTGGCACGAGGTGGGCTGACCCTAGAGCTCACCAGCACCAGTGCCGAGTTTGGTAAGACCAGAAACTGAGGAAGGAGAGCCCGAAGCCACCATAAAAATAAATCAGTGATGTGTTTATTATGTATTTGGTATGTAAATACTTAGTAAACAATTCTTATTTAATTTATATTTAATATATAAGAATAGTTTATTTGTAGTCTGTGTGTGTCTGGGCAGGTCCATTCAGCGTTTATGAAGGGCGCTGCGGTTTTCTGGGCTGTAGGCTTTGGCATGTCTGACACACCCCGTCCCGAAGAGATGAGTTGTGCCAGCTCATCTGGCTAATGCAGGAATGTCGGTGCTGCCATGTACCTGTTCTCTCTCCTCCAGAGTCAGATCCATGTGTGGGGGCCAGCCGGAATGGCTGCAGAATTGTATTTTGGGTGTCAGGAAGCTGCTATTCATGCTTCTGTGAAATGTGAAACACTCACTGCGAAGAAAAGAAAGCATGTCTGGCTTCGCGGAGATGAGGCACTTCTGCCCTTATGTTCCTGGGCAGCCTCTTGGATATTTTTAAACCCAGCATTTAAACCCAGATAAATACTTGAAATTAAAATATTTCTGCCATTTTTCTGCATGCCACAGGAAAATTACACTGCTCAAACCTCAAAGGCACTTTTTCTTTGCTGAGGTTTTGAACAAGGAAAAAAGTCAACCATGGGGCCAGGCCCCTGTGATTGAGTTATTTGGTAACACCTAGATAATCTGGTGGCCACTTCTGGCAGAGGACACCTTCTCAGGCAGGACTTGGGGCTGAATCTGGAAATGTTGCCTTTCTCTGAGAGACAGTCAGGTGTTAGTTTTGGGTGAAAAGACCTAGATTTAAACAATTAAATGAAGTCACCTACAGAAAGCACAGTAAACCCAACAAGTACTTAGAAAACAAAGGAAATTCCCTTTTCTGACTTCTGATGATGACACAGTTTTCACCACAACAGCATAAGACAATACCTTCCTCCTTTGCAGAAATCATTAAACAAAGTGATAATCACAGCTTCTCTGACTCTGCCATTTCCCTCTGGGCATTTTCCCATGTTAGTACACCACTCTACTAATGATTTTAAGGGCCTCACATATTTCATGCACCAGTGCTTCAGGAACAAGTACACATTTAATGACACAACAGCATTTTCCCCAGGCCACAAGTCTGTGTTTTTATTTGTAAATTTTCTAAGCATAGTAAAGGCCACATGGGGAGGTTTAGAGCCTTGAGCCTGGAGCCGTCTCCAGGGGATGCAAGGAGAGGCATGGCATTTCCTGGGCACCTGGTAGGGCTTCCCTCAGGTGTCATCTCTCATTCCTGACACTGCATATGTGTTGCTCACTGCATGGGCATGTGTGTGTGTGGGGGGGGTGTCCCTCACCGACTGTGACAGCAGCCCCATGAGGCCGGTGCTCTGGGACATAGGTGCTGTGGAATTGGGGTGTAAGCCACCTGTCACACAGCCTGTCCCTCTTTGACAGAGACCTGAGAATACACCAGAAATGTGAGCCTACAGGGAGGTCCAATCTGACAAACCCAGACCGTGGGCATGTGAAGAACCACAAGATCTGGGGGGATTTCAGTCCATATAGTCGCTAGTGGTATCCTAGCTTCAGAGTAATTTCTTCTTTCGTGTAAGCATGTAAAATGGGTCGTTGCAGTGTTATGACTATAGTTAGGGCTGGGTGGGGTCCGTGGTTCAGTGCTGGGGAAGAGAGAGGTACCCATTGGAGAAAGAGAAATCAATTGATTGCTGGCTTCCACTCATTTCCAGCTGCTATTGGGCCGAAGGGATGGAGGGTGGAGAGGCATCAGGATAGACCCTCCCTTTACTTTGACTCAATCAGCCTATGGACACAGCAATGGCTGGGCAGAAAGAATTTAAATAAATGTTCTTCAGGAATGCAGAGGTAGTTGGGGTAAAGGGAGTCAAATATGTGGTGACAGAAATTTAACTATGGGAGGTAAACACACAGTGTAAACATATATATACATTACTGTTAAAGTGTAAAGCTGAAACTTATTGGATGTCGTTAACCAATGTCACCATAAACAAACAAACAAACAAACAAACAAATAAATAAATGTTCTTCATGGTTATGGGAGAACATTTATTAGTAGGAGAAAA